>CM048751.1:123716612-124916612 GCA_026315105.1 Locusta migratoria
TGCGTGCGTGCGTGCGTGCGTGCGTGCGTGCGTGCGTATGTGTGTGTATGTGGTCTTGTGCACTTGCAGTGTGCATGAATTTTCATATATATATATATATATATATTATTTTACTTTACTTTATTTTATTTTATTTTCTCCCCTCACCCGCCTCCCCACTCCATTCCTAAGCTGCATCTCGTTATTCCCATCTAACCCATCCCCACCACCGTGACGTAACCTTTCTATCCCCTCCCCCTCCCCTCCCCTCCCGTCCCCGATTCGCTGCAGAGCGTGATTCGAAGTGTGGCAGTCGGAGGTGATGGTTGTATGACTGTGTTGTGTGCCTGTGTGATTGCGTGAGTGCTCTATTTCTGAGGAAGGCCATGGCCGATAGCTGAATGTGTTGTATGTGTGTGTCTTTTGTATGTGCCTGTCGCATCTCGTCGCCACGTCTTTGCGGTGAGTTGTAACTGTCCTCACTATATTATTTTTCTTCCTAGCTTGTTGTTGATTGTCACAGATTAACAGTTTTAATGGTAGTTTTACTTTGTCTGATTTTTCGTGATAAGACTGTCTTTAAAACAAAATATTTAAAAATGATTGAAATTGACACATCCCTAAGTTGTACATGTACCTTTATAGTTAAGCTTATCAGATTATTAATTAGAACTAACGGAGCCCATGAATGAGACACATAATGTGTAATTTACATTGGAATTCAGCAATATAGTGAGGATAGATAAAACTCACTGCAAAGATGTACAATGAGCTGCGACATGTGCGTGGGGGTGGATGGGGGGGGGGGGGTTTAACACAGGAGCGCACACGCGCATGCGCTCACACACACACAACACACACACACACACACACACACACACACACAGAGAGAGAGAGAGAGAGAGAGAGAGAGAGAGAGAGAGAGAGAGAGAGAGAGAGAGCACAGCACAGCACAACACACAGAATGGGAGCGGTGTGTAGGATAAAGGGTGTAGGAACTGATGGGTTTGGGGAAAAAGGGGATTCTCGTAGCTTGAGGTGTGGATAATTTTGGGATCAGAGAATGTGCTGTAAGGATCACTGCTGGTGGTGGCTGGGATGATCCATAGGGCCCAGGTTGTGAAGTAGGTGTTGAAATCAAGCACATAATGTACCACAGGGTGGTCTACCTTTTTGACCGCAGTTAGGCAGTGGCCATTCATCCTAATGTACAGCTGGTAAGAAGTCATGCCAATATAAGAAGCTCTTCACTGGTTGCAGCAAGTTGGGTAATTACATCACTGCTTTCATTGGTTACCTGACATCTGATTGGATAGGATAAGCCTGTGATGGGACTGGAATAGGAAATACTGGGTAGATGGATTGAACAGGTCTCGTAGCAGGGTCTTCAACAGGGAAATGATCATCGTGGCAAAGGACTTGGTTTCAGGATGGCATAGAGATGGACTAGGATGTTATGAAGGTTGGAAGGCTAACAGAACATCATTTTAGGAGGGGTGGGGAGGATCTCGGGCAGGATGTCTCTCTTTTCTGGTCTTGAGGACAGAAAATTAAAACCATGGTAAAGGATACAAGTTAGTTTTTACAGTCCAGGGTAGTACTCCGTGACAACAATGTGCTCTTTTGTGGCTGCTAACTGGTGGTGGTGGAGGATTTGGGGTGTGTTGGAATACGGCACATGAGATCTGTTTACAGGCCAGGTATATGGGGTAGTTTCTATCTGTGAAGGCTTTTGCAAGAAATTAAGCATATTCAGAAAGGGATTTCTTGTCACTACAGATAGACCGTCCAAGGGTGCCTAGGCTGTAGGGGAGGTAGGGATAGCAACAGGCAGAATTAGGTACTGTTGATGAATGGTAGATTTAACATGGTGAAAGTTTGTACAGAACCATCAGTGAGGTGGAGGTTAATAACCCGGAAAAGGGCACAGTGGGTTGAGGATGACCAGGTAAAGTGGATGGGGAAGGAGTAGTTGAAGTTTTGAGAGGGGGAAGATAAGGTGTCCGGACCCAAGTCCAAATCATGAAAAATATTGTCAATAAACCTGCACCAGACCAGAGGTTTGCAGTTTTGGGACATTAGGCGGCCCATAAAAAGGTTGGCTTAGGAGGGTACCATATGGATGACTGCTGATCATGTCTGTGCCACCAACTTGATTGTAAACTTTCCCTTTTAAGGAAAAGTAGTCATTTGTTAAGATAAAGTTGGTGGGGGGTTATGAAGTATCAGGTTTGAATTCGGAGGGAGATTGGGAGAGGTAATGTTAAAGAGCGGGAAGGCCATAGGCTTGTGGGATGTTGGTGTACATGGAGGTGGTGTCAACTGTGAGGAGTGGATCTTGGAAGTAAAAAGTATGGAGATGGTGGCAAGTTAGTGAATGAAGTGCTTGGTATCCTTTATATGTGAGGATAGATTTTGGACAATTAGTGAAAGGTGTTGGCCAGTGAGGGTGGAAATTGTTTTTGTAGGAGTACAGTAACCAGCCACAATTGGGTGTCCAGTATTATTTTGTTTGTGGATTTTGTGGAGCATATAGAAGTTGAGTGTGAGAGGTGCTGTTGGGGGGAGAAGGGAGATGGTTTCAGGAGAGAGATTCTGGGAAGGGATGTATGATTTTTGACGGGGATTGGAGATCTTGTTGGACTTTAGGGATGTGGTCATTCAGGCACAACTTGGAAGTAGAAGAGTCAGTATATTTGCAGAGCCCTTCTGCTGGGTAGCCACTGTGATTCATACCAACAGGGGTTGAACCTTTGTGTGCAGGGAGAATGATGTTGGGATTTGGTTTGAGGTTGTGGATGGCACTCATTTCTTTTGACAAATGATTTTTATTCTTAGGAACAGCCTTCAGGAAATATGGTGAGGTCAAGTTGGAGGTGAGAAATTCTTGAAGGTTAGGTTGGAGTTCAGGGGGATCTTGGTTGGATGGTGGTATGAACAGGAAAAAGGCGGGTTTGATGTTGGGATTAGGTCGGCTTTGGTCAGAGGGATTGGTGGCAAAGTAGGATTCCATCGCTGGGATCCGGAAAAGGAGAGGTGGTCTGTGACAGTTCAAACATGGCTGAAATGGATTGTAGGGTCGAAGATGTAATATGTCTAACATTTGGATAGAGTATTTTAATAGTTTTCCTTTGCTTCAGCATGTAGACAGCAACATCACTTAAAAGCAAAAGAAGTGTCCTTTTAGTCCTATTATTGGCCACAAAATACCTAAAATAAACTAAGCAATTTTATTCAATTATAATATCTGATTAAGATTTATGCAATCCTTCACCAAAGAAATTAGCAATTTTGGAGTAATTTGTTTGTTACATGACTAATAATAATAAAAATGAAAGGAAGTCTGGATTGCAAATAATTTTAATGCATATTTTAATGGTTATTGATTTCCCATATTGTTATCACAGTCTAACATACACAGTTGCAACACTCATTGCCGCGAAAGTTGTTACCAACTGACAATTGGAACGACACTAGTGCTCCTGGTGGTGAGCAAGGTGCTGTAAGAAAAATGTTTATTTGGGTAATTATATAGAAAAGTAATCATCAGTTTCTGTTGTCTTCGTGTTCCAAACATTAGTAAAATATGGAAGCCACAAATAATCATAAAATGAATGTAAAAACAGCTGAATTTCCCTGATTGTTATATAAACAACAACTTAATCAAAAGGAAATAATTAAGAACGTGTGTATTTTTCAGACAACTTTACTGAAATTAAGAGACTATAAATAGATGACAAAAAGTAATTTCTGTTGTGGTCTGTTGTTATATGAGTGGCACTTTCATTGATGTGTAAAATTTTGATGTGGAGTCTAACGATTTGGACATTTTTCCCAATTGACTCATCTTTCTTATCAACAAATATATTTTTGAGTGTGGTTAATTTTGATTATAAAATGAATGTCTTGAAGATTCTTGACGTTTTTGGTTCAGTTATAGCAACAATTGTGAAATTAGTTTCTGCTTTGTTTGGAAACTGTTTTTTTGCTCTTGACGTTTTATTGTCATGGTTGTGAGGATTTTCATTCAGCTGCAGTGGTAATGGTTAATCACATACATTAAATAATGTAGGTATTGCATTCCATATAACTTTCTTACATTCAACACTTACTGTTTTGACTGGAATTGTGTGAAGAAACCTTGCTGTTTCAGATTAGAAAACTGACATCTTTCTTAAGAAGGTTGGGTTGTCTATTGTTTATTAGCCATTCTTTGTTCTTAATAGAAGATAAAATTCTTGATTAAAAAGGTGTAGATTTCAAATAATCTTACATAAATGTCCTGCAACGAACCGTTTCATACATTCCAATGGTTCTTACGAAACCTAATAAAGACCAATGAGGAGTTATCCCTTTTATGACACTACATAACTTCCTTGTCATAAAAAGTATGTTGAAATAAGTTGAAAGGATACTGTTCACACTTGTCCGCTATCGTATTCAGGAATGTACCTTGCCAGCCGCTTGGTGCGCTGTTGTCTTAGCGTATAACAAAAATCAGTGGGAGTGTTATGACTGTATATGTTAGACTGTGTTGTTACTATCTGTAGGCGGTGGGCAAAGATGAGTGGAGCACAATAGTGTCAATGAATTTTTACTTTGTTTTAGCTGAAGCATCAGCTTCAATTACTTACTGAGAAAACTATTTGGCATAGCTTTACAACTAATCACCAGAATGCTATGGCTGTTGTGTAGTATGCTGTTGCATTGACTATGGACAGATTTGTACCACCAGAGTGATGCTGTAACTGTGACATGTCAGTTATATAACAATATTTCAGTGATGCAAAAGTGGCTTTTAAAGATAAAAATGTAACTAACTGGTGTATAGTCAATATTCAAGTAATTAAAAAATAAAAAATTACCCTTTCTGCATTTGTATATTTGTGCGATGTTAGAGTGCATATGCTCATCTTAAGAATCAAAGACTAAACAGGAATCTAGTTGAGTTAAGAAATATATGCAGTGCGTTCTACATTGAACTTCCCATTCCGGTTCATGTAAAAAGTAATGCATTTAGGAATAAATTTAAGACCAATGATATACTTACTCATTTTAATTTAGCTATATAACAAGCCAACTTTGTATTAACTCAGCTTGCACCTTTATTACACCCCATTGCAAGTACTAGTTTTTATTGCTTTGAATATCATTGTTGCTAAATGTTAGTTGTTAGGTCAGATACGTAACTCAATAATTTTTGTTGAGCTGTGATCCATAATATTAATCTATATCTAAACTGTATTATTGTTGATTATTAATTTCCCCTGCAAATATTTATATTTCAATCTACACAACTTTAAAATATAGTTGTATAATAATGGAAAGTCCAGGTTGGAATAAATAATATAGTGAGGACAGTTTACAACTCACCGCAAAGACGTGGCGACGAGCTGCGACAGGCATATGCCTGTCGCAGCTCGTCGCCACGTCTTTGCGGTGAGTTGTAAACTGTCCTCACTATATTATTTAAAATATAGTTGGATACATTTACTTGTCAAGTGACAAAAGAAGATGCACATAAAGGAGATGAAAATGTGCAGGCTATGTTACTTGTCCTCTCCCTTTTGTTAATTGTGCAACATAAAGTTCTTGGAACCAATTAAAAAAATAACCAAAAGTGTAACAAACAGTGGTTTAAAGATCTCATTCTTGTAGATTGAAAGAACACAAATTTGAAAATTTAATTGTTTAGAGACCATACAAAGAAATGCCTTGAAAATATTATTTTTCCTCTCCTTGGTAGAGTGAATGGAACGTACTTGAGACGTATGAAACGTGTATCCATATCTTGGTTCTAATTTTCCTAATGTAGTGTGTATTTTGAATATAAACTGTTTGATATAGTTTCATGTTGGAGCCTGTTTGGCCTGCCAAATAATCAGTGTACAGTAGAGAAACATCAGTTCTTCAGGCTTGATTCTCTATATACAATGTGTACCTTTTAAATCCCACACAATACGAGTGTTGTTGTATGTTCAGTGTTTACATTTTATTTTGCAGGTGAAAGAAAGGATCCTCTTTCGGCACTAACAAAAAATGGTGGCTCAAAGCGCAATGCACTGCTTAAATGGTGCCAGAATAAGACAGTTGGTTATAAAAATATTGACATTACAAATTTTAGCAGTTCATGGAATGATGGACTAGCATTTTGTGCTATTCTTCATTCATACTTACCAGATAAAGTACCTTATGATACATTGAATCCAAGTGAAAAAAGGAGGAATTTCTCAATAGCATTTGCAGCAGCTGAATCTGTGGGCATTCCTACAACATTGGTTAGTATTGAAATATTTTCTTATCATCATATACTTATACTTATATTTCAATTATGAATGTATTTTACTTGCACATTGTAATTAATATTCTCTCTCTCTCTCTCTCTCTCTCTCTCTCTCTCTCTCTCTCTCTCTCTCTCTCTCTCTCTCTCTCTCTCTCTCTCTCTCTGTGTGTGTGTGTGTGTGTGTGTGTGTGTGTGTGTGTGTGTGTGTGTGTGTCATCGTGTTGTCATTCCGTTCAACACCAGTTAGTTTTTTAAACAATATTTTTGGTTTTGTTTCAGAATTTGTCGGAAATGATCCAGTTGGAACGACCAGATTGGCAGCAAGTAATGGCGTATGTTACTGCCATTTATAAGCATTTTGAGACATGAAATCAGTGAAAGTTTTGTTGTTGTTACTCCGTGTTCTGCAA
Source organism: Locusta migratoria (assembly GCA_026315105.1). Lineage (NCBI taxonomy): Eukaryota > Metazoa > Arthropoda > Insecta > Orthoptera > Acrididae > Locusta > Locusta migratoria. The sequence goes on from CM048751.1 coordinate 123,723,285, forward strand.
AAGGAGATATGTTTGTTCATGTTTTTATGTGTCATGATTTAAGAAGTGTCTCTTCTGCTCTGTTTCATTAATGAATGTCTTGGATCAAGTAAGAATCATATGACATTATCTGGTTGGAATGAAATGATTTAGAAATTTCATTGTTTTGAATTCGTGACCATAATATGGCTAGTATTGTTACAGAAGTATTGTTGAGAGTCAGTAGAAAGGTAATTACATTCCAAATGATTAATGCAGCTTGGAAGAATATCTTCATATGCGAAAATGCCTTCCACCTACCCAGAAATACAGGAGTTTCGGGTGTTGATCTGGAATGTACAAAAGTGGGACTGCTGTTCTGTAGTTTTCCATAATTATGTAATTATTATTTAATGTTAGTGAACAAACAATCCAGTGAAAAAGCAGCAGCCACAGACATTTTTGTTAGCTCTGCTGTTTTAGATGAGCCTTATTAGAGAATGTTTAGCATCACTGTTTGTCTTGGTTTATTTATTGTGTACATTTAATAAATGCAGCTGCTGATCGAAAAAGACAATATATTTTTAAGGACTGAAGTGTGTGTGTGTGTGTGTGTGTGTGTGTGTGTGTGTGACAAATTAGTAAGATGTTGATAGTAGTAGAGTGATACAGCAGAATCTTTAGATATTCAAAAGCAGCTATATTTATATTATCTAGTCAAAATGAAAATTACATTTTATAAATGAATTATTTTATTGATGTCATATTAACAGCAAGTGGTCACTAATCAGTTTCCATAAATGCATTTGTAAATATTATACTTTTAGAGGTATTCATTTGAGGAAATGTACCAATAGGAACTATTCAGAGAGCTGAGCATTTTGTAAATTTTCAAAAATGTTATGCCTATATGTGAAGATAATACTAAATCTATTCAGGCGTGTAATACCGTGCTTCTATTGAAATTCAAAATTGTTTCATTCTGAAATTGTTCCATATTTGCAAGTGCCTGAGGTTTGTGATCACTATCAGCCACTCTCTGAACATTTTGTAATGATTTATAAGTAATGCACAGTGAATGACTGGTCAGTGTTGGTTTGATCATTGGTCTCATTCATGTAATTTTTATATATGAAAAATTATTTTGAAGGACTGTCTTGTAAAGTACTGGAAAATGTATCTGGAGGAATACAAGGAGTTTTTGTAACAAGCTTCCATTTTTGAAATTACACTGTTGACTTCTATATGAAGGTAACATTGGTGTTGTGTACTAATTGAGAAATGATTCTCCATTTGTATTGTTTTAAAGTTGCCTCGGGTTTTATATTCGGCAATAATTTGTGATGAACATACTGTTAATTACTGAGGACTTTTGTTTATTGCTCCCAAGTTTGTACACTTTATATCGTTTCAAATGAAAACAAGCAGTGCAATAGTATGTTCCATTACTCCAGATACTGACAGATTTTTTTCTACTTTTAAAGTGGCCTTGGGTCTGTTTTAACTAAAGCAGGTGACAACTGCTCCCTTGTCCTTGTCCTCTCACGTGGAAAATGAAAAAAGTTTCAATATGTTTAACAACTTGATTTTAAAAGTTTTGTTGTGAGTTCCTAAACTACAGAAAGATATTTTATAATAGTCTGTTTGTAATACATGTATTAAATTGTAAATATGTTTGTTAGCATATGTATTATACACGAATAAATGTATACTTTAACAGTCATGATACATAAAGTGTTTAATTATGACTCAAACAATATCCTGAAACTACACTAACCACTTGCACTTCATCAGTTACATTTTGGATGGTATATGTATTCTTATCTAATGATACTGCTGCTTTAGTTACAAAGGACATAAACAGGTAAGGCAGTTCAGTATAGCAAAGATAGTGAAGAAAAAGAAAAATCACAGTAAAATGCCAAATCTGCTTTGTAATTGAGATTATATTTATGGCTGGATACTGAGTATTTATAGTTACTGTATACAGTGAGACCCCATTTATACGTTTCTTGTTTTATGTTATTCACACTTCTACATTATATACTGTGCACTCTTAAAATTTTGTATGCAAAGTTTGCACTTTGCTATGTCCTGTTTATACATTTTTACACATTTATGCTATTATTTTTACTCCTGCGTAGTTGTTTTTGTTGCATTTGTCTATATTAATAAAAATAAATTGCCATAGTATGTAAGTGCATCACTTGAGAGCAGTTTGACTGACTTGGCTAATTATGTTGTTGTTGTTGTTGTTGTTGTTGTTGTTGTTGTTGTTCGTAATTGCCAGGACGATGTTTGTATGAAAGAATAGTTTTCCACAGAAGTTGGAAATTCATCCAACACAACAATGAATATTATGAGTCGCCGCAAATAAGTGATGACAAGCCACGACAGGAACACAGGAGGACACACACGTCGAACACTTTCAGCTATCGGCCATGACCTCCTTTAGAAATAGGAATATTCACCCCATCACACAGGTACACAACAGTCACACAACCATATCTCCAGCTGCCACACTTCAGTCCTATTACATATTGTTAATTCCAACTTGGACTTTCCATTATTACAACACTGAATATTGATATTTATCAAAGACGAAAACAATTGAAATCAAAATTTCAGTGTGTTAATCACGTTATCAGTGATGATCATTTCTTTCGAGCATTGTAAACATATAACTGATGTCAGTTGGTAGTATTTTTGTGTTTTACAAACCAATTGCGTACATATTGCAACACAATCCCAGTACATGATCATAGATTCAGTGAGACTGACAAAGATTGTACACAGCGTTTGGAGATAAATCGAGAGAGAAAATCTCAAGTGTGATCCATTATGACTGTTTGGTGCATGTTGGAGGATAACTTGAAATAGACTTTGACACCGTTTGATCACTCGTCATGAATGTTGGCTGGTTTATGTTATTTTTCACAGATAGCGGGAGGGAGGAGATGTACAAAGGTGCACATGGAGATGGGTAGAGAAAGGGAAGAGTAGGATGTGAAAATAAAGAGAAGAGGATGGAGTAATAGAAGATTTGAAGGAAAAAAATATTATAGGAAATGTTACTGTGAATTACATGTACCACTGTTTGTATCAGGAGGAGGGGAGAAGGAGATGTACAGAAACAAGAGGGATGAGTGGAAGAGGAGGAAGAGATGAAGGCGACAGAGGTAGTTAAAGAGGTAGGAGGAGATAGACTAAGGGAGAGGAAGTAGGAGATGGACAAATAGAAAGGAGAGGATAGAGAGGGGGGGGGAGGAGGAGGAAATGAGGTTGTGTATCGAATTACCATACATATTAGCAATTGTGAGGCATTACCGAGAAATTGTTTTGAAGCGTTTTGCATACGTTGTTTGTATGCAAAATCAAAGTTATATTGTGCACCTTAGCTGCAGTACATACGGCGACACTGCTAAAGTCGACCTTGTGGAAGTTTTTCAGATTTAATTTGACAGAATGAATGTTCATAAACCTAAGGAATCAAACTGATGAAGTCATTTGGAACTTTGGTGTATATGAGAGCTTAAATCTTGGTTGCAAGCACCATTGTCCATTCAAGAATGAAACTTGAAAAGTTGCAGAAAACTGTGTGAAGTTATGTTGCTTCAAAGCAGCATTGCTAAATGAAGGGTGATAGAGATCAAAATGCTTATCTTGTTAGAACTTCTGGAAATGAAAATTTTAATGGAACAAAGTATCCCCTTAAGTTGTTAAATATATATTTTTTTATTACTTAAACACTTCTGGCTTCAAGCAGCTCTAAACCCATCTTTTGGTGAATAATATCGTAAATCACACTAAATCACATGCTGTGCAGCATGCATGTGTATCTCGCCTCACACTGGCAGTGTGCAACTGCCTCATGCTTTATCATTCGTGATTTTATACACTGGAAGGTTAACTTTGACCTGCCTGAAATCTGTCACATTTAAGCGATAAAAAGTGTCCCTTTGTAATAATGGTAATAACAACTTAGGGCACCCTTATCCTAAATCTACATCCACCAATATTTTCTTTCAGTTCCAAAATGGGGCAACATAATACCAAATCACGGTTCTTACTAACAGTGCAGTGGAAGTTTCAAGATATTTGTACAAAATGAACTAAATTTTACACAGAAAGGTGGATACGCATGGCCATGTGCTCTCACAAAAGAGGAAAATATTAAAAAAAATTCCATTCTTTCACCTGTAAGTTGTCTTTTCAAATTTACACACATCATATCATACTAACAACATAATCTTGAAGCTAACATACCAATACAAATGGCATCTCTTTTTGTCATGTCATGGAACAAAACAAATTGTATGCCAAAAAAAGTGTTTTCAGGAGTATGTTCATTTTACATTCATCTTCAAAATGACAAAATTTATAGCACTGAAAAGTTGGAAAGAGAGAGTGATTGATTGATATATATATATATATATATATATATATATATATATATATATATATATATATATAATCTCAATCAATCACTCTATATATATATATATATATATATCAATCAAACACACACACACACACACACACACACACACACACACACACACACACGCACTGTTGTAACAATTAAGCGATCATACAACATGAATTCCTTATATAACTAAGATATTCATTCAAAAGGTTCAGAAGGAAGCCGGAGTAGTAACTCCTATTTAATGTAATTTGTATAAATTGTGTCACACAGGTTTACATTTTAAATGGTGGGGTTCTATTATATGAAGATGTAGTATGATGTGCTACTGTCTATAGTCGTTTCCTCTCTGGCAGGAAGTTACACTTGATTGCTTATGTACTGTTCCTGGACCGTAAACGTGTGTCACCTCACAAGAACCATTAAAATAGACACACAATTTTAGATACAAATGGCAGAAGAATTAATTACATAATGAATATTTGGGGACAAAAAACTGTGATTTTAGCAGGACTATCTCTGAACATCAATATTTGATTAATCTGAAGGAAATTCTTCACTGAGATGCAAAAAAAAAAAAAAAAAAAAAAAAAAAATATTTCAAAATAGATAGTGGCGGACCAATGCTTAGCTCAGTACTGTCAATAGTAAAAACAAAAAACACAAGATTTCTAAAGCTCATTTATTCGTCAGGTGGAACCAAGTGTCACTGATTATTCGTGTCACTTTCAGTGAATAGAGAAGTATTTACAGATGCATTCTCATTAAAACAGAATACAGATTCTGTATGATCACTGTGATTCTTAAATTATAATTTGTTGAGGAAAGTGTGTCCAAATTGGAACCCTTAAGAAAAACTACACTAACATTATTGGACTGCGATGAGGCACTGGAAAAAGAATACTGTTTGAGACTTTTTAAGCTGCAAACCCCTTGCTACGCCATGCTAGTGTGTTCGCACAGTTTTTGGGGCAGGCCATTAACTTCCACCTTATCTACTTGAACACAGACAATGGCATGCATGCAGGTATATGAGGGTGGCTGTGTTGGCTGACCAGCTTCTAGTCCCAGTACTGTTGTGGGTGGGAGGGAAGGGTGTTATGTTGCCCCTTGTGAAGGACCAGCTGTGGTCCGTAATTTCTATTTACTGAAAGGCCCTACACTGTGTCCAGGAGTACAACCAGTTTTTGGCAACGGCCTTAGTAAACCCCAATTTGATGCATCAATGGAATATTTACTCAAGACTTGGATCTTAACAGGTGTGCACCTACAACATGCAGTCACTGCTTTTAACTACTGTATATACTTGAATAATCTGCACATTTTTTTACCCTAATTTTAGGACAAAAAACTGGGGTGCACAGATTATTTGAAACATTGTTGATACTGCTCCGCCTCCAACAGTATATCCCATTATACTATTGCATTGTTGCGGCCTCATTCTGTGACACATCAGTAGCAAGTTAAGAGTGAGGTTTTAACGTCTTCAGACTTGTTAATTATGGCTACAAGTTCTCGTTACCGCTCATACACTGCTAAAGAAAAACTGAAAATTATTGAAGTAACTGAGGATATTGGAAACCTTGCAGCAAGAAGAAAGTACGACGTGAGTGAGAGTTGTATTCGTGACTGGCAAAAAAATGAAACGCAGCTTCAAGAAACGAATAGTAATCGCCGGGCATTTCGTGGCCAAGAAGCGAAGCATTCGGACCTCAATAAAAGGCTCTGCGATTATGTAGATGAGAAGCGACAATAAGGATATGCGCTGACGAGTGAAATGTGCCAACTTAAAGCATTGTCTTTAGCCAAAGAACTAGGCATTACCAGTTTCAAAGCTAGCAGGGGCTGGCTATCAAGATTTTTCAACTGAAATGGTTTAGGATTCCGGAGGAATACTATCGCTCAGCGGCTTCCAGGCGATTACGAGGAAAAAATAGTGAATTTTCATCGTCATGTGATAAATCTGTGCCGTAAACAGTCCTATATATTATCGCAAATTGGTAATGCAGATCAAATGCCAGTAAATTTTGAGATGCCGCTCGACAACACAGTGAACAGGAAAGGAGAATCAGCATAATGATACAAACTGGTGGCAGTGAGAAACAAAGATGGAAATGAGCGTATGGCTTTCTTGGCCGGGAGATCCCTGACGGGATTTTGTACAGTGATGTTGTGTGTAACTAGCGATGGATGAAAGCTACCACCTTACGTGATATTTAAAAGGAAAACTATTCCGAAAATATCAGTAAAAGGCATATTATTGAGAGCGAATCTGAAAGGGAGGATGGACAATGAACTTATAATTGACTGGGTGACACATGTTTGGCAACGTTGTCCTGGTGCGTTACTGAATTTACGCAACATGTTGGTCCTGGACAGCTTCCGCGGACATACAACTAAGGAAGTGCGAGACAAATTACAAAAAGGGAAAACTGACTTGGTCATTATCCCTGGAGGCCTAACATCCATCCTACAACCACTAGATGTTTGTATAAATCGTCCATTCAAAGCTGCACTTAAACAGCGATATATGCAATGGATGGATGATGAAAACCATAAGTTCACACCTATTGGAAAAATGAAACGGCCGGACTTCTCCCAGATTTGTGAATGGGTGAAAAGAGCATGGGACTCCATTCCGCAACCACTGGTGAAAAAATCCTTCAAAAAATGTGGAATCACAAATGCACTGGATGGAACAGAGGACGACAGTATGGGAAGATTGTGAAGACAACCATGATTCTCCCGCTTGTGATGACGATGAAAGTGATGAATAGAGTGGTAAGAGAAGAAATGTATTGACTACAATATTTTATTGCACGTATTAACAAATTCTTAAACAAGGTAATTCACATATCTTATTTGCTATTGTAGGTACGCGTAGAGTCCCGGCTGGAGGGGATAATGTTCCCCGGCCGCCCGCCCTTCTAAAAGGCCAGCTGCACGCTGTTGGCCGCCTGCCCGCCGGTTGGCCAGCTGCACACCACTCAATCTGTTGCGTTTTGACGATGTATCAACCTGTACAGCAGCGTTGCTTCAAACCAGTAGTTATTATGCATACTTTGGAACACATCATTACGTTGCAACAATTTTTTTTTTAAATTTTTGTAAATAAAAGAAATTAAAGCAAAAAAAGTTTTTTTTTCCCCTCATCCTCAAAACTGTGGTGTGCGGATTATTTGAGGGCACGGTTTATTCGAGTATATACGGTACTCAGTTGTTCCCAAGTGCTTCAGTCATTGCAGATTACTCCCTTTTGAGCACTCTCAAAAGGAAGTGCGGGTAATAACTATGATGACTCAGTTACAAAACGACCCCCCTAAGGCTCCAGGTTTTGCAGTAATTTACTTCACAGAGTATAATAATGGAAAGTCCAGGTTGGAATTAATAGTATAGTAAGGACAGTTTACAACTCACCGCAAAGATGTGGCGACGAGCTGCCACAGGCACATGCAAAAAACACACACACGTGCGTGCGTGCGTGTGCGCGCGCACAAGATCGTACATTCACGCACTACTCAAAATAGGTGAGGTTTGGGATAGAGAGGTAAGAACTGTAAGGTATGCGGAAAAAAGGAAAGTTATCTTAGGTTGAGGCCTGGATGATTTCGGAATCAGAGAATGTATTGTAGGGATAACTCCCATCTGTGCAGTTCAGAAAAGCTGGTGGTGGATGGGAGGATCCAAATGGCCCAGGTTGTGAAGCAGCCTTTGAAATCAAGCATGTGCTCCGCTGCATGCTGTGCCACAGGGTGGTCCACCTTGTTTTTGGCCACAGTTTGGTGGTGGCCATTCATCCTAATGGATAGCTGGTTGGTGGTCATGCCAATATAGAAAGCTGCACAGTGATTGCAGCACAGTTGATAAATTACATGGCTGCTTTCACAGGTGGCCCGGCCTCTGATAGGCTAGGACAAGCCTGTGACAGGACTGGAATTGGAAGTATGGGTGGGAATGCCTGAAGAAGAAATCGTGGCACATCAACTTTCCAGTTTGACCGTCTCAACAATGAGGTGAGGCAGAACGAGAATATTCGAACGGTTGTTAACCTCAGTGAGACGCAATTCGATGAGACTACAGTGAATGTTCTTAGTGGGGGTCTTAACTTCGCTGTGACCCCCAGAAATATTCCTGTCGCTGCCTTAGTCAGTGCAGTGGAGCAAGTGGCTGTCAAACTACCTCCATGTGAAGCTGAAGAAGTCCGACGAGAGACATGCAGAGCGCTCACCAAGATGAAACTGCCTAAATCTAACATCACAAGTGAGGAGAAGCTGGCTCTGAAACAGCTCCGAGAAGATGAAAGCATTGTGGTGTTACCAGCAGATAAAGGAAATGCTACCGTCGTCCTACAGAAGACAGACTAAGACAGTATTCGACAACTTCTGGATGACCCAGCATACAGACCGATGGAAAGGGATCCCACTGACAAGAGGAACGGAAAGACCAGCACCCTTTTAAAGGAAACCGACATACCGGAGAAAGTCGTGAAGCAGCTGAGGCCGAAAGCTCTAGTACCACATAGGCTTTATGGAGTGCCGAAGGTGCACAAAGAGATGATCCCTTTGTGCCTGATAGCAACATAGGCGCTGCCACCTATCCTATCGCTCAGCACCTGAAGAAGATGCTCTCGCGATATGTCGGCAAATGTGCACATTGCATCGGACACATCCGCAACTCCAAAGATTTCTTACATCGCCTGAAGCAGCGGCACATCAGAGTCCTATATTATGGTTAAATTCGACGTAGTTTCCTTGTTCACAAAGGTGCCACTGAATGAATCTCTGGAGCTGATTGGAAAAAAGTTCGATGCTGCTCTCGTGAACTTATTCAGGCAAGTGTTAACCTCAACTTACTTCTTTTACGGAGGTCAATTCTACGAGCAAACAGAAGGGGTTGCTATGGGCAGCCCACTCTCACCGGTAGTGACGCACCTCTTTATGGAAAAATTTGAGGACGATGAACTGGCTTCAGCCCCATATCAATCCAAGAGCTGTTATGATACGTGGATGATACCTTTGGGATCAGGCCCCACTGCAAGGAGAAGCTCCTGGGCTTTTTAGAATATCTAAACTCTCGCCACCCAATCATAAAATTTACTATGGAAATGGAAAATAATGTTCTTGTCCAGAGGAAGGCAGATGGCAATTCGGTCAGTATTTACAGGAAACCAATCCATACCGATCTGTACCTGCAAGCCAGTAACTGCCACCACCCAGCGCAAAAGATTGGGGTACTCAAAACTCTGATCCAGACAACCTGACAAAACAGCTGGAATACCTTCAGTCTGTCTGCTACAGGAATGGTTATTCATCCAGGTACATCGAGAAACCGCTGCGCCCTGTTTTTCCGCCAAAAGTCAGCAGAAATACAAGAAGATACGAACACGGTTGCCTTTTTACCATATGCCGGACCAATATCTGCGAAATTAAGCAGAATACTTCTCAAGTATAATGTTAAAAGCGTATTCTGCCCACCACCCAAGATTAAGGCTCTCTTACGGATTGTAAAGGATGATCTGAACCTACAGATACCGGGAATCTACCACCTACCATGCCAGTGTAGTATGTTATACATTGGCCAAACAACCAGGACCGTCGACATCAGGTGTAAGGAGCATCAACGACACACCAGACTCAAACAAGCTTCCAAGGCAACTATAGCGGAGCACTGTTTAGAACTAATCGAATTACGAAGATGTTCAGATTCTGGCACAAACTCCCATATACTGGGATAGTGTTTTCAAGAAACCATTGAAATAAACGTCACGCAAAATCTTATCAACCGTGACGCGGAATATCAGCTCCGCCTGGAATCCAACACTTGATCTCCTACAGACGCAACGGAGGCAACAGCCCAACTATGGGAGCAATAATACCGCATATGACAGAATGAATAAGTCAGCACAAATAGCACAGGCTGAACAAATGGTGCTGAATCAGACAACAAATCAATCACCAGAAGACGGTCACATAGAGAATAAACGGCATTTCCAACACCAGGAGCCAGAGAGCAATGCGGCAGGCGCTGCTAGCGGGCGCGGACCTCATAGGGAGCACTTGACCCGGTCGGCTACGGTAACAGAACAGTATAGTGCACAAGAAAGCTTAAATGACGTCAATCAGCAGACTGAACGCCAAGTACAACTTGGAGGTGGAACAGAACGTAACGTGTCGAAATTATTTACTGACAAGAGCCAAAAAGCACGCACACAGCAAGCGGAACAGCCACACCCAGTGAATGCTAGTATTGCGGCTTAGTGGCTGGCGCGGACGTCGGATAGAGCGCCTCCCACAGTGCCGACCAATGGCAGAACGCCTAGCCAACGCAGACAGGCATAAATACTGGACGAGTTCCACACTGGATTCGCTCAAGAAACCCTCCCATCCACCTGGAAAACCATTATGATACCAAAACCCAATAAACCAAAAACCGACCCACTATCATACAGACCAATCTCACTATTAGACGTTATAGGGAAAACCTTCGAAAGAATACTTACTGACCGTCTAAAACATTATATAGAAGACAAAGTACTACTCCCGACACTTCAATCAGGTTTCAGACCCAACCATTCGAGTAACGATCCTCTATTCAAACTAACTAACAATATTTCAACAGTATTTAACACCGGACAATGCACGCTCGCAGTATTCTTAGATATAGAGCGTGCTTTTGATAAGATGTGGCATCAGGGGCTCTTATTAAAACTCTGCCGACTCGAAATTCCAAACAAAATAGTTCGACTAATACAAGCATACCTTACCAATCGTGCCTGCAGGGTCCATGTGGGCAACCATATTTCAAACCCCTTTCCCCCTCTCAGTTGGGGTACCCCAAGGAGGGCCGGCCGCGGTGGCCGAGGGGACTGAGGCGCTTCAGTCACGGTCTGCACGGCCACTACGGTCGGGGGTTCGAATCCCTCCTCGGGGATGGATATTTGTGCAGTCCGTAGTGTTAGCTAGTTCATAAGTAGTTTGTAAGTTTAGGGACTGATGACCCCGTAGTTAAGTCCCATAAGCTATACAAACATTTGAACATTTGAACCCCAAGGAGGAATACTTTCTCCGCTACTGTACGCGCTGTACACAGCTGACATTCCGACTCCCACAACTCTAGACGAGACTGTAGCACTATATGCAGACGACACAGCTTACTGGTGTACATCGACACATACAACTACCATCCAACGAAAGACAACGACTTACCTCAAAAAACTAGAAACATGGATGCAAAAATGGAGGATTAAACCAAACCCGACCAAAACACAAATAATCTTATTCCAACACAGAAACCTCACCAGAAAGAAACACCAAGACACCAGAGACATAGAAGTTACACTTTGGAATACACAACTAAATCTAGTAAATTCCGCAAGATATTTAGGAGTACATCTTGATAAATACTTAAATTGGAACACACACATGCAACAATTACTAAACAAAACCAGGACAAGACAAGGACTCATAAAGCAAGTACAAAACCGATTTAATGGATGCAACTTGGAAAAGGCTCTACATATATACAAAACCTTCGTAAGACCAGTTCTGGAATATGCCAATATCCCCCTCGCAGGAATGACCAAAAATGCCATAGAAAGACTATACACAACAGAGCGCAGACTTCTGCGAAGTATCGCAGGACTACCATACCAAACACCACGTAACTACGTATACGAAATCACAGACATAGAACCCATCCAGACTCGACTGACTAAGCTTAGGACCAACTACGGAAAACACATCCTAACGAAACGACCTGACATGGAGGACTTACTGACAACACGACCTAGAGAACGACATTATCTGAAGTACAAATATATCATACCGGAGCGTACAGTGGCGCAGAATACCTCCAAGATCTATCCCGATTTAGCACCTACAATGATCCCCCTCACAGACAATGCCCCAACCCCTGCTCACCTAGACGCCAGATAAAATCCAGATCCAAACCAACAACCACAAAATTAATTCAGAAACCCATTATCATCAACCTAACACAAACTAAAAACACACACTACAAAGCACACTCAAACACCCCCACACTCCTAACTACGACCACACAAATAGAACAAAATATACATCACACATACAAAACACTTCTACCGATGAAACAACAACAAATCAACACAAACAATAAACAAACACAACATGCACCGACAACTACTCCACACATAACCACACAAACATTCTACAACAAAAACCCCACAGCACAAACACAAGCACAATCCACTTTATCACTACAAACAAAATCTTCTGCATCCGGACTGGGCTGAATAGAACTACATTAAACCGAACTGTAATAAACAAATGCTTCACACAAATACATACTGTGGCAACGAACCAAAGTACAAATAATACCCCAAAAACATTTATCTCCTAAATATAAATAACAACTAAACACTATGCTGCCTGGTTGGTTGGATGATTGATAAAAATAATTAATCAAATAAAACTAATAACAAATTAAATCTCTACTTAAAAGAAACAAATACTTAATGTGAATAAATAACAAACACCAAAAAAATTTGAATAATTATTACTGTAAATATTGTAAAATACTCTTTAAGCTATATTATTACACAAATATATACAATTCAAGATTCAAAGATTACAAACAAATTTTTTACAGATGTGAATATCAAATGTAAATAATTAACGAACATACTATATTATAATATACTATTAGCTTATATAAACTTAGTGATTATTAAAATATTTTCCGAAATGACAAGTAGCACTTTTGCAAACAATTATTAAAATATATATTTCTAATAAAATTATATGTAACCTTGCACCCCTCCCCCCCTTAGGGAAGAGAATGAAAAGTGCTTAAAAAAAAAAAAAAAAAAAAAAAAAAAAAAAAAAAAAAAAAAAAAACCACTGGATTCAGTTTAAGGAAGCGTCTGATGAAGATCGCGAGTAACGCGATCGAAATATCGTGCTAGTACGACGCGGATTACCGACAGAAGCCTGATTCTCCAAGATGACATGTACACAATATTACCACGAAAGCAGACAATAAATTACATTTATACATGAAAGATAATACAAGAACAGGGCGACGCGTCCTGTGTGTTCACTGCTACGGTGAATCCCCGGAAAAAATCTACTCGTGAAAATAAAATACATAAATTAAATAAATGGCGTTTTTAAACTACCATTCTTCATTTCGTTCTTCTATCAGATCATTTTATGTGTACATTAAAAGTATTTTTATCATGTGAGAAACGTTTTATGTCATGGAGACAGCAGGTATACGAGTCGTAGCGCGGCAACTTAATATAGGCGGCAGTGTCCGCAGTGTTGCAATGCGCATATGTGGCTGACAGATTTTCTTTTGAAACCCCTGGAGGCAGCATATGGGCGCTCCCACAGCAGGAAAGGGTGAGGGGAAACGCCTCTTTCGACACTGGCTTTGGAGCTGGTAGAGACACCAGCTCCTGGCTACTCGAGCTCTGGCGGTTACGCACGAATGGTCCCGAAGCAAAGGGCAATGGAGTTACTGCGCACCTCGCCTTGCACATCAGCAGATTCTCGATGAAGGCAACATCTGTTCTCCATAATTATTTTTGGCGCGTTCAGAATTTGTCAAAAACACGTCATATTTGGTATAAGCTATATATATAAATGTGAATGTCTGTTCCGTGTAAGTTTATTACGTCTGAACCACAAGACATAAAAAGCTAAAAATTTGTACAGTTACTAATGTCTACCCGGGGAAGGCTTTAGACACAATTTTATGGCGATCGGATAGCTATTTATCTATGTATATTAATGTGAATGTCTGTTCGGTGTACGCTTATCACGACCGAACGACAAGAGGCAGAGACTTCAATATTTGTACAGTTACTAATTTATACCTGAGGAAGGTTTTAGGCGTGGTTTTATAGCGATCTGATAGATATTTAGTAATTTGAAGAATATAACGCGAAATGGGGAACAATAATTGCTCTTTGAAAATTATATTCACTCTTTGAAAATGGTATTATTGGTTGCATTGTTGCTTGGGGGTTGATAATGATAAAAGGGTGGAGTATATTGGGATGGAAAGTTATCAGTGTATATAAAATTCTACGTGTGTGTGTGTGTGTGTGTGTGTGTGAATATTTCGCTCTGCAGCGAAAACTGCAGAACGCAAACGGATGGTCTGTGTGTAATTGTTGTCTGAAATCTCCCGTTGTACACCACAGCAGTTCCATGCCGTTAGCTATAAGGGGGTGGAAGATATGGTGGTTGAAACTCGTCAAATTATAAAAAAAATCGAACTGAAGGTCTGCGATGACGTTTGCAACTCTATAACAAGGAGTTTACATACAGCGAAACGTGATGCCACAGACCATATCTTTGATCTATGCGTGCTACAATGTCTTCAGCTCTTTCTCTGTAAGGATAAGCATACGAATAAGGAAATATAAGAATAAATAAATAAAGCAGTAAAAAAGAAATTTCTTTTAATACATCTCTTTAAAAAAATCGATTTGACGTTTCACGCATTACATCAAGTGATAGATCTGTGATATTATTACAATCATTAGTGTTGAATTTCGTGATTGGATTCTACGTAACGAGTGCATTTTTACGCGTGATTTCTTATTTCTTATATATTCTCTGATAAATGTAACATGTTTTTAGAAAAAAAAAAAAAAAAAAAAATGAGATGGTGAGACAGAAACTGGATAGGAAAAGTAGTAACTCAAGGCTCGAATGAATAAATAAATAAATACCCGGGCAACGCCGGGTTTTCAGCTAGTATCTTATAAATATAAATTAAAGACGCATCAACTGTAAAAGCATTCAGAAGATCCGATCATACATAATAATGAAGGCACTTTCCCCACCTAGCAAGAATAGCTGTGTGGTTAGTGTCATCGGGCTGCGCCGTCGAAGGTAGTGGGTTTGACACCGACTACATGGAATGTTTTTAACCCATTCTTCTTTTTAACAGATATGGGAACAACAATGACTTTTGTATTGTTACTTACCACATATCTTTGGACGTTTTAGCAAATGTGTCTCGATTTTGAGGGTAAATGACGAAAAAAAATCAAATGTTTGTAAATCTATCGGACCAAACTGCGTGGTCATCAGTCCGTAGCTTACAAACTACTTAAACCTAGGTAATCTAACCTACGGACAAACGCACACACCCATGCCCCAGGGAGGACTCGAACCTCCACGGCGAGCAACCGCGCGCTCCGCAGCGAGGTGCTTTAGACCGCTCGGCTACTCCACCGCGGCGGTAAATGACGTTCATACTCTTCGTTGTAACAAATATTTAACTGTTTGAAAAGATGTGCGGGAGAGCAGCTTTCGCGCATGCGTAAGGTTAGGAGGGGGTCCTGCTTAGTCATGTGCCCCGAAGGTAGCTTGTCTTTTCATCGTAACAAATTCATTATACTATTGGGTATTGTTGTGGTCTTCAGCAGCTCTCCACAATACCCTATCCTGAGTAAGCCTCTTCATCTCCTCGTAAGAATGGCAATCTACATCCATTTGAATTTGCTTACTGTATTCATCTCTTGGTCTCTCTCTGCGATTTTTATGTTTGTTCAAAATGTTTGTAAATATATCGGACCAATCTGCGTGGTCATCAGTCCGTACCTTACAAACGACTTAAACTAAGGTAAACTAACCTAAGGACAGCACACACACCCATGCCCCAGGAAGGACTCGAAGCTCCGACGGCAAGCAACCGCGCGTTCCGCAGCGTGGCGCCTTAGATCGCTCGGCTACTCCACCGCGGCTGCGATTTTTACCCCATACACTTCCCTCAAACGCTAAATTCACAATACCTTGATGTCTAAGAATGTGTCCTACCAATCGATCCCTTCTTTTAGTCAAGGTATGCCAGAAATTTCTTTTCTCCCAAATTCTGTTCAGTACCTCCTCATTAGTTACGCGATCCACCCACCTAATCTTCAGCATTCTTCTGTAGCACCACATTTCAAAAGCCTCAATCCTCTTCCTGTCCGCACTGCTTATCGTCCATGTCTCACTCCCATGCAAGGCAACACTCCATACAAATGCCTTCAGAAAGGACTTCCTTAGGTTTAAATCAATATTCGATGTTAACAAATTTCTCTTTTTCAAGAACGCTTTTCTACCTATTGCTATTCTGCATTTTATATCCCCTGTACTGCGACCATCATTTGTTATTTTACTGCCCAAGTAACAAAACTCATCTACCTCCTTTATTGCTTCGTTACCTAATCTAATTCCTTCAGCTACGCCTGATTTTCTAAGACCGCATTCCATTATTTTTGTTTTGCTCTTGTTGATGTTCATTTTATACGCTCTCTTCAACACACTGTCCATTCCATTCAACTGCTCTTCCAGGTCCTTTACTGTCTCTGACAGAATTACTATGTCGTCGGCAAAACGCAGTGTTTTTAATTCTTCACCCTGAACTTTAATTCCTTCTCCAAATTTCTCCTTGCTTTCCTTTATAGCTTGCTCAATGTACAATTTGAATAACATTGGAGAAAGGCTACAACCCTGTCTTACTCCCTTCCCAACCAACGCGTTCCTTTCATGCCCTTCAACTCTGACAACCGCTGTCTGGTTTTTGTACAAGTTGTAAATAACCTTACGCCTCCTATATTTTACTCCTGCTTGCTTCAGAACTTGAAAGAGTTTATTCCAGTCAACATTGTCAAAAGCCTTCTCCAAATCTACAAAAGCTAGATATGTAGGTTTGCCTTTTCTTAATCTATCTTCTAGAATAAGCCGTAAAGTGAGTATTGCCTCCCGTGTTCCTACATTTCTCCTGAACCCAAACTGATCTTCCCCGTGGTCGACTTCTACCAGCTTTTCCATCCTTCTGTAAATAATTCGTGTTAATATTTTGCAACCATAACTTATTAAACTGATGGTTCTGTAGTTTTCACAGCTGTCTGCGCCTCCTTTCTTTGGAATGGGAATTATAACATTTTTCTTGAAGTCTGAAGGTACTTCGCCAGTCTCATACATCTTACACACCAGGTGAAACAGTTTTGTCATGGCTGGTTCTCCCAGAGACTTCAGTAGCTCTGAGGGAATGTCATCTATTCCAGGGGCCTTGTTTCGACTTGGGTCCTTTAGTGCTCTGTCAAATTCAAAATGTTCAAATGTTTGTATAGTCTACGGGACTTAACTACGGGGTCATCAGTCCGTAAACTTACAAACTACTTATGAACTACTTACGAACTAGGACGGCACAAATATCCATGCCCGAGGGGGGATTCGAACCCCCGACCGTAGTGGCCGTGCAGACCGTGACTGTAGCGCCTTAGTCCCCTCGGCCACCGCGGCCGGCTCTGTCAAATTCATCTCTCAGTATAGTATCTCCTATTTCTTCTTCCTCTACATCCTCTTCCATTCCTACAATATTGTCTCTAAGTTCATTCCCTTTGTAGAGCGCCTCTATACACTCTTTCACGTTTCAGCTTTCCCTTCTTTGCTGAGAACTGGTTTTCATCTTAGTTATTTATAGTCATAAACTTCTTTTCTTGTCTCCAAATGTCTCTTTTATTTTCCTGTAGGCTGTATCTATTTTTCCCCTATTTTTATATTCTTCTACAGACTTGCATTTGGCTTCTAGCAACTTCTGCATAGCTATTTTGCTCTACCTATCAATCTAATTTCTTAGTCGTCTGTACTCCATTTTGCCTGTTTCATTTACTGCATTTTTATATTTTCTCTTTTCATCAATTAAATTTAGTATTTCCTGTGACATCCAGGTATTTTTTGTAGGTCTTGGCTTTCTACCTATTTTGTCCTCTGCTGCCTTCACTATTTCACCTCTCAATGGTACCCATTCCTCTTCCACTGTTTTATTTCCCCCAATTTCTGTCAATTGTTGCCTAAAGCTCCCTCTGAAATTCTTAAGAACTTCAGGTTCCTTCAGTTTATCCAGGTCCCATCTCCTTATTTTCTTACCTTTCTACAGTTTTTTCAATTTCCGTCTACAATTCATGACCAATAAGTTATGGTCAGAGTTTATATCTGCCCCTGGGTATGTCTTACAGTTTAAGACCTGGTTCCCAAGTCTATGTCTTACCATTATAAAATCTGTCTGGCATCTCCACCTTCTATCGTGATTCTTAAACTAGGTGTTTGTTATAACTAAATTATGTTCCGTGCAAAATTCTATCAGGCGGCTTCCTCTTTCATTCCTTTTACCCACACCATATTCACCTACTATCTTCCCTTCCTTGTCCTACTACCGAATTCCAGTCTCCCATAACAATTAAGTTTTCCTCTCCCTTTATTGTCTGAATAATTTCCTTTAGCTCCTCATATTTTTCTTCGATCTCCTCATCATCGGCAGAGCTAGTTGGCATATAAACCTGTACTACTGTGTTCGGTGTTGGCTTCGTATCAACCTTGACTACGATAATGTGATCAGATCACTGATGATCACATCGTCCTGAGTAGTCCCCGCCCGGAGATTCGAATGGGGGACTATTTTACCTCCGGAATATTTTACCCGAGAGGTTGCCATAATCATATGTTCATACAGTAGAGCTGCATGTCCTCGGGAAAGGTAACGGATGCAGTTTGCCCTTGCTTTCATCCGTTCGCAGTAGCTGTGCGGCAAAGCCACATTAGCTGATGTTACAAGGCTAACTCAGTCAGTCATCCAGACTGTTGCCCCTGTAACTACTGAAAAGGCTGCTGCCCCTCTTCAGGAACCACACGTTTGTCTGGCCTCTCCACAAATACCCCTCCGCTGTATCGGTGAGGCACGCAAGCCACCCCACCTCAACTATGTCTGTGGTTCATGGGAGTGGTCTCTTAACGGTGTAATCAATTACTCACTGCGTTTTACTGTTCATGTGCATATTCATATGTTCTTGGCGTTTGTTATCAAAGAAAAATGAACAAAGTTCAGTATCTTTTAGAAATAAATTACTCAGCTTTAAGCTTGGAACGAAAGTGTGAAATAAAGAAGTTTGGTAGACCGACGCCTCAGCTCGAGCTGAGGCAAACACAAACAAGCCGAGGTAAGACATTAGACAGACCTTTTAACGAAAATATATCTGAAGGGGTTAGCAAATCGGGGCACTTTCTCCCGGCGCCATTCGTAGAGATGCGCCAAATACTCTTTGTACGCCGAAACATCGACGCAACGAGCGGTGGGGGGGGGGGGGGGCGGGCATATGAAGACCCGGCACTCAAAGAAGTGAACCCCAGTCATCTGAAGCACCAGCCGCCAGTGTACAAGAGATAATAAAAGCAAAGAGAAAAAAACTGCTCACAATAAAAATGGCAACAAGTTATTTCTGGCCGCACTACATCTACATCTACATACATACTCCGCAATTCACCGTAAGGTGCGTGGCGGAGGGTAAACTGTACCAATACTAGGTATTTTCTTTCCTATTCCACTCCCAAATAGAAGGAGGAATAAAAGAGTGCCTATATGCCTCCGTACGAGCCCTAATTTCTCTTATCTTGTCTTTGTGATCACCACGCGAAATGTAAGTAGGCGGCAGCAAGATCGTACTACACTCAGCTTCAAATTGCGGTTCTCTAAATTTCCTCAACAGACATTCACGAAAAGAACGTCGTCTTTCCTCCAGCGATCCCCAATTGAGTTACCGGAACATTTCCGAGACACTCGCGCATTTGTCGAACCTACCAGTAACGAACCTAGCTGCTCGCCTCTGAACTGCTTCTATGTCTTCCATTAAACTGATCTGCTGCGGGTCTCAAACACTTGAGCAATACACAAGACGTGGTCGTACAAGCGTTTTATACGCGGTCTCCTTTACAGGGAAAGTACATCTTCCCAAAATTCTCCCAATAAACCGAAGTAGGCTGTCCGCCTTACTCACGACTGCCCATACATGTTCGTTCCATTTCATATCACTCTGCAATGTTACGCCTAGCTATCTGAACGACGCGACAGCATCAAGAAGCTCACTGGTAATGCTGTATTCGAACATTTTGGGATTGCTTTTCCTACTCATGCGCATCACCTTACATCTTTCTACACTGACAGCTAGCTACCATTCTTCTCATCAACTATAAATTTTGTATGTTATTACAGTCAGTTAAAGACGACACCCTCCCATACACCACAGCATCTTCAGCAAACAGCCGCAAATTACAACTTACTCTGTTCATCAGATCATTTATATAGATAGAAAATAATAGCGGTCCTATCACACTCCCCTGGGGCACGCCTGACGATACACTCGTCTCTGATGAACACTCGCCGTCGAGAACAACGTACTGCATTCTATTACGTAAGAAGTCTTCCAGACAGTCACAAATCTGTGAACCTATTTCATAAGCTCGTATCTTCGTTAGCAGTCTGCAGTGTGGCACCGCGTCGACCGCGTTTTTGAAGTCGAGAAAAACACAATCCGCCTGTTGCCCTTCATCCATGGCTCGCAAGATGTCATGTGAGAAAAGGGCAAGCTGAGTTTCACATGAACGATGTTTCCTAAACCTGTGCTGATTCACAGAAATAAGCTTTTCAGTTTCAAGGAAATTTACTATATTCTAATTGAGAATATGCTCCAAAATCCTACATGAAACTGATGTCAAAGATATTGGCCTGAAATTGTGTGGGTCAGTTCTCTTTCCTTTCTTATGAGCAGGAGTCACCTGCGCTTTTTTCCAATCACTAGGAACTTTGCGCTGAATTAAAGATTTGCGATAAATGCAAGCTAAGTAGGGGGCCAATGCCGCAGAATACTCCTTGTAAAACCGAACTGGTATTCCCTCCGGACCAGCAGACTTTTTCGTATTTAGCTCTCTCAGCTGCTTCTCTACACCGGAAATACCTATTACTATGTCCTCCATTTCGGAATTAGTACGCTGATCAAATGATCGTATATTTGTGCAGTTCTCCTGCGTGAAAGATTTCTTAAAGGTTGAATTTATAACTTCGGCTTTCCGTTTGATTTCTTTTATTACTGCCCCGGAATGATCAACGAGTGACTGGACAGTGGGCTTTGACCCGCTTATCGATTTTACATATGACCAGAATTTTTTAGGGTTCTCGGAAAGATCTATTGGTAAGGTATGGCTGTGGTAATTATTGTATGCTTCGCGCATCGATCTCTTTATAGTCGCACGAATCTTCACTAACTTTTGCCTGTCATCATTTGCGTGTTCTTTTTTGAACCGAGAGTGCAACAGTCTTTGGTTTCTCAGTAGCTTTTTAACATTATTATTATACCACGGTGGATCTTTTCCATCCTTAATCGTCTTTAATGGCACATATTTCTCTAACCCTTCATTAACAATGCATTTAAATTTAGTCCACAATTCCTCTACATCCATAGTCCCAGAATTAAACGATGCCCATTAATTTTCTAAGTGCGATCCTAACATTTGCTTATCGGCTCTTCCCAACGAAAACACTCTCCTAGCCTTCTTGATTGGTTTATGAACTTTGTCACCATCGACGCTATGACGATATCATGAGCAGTAATTCCTGTCTCTACACAGACCTCGTTAATAAGGTCAGGCCTGTTCGTGGCTATAAGGTCTAAAATATTCCCATTGCGCGTGGGTTGCCGGTTTAACTTCTCAAGACAGTTTTCGGAGAATGTATCCAAAAGTAGCTCGCAAGACTGCTTGTCTGTACCGCCTGAAATGTAACTAGAGAGGTCCCAATCTATACTCGTAAGGTAGAAGTCTCCCCCGACAAATATTACATGGACCGGATACCTATGCACCACCTGGTGTAGACTTTCTTTGAATGATTCTAAAACTGCTACAGCAACACTGGGGGGCCGGTAAAAACACCAAACTGTTAACTTTACTTCTTTTAGACCTGTTATACGTGCCCAGATAACTTCACAGTTACTTTCAACTTCGATTTCAGTAGAAACAATATCTTTGTTCACAGAAATGAACACTCTTCCTCCAGTTGTATCTGATCTATCTTTCCGATATACATTCCTCGCCTCGATAAATATTTCTGAACTTGCCACATCATGATTTAGCCAGCTTTCCGTGCCTAAAACTATCTGAGCACAATAATTTCCATGTAGTGCGGCAAATTCGGGAACTTTGTTTCTAACACTTTGTAAGTTCACGGCTAATATCTTGATATTCGACTTTTTGAGCCTAACGTGGCCTGAATTCTCTGTTTGAATGTTGACAGGCGAGTGCTCATCAGAGTTAGCGCCTAGCCCAAAAAAACCCCATGTGCACTCCACAAGTACTCTGCTACCCGAGTAGCTGCTTCCTTAGTGTAGTGCACCCCTGATCTATCTAGGGGCACCCTACAATTCCCCACCCGATAGCGCAGATCCAGAAATCTGCTGCCATGACTATCACAGAGTCGGCGAAGCCTCTGGTTCAGACCCTCGACTCGGCTCCAAACCAAAGGACCCCGATCAATCCTGGGAACAATGCTACAAATCGACAGCTCTGCTTGCACACCGCGTGCAAGGACAGCAGCCTTCACCAAATCCGCCAGCCGCCCGTAGGACCTGAGGATGTCCTCAGAACCCAAGCGACAAGCGTCATTGGTGCCGACGTGAGCCACGACTTGCAGTCGACCGCACCGTCGATAGCCGCCGGCAAGGCCGCCTCTACATCTCGGATGAGGCCCCCCGGCAGACACACCGAGTTGGACTTCTTTCTGGATCTCGAGGCTGTCTGCCTAAGGGGCTCCATCACGCGCCTAACATTGGAGCTCCCAATAACTAATAATCCCCTCCCCCCGTGCACCTGCTCGCATCCTGCTGAAGGAATGGCCACACGTCCACTCACAGGACGAACGGGCGTGGACGGACGTACAGCCTCCACATTGGCCTTCCGCCTCGAGCGACGCGAACGCCGTACAACCCGCCACTCCCCTTGCGGAGAGGGCGGTTCGACTACGTCCGATACACCTGAAGGTGCCTCGGTAGCAGGGAAAGAGAGAGAAGCATGAGACATCTGAGATCTCCCACTCGACGCACGAGACTCCCCACTATCGCTGCACCCCGAGACAGCAGCCTGAAGACAGCTGATCGTAGCCAACAGCACGCTCAGCTGTTCGCAAACTCTGGCCAACTCCTGCGTCCGAACACAGCAGGCACACATCCTATCCATCCTATCGATACAACTAACTCTAGAAAGTAGAAAACTAAATAATCAACTTTTAAGTAGCCTAGTACTTCAATAAAGGCGGCTGGCAACTGACTGAACTGTGGTCAGTGGTAACTACACTGTCAAGACAACGATACTGAGTCCGGCAGTTTTCAAAATAAACAAGAATATCTGTGGAATACCCCGTTATCAAACGCGCGGGAATATAAGCTTTCTCAAAGCAGAACACGAAATAAGGAAGTGACAATATGACATGTAGCTTGCAGCAGACGAAAACTATACACAAGGTATTTATCAAAATACGCGAGAATAAACTCTGAAAGCAGTAGCACAAACGAAATGTGTCAAGTAGGTGAGAAGAAACCTCTTAAAAACAGAAACACTAACGAAAATGAAGAAATTAACTGGCAACGAAATTCCACGCAATTAGCGTTCTGGGTAGGTTGGGGTAGCGACAACAGCTGGCACTGAAATGACTTCTGATTGACTGAATGCTATTCTGCCAAGTACGCGGGAAAAAACCTCTGAAACAGAAGTACTAACGAAAATGAAGAACTAGACTGGCAAATTAAATTTGACACAACTTAAATTAAGATACTTAGCGCTGTTTACGACGTGACACTGGCAGCGGCTGGCACTGGACTAGATAGAAGCACAGTTTATCGGCTTCTCACTGTGTTTGACACACAATTGATAGGAGCAGTCCACGAGAGAACAACACTTCTTGTGCGGCAGCCAAGTATTCAGCTTCATTATCTGACGGAGCCAGTGTGTTGTATTCCACGTAACTGCTGCTCCTGCTAACTTCAAAATGACCGAATTTGATTGAGGTCTGAAGAATAATCGTCATCACAGAAGCCTTCAAGTGTCGTTGTTTCACTTTGTTTGAAAGTTAGTCCGGTATCGATTGTGCCTTGAATGTATATAGGAGTTAACTCTACTTACAACCCCCACAGCAGTGGCGGCGCTAGGTGTCGAGTACTGACGGCCTCGCACCTGTGGGGGCCTCACAAAACTGTTGCTAAAGTTGTTAACTTTTTAGCTGCTAAATTGTCCATATTTATTTCCGTGTGAGTGTAGTAGTAGTTGTCTAAGGTCATCTGGATATTGCAACTCTTCAAAGGGAGAGATAGAGGAACATTTCATTGGGTGTATTGTTACATAGCCGGCCGCAGTGGCCGAGCGGTCTGCAGCGCGTCAGTCACAGTCTGCACGGTCGCTACGGTCGGGGGTTCGAATCCCTCCTCGGGCATGGATGTTTGTGTCGTCTTTAGTATAAGGTAGTTCATAAGTAGTTTGTAAGTTTAGGGAATGATGACCCCGCCGTTAAATCCCTTAAGCTTAACAAACAATTGAATATTTTTATTGTTGCATAAACAATGTAGAGTATTTGTAGTTGTTGTAGTCTTCAGTCCACAGACTGGTTTGGTGCACTTCTACATGTTACTCTGTCCTGTGCAAGTCTCTTCATCTGAGAATAAGAACGGCAACCTACATCCCTTTGAATCTACCTACTGTATTCGTCCCTCAGTCTCCCTCTACGATTTTTACCCCACACACTTCCTTCTAATGCTAAGTAGACGATTCCTTGATGCCTCAGAATGTGTCCCACTGTAACGTAACGGGTCTTAGTTCGTGGGTTCTTGACGTTCTCATTGATCGTCGCTCTCGGTAGCGGCTGGATGAAATTTCATGGGCAAACTGATCCATTACAAATGATGTGGGAAACACGTGGGATTGCAGTTCATTGACATTTTAATTCATTATAAGTGCCCAATTGTTCCCATTTATGACCAGCGTACAAAGCTTGTTTATTACAATCACTGTGTCCAGGTGTGTACATTCCACACATCAATATTGCGAATTTACACAATTCGTGTGTAGAATACTGAAGTCCGAGGTGTACAGTGTGGTACAAATATAGATTAATCCCTGTAGATATACTTTCTACGCGCCTAACGTTGAAGAAATTTTAACATACTGTTCACAATTAAAGTTAAAAGAGACGTGGATTATGTCTCAGATACATCAAATTACACGACTTGAAACAATAAGCGAAACTGACGTGGATTGTGCCTCCGATTAAGGATGTAACAAGACTCCCCTACATGACGCGAAAGCATCCTATTTATATGTTCCAAAAATTACGTATTATTAATTATGTACATTAAGTGAATTATAATTGGAAAAGTAAACAATTACATATAACTGGCTATAGTAAAAGATAGTGTAACTAATACTGATTTAATTGCTATATAAATATCAGTTATAACAATTGTGTTTCATTTACGTATTTAACGTAATGGGTTTATCAACAATACTGTAGTAATTAACGGTAATTATATAGAAATTAATGAGGGCAAAGCTTTCCTAACATTACTTCTGAAACTCAGTAATACCGACGTTAATATTATGAGACAAGAATTTACTTAGTTGTATCAGAAATAGAAATTAGCATACTATATGAACTATAACAATATACCTCTGCCACGAACTAATTAATGTTTGATTCCTTAATTTCTCCTGGCGAATAACAATTTCGAAAAACTTATGGGTGTGCAGCCAGGCGTCAAAACCGACATCGGCCGATATTTTCGGCAGGAGACCATCCTGTCATTTCCGAAGCGAAACTGCAGTGAGGATGCAATGTGCAACGATCTTTAAAACCTCGGTTTTCAATGAGTAAACAGGAAAGACAACACAAACCGACCAAGCGAGTACAAAGAGCCGACACAACTAAAGATGAAAACGCTCAGGATATCGATAACATCAGTTCTCGACTGATGAGGTCGGATTAGTTTTGTCCGTCTGTTTTTTGACAAGTGAGAGAGCAGGGTCCCATGCAGAATTTAAGCAAAATTCTCCACCCCTATTCATAAGGTTGTCAGCTAGTTTTATTTCATTGGCTTCCTTGATAACACAGTCCCAGGAGCTGAAATTATTTTTTGGAACATCTAAATTGAATACAACCCAACATCCGATTCACAATCGAAGTGGAAAAGAATTGTTGCCTTCCCTTCCTTGATGTGCTGGTCAGGAGGAAGGCAGATGGTACGCGGGGACACGCTGGTTATAGGAAGCCAACTCATACTGATTTGTATCTGCAAGCTGATAGTTGTCACCACCCAGCTCAACGTGAAGGGGTTCTCGAACCTTATTGTATAGGGCTGACGTCATTTCCGACCCAAAAAAATTGCCCACTGAGCTGTCCCATCTGGAGGTCACTTTTCGACAGAATGGCTATAGTGAAGGGCAGATTAAAAGAGCGTTGCGCTATCGACCACAATGCAACGGGCTAGTGACGATAGCACAGAGTCAACATCCACGCCAGTGGCCTTTCTGCCATAAGTTGGCAGCACTTACAACAAGATTGACCGCATTCTGCGTAAAAACAATGTAAAATTAAGGCACTGTTGGGATCCGTTAAGGATAATCTCGGTTTGCGCAAGGCGGGTGTCTATCGTATCCCAAGCAGCTGTGGCATGTCATATGTTGGTCAGAGTATTAGGACTGTTGAGTCCCGTTGTATTGAGCGTAAACGTCACACACGTTTACAACAGCCAAAAAAATTCGATGTGGCCGAACACTGTCTTGACACAAGTCACCCTATGGAATACAACAAAACGGAAATTTCGGCATGCACTTACAGCTACTGGGACTGTGTTATCAAGGAAACCATTGAAATAAAACTAGCTGACAACAATATGAATAGGGATGGAGGATTTTGCTTAAATTCCGCATGGGGACCTGCTCTCTCACTTGTCAAAAAACAGAGGAACAAAACTAATCCGACCTCATCCGTCGAGAACTGATGTTTATTATCGATATCCTGACCGTTTTTATCTTTGGTCGTGTCGGCGCTGTGTGCTTGTTTGCTCGGTGTGTGTTGTCTTTCTTGTTTACTCATTGAAAACCGAGGTTTTAAAATCGTTGCACATCGCTTCCTCACTGCAGTTTCGCTTTGAAAATGGCAGGGTGGTCTCTTGCCGAAATATCGGCCGACGTCGGTATTGATAACTGGCTGCATACCCGTAAGTTTTCGAAATAATTAATGTTTGCTAATTAAATAAACTTCCGCGACACCAAATAATAGAAAATAGCTTCATATAGTCACGGTAGAAAAAAGAATATTAAAAATTTTGCAAAAGAAAATCATAATAGACTAATTACATTCATATCTATTATTAAGCAACAGTGGTATTGGAAGGTTCAGTAATGCAAGCAGATGGGAATAAATCCCAGCATACTGCGTTACACTATCAATCAATCCCTTTTCTTAGTCAGGATATGCCAGAAACTCCTTTCCTCTCCAATTCGGTCAAGCACCTCCTCATAATTTACTTGTTCTACCCATCTAATCTTCATCGTTCGTCTGTAGCAACACATTTCAAAAGCTTCTATCATCTTTTTGTCTGAAATCCTTACCGTCCACATTTCACTGCCATACAGTGCTACACTACAGACAAATGCTTTCAGAAAGGACTTCGTAACATTTAAACTAATATTGAGTGTCAACATACTTCTCTTCCCATAGCCAATCTGCATTTTGTATCTTCTTTACCAGAAGTTATTTTGATGCCGCATTGGAGTGGCCGAGTGTTCCCAGGCGCCTGAAGTTTGGAGTCCTTCCTTGGGCATGGGTGCATTTGCTGTCCTTAGCATAAGTTAAAGTACTTTGTAAGCCTAGGGACTGATTGCCAGAGTAGTTAAGTCCCACCAGGACAAATTTGGAGAAGGAATTAAAGTTCAGGTAGAAGAAATAAAACCTTTGCGGTTTGCTGATGACATAGTAATTCTATCAGAGACAGCAAAGGACCTGGAACAGCAATTAAACGAAGTGAACAGTGTCTTGAAAGTAACAAGAATAAAACAAGGGTAATTGAATGTAGTGTCAGAGAATCAGGCGATGCTCAAGAAATTCGATTAGGTAATGAGACAATAAAAGTAGTAGATGAGTTTTGTTATTTGGGTACCAAGATAAATTTAAAAAAATTGTTCAAATGTTTGTCCTTGCATTCCTTGACAGCTTTCTTCATGTACGGATTGAACAACTTTGGGGAGAGGCTACAACTCTTACTCCTTTCCCAACCCGTGCTTCTCTTTCATGCCCTTCGACACTAATAATTGCTGCTTGGTTTTTGTACAAGTTGAATATAACTCTTCGGTCCCTATATTTTACCCTTACTACTTTCAGAATTTGAAAAAGTGTATACCAATCAACATTGTCAGAGCTTTCTACAGATCCACAAATGCTAAAAACCTAGGTTTCTCTTTCCTTAATCTATCTTCTAAGATATTTCTTAATGTGAGTATTGCCACGCGTGTTCCTACATTTCTCCTAAATCCAAACTGATCTTCCCCGAGGTCAGATTCCACAAGTTTTACATTCGTCTGTAATTAATTCCTGACAGTATTTTGCAACCGTGACTTAATAAGCTGACAATTCTGTAGTTTTCACATTTGGCAGCACTTGCTTCTTAGGAGTTAGATTTACTATATTCTTCTTGAAGTCAGAGGCGATTTCCCCTGTCTCCACACATCTTGGCAAACTAGGTGGAAAAATTTCTCCATGACTGGCTCTCCTAACGATATCAGCAGTTCAAATAGAATATCATATCCTCCAGGGGCCTTGTTTCTAATCGCATCTTTCAGTGCTGTAGTCGCTAAAGTCCCCTCGCTGGCGGTGGCGCATGGAACACATACGCTGACTTAACTCAGTCGATCGTGACTGTGGAGCGTTTTCCATGTAGGAGGATATCCAGTGTACGGTCTCCTCTACCAACAGCCTGGTGTGGCCCAGTGTAGGGTGGCAATTCTCAATCAATGTATTGGCAAGTGTACTTGACACGGGCTACCAAATGGGGCGCATTATCTGGACTTTCCCTTTAATGTATTGCCTACCTTGGTGGAGGTAGGCAATGATTACAGTTGTGGTAAAACATAATGATGCACCAGCACACTTTATTCACAATGTGAACATATGATGCAGACTTTTTCAGGTCTGCTGGACTGCTTGAGGAGGCCCAACACCTGGTTCCCGAGACCTCAATCCTCTAGACCAGTGTTTCCCAATGTTTTTGAATATGCAGCTCCCTTCCAACTAAAAAAAATGGTGACCCCCCCCCCCCTCCGTGTCATAACTCAACGACTAAATTCGTTGCCTTTGAAAATACACACAACTATGTGTGTATTTCCAAAGGCAATGAATTTAGATTTCTTGTGTTGATACAAATTTCTAGTAAAAAACAATAAAATACAGTACTGTATATTATAGGAAAATTATAGACCATTTTTCTGACTGGAACACATCCTACAATAACATAAATTCCGACAGAGAAATATATGTTGCATAACGCGCATTGCAGGTAAAACTCAGAAGCGAGTAATGCCAACGCAGGTGTTGATTACGCTGTACAGTCAATTTTTAAACAATTTAATTTTTCGAAATTACTTATTGTATCTTGTAAATTTAGCTATCGCCTGTTCAATTGTTTGTAAATCTATCGAACCAAACTGCGTGGTCATCAGTCCGTAGCTTACAAATTACTTAAGCCTAGGTAAACTAACCTAAGGACAACACACACACCCATGCCCCAGGGAGGACTCGAACCTCCACGGCAAGCAACCGCGCGCTCCGCAGCGAAACGCCTTAGACCGCTTGGCTACTCCACCGCGGCTAGCTATCGCCTGGTACATGAAAACACGGTTTATTAATTATAAGACAATCTTTGTTTAATTCAACTGATAATTGATTACTAATATTTCACTTTTCATACGCATATGTTTCTGCATTTTGGAACAGGTCGTATTCAGGCAAGCTCCTAGCTGGTTATTTTATGGGGGTTGAGGGAAGGGCTCAGGAAGTGCTACAACAACAACCGTCTATACTCAAAAAGGGTGAGTCATTCCATAGGCCGAAGGACAGAGACTGCCATGAATGGACGCCATGCCCAGCAACACCTATAAACATGTTTTTATCACAGAAATTATGTCTTCTGAACTCTGTTTGTTGGACTTATTTATCTAGTTTTGATGAATAATAGCATCACTCATAGTTTTCTACACTTCTTTTTGAACAGCTTGTATAACAGATGCAGAAGAAAGAACAACCATTATCTTTCCTGTGTTTCTTCAAAAATGTTGAAATATTTCTAAATCTTCTGGACATAACTACTGAAGTCATCTTTCTCTAGGCTTACAAACTACTGAAACCAGCTTAAATTAACCTAAGGACAACACACACACACACACACACACACACACACACACACACACACACACACGGCCCAAGGTTGTCTCGAACCTCCGACGGGGAGCAACCGCGCTCGGCCATTCCACCGCGGCCCTGTGTTGCTGGGACGTTGAATGTGTTGCAGATTTTATACGTGTTGCTGTGACCGATAAGCGCGGGGGGGGGGGGGGGCAAGGCTGTCGCCATAGGAGTTGTGCAGAGACCACCTTCTGGCAACGCCATCAGTCATCGTACCAAAGCAGCGAGAGAAACCTGGTACTCTGTACTGGCCAGATTACATCTATTCTGCATCCACTGTAGGGTGGACGTCAGTAACAACAATAAACTAATTTAAAGAAAGTAGGAAATGGAGGTGTACCACATAAAACACTGTGTTTTTTAATAGTTTAGCAACCATCCTATCCGTGTTGAGGTTTATCTGATTGTTCCAAAAGGTAAGACCAAGAGGGACTGGTTACACCACAGCTATATTTATTTGGGTGACACTACGTTGTATAAAGATCACATAAAAATTCATGTGAATTGAAGATGAGCGTCTGGATGTGTTGTTGGGGCATAGCAGTCCTTGCTTGTTTCCCCATGTCGCCGGAGTTGGTGTGGTGTAGCCGCGGGGCCAGTCATCGTCGACCAGATGTTTTCGATAGGCGAGGCAACAATGTAATCTGGTAGACAACGTTACGCTGTGATAATAGTATGGAAATATGGATTAAACACGCGTTGTATAAGCATGGTATGCATTATGTTTACTCATATTACGCGGAACACAATAACGAACAAAATACAAACACACATAGATTTTTATAGATACATCTGTGGGAAGCCAGGACGGGTGACAATGAATATATAAATACATAAGTAATATATATGATGGGGTAATATGGTTTGACAATTTAGTACAATGTGTACATTACACTCTAATGATCGTTCAGACGAACATACCACAAATCACGAAAAGTTCTTGATATGTTGTTGTTGTGGTCTTTAGTCCGCAGACTGGTTTGATGCAGCTCTCCAAGCTACCCTGTCCTGTGCAAATCTCTTCATCTGAGAGTAAGTTCGGCAACCTACATCCTTTTGATCTGCTTACTGTATTCGTTCCCCACTCTCCCTCTACGATTTTTACCTCATACCACTTCCTTCTAATGCTAATTTGACAATTCATTGGTGTCTCAAAATGTGTACTACCAATCTACCCTTCTCTTAGTCAGGATATGCCGGAAACTCCTTTTCTCTCCAGTTCTGTTGAGCACCTCCTCATTAGTTACGTGATCTACTCATCTAATCTTCATCATTCGTCTGTAGCACCACATTTCAAAACCTTCTACCATCTTTTTGTCTGAACTGCTTATCGTCCACGTTTCACTCTCATACAACGCTACACTCCAGACAAATGCTTTCAGACTTTCTAACATTTAAATTAATATTGCATGTCAACAAATTTCGCTTCTTCAGAAACACTTTTCTTCCCATAGCCATTCTACATTTTATGTCTTCTTTACTTTGGACATCAGAAGCTATCTTGCTACCCAAATAACAAAACTCATGCACTACTTTTATTGTCTCATTACCTAATCTAATTCCTTCAGCATCACCTGACTTTCTGACGCTACATTCCATTATCCTTGGTTTACTTTTGTTGATGTTCATCTTGTACTATGTCATCGGCAAACTGCAACGTTTTTATTTCTTCTCCTTGAACTTTAATTCCCTCTCCAAATTTCTCCTTGCATTCTTTCACAACTTGCTCAATGTACAGATTGAACAACATTGGGGAAAGGCTACAACCCTGACTGTTTTTATCTTTGGTCGTGCCGGCGCTGTGTGCTTGCGTGCTCGGTGTGTGTTGTCTTTCCTGTTTACTCATTGAAAACCGAGGTTTTAAAGATCGTTCCACATTGCTTCCTCACTGCAGTTTCGCCTTGAAAATGGCGAAATATCGGCCGACGTCGGTTTTGATACCTGGCTGCATACCCGTAAGTTTTTCGAAATAATTAATGTTTGCTAATTCAACATACTTCCGCAACACCAAATATTAGAAAATAACTTTAGCTAGTCACGGTAGAAAAAAGAATATTAAAAGCTTTGCAAAAAGAAAATCACAATAGACTAATTACATTCATATCTAATTACATTCATATCAACAGTGGTATCGGAAGGTTCAGTAATGCAAGCAGATGGAAATAAATCCCAACATGCTGCGTTACACCACCAATCAATCCCTTTTCTTAGGATATACCAGAAACTCCTTTCCTCTCCAATTTGGGCAAGCACCACCTCGCCGGCCGCGGTGGCCGAGGGGACTGAGGCGCTCCAGTCACGGTCTGCACGGCCACTACGGTCGGGGGTTCGAATCCCCACTCGGGCATGGATATTTGTGCCGTCATTTTGATAAGGTAGTTGATAAGTAGTTTGTAAGTTTAGGGACTGATGACCCTGTAGTTAAGTCCCATAAGCTTAACAAACATTTGAACATTTTTGAAGCACCACCTCATAATTTACGTGTTCCACCCATCTAATCTTCGTCGTTCGTCTGTAGCAACACATTTCAAAAGCTTCTATCATCTTTTTGTCTGAAATCTTTACCGTCCACATTTCACTGCCATACAATACTACACTCCAGACAAATGCTTTCAGAAAGGACTTCGTAACATTTAAACTAATATTGAGTGTCAACATACTTCTCTTCTTCAGAAGCGCTTGTCTTCCAATAGCCAATCTGCATTTTATATCTTCTTTACTTCGGCCATCAGAAGTTATTTTGATGCCGCGTTGGAGTGGCCGAGCGTTCCCAGGTGCCTAGCTACGGAGCGTGTCACTTCTCGTCATCGAAGGTTCGAGTCTGTGGTGTCGCACAAGTACAAAGTGCGCGCCACCCACTTTCGCCGCGCGCCGCCATGCATGCACGGCGCGGCGTTCTTCCGACGACAGCCACGAGCGCCCTCTGCTGGGACCCCGCTCGTGGCCACCACTGAAGGACATGGGCCACTTCGGACTTCGGACTGAGATAGCAACGAGTTAGGACCTTCGTATCAGATAGGCACCAGTGAAGACTTTGCTATTGTACAGGCACTAGGCAGGCCTCTAACAACTATGTATCAACATTCTGCAGTACTATGTAAAAGTTAAGTATTGTTACATTCTGTGCAATATATCTCTTTCTAATTTACTCGAGTGTTTATAGTTTCTGGCTGCTCCCCTCCGTACCTGCACCAGCGTGTCGGTCTCATTCCACTCGGCCACCGACACCTACGACGAGGCTGGGACACAAAAGCGGCGACGAAGTTGGGACACAAAAGTGGCGACGAGGAGTGATAGTACCTTGGACCAGCCCGCTTGCAGCAGCCAGACAGCAGCAGTCGGAGCACGCAGAAATTGCTCCCGCCCACCCACCCTTAATATAAGAATTTTGGGGGAAGATATTTTGTTACGTGTTTTGTGGACTTTTTTGTTGCAGAGCGAGTCCTCTTTCATATTGCATTTGTGTTTTGTTATAATTTACTTGTATGTGCGGCGCTTAATCGGTCAGCATGGCCACTACCCCGAACCCAAACTTAATGGAAATTATTCAGTTACAGACGGCGCAAATTACCCAGCTTCTCCAGGCCGTGTCGCAGTTGACGACACAGGCTGCTCACCAACAACAACAACAGTCGTCACATCAGCAGCCCACACCTGCCGCCGCACCGCTTCCGACGTTCCGCCAGTACAACGAACGTGAGGAAGAATGGAGCGACTATTTCGCACAGTTTCAAGAACTCGTCGCGGCTCATCAAATTACAGGTCAGAGAGTGAAGAACCTTTTCTTATCGATTGTGGGCCCCCAGACTTTCGTACTATTGCAAAAACTTTTCCCTCTCGCATCTCCTCGTGATGTAGACTTTGAACAAATAGTAGAGGCACTAAATGCTCATTATGAGAGAAAAGTTCTCGTAGCTGCGGCACGGTACCGATTTTTCAGACTTAAAAAATTACCGCAGCAGTCACACCAAGAATGGATCACGGAATTGAAGGGCTTAACCCGCCAATGTAAATTTACTTGCTCTTGTGGACTTTCGTATAGTGACGTTATGTTGAGGGATGCGATTACGCAGAACATTCAGGACCCCAGAATTAGAGCAGCAATTCTGAAACAGTCTGACCCCTCATTAGACAGTGTACTGCAGCTTATTGAAGCGCATGATACTTTTGACTTAGCAGATGTAGAAATGCAAAGCCACAGTGTAAATTCAGTGCGCCGCAACGGACGCTTTCCTAGCCGTAGTTCTCAGTGTAGCACTAGTGATTCTTATTTTTCTACCGGCCGTGCTGAACAGACAGTGAACAGTAGCCAGTGTAAAAGTACGACGCAAAGGTCGCCCCGTCGTGTTAGAAACAGTAATTTGAGTAACGGGCGCCAACGCTCATTTCAGAAAAATGTTCGTAAGTCTTGCCCCCAGTGTGTGTCTCGCCACAAGCGTGCTCATTGCCCTAGTCGCAACGCAACCTGTTATCAATGTGGCAAATCGGGACATGTGCAGTCTGTGTGTATGCAAATTAAAAATTCAAAGAACAGTAACGTTAGAATCGGTGCTTCGCGGAGCGCGAGAACAGTTAATTCTGTAAATGTCATACACGCTGTAAATTTGACCAGTGCTTTCCTTGGATCTCAATTGCAAGAAAGTAGTTCTGCGCCTATGGCAAAACTATATAGTGCACCACGTAGCAAGCGCCAACGAGCGCGTAAAACAGTGCAACGGAAACGGGTTCGGGACAAGCAAAATGACTATGAACAGTGCATTCCTGTAGTGAAAATAGTGCCTTCTGCAACTTCTAATTGTAATAGTGCCCCGTACTGTGTAGCTAGAGACAGTAGAATTGGTGTAGCTACTCAAAGTAATTTTAGTGCAGTAGCCTCGCATTGCGCGGACGCCGATCCGGCGGTAGTGTCATCTAGTGACAGTGTTGTTAATCCGCTGTGTGCCGAGTATGCGCCGCTTCCTACCGCACGCAACCCGCGCAAGCGCAGAAAACAATATGTATCAGACGTTGCCCACATTCGCGCACCTGTCGAGCGCCGAAAGCAAAAACTTTTTGTGAATCTTTCCATTGACAATAAGACTGTGCAATTTCAGCTTGATACTGGTTCCGCTGTCACATTAATAAATAAAGATACTTATGAACTTCTGGGTTCGCCAAAATTGTCGCCGTCACAGCAAGTGTTAACAGCTTATACAGGTGAAAATATTCCCGTGCTAGGAACGTGTAGCCTGCCTGCCTCTTTTCAAGGTGTAACAAAAACAGTTGCTTTTGTTGTTCTTCAGGCCAAATCTACACAGAACATTTTTGGACTAGATGCTTTTGATTTGTTTGGTTTATCAATTCAAAGAGATGTGCTTCAAATTTCGTCAGTAGTGCCTCAGGACAAAATCAATGCTTTATGTGACAAATATAGTGACTTGTTTTCGCCGGAACTAGGTTGTGCAAAAGACTTCGTGGCACATGTAACTTTAAAAGAATCTGCAGTTCCAAAATTTCGTAAAGCTAGACCAGTGCCTATCGCATTGCGTGATACAGTTGCCGAAGAACTTAAACGTTGGCAAGATAGTGGGGTGATTTCTCCTGTTTCTGCGAGTCAGTGGGCCTCGCCTATAGTAATTATACCCAAGCCGTCAGGAAAACTTCGTCTCTGTGTGGACTTCAAATCAACAGTGAACAGTCAAACAATTGTAGACACTTACCCCCTGCCCAGACCTGACGAACTAATGGACAAATTAGGACAGTCTCGCTTCTTTTCTAAGATTGATTTAGCAGAGGCATACTTACAAATTCCGCTTGATGACGAGTCAAAAAAATTTTTCGTCATTAATACTCACATGGGCCTTTTTCAATTTCAACGCCTACCCTTTGGCAGTTCTTCCGCTCCCGCTATTTTTCAGCGCTTTTTGGAACAGCTGACAGTTTCTGTACCGTGTTGTTCGAACTATTTAGATGATATTGTGGTATCCGGACGTACAGTTGAAGAACATTTAGCAAACCTGGAGTGCCTTTTCAAAGTTTTGACTGCAGCAGGTCTACGTTGCAATAAAGCAAAGTGTTCGTTTTTTCAAACTGAAATAGAGTACCTAGGCCATGTGATTAATGGCCAAGGAATTCATCCCTTACAGTCACATCTTCGAGCAATCAAAGACTTGCCTCCTCCTAAGAATGTGCACGAATTGCAAGCAGTGATGGGAAAACTTAACTATTATTTCCGATTTATTCCCAATGCCTCTCAGATTGCAGCTCCGCTGCATCACTTACGTAGGAAGAATGTTCCTTTTGTATGGTCTAAAGATTGTCAGGTTGCCTTTGACAAACTAAAGTCTGCACTACTCAGTGATGCATGTTTGATTCCCTTTGACCCACAGAAGCCTGTAGTGCTAGCAGTTGACGCCTCATCGTACGGTGTGGGTTCAGTTCTGTCGCATCATATTGGATGTCATGATCGTCCTATTGCCTTTGCATCCAAGCTACTGACGCCGACGCAACAGAATTACAGTCAGATAGAAAAGGAGGCCTTAGCAATCATTTACGGCGTCACAAAGTTTCATCATTATCTCTATGGCAGAAAATTCTATTTGTTGACAGACCACAAGCCTCTCACGTCGTTGTTCTCACCCACAAAGCCAATTCCGCCACGTACGGCACAAAAGCTTCAGAGATGGTCCTTGATGTTGTCTAATTATCAGTATGAGATTTTGTACCGACCTACCACTAAACATGCTAACGCGGACACATTTTCCCGACTTCCGGTTGGCCAGGATGTATCATTTGATTCTTCAGAAATGGCATGTTGTCAGATAGACTCCAGAGATGCTTCCGCTGTCGCAGACTTTCCTTTAAACTCTCGTCGGGTTGCACAGGAAACAGCTGCGGATGCAGACTTAAGTGTGGTAGCACGTTTTGTTCGCTCAGGGTGGCCTGCCAGAGCCAAAGACATTGATCGGCCTCTGGTTCGACGTTATTTTGCACAACGTCATGCATTATCTTTAAGTCAGGGTGTACTGTTGTTGCATACCGACAACGACCAAGCAAGAGTGATTGTTCCTCGTTCCCTGCAACGAGAAGTGTTACGCCTCCTACATCAAGGACATTGGGGTATTGTTAGGACAAAGCAACTGGCCAGACGTCATTGTACCTGGGTTGGTATGGACGCTCAGATAGAGAACATGACGTCACAGTGTACAGTTTGTGCGGAGCATCAGCCGGCTCCTCCGCAACGTTTTTCGGACTGGCCACGCCCCAAGGGACCATGGCAACGTTTACATATTGACTTTGCCGGACCTTTCTGGAATACGCGATGGTTAATTGTTGTAGACGCTTTCAGCAAGTTTCCTTTTGTGATTGCCATGAACTCAACGACGGCGTCTAGTACAATCAGTGCCTTAACATCAGTGTTTTGCATCGAAGGCTTGCCTGAAATTATCGTCAGTGACAATGGACCTCAGTTTGTTAGTGCGGAATTTCAACAGTTTTGTCGTGTGAATGGTATTCAGCATATTACCACCGCACCTTTTCACCCTCAGTCCAATGGTGAAGCAGAACGTTTCGTTCGAACATTCAAGTCTCACATGGAGAAGATGAAAGGTCAGCACTCCAGGCAGCAAGCTCTTCAAATTTTCCTGTCTACGTATCGGTGCATGCCACGTGACGGCCCGTCTCCTGCCGAGCTGCTACACGGCCGCCGTCACCGCTCTCTCCTTCACCTGCTGCAGCCTCCCACGCACCGAGTCGGTTCGTATGGCGCTACGCGTTTTCAGGTTTCTACGCCGGTGCTGTACAGGGTGTTTGCTGGAAACAAGAAGACATGGCTGCCGGGCACCATTCAGCGCGTGCTCGGGCGCAATTTGTATGTTGTACGTTCTTCCACAGGGTCGGAGCTGCGACGCCACGCAAACCAATTGCGCCTGCACAGACCGCGCGATCCTGTCTCCGGTTTCTTGATTCCAGACCCAGTTCACCGCCAGGGAGCACAACCACATCGTTCGTCAACGGGTCCAGCGTCCCCGGACTACGAGATCGTCCCAATGGAGATCGACGCGACGCCGCCGCTGTCGCCGCCGCAGATGACAGCGTCACCGAGAGGGACTCCGGGACCGTGCGTGCCGCCGCCGCCTGGGCCACGCACCTCAGAAGAAGATGACCTGCTCCCTCTGGGCGGGGGCGGGCGCCCTTCCCCAGGTTTCGGCGGGTTCCCTGGAGGATCTCAAGGCAGATGCCGGGGCGCGGACGGCGTCTCGATCCCGGCCTCAGCTACGACGCCCGTCCCACCAGTAACGCCCCCGCCCAGGCCCTCCTCCCAGTGCCGTCGCCGTGGCCCTCAGCCCTACGCCACGACGGCGCGGCGGTTTGGGGGGGAGGGGTGTGGTGTCGCACAAGTACAAAGTGCGCGCCACCTACTTTCGCCGCGCGCCGCCATGCATGCACGGCGCGGCGTTCTTCCGACGACAGCCACGAGCGCCCTCTGCTGGGACCCCGCTCGTGGCCACCACTGAAGGACATGGGCCACTTCGGACTTCGGACTGAGATAGCAACGAGTTAGGACCTTCGTATCAGATAGGCACCAGTGAAGACTTTGCTATTGTACAGGCACTAGGCAGGCCTCTAACAACTATGTATCAACATTCTGCAGTACTATGTAAAAGTTAAGTATTGTTACATTCTGTGCAATATATCTCTTTCTAATTTACTCGAGTGTTTATAGTTTCTGGCTGCTCCCCTCCGTACCTGCACCAGCGTGTCGGTCTCATTCCACTCGGCCACCGACACCTACGACGAGGCTGGGACACAAAAGCGGCGACGAAGTTGGGACACAAAAGAGTCCTTCCTTGGGCATGGGTGCATTTGTTGTCCTTAACATAAGTTTAAGTACTTTGTAAACCTAGGGACTGATGATCAGAGTACTTAAGTCCCATAGATTTACAAACATTTGAACAATCTTTTAAATTTATCTTGCTACCCAAATAACAAACTCATCTACTACTTTTATTGTCTCATTGCCTAATCTAATTGCTTAAGCATCGTCTGATTTTCTGACACTACATTCCATTACCCTCGTTTTATTCTTGTTCATGTTAATCTTATACCATACTTTGAAGACACTGTTCATTTCGTTCAATTGATCTTCCAGGGCCTTTGCTGTCTCTTATAGAATTACTATGTCATCAACAAACCGCCTAGGTTTTATTTCTTCTACCTGAACTTTAATTCCTTTTCCAAATTTGTCTTTGTATTCCTTCACAGCTTTCTTAATGTACGGATTGAACAACTTTGGGGAGAGGCTGCAACCCTTACTCCTTTCCCAACCAGTGCTTCTCTTTCAAATTCTGAAGGTGATAGGGATAAAATGTAGGAATCAAAGAGTTATACTAAAACTATACAAAAACAAGACAACGGTTATTAGAGTCGATGAGATGAAAGGGATGCAGATGTTGGTAATGGAGTAAGACAGGGTTGTAGCCTTTCCCCAATGCTGTTCAGTCTGTACATTGAGCAAGTTGTGAAAGAATGCAAGGAGAAATTTGGAGAGGGAATTAAAGTTCAGCGAGAAGAAATAAAAACGTTGCAGTTTGCCAATGACATAGTATAAGATGAACATCAACAAAAGTAAAACAAGGATAATGGAATGTAGCGTCAGAAAGTCAGGCGATGCTGAAGGAATTAGATTAGGTAATGAGAAAATAAAAGTAGTGCATGAGTTTTGTTTTGTTTGGGTAGCAAGATAGCTTCTGATGTCCGAAGTAAAGAAGATATAAAATGTAGAATGGCTATGGGAAGAAAAGTGTTTCTGAAGAAGCGAAATTTGTTGACATGCAATATTAATTTAAATGTTAGAAAGTCTGAAAGCATTTGTCTGGAGTGTAGCGTTGTATGAGAGTGAAACGTGGACGATAAGCAGTTCAGACAAAAAGATGGTAGAAGGTTTTGAAATGTGGTGCTACAGACGAATGATGAAGATTAGATGAGTAGATCACGTAACTAATGAGGAGGTGCTCAACAGAATTGGAGAGAAAAGGAGTTTCTGGCATATCCTGACTAAGAGAAGGGGTAGATGTCATTTTGAGGCATCAATGAATTGTCAAATTAGCATTAGAAGGAAGTGGTATGGGGTAAAAATCGTAGAGGGAGAGTGGGAACGAATACAGTAAGCAGATCAAAAGGATGTAAGTTGCCGAACTTATTCTCAGATAAAGAGATTTGCACAGGACAGGGTAGCTTGGAGAGCTGCATCAAACCAGTCTGCGGACTAAAGACCACAACAACAGCATATCAAGAACATTTCGTGATTTGTGGTACAGATTGAACAACATTGGGGAAAGGCTACAACCCTGTCTTACTCCATTACCAACATCTGCATCCCTTTCATTTCTTCGACTCTAATAACCGTTGTCTGGTTTTTGTATAGTTTGAGTATAACTCTTTGATTCCTACATTTTATCCCTATCACCTTCAGAATTTGAAAGAGTTTATTGCAGTCGACGTTGTCAAATGCTTTCTCCAAATCTACAAATGCTAAAAAACGTAGGTTTACCTTTCCTTAGCCTGTCTTCTAAGATAAATCTTAATGTGAGTATTGTCTCCCGTGTTCCTACACTTCTCCTAAATCCAAACTGATCTTCACCAAGGTTGGATTCCACAAGTTTTCCCATTCGTCTGTAAATAATTCGTGTTAGTATCTTGCAACCATGACTTATTAAACTAATAGTTCTGTAATTCTCACACTTGTCTGCACTTGCTTTCTTTGGAATTGGAATTACTCTATTCTTCTTACTATATTCTTCTTGATGTCGGAGGCTATTTCCCCTGTCTCATACAGCATGCACACTAGGTGGAACAATTTCTTCATGACTGGCTCTCCTAACGATACCAGCAGTTCAGACGGAATATCATCTATTCCAGGGCCCTTGCTTCGACTCAGATCTTTCAGCGCTCTGTAAAATTCGACTCGTAGTATCGTACCTTTTATCTCCCACTTCGTCTTTAATGTCTAGGGTACTACCTTGAAGTTTATTTTCTTTGTACAGGCCCTCTATATATTCCTTCCACATTTCAGCTGTTCCCTCTTTGCTTAGTACTGGATTCCCGTCTGAGTTCTTGATATTCATACAGCTGCTTTTCTTGTCTCTAAAATCTCTCTTATTTTCCTGTAGGCGGTATCTATCTTTCCCCTGGTTATACATGCTTCTGTGGTTCCTCTAGCCACTCCTGCCTAGCCAGTCTGCTCTTCTTGATATATTTTTACTTGATAGGAGATACTGTAGTGAACATTCAGATGAAAATAGATATAGAGACAAGGGAGGAGGAGATGGACAGAGAGATATGGGAGGAGGAAACATGCACAGAGAGAGAGAGAGAGAGAGAGAGAGAGAGAGAGAGAGAGAGAGAGAGAGAGAGAGCTGAGAAAATGGGCAGGGAGAGGGGGAAAATGGAATGACCGAAAGGCATTTTTGGCCGGGAGATTCCATTTGGGATTGTTCGGTCACCGTAGTGGAAGTCTTTTTAGTTGACGGCGCTTGGGCGACATGCGTGCCTAGGACGATGATGATTAGGAAAACACACAACAGACAACATCCAGTCCCCCGCCGGGAATCGCAACATTTTGACTTAATTTCCATTGATTTAATCATGAAACACTATATGTTTTCATGCTTAGCATGACACGTTTTGAGAACTACTCACTGTCAAGATAAAAAATTTTCCGTACATATTATGTTTACTTAATCGTCTTTTTCCCACTTTATTTAGTTTAGGGTTATAAAATACTGCGTCGTAGCACTAGTAGGAACTAAAATAGAAACGAATTTTAATCTCTTTTACCAATGCTTCTTCATCTGGCTGGATGTGTACATGTTCAACTGTTGGTAACGCTGCCAGTTTTGCTTCTTACAGCGGTAAACGCTTGGATCGTCTTTAAAAGTTCCACGCAGTTCCATTATCCGAATTTTGTAATAGTTTTTGTGTGTTATGTCTGCTTTTAATTCTCGGCAGCAACACACACTCTTATTATCTTCTGGAACGCCACTCCTGACTAGTTACGATAAGATGTCATTGCTAAAAGCCGATGGGTGGTATCTTCATCTACACTAAACCCCATGTGGAATGAGCAGAGTACCGCTAGAAAAGTTTTTACACCGAGCAGAGTACCGCCTAAATTTATTTTTTTTCAACTAAAGCACTGAGTACTGTAACAGCGACCCCTGCTCACAACAAAGAAATCGATGTGATCTCTGGTCTTGGGAGCCACTGCCGTAAGAGCTGTCAGTACCTGTTCATTTATGATTCTGTGAAAGACGTCTCTTCTGTTGCGAGTTATTTTCTTTTCTAATTTTGGGAGAAGGTAGTACGGACCAAAATAACAAAAAAGACCAGGAAAAGAGGGCTCTAAAGTTTATGGGTCAATACCTGAGAGCGCTTGTTAATGTTTGAAAACATTGTTGTTTGTTTAGCTTATGGGACTTAACTACGGGGTCATTAGCCCCTAAACTTACAAACTACTTATGAACTAGTTAATCGTAAGGACGGCACAAATATCCATGCCCAAGGGGGGATTCGAACCCCTGACCGTAGTGTTGGAAACATTCCTACAGTTCAAGTGGCCATAGCTCTTAAGATACGCGTTTCGGAGAACATGTTTACTAGTTATTTTTTTTTCTTGTTTTGGTGCGTCACGGGAAAGGGCATGTGGCCTGGAGCGTCACGTTACGGACCGCGCCACCATTCACATTGGAGGTTCGAGAGTAGTATGGTAAAGCCGGTTTCAACCCAGTGTACCCACAATGCATTGTGCGAGGTACCGTTACCTCCCTCTACCATCAGACACTTATCTGGCTGATGATCAAAGGACGCCACCATGGATCATTGA
The DNA here is from genome assembly GCA_026315105.1 of Locusta migratoria. NCBI lineage: Eukaryota > Metazoa > Arthropoda > Insecta > Orthoptera > Acrididae > Locusta > Locusta migratoria. The sequence continues at coordinate 123,766,841 of CM048751.1, forward strand.
CATCAAACATGTAGTTGCACTTAGGACAGTAGAGATAAAAAGTCTGATAACATCAAACACGAAATTACAATTAACAAGAGACTGAAATCTCATACACAACAACAACTTGGATACCTCCGCCACCAACCAGCCCCTGCCACCTGCCCTTTTCCGGCCGCAGATCCCAATTAATTTTTTAAATCCTAATTTGCATATCGCTTTGTGTCGACCTTTATTTACACTAACAATTTCCAAAAGAACATTTCTTCTCTCTTGGTAATCGTCAGTGAGCAACAGCATCTGCCACACTGCTCGTAAATAATGTTTAATAACAACAATAATTGTTTATAAACAATTACCAGTAAAGTCAAGGGAATTGTATGTGCATTAAATTCAAATGTGTTTGGTGGTAGATCGGTTGGGAGTGGCGGAAGCGTGATAAGGGGTCGGATAGGTACATCAGGAGTCCTCAGTTCGAAACTTGGTCAGAAACATCCATCATCTAAAATTTCTTTGGCAGGAAAAAAAAACTATAATTTTTTCCTCTAATTGTCAATACATAGAAATGCGAAGGGGTCGATAAAGAACCTATGTACATTCATCGACAATTATTGAAAAACAATGATAACAGAATCAAACATTTGGGACAAACAAAAAAACACATTTTTTGTTTCTGTTTTCAGAATTCGTTCGTTCTGTGCAGAACTGAAAAGTAGTATATCATGTAGCGAAGTTGAAGTTGATAGTTCCTGCGAGCTATTATGGGTAGAGGTTGTACCCGAAAATCGTAAGAAGTTAATAATTGGTTCCTTTTACCGGCCTCCCGACTCTGACGATACAATAGCAGAAAGGTTCAAAGAAAACCTGAGTCTAATTACAAAAACGTACCCGACTCACACGATAATAGTAGGTGGTGATTTTAATTTACCTCGATCTGTTGGCGAAATTATATTTTCAAATCAGGAGGTAGGCATAAAACTTCGTCCGAAATTGTACTCAACGCATTCTCTGATAATTACTTCGAACAATTAGTTCATGAGCCAACTAGAATTGTAAATGGATGTGAAAACACACTTGATCTCTTAGCAACAAATAATCCTGAGCTCATAACGAGCATCAAAACGGATACAGGTATTAGTGAACATAGAGCTGTCGTAGCGAAATTGAATATCGAAAGTCCCAAAATTACCAAAAATAAACGCAAAGTATATTTGTTCAGGAAAGCAGATAGAAACAAAATACACTGCTTCTTGAAAGACAGTTTCCACTCGTTTCTAACACTAAACGTAGGTGTAGACCAGATGTGGCTCAAATTCAAAGAAGTGGTATCGACAGCAATTGAAAGTTTTATACCTAATAAATTAATAAAAGAAGGAGGCGATCCCCCTTGGTACACAAAACAGGTCAGGACACTGTTGCAAAAGCAAAGGAAAAGGCATACTAAATTTAAACGAACACGAAATCCCCAGGATTTGCGATCGTACTCAGAAGCTCGAAATTTAGCGAAGTGATGGGTGCTATCGACAAAGGTTCGCAAATCGATTCCGTATTTCTTGATTTCCAGAAAGCTTTTGACACCGTACCTCACAAACGGCTTTTAATCAAATTGCGTGGTTATAGTATATCGCCCCAAATTTGCGATTGGATAGGGGATTTCTTGTCAGAGAGGACACAGTTCGTAGTAATCTATGGTAAGGCATCGACTAAAACAGAGGTGATATCGGGCGTTCCACAGGGTAGTGTTACTGGTCCTCTGCTATTCCTTATTTACATAAACGTTATAGGGGAAAATCTAAGTAGCTCTCTTAGGTTGTTTGTAGATGACGCCGTCATTTACCGTCTAGTAAAATCATCTGAAGATCAAAACCAACTGCAGAACGATCTGAATAAGATATTAGTATGGTGTAAAAATTGGCAGTTGACTCTAAATAATGAGAAGTGTGAAGTCGTCCACATGAGTACGAAAAGAAATCCGTTAAACTTTGTTTACAACATAAATCAATCAAACGTGAAGGCCGTAAACTCCACAAAATACCTAGGAATTACTATTACTTCAGACCTAAACTGGAAAGAACACGTAGATAATATCGTGGGAAAGGCGAACCAGAGACTACGTTTTATTGGCAGAACCCTTAAAAGATGCAACAGAACTACTAAAGAAACTGCATACACTGCGCTTGTCCGTCCATTTTTGGAGTATTGCAGCCCAGTGTGGGATCCTTATCAGGTGGGTTTGACGGAGGATATCGAAAGAGTCCAAAGAAGGGCAGCTCGTTTCGTATTGTCAAGATATAGGGGAGACAGCGTCACGGAAATGATACAGGATCTGGGATGGGAATCACTACAACAACGGCGCTTATCGCTGCGGCGTGGGCTACTTGCGAAACTCCAATCACCAATATTCTCCTCCGAATGCGAAAATATATTGTTGACTCCCACTTACATAGGTAGAAATGATCATCAGAATAAAATACGGGAAATCAGAGCTCGAACGGAGAGATTCAGGTGTTCTTTCCTCCCGCGCGCTATTCGAGAATGGAATGGGAGATAAATAGTATAAAGGTGGTTCGATGAAACCTCTGCCAGGCACCTAAATGTGATTTGCAGAGTATCCCATGTAGATGTAGATGTAGATGTAGCTGTATACTACATCTTCATACACTCTGTTACGTAATGGAACATAATGAATCTTATTTAATACTCTTATGGTATGCAAACTTTGCATGTAAGACTTAATAAAGAATTTCATCTGTAATGTAACAGGTGTATGCGCAAGTACTTACAATGCTAAATTCAAGCCGCCAACCACGCTCTTCATATAGACGATGTATGCGAGAGCCAAGGGACATATTGCACCTGCCAAAGTTCAACCCTCGAGTGTTAGATAATAGACTGGCTGTAGCGGTAGCGACCTCCACAAGTCGAAGCGAACATGTATCCATCTTAACACTCTTTCTATATCCTCCCTTGGAAATCCACATCACACTACAACTACAACAACAGCAGAAGACATATTTGTTTATAAAAGGAATATTCAAATTTACAGGTAGAAATGCCGAAAATCGGTGGGTGAAAACAAATTGTCTTGACGCATACGATAGACACCATGGAAATGGGTAATGTGTAACCACTAGCAACACACGACTTAGAGAAGAACATAGTTTTAAAACTTGAAACGCCTAACAGTTACTTGAATGAACTTCATTTCCAACAAGCCCGCATTGAGACACCTTGCGTCAATGCAACACCTCTACAAGACTGTTGGTATCCTCCAATGGTACCTTGAGCGTGAAGACCATTTCTGTACCCGTCCTAATTCCAAATTCACAAAAAGCACATGACCGTCAGACATAGAAGACGAAAAAATGTTTCTTTTTTAATGATCGCTACTAGCCTTTCTTTAACTTACATACACACTCGCCATTGGTGCAAACTAATCCACTCTGAGTCTTCGAATTATCACAGTCGTAAAACTTTATTCATCAACCACAAAAACGTATTTGGCGTGGAACAGGCTGTATCTCGCACCAGTGTGTTGAGTTTCATTCACAGAGGTAAACATTTTTGTGATAAACATACAAATGATCATATTCTAAACCTAGATTCTTTACACTCTCGCTGTAATAAAGTTCTTGCACAAATCAAACAAAAAAATAATCCCACACAAACGAATTCAATTTTGGGCTGTAGCCAATCGCAACATTATTAGACACTGCAGACAACTCTTTCCGCGACCAACACACTTCCTCACATCCTATTTTGTATAGTAAAATACGAGTACATCATAGTGGAAGTATCCCAAAAACTGCTTTTGGAAATGTTCCGTCATTACAGCATTTAAAATTTTCTCTTGTCTCATACCTACACGGTAAAACATGAGTATATTGTAGTCGAAGTATCCTGAAAAATTCTTTTTCTATCTTCTAAGATACACTGTTAAGTGAGGATTACGTCCCGTGTTCAAAAAATATTCAAATGTTTGTAACTCTATCGGACCAGACTGCGTGGTCATCAGTCCGTAGCTTACAAACTACTTAAACTAAGGTAAACTAACCTAAGGACGACACAAACACACCCATGCCCCAGGGAGAACTCGAACCTCCGAGGGCGAGCAACAGCGCGCTCCACAGCGAGGCACCATAGACCACTCGGCTACTCCACCACGGCCCTCCCGTGTTCTTATATTCTTCTACAGACTTGCATTTGCCTTTTAGCCACTCCTGCTTAGCTATTTGGCACATCATGTCAATTCATTTCTTAGTCGTCTGTATTACATTTTGCCTGTTTCATTTACTGCATTATATATTTTCTCGTTTCATCAATTAAATTTAGTATTTCCTGTAATATCCAAGTATTTTTTTTGGTAGGTTTTGACTTTCTACCTATTTTGTCCTCTGCCGCCTTCCCTATTTCATCTCTCAATGCTATTCATTCCCCTTCTACTGTTTTATTTCCTCCTGTTTCTGTCAATTATTGCCTCAAGATCCCTCTGAAAATCTCAAGAACTTCAGGTTCCTTCAATTTATCCAGGTCCCATCTCCTTATTTTCCTATCTTTCTGCAGTTTTTTTTTTTCAGTTTCAGCCTGCAGTTCATGACCAATAAGATATGGTCAGAGTTTTTATCTGCTCCTGGGTATGTTTTACAGTTCAAAAACCGGTTCCGAAATCTCTGTCTTACCATTATAAAATCTATCTGGTGTCTCTTCCACGTATACAACGTTCTTTCATGATTCTTGAACCAGGTGTTTGTTATGATTAAATTATGTTCCGTGCATAATTCTACCAGGTGGCTTCATCTTTCATTCCTTTTGACCAGTCCATATTCACCTACTATTTTACCTTCCCTTCAGTTTCCTACTACCTAATTCCAATCTTCCATCATAATTAAATTTTCCTCTCCCTTAATTGTCTGAATAATTTTCTTTAACTCCTCATAAATTTCTTCGATCTCCTCATCATCGGCAGAGCTAGTTGTCATATAAACCTGTACTGCTGTGGTCGGTGTTGGCTTCATATTTATCTTGACTACGATAATACGATCACTGCGCTGCTCATAGTAGTTTACCCGCATTTCTATTTTCTTATTCATAATTAGACCTACTCCTGTAATATCCCAACTGCTTTTGTATTTGTAATCCTGTACTTACCTGACCAGAAATCCTGTTCCCCTTTCCACCGTACTTCACTAATCCCCATAATATCTAACATGAAACTATCCATTTCCATTTTTAAATTTTATAACCTACCTACCCGATTAAGAGATCTAACATTACACGCTCTGATCCGTAGACTGCTAGTGTTTGTTGTTTCTCTTGATGACGACATCCTCCTGAGTAGTCCCCGCCCGGAGATCCGAATGGGGGACTATTTTACCTCCGGAATATTTTACCCGATTTGATCCCATCATCATATGTTCAGACAGTAAAGCTGCATGTCCTCCGGAAAAGTAACGGCTGTAGTTTCCCCTTGCTTTTAGCCGTTCGCAGTAGGTGTGTGGCAAAGTCACATTAGCTGATGTTACAAGGCCAGCTCAGTCAATCATCCAGACTGTTGCCCCTGTAACTACTGAAAAGGCTGCTGCCCCTCTTCAGGAACCACACGTTTGTCTGGCCTCCCCACAAATACCCCTTCCCTGTGGTTACACCTGGTACGGCTATCTGTATAGCCGAGGCACGCAAGCCACCCCACCGTGTCAATATCCGTGGTTCATGGGCGTGGTCTCTATGTTTAAACAAATCGAAACCCTATTGTACAACGATCTTTCCTTACAGAGTCTCAATAAACAATGAAAAATAAATAAATAAAAAGCAAAGAAATAAATTAAGATGAGTCAGTTACCGATTTCCGTCCGTATACACTAAAACTTTTTTTAAAGAATTGTCCTAACGACTTCTTTCTTCGAAATGAACACTTGCCCATGCAGCAACCAAGGATTCGGAAGCTACGAGTCACTACGTAGACATCTCCTCCCTAACTGAGAGGACATAACGGTAGTATGCAACAGGCTTATAATAGAGTTTCTCTTCGGTGCAGCAAGATCAACCAGCTGTTTACACAGAATGTAGACAGAGAGAGACAAACATACTTACTCAAACACAATTCAAGGTCCTTTTGTGTGTTAAATACCATTTTTTTCAATCGGCTGGAAGGAACTCGGAGTTTTTAAAAATCGATAATTACTAGTAGTTGTTTACCGCAAACGAAGATGCCTCTTCTATAAACTAGGATGCTAGCCTACACACCGCTACGCCAGATCGTTAAAAATTTTGTCATCATCGCTGCAAAACACCCACAACCCCCACATATTTCGAAGTCCTATGTCAAACAACTGACGATGATAGATGATCCATCCAATTAATAACAATAGACATCGCTTAAAAACAGTCCAAAACATTTGTTTAACATCTGCACTAACATTCTAACACCTCTCGGAATAGTATTACATAGTCTACAACGTTTAGGCCAACAACTTAACGTCGAAAATAGTGCATATTTGGCCTCACAAACGACAGAACGCAGTACTACACGAGCGTCAGCTCATCGACAGATAAACAGGCATAGGTCGGGGGTTCGAATCCCCCCTCGGTCATGAATATTTGTGCCGTCCTTAGTCTTAGCTAGTTCATAAGTAGTTTGTAAGCTTAGGGACTGATGACCCCGTAGTTAACTCCCAAAAGTTCTACAAACATTTGACCATAAACAGGCAGCCAACAGGTTGTGTCTACACTTTTTGTTTACAGTACAGCAGCATACGTGCAACATAGTGACCACAAACGCTTCTAACACATCCCAACAAGAAATTCTTTCGACTAGTCGTCACAATGCAAGAAAACGCGACAGGCCTATGACAGATAGACTTTCATCGGTCATCATATTTCTACACTTTTTCAGATTACCATGCAAGCACAATACTAAAAAAAGGTTAAGATGTTTTGTTAAGCTTAAGGGACTTAACTGCTTGGTCATCAGTCCCTAAACTTACAAACTACTTATGAACTACCTTATACTAAAGAAAGCACAAACATCCATGCCCGAGGGGGGATTCGAATCCCCGACGGGGAACGGCCTCGTGCATCGTAGCATAACGCCTCCGCCTCCTCCGCGGCCAAGCGCAATGTACCAGTCAACTATCCCTTGACTACACCAAATAGACCGGAAACGTTCTATCAGACTCCCTTGAGAATTATTGAGCTAACAACCGTTCCTCTAACCAGTTGCGAAAAACAATGATAGACACGATCACACAACGCAGGCTTATCGTAATCTCAAAATACACCAAACCTTAGTCCAAAGAGTATCAACACTCGTAAAATCTGTACAAATTTTAATTCAAAATGATCTAATACAACATCGAAACACTCCAGAAATATTTGCATCCTTACCGTAAATGCTACTACCAGATAAGCGACATAATAGTTCCACAGCAAAAAGGGAATGCTTCGACGTAAGATCAGATAAAGTACATCGTTAAAAATTTAACAACGGATCATATTCTGGAGTCTCTAACCGACCGACAATGTACGTTAAACAGATACCTGTGCAGAAAAAAAAATCCTGTCACTCTAGCATTTGTTACACCTGATAAACGAACATGTTGGAAAGAACAGACGCCACATATATGTAACCTGCACAATTTGCCGTGACGGGCAATGTTCCTTTCTTCAGTGCGGAGACACTCCTAGGCCCTTAATCTTATAGGAATCAGTTTAAAATAACTACGAGTTTGAGTAATAGTGGCGGAGCTAAAGTTGCGAATTAGTATCTGACGGGAGGCGTGCTTGAGTAATCTATTGCAGGTGTGATGATCGCTGTGTCCCCAGTGGTGTAGGGCTCGAAGCAACTGTCTAGAAAGCAGGAGACCCAGGTTCGAAACCCAGCTGGGTACACATTTTCAACTTTACACGTTCCATGAATGTGAATGGATAATGACTGCAGAATCAAAAGTGACGTATGTTCTTTCCGACATGCCCAAAAGAACAGACGCACATGTATGTAATTTAACGTTTTTGTCTGTGTAATACCTTTCCGAGAGGTGTTAGATTGTTAGCGCAGATGTTGACAAATCTTTTGGTCTCTAGAGGGTCAACTAAATTTAATTTTGTTTAACCGACGTCTACTATCATTAATAGGATGGATCATCTATCATCGTCTGTACTTTGACTTCGAAATATGTGAGGTTTGTTGGTGTTTGGCGGTGATGGCTACAAAATTTTTAATGATTAGGCATAGCGGAGTGTAGGCTAGCATCCTAATTTATAGAGTAGACATCTTCGTTTGCGCTAGAGAACTAGTGATATCGATTTAAAAAATCCGAGTTCGTTCTGAAGGGTTTCAGAAATTAAAAAACAACCGTATTTAACACACAAAAGAACCTCAAATTGTGTTTGGAGTAAGAATGTTTGCCTCTCTCTATGCTCTTTGTAAAAGGCTGGTTGATCTTACTGTACAGAAGTGAAAATCTACCGTTAGTTGTTGCGAGTGGTTGGTGGCTTGAAGTTAGCATTGTTTTTTAAGTACTTGAGTACATACCTGCAACATTACAGATGAAATTCTTTATTATGTCTTACGTGCAAAATTTGCATACCAAACGAGTTGTAATTAAGATTCATTGTATTACATTCCCTAAAAGAGTGTATCAAGATGTGGTATACAGTTCTGCCCAGAGACATAAGGTGGCGAACGAGTTCCTAAAACGAAACCTTTTTTTTTGGGTTGTTCCAAATGTATGACTTCATTTATAATTGTTTTAAAATAATTATTGGTGAATGTATATAGGTTTTTTAATCGCTCCATTCATTTGCATTTAAATGTGTTGATGATTAATGTAGTTTTTCTTCCGGCTAAAGTTTCGAACCAAAGACTCCTGATGTCCCTTCCTGACCCTCTCATCACGCTTGCGCCACTCCCAATCGATCTACCACCAACCACATTTGAATTTAATGCACATACAGTTCTCTTGATTTTATTGGTTATTGTTTATAAACAATTGTTATTCTTATTAAACATTGCTTATGAAGAGCATGGCAGATGCTCTTGCTCACTGACGGTTTCCGAGAGTAAACGAAATGTTCTTTTGGAAATTGTTTGTGTAAATATAGGTTGTCACAATTAAATTGATATACCAATTAGGATTTTAAAAAATTAATTGGTGTCTGTTTGCGGCGCCGGGCAGCTGGCGGGAGCTAGCTGGTAGCGGAGGTAACCAAGTTTTTGTTGTTTACATTTCAAACTCTTGTTAAGTGTAATGTCATGTTTTATCATTCAATGTGTTATCTTTTGCTGTGTTTCGCATATGGACACATGCTGCTGTCGCACAATTCTGCCACTTATTTGAAATTTTGTTCATTTTTATACTTTTCGAAGATGTCATTTATGTCTCACAACATCACAACTATGTTTTGCACTTTGTTGGTTTCATTTTTTCACTTTGCACTTGATAATGACTCTATAGCCATAGTACGCAAGTAATGAATAAGAAAGAAAAAATCAGTCATATGGTGCTAACGATTTCATTCTAAAAGTACTTTATGTACAGTACTCCCTAAGGAAAGAAAAATAAAGAAACGGTTGTTTATACTACAAAACTATTTGGAAGTGTTTATTTAGACAGTGTGTGGCATTAATCCAACACTGCCTAAAGAGAAGGCAGAAGAAGCTGTGATCATGTAGCTGACTTGCTGGCCACTAGGGTACAGCCCAGTCCCATAGCCCACTAGTATGCTCTAACAACATCGGGCACTCCTTGCCTGCCCTTGTTAAGCTGTGCAGTTCAGTCGGTCGTCACAGAGTGCTGTCTACCAACTGTTGTGGGCTGTTACTGAGTGGAGCAGCTATAATGTTAAACACACAGCTTCTTTTATTTCATTCATTTCAGCTGTTTTAGAGTTCAGCAACTTTGGTTATTTGTAGTGTTCTTAAGCGAAGGAGCTATCTGCCTGAGCGCAACTGCTAAAAAATATTTACACGTAAGTGCGATAACAAGTATTGGTTGCTTTTTACCTCAATGTTTATTGTCTACAACACTGCAGTCCTTGCTTAATTGATACATCACTAACTACATAGCAATTACTTAGATAGCTTCTGCTTCCAATCATGAATTTTACAAAGCTGTAACTCTTGTGAATATCTCCAACAAAATGAGGACGAGTACGGCTACTAGACATAAAAAAAACCTTCTGTCATTGTTATAATTTGAAAAACAGATATCGGAAATACTATTTCACCATTGTCAGATTATAAATTAAAACATTGTTCTCATTAAGTTTTTCAAATTATAACAAAACTCATCACATGGCTTTCTATGATTCCATGTGCTACATGTGTCTTTTATATGATCTTATATAATGTACATTTAAATATTTTTACATTTTCGACCTGATTAACCATTATATATAATAATTTAGTTCGGTACGTATTGAAATCCATTGTTGTATAACTTCCGTTAGAACTTATACTCAATTAGCCAATATTTGAATTAGGGGGTGGAGCTTCCAGTATTTAAAGGACGACTGCACCTACTTCGACAGCAGTCAACATTAAACGTTTTAAGCAGCTCCAGCTGAAAACATTATGAGTACATTTTATTCTTATTTTAAATACTTACTTTAGAAATAGTTTATCCCACTAATATTACATATCATTACAGATATGGTTTGAAGATGATCATGTAAGTGATCAAAACCCATCACCAGGAAAATAAATTAAGGAATTGTGATGTAGACTGTCTTGTTACTTGAATTAATAAATAAGATTGCTGGTAATCCAGAGTGTTCTCAAATATAGTTTCAGATTTTTATGTCACTCTGACAGCAAGCGAATTTCATGTTTTTGGCTCTTTAATTTGTAGTTTAGTCTCCATCTTTTAGTTTTCTTTGACAGTTCTTTTCTGATTATTGAGCTTTATGTATGCAGAAGTGTAGTATCAACATACTTATTTAGTTATTTAGTCCTTGGACCAAATATTGTACAGAGTACAGGATGCTATTGGACTCTAGTAAATGACAAATCATTTTAGGGTTAATAGGTAGTAGTATTAAATGTTAATAGTAGGCTATATCACATGGGTAGTATGAGATGTTATACTTCAAAAAGTCACTTATCTATAACATCATTGCAGTTCAAATATTCACTTACATAATAGAAACAGTGGTACTGTAGATACTCCCTAATGGGTCTTTCAAATACATTTATATTTTGAATACTTCTAATATCAGTAGGCAACTTATTCAAAAGTTTTAATGACATGTTACAAGCGCCTTTCTTGTATAGAATAGTATTGGCTAGGAGAACATGTTCGTTTCCTTTTAATCTTGTGTTCTGTTGATATAAGTCACTGTTTCTTCTAATGTTGGTTCTATTATCAGTTGTATTTCTTTTAATACACATTAAAGTATCGTGAATATACAAGTAAGGTAATGGGAGTACCTTGAGTGTTTTAAGTACTAGTTTACAAGATTTTCTGGCTGATACCCCTGTGACGGTTTTAATGATTTCTTTTTGTACTCTGAAGGTCCCCAGAGCTGCAAGGGAATTTCCTCAGAATACGAGACTTTATTTTAGATGGGTATTAAAATAAGCATAGTAGGCCCACATTAGTGACTGTGTGTTAATGCATCCTTTGAGAGCCCTTAAAAGATAAAGTCAATTTATGAACTGGTTCATTCTAGACCATTCACTTAATTGGTTTGTATCAGTGTTTACTATTTGTTGAATGTCTTTATTTCTGGCTGCTTGTACTAATATTGTTGTGGCAAAAGGATTATTTTGTGAGCTTCAACATGAATATCTATATCATTATATATATATATATATATATATATATATATATATATATATATATATATATATGTATATATATGTATATATATATAAGGAAAACTAGGGGTCCAAATAAAGACCCTTACGGTACCCCATAGTTGACTGGGCAGTCATTGGACAGGTATTCTGAAAATGTACTTTATCATTCACATATATAATGCAAACTTTTTGTTTTCGCTCACTGAGAAAGGAGCGGATCCATTGATTTGGCAGTCCTCTAATACTGTAATATTCAAGCTTCTTTAGGAGGGTTTTATGGTTTACCATATCAAATGCTTTAGTTAAATCTAAAAATATACCTGTTGTTTGCTGTTTATCATCTATAGATTTTAAAATAGAGGTTATATATTCATTACTTTAATCGCAAACAGTCAGAACTAGCAGCAACACACACAAGCGCAGTTCAAATGCAAGAATTACAATATTTTCATTATTATCGCTTCCTATATTCCTTACCTTTGTTAAAAGAAGACTCCAGTGAAACCATAATATTCAAGCACAATAAATACAAAAATCATATATTACTTATTTACTATTTACAGTTTACATGAGCATGTATGACTTTGACAATAACAATTTGTAAGGCCAGGAAAACCTGGACATAGCCCTAAAGCCTGTAGTAGCAATAGGAGTTGTAGCACCAGCAGAGGCAACAGTCGATGCGTGGCATGACACACGGTAGTGCCGAGGCTATTAGAGCATACTAGCAGGCTATGGCTTCACGATCATCAGATACTCCGAGTGATGTGACTTAACAGCTCTCAGGCGTACAGTCTAGCTGATGTTGCTTAATTCCACTCATTGAATACAAGCGAACGAGTAACTTAATTTCTCTCAAGTACAACAACATTATAAATCATTCAATGTAGCTTGAATTATTTTATTACAATCAATAATAAAATTCATGAGTATTTTTACACATTTGAGAAAAAATACGTGGTGTTTTGTTAATGTTAATAACAGGTACATCAGTAATACTTGTGGATTTCAGCAGTGATTATTATGGGTATGGATGAAGGTAGTCTCCTGGTCACTGTAGATCCACGCCAAGTGAGGAGGCATCCCAAACGGTGAGTCACCTGCAGCTTGTTCGTCGTGTGTGGCGGCATCCTCACGAGCGGAGGCTGGACATCTCGAGGGCGTTGGCGGAGGTGGAGGCGGTGGCAGAGGGCCTGGAGGGTGCGCTGCTGCTGCCGCCGCCGGAGCGCACGCTGTCGCCACCTGCCAAGCAGCCACCATCAGCACACCCCGTCACTGCCGACAACGTCTGCGGGCACCACACGCACCGCCATTCACAACAGGAAGTGAGGTGCGAGGGGTAATGCTCTTTTCACAGGCTTTTGGCGCGAGGCCAACGAGAAAGACAGCCCGTGGCACGCACGTTATGTCACGTGATCAAGGTAGGCCTGAGCTGGAGCTGGGGAACAGCCCACTGCGTCATAGCCGCCAGCCACTCAGCTAGCGATCGCGTCTGCTCAGGCCTACCTTGATCACGTGACATGACGTGCACGCTAGAGCCAGTCTTTCTCGTTGGCCTCGTTTCGGCAAATGCGACGCCATTTTGACGTCACATCCAGTATCAAAGATGGGAAGAACTACCTTGTACTTACGTTATCCATGTCTTTAGTGCTGTGCATTAATGTCGCTTCTTAAAATGACGTCATGTTTGAAAAAGTATTGTAGAAAGTTTACGTAGACTGAAGGCAAGGCTTATGACATTCAAGTTACAGCATAAAAATCTTTAGTTCCTGAAATTTATTGTAGTACTAAGGCCAATTCACATTGTCCGTCACATAACGTCATGTCATATGACGTCAGAATGTTCCACAATGTTTTTCTAATGGTGGCATTGACACTGTCTATCATGTCACATCAAAGTCTGGGCAATCTTTCTCGAGAAGAATGTTTCGACAGAATGGTCATCTGCTAACACTGGATGTTAACTTATTTTAGACTTGCGATTTTCATGTTGTAGTCGACGATTACACGGTTTACACGCAAATGTGTCTTATTAATCATTATTTTATTATCATACATTGTTTTAGCGGTAAATTCCACATGATTCATGAAGATTGAATTATTTTTGTTATTGAGAGACCTCCTAAAATAAAGGTCGGATATTGCAAACCGAAAAATGGTTTATGTTTTGTAATATTGTAACAGAAAAGACTGAAGCAAATTGTTTATTTCAAGATCGTAATTTGATGACGCAGTTATCATTAAATAACATTGTAAATGAAAAACTAAGTGCTACTGAAGGACAAAAATTCAGTTTTTACGACGGTAAGTTATTAACAATGTCAGCGTGCAATTTGTAATGGATAAAGTAAATAGGCTCCATTTATGCTCTTATAAATATTGTTTGATGTGTTTATATTTTTAAGCGAAAATAGATCTTGACGTTCTGAAATGTTGTTTCATTTCCCAGCACTTTACCACAATAAGTTAACCAGAAACATACATTGTAAAGTTTTCTTTCACCGTTAGTAAAATTTAGTGTTACTTTCAACATGGGGTTTGGGGAGAAGTGAATTGACATGATGGACAGTGTGAATGTAGTTTGACATGATGATGGTGTGATGTGACGTTGATGTGATGGACATTGTGAATTAGCGTTTACAAAAGTCATGAGAGGGAATTACATACGAAGTGTGAAATCAAATTTGTGATTTGTGTCCTGCAACTTCCAGTTTCTCGCCTTCCATTGTAAAATATTCTGCGAATTCCTATTTAATGCAACAGAAGTGTGTTCTATAATAATGGAAACCATATTTGATGTTAGGTAGATGTAATTATACTCTTTCAGGAACGAGCTGTCATTACCAATAGCTCAATAAACGCAAATGCGAGTAAATATTCAATACTTGTTGATTAAGTGGGTAAAACAATTATCACTCTCAATAAACAGCTTGGAGAAGATTGATACTTTTGAGGAAATAATTAAAAGATGGGGCATCTGTAATATATATATTATGGGAAACCGTTAGTTCTTTTAAAACACATCTACAAAGAAAAATACATTCAATGAGTGTTCAACCACCATTATGAGGTATTCATAATTTTACTTCTTGATATTGGATTAATACATATGTGTTTTCAAGGGAACCTCAATGAACTGGTGTTTTGAAACATTTATTCGTGGATAATGAGTTAAATGAGCTACTGCTTTAATTAATGCTATGATTTTCATCTTGAAAGCAGTACACATCGAACGCTAACGAAACTCGATAGCAGTTCCTGTGATATTCAGTACTAACCACAATACTGTATGTGACATCAAAATGAAGTCACGTTGGCCAAAATCTTTGTGCAAAAAGCATTACCCAGTTGCAAGCAGCCATCTTGTTGTTGAGTGTTTGCTTCTCCTTTTTTATGAGGACAACAGTATACATTCTATAAGTGGTGCCCAGCCTTCAGTCGTCCTTGTTTACAGATCCCTCTAGCAGGCAACGGCGAGGCCATCGAAAAAGACAGGTTGCGGTGCACATGTAACGTCACATGAGGCCTAAACAGATTCAATCGCTAGCTGAGTGGCTGGCCGCTATGAGACAGTGGTCTGTGTTCCAGCGGCCGGCCAATAAGCTAGCGATCGCGCTTGCTCAAGCCGCACTTGACCACATGACGTGACGTGTGTGCTGTGGCCTTTCTCGTTGGCGTCGGGACAATGGCTAGTTATGGCAGTTTCCCTTGTTCTTATCAGACACGTAGCATTCTACTATATACCATGCCGCCTCGCGCATAAACTATGCGCTTTTTGTAAGCATACCACGGTTGCAGCACTTCCTCTTTTTGCAAATGCCGTTTGTTTCCTGTAAGCAGCTCATTTCAGGTTCTTTTAGTATACATTTTTCTCATCAGTATTTTGTATTTACTCAGTTTATAGTGGTTCATTTGTTGATCATGGATAGCATTTATGATCAGTAGTTTGTAAGTGTGGTTTCGTTTTCTGATTCACCCACATTGCTCGTTTCTTCCAATTGGATAGAAATGGGGAAGTTAATTAATGGTTGATCACCACTCCTGATTGTGAAAGTATTCTATCAGGGCCTCCTGAATGCCGGACGCTTTCTTTTATAGAACATGCAATCTTTATCATCTCGGTACACACTTGATGATCATGACATTTTACAGTTTTTTCAAAATATTTGAATAAATTAATTTTAATAATTTTATAGAAATTTCTTATACTTTTTGGTCCTCTGGTATCTGGTTAGTAATTCAGTTTGTATTTTGCTGTTGACATATGTACCTGAAGATACAACTGAACTGATGTGAAACCAGTTGTGTTTAAATAAACACCTTTTGACAGATTTGCAGTTCTGTTTCAACACACCAGCACCCATGACATTTTATATTTCTTAAGGTGAGATGGTAGGGCCTATACCAACAATGTTAAATTAATCAAATTCATGTACCATTTTCTCAGTAACTACTGAATAGATTGTCTGATATTTTCATTGAAAATTATATGATTTTTGTGCAACTCACTGAACCGAAATCATTGTGGTATTGTAATTTAGAATAAACTCATTAATGTAATTGCTGTGAATTACAATTATTTGTGAAAAAAGTCATAGTTATGACTTTTCTCCAATAGAATTTATAGTTTTGAGAAAATGAGACAAAGTTATATAACATGTTTATTCTAGGAAAAACTTACAGATCTGCCCCCAAGAAGTGGTTAGCAGTGTGCACCATAATCAGGGTCCTCATTATTTTTGGGTTAATTTGCCTGTTTCCTTTTTCTGCTTCTTAACTCTTTAGACATTAGAGAAGTAGGAAAATCTGACTTGGCAATACACAAGCTGTCAAGTTCTCTTAGAATAGTTACAGTATTCTGGCGGGTGATATGCCTAACTGTTCTAAAACTCTTAGTCTGGCAATGTTTCCTTTGTTCAACTCTATCACAGCATCTGACACCCCTAGTTGTAAAGTTCCGTAACAAACAAACACATTTTTAGGGATGCAGGTCAACACGATGTTGTTGAAGGCCTCATTTACATTTTGATTTTTTCCATGCAAGCACTTCCTCAGTGTATCAGGGTGGGCAAGGTCTCTTTAGATTGGTTTTATTTGATCCATAATTGATTCAGGGATAGAGTGCTTGTGTGTGAATGTGTTGAGGTTACCAGCTGCCTGTGCCTTCATAAATTTACACCACATATCAGTGGGTGGTGGACATAGAGAATGTGTTGACTTCTCGTCAGTGGATACACAGTGGAAGAAAGTGACCAACACTGCCTTTTTTATTGACTCCAGATCTCCAGAATTCTTCCTAATGACATTCCAATAATATTTCTGCAACTCATTGATATTCTTATCTGTCAACCTATACTTCATAGACCTGCCATCAGAAAGCTGTGTTCCACCAAGTTTGCTCTTGAGTGTACGAAGGCGGGTGCCCATCCTCTTTTTTATATGCCTCACACATTATAATTTTATTACTGGGACATCATAAGGTTTATTCTTGCAGACAGCATTGAATTCTTTGCTATATCAATCGCCTAGGTATTCAGTATACCATACGCCTGTGTCAGACTCAGATATTTGGAAGACTCCTACACCAGCAGAAACTTCCATCCCCCCACTTGAGCCTTCATAGTCACACAGTTAGGCTTGTGAAGAGCCTGTGCCTGTTACTGAGCATCGATGGTAACACTTAGTATGTACCTGGAAATCAACAACTTTACCAGTGTCAACATGTGTTGTAGTAGAACAGCCATTGTTTGAAGTGTGCCTTTCTTCTGCCAACTTCCATCAGAGGCAACAGGAATGTTATTTCCATTGTAATTAATTTCTGCTGCTTCTTTAGCTACAGATTTCATTGAATATTCTGGTACTGTAGTGATACCATCCAGTATGTAATCAGTGTTCCTGTGACATTTTGTAGTGGTTTGCCAAATTCATTACTGCACATAGCACTTTACAACTGGTAAGATCCCTTCCTATGCATCGAAGACCATACAGTAACCTCACATTAGTGTCATATAAAGCACTGTAAGAACAATGTTGCGATGTGTAAAATAGTTTTTCACTCCTGCAGACACTGCACACTATTTTCAATTTACATACTAAACCTACTCTGGCACTTGGATCTTCACATGAACTGACTTGACCACTACACTCCTTGCAGGCCACCACATCACTCATAACACTCTGTAGTAATCCTAGATCTATTATAATATTAATACTTTCATGACTTTCATGTACTTCTGTATATTTATCAATGTTTTTCTTCTTTCTCGAAGTACTTCGTGCAGTTTCAGGTAGCAGAGGCTGCACTGATTTTGACCTTCATTTCCTTCAATTTTCTTGTTTTAATTTCCGTGGAATTTACGTTTCTTAAACAAACCTTTTCTTTTAGTCATTATAGAAACACAGATTACTATTCACGGCACTAAAACTTTAAAGAAACTTCGTATTCACAAACAATATCCACCAACGAGACCCGTTTTTCAAAGAGAACTTTTGTTTACAAGTGCGCCTGCAGACATTTGACTATCGAACTGCGCTCTAGCAACATAAGAACCGTACATTTCTGTACAAATCACAAAAAACCTAATCTCTCTAACTGTACAAGTGCCGGATGTGTAATCCTTTTTACGAAGAGGTGCATAAATTGTTAAACAGTGACAGATGTCATAAAATTAAAACAAAAGCAGTTCTAGCTGGTGGACAGGAATAAAAAATCATTATATAAATACGCTAACACGAAAATTGTGGAACATATTACTAATTTATTCGTACAAGAAGGCCAATGAAAGTTACATAATTCGAAAGATTTCACGAATATAAATATTATGTGTGCATTTAGCCATTAAAAGTGTATCTACAGCAGTCTACAGTTTGGATCAAGTTCTACATTCTCCTACAATCAGCTCACTGATTGGCTATTCGCCTTGACCAAAGACGCTGTAATGCAGTGCATCTGCAGTATTACTATAACGTATTAAAATAAGTGAATATCGAAACATGGAGTGCTCCCAACTCACTTTCTTGTGCCGTTCAAATGCTTCATTTTCGCAGTGATTAAGAGTGGTTAAAAGAAATGGATGTTTCATATGAATGCCGATATAACGGATAATGCGCCGGGAGAAGCATCTAGTGATGCTCGGGTGGAACTAGGAAGTCGAGAATGCCGATATAAATCATGATGCGCCGGGAGAGGCATGTAGCGGTCCACGGGTGGAACTACGAAGTCGACATGTTGTCAGCTCTGGAGTTCTGAATATCGCAGTATCGAATTAACGTTATTTCTTGGCGTTGTATAAATATACTAACACCGAAATAGTAGTTCTATTTCAAATATTAGGCTAATGAAAGTTATATAATTCGAAAATGGCATGAGAAGTATATACTTCCGTTTTTATTTGTTGTTATTGTGTCAGGCACTTTCCTTAACAAGTAAATGGTACCGTTTCATACCTACCAGTGCCGGTTAAATTTTACCAAATATCCCAGCGGCCTCCTATGATAATGTTGGCAACATATCGTGTATAGTGAGAATCATTTTAGCCAATCGCTTGACAATGCTGATGTTTTCTCATGGAATCTTCGCTTTACGAGGGCAATTAATTTTACTGAGCGGATGAGCGTACATACAAGAACCTGTCAACCATAAAGCAGGAACAGCATTATTTGTTTACTTCATGGTCTGTATGATACAATAATCGAGTCATTGTATGTGGTTCGAACAAATGGGCAAAGATTTTCTATTGTGTTGTTGATGTTGCCAACATAATCACACCAGGCCGCCGACATGATACGTAAAATTTTAGCCCCAGTGACCATTGTAAACACAATTGGTCGTTTTTCGATCACAGGCAATACTAGTATATATAAATGTTCACAAAAGAACGTAGTATATAATTATGCAAAAACTGAAAATTGATTTTTTGAAAATTTTCAGCCTACCATTTTACATTTTTTATAGATTTTTGAGTAGCAGTGTGTGTTGTAATTTCATTCAAAACATTCTTAAGCTGTGGTTGCCCTTCCCAGAAAATTATTTGTATCCGCCAAGTGTTTAGAGAGCTCCGTTTGGCATGCATACCTTGGGAGGGGGCGAGCGCGCAGGGCCAGCTCCTGGGCAGCTTGGTGCGCAGCTGTCGCACGACGGCGCGGTTGCAGCAGAAGATGTAGAAGATGAACGCCGGCCGCAGCACGTTCACCAGGTCCGTCACGATCCACACGTAGACGGGCCCGCCCACTGCCCACGACACGATCTCCATCAGCCACGTCACACCCATCAGGCCGAACAGCTTGCCGTACAGGGCCAGCCTGCAAGGGTGGAAGTGCTCTAGACGTTTCCTGCTTGATGCTATGTTACAAATTGCAACGGGCAGCTGGGTGATGAGTCAAAGTTAAGAGGTTTGGCAATAATAGCAACGTGAGGCCACTTATTGATTTAGTTACTTTATATACTGGCAAAGAATTATTTAATTTAACGCTATCTCACTGTCTTACAAACAAAAGTTATATAAAGGCAAAATACCGATAAGCAATGTTCTGTATTAAATCCAGCCGACATCGTTCTCAATTAACAATGAAATAAATGAAGCAAATATTCAATTCTGGAAAGTGACACCTCGCTTAGCAGAACTTCACATTCTTCACTTCAATTAGTTCCTGAGGCTGAATTTCTACAATGCACTCAACTATCACTAAGCTATAAATCCATGTAATACAAAACTTGATCCCACCTTTACTTTCCAAACGAAATTAAAAGATATAATCAATGAAACTAATTAAATTCACCTTATGTAAAATTTTAAGAATAATAAGTAATAAATTCGCCTCAACTATCACAAACCACAGAAACGAAGAATGTGCATATTATTTCGAAGTGTGCAATGAGGATGTTCCGAAACTTAAGGAAACCCTATCCCAGGTAGTGGTATTAAAATTGTCAACGTTGATATATGAATGATTAGTTTGTTATACTTTCAACCCCTTTTTCTTTACACTAATCGTGCTCATTGTTATAAATTAATTAAATGGAGTCTCACTGAGTGAAAATCTACATTAATAATAAAAGAAAAACAAACCCAAAAATTCATTAAAGTAGTAAATAAATGTATTAACACTTATCTTGCACTGATAGATTCAAAACCTCATCAGGTGCCGGCTTCAATTTTTCCATATACCACCCGATCCTCTCGCTTGGCTACCAGACGCGATCCTTCCCCGACTGACTCCAGACTGCTACTCCTTCTTACTCAGCGGCAAAAACCACTGCCTACCGGCCGCCAAAGATAATCTTACTACACCGAAACAAAGATGGTTGTATAAGTTGTTGCCAACCTATATAGTGTAAACCAGGATTCGAGATTTCCATTCAGTAGTCCCCTTACAAAATCTATGTCTACATAAAAACCTACATCTGTATCAAAAATTTACATCTACCTTACGGAACTGCCCTCAGAATTACTGCCAAAAATGCTGCTGTGGCAAGGTCAAAAACTAACTACAGAATTCGCAGATGTGCAATGCAAATCCATTAACTACATAAATACTAATTTAGTCCATCTCTGTAGCATTTAAAATAAATAATTAGTTGGGTTTCGGGATGAATGAATAACAAGAAACAAACCAGAGGTTGAAGTTTAAACTGAATATATATATAATAAAAGGAGAACATGAAAACTTAAACAATATTGCACAAAAATGGTGATTACAACTTGGGAATGCCATACACAGATCTTTTCAGAAACTCATTTACTTCGACTGTGATTTTCAACAAAAGAATAACCAGTGTAAATAAAAATCTAAATTGTGTACATCGCACTTCTTCCATTTTTTGTACACTAAAAACACATTAAATTCCTGCAGTATGCTTTTAATTATTATAAATAATGGACATAAAAGATGGAAATTAAACCCTTCATGTTGAATGTCTGTCAGAGATGGGCTACAATTACGCGAAGCGCCTAATAATGAAAAGATGACACTCCTTATCTTTATTCTTCATTATCTCAGAAGTTTTTCAAATTCGAATATTTCACAATTTTATCACACATAAAACCATTCAAATGATCCAAGGTCTTACTGCAATTTACGTCTTTATTCCAAGGCTGCTTGCACAACACTATTCCTGCTCACCTGTCGGAGACCGGCAACCAAACTCAGTAAGCACAAACGCGGGACAGGGCACACCAAAGACTGTTCTCGCGGAGCCAAAGATATGATTTTACATTCAACCAGTGATCTCTATATAATCTGGATGTATAACTCTGCTGTTTGAACATAGGACTGTACAATGATCTCTTTATTACCTGGATGTTGAACTAAAGATTTCTTAGTGTGCCAGCCAAAGATGTTCATATTCTGTTTCTTTACTAACTACAACATGGAGGACTATGCAAATTCGTGTCCAAAACATATGACTGTGCAAGCACGATGTGGTTCTATGCTCAGACACCAGAGTTACAGTCAGCACGGCCACTACGGTCGGGGGTTCGAATCCCCCCTCGGGCATGGATATTTGTGCCGTCCTAGTTAGTAAGTAGTTCATAAGTAGTTTGTAAGTTTAGGGACTGATGACCCCGTAGTTAAGTCCCATAAGCTTAACAAACATTTGAACATTTTTGAACCAGAGTTATACATTCAGGTTATATAGAGATCACTGGGACTGTAGTGTGCTTGCACATTCATATGTTTTGCACACGAATTTGCGTTATCCACCATGTTGTAATTAGTCAAGCGAATTTACATCAGTTAGTCCATGACAAATAATTGCTAGATTACCCCTGGATTTGAAATTTATGTCAATTGTGGAAAGTAACACTTGCGTGAGTACTTAATCGATACATATTTCCTTTTTGTTGTCTTGTAATACTTCATAGCAGCCATATTGTAATTAGTCAAGAAACAAAATATGAACATCTTTGGCTGGCACGCTCAGAAATCTGTAGTTCAACATCCAGGTAGTATAGAGATCACTGCATTCAACGTTATCAGCATTACATGAATACGTTTCATTACCTACATGATAATTCTCTCCCACTCACTGTGCGTAAAACTCAAAATGCTCTGCAAGACGTAAAATAACATCACTGGCCAGCAAGATCTTCGCCCTCTTCTCCAATCGAGTTCATATGCGTCACGTCTTGTTCGCATCGATGGCACTTTGAACAGTGGCCGTTACATTTCAGGTGTGTTGCCACCCATGGCTCTAACCTTCATTCGATCGCTGCGAATACCTACATTTCAGCAGGATAATGCACGACCACATATTGCGGCTCCTGCACAGGCCTTTCTGTTCGACTGCTGCCCTGGCCAGCACATTCTCCAGATCTCTCACCAATTGAAAACATCTGGTCAGTGGTGGCCGAGCAACTGGCTCGTCACAATACACCAGTCACTACTTTTGATGAACTGTGGTATTGTGTTGAAGCTGCATGCGCATCTGTACCTGTACACACCGTCCAAGCTCTGTTTGACTCAATGCCCAGGCGTATCAAGGCCGTTATTACGGCCAGAAGTGGTTGTTCTGGAAACTGATTTCTCAGGATCTATACTTACAAATTGCGTAAAAATGTAATCACATGTCAGTTCTAGTATACTATATTTGTCCAATGAATACGTGTTTATCATCTGCATTTATTCTTGGTGTAGCAATTTTATTGGTCAGCAGTTTATGTTAAATTTACTCTCATCAGAAAATATAACGTCATTCTACCACAAATTGTATTCTTTGACAAACACCATTATCTGATTTAATTTACTTATGAAGGGCTTCTGTTTTGCAATAGGGCCTTAGAAGTTACTCTTCTGAGCACTCCCCGTTTTGTTTCGGGATGCTTTCCCTTCCCAATGCCTTTGCCGATCACATTGATGACTTTTTGAGCTCTTAACTTAGGTTCCTTTTTTATTTTTCTGATGATACAACCTTCTTCTCCCACAGAAAACGTTCTTAGATGCATTGGTTTCAGCATTCTGTCAATCCTAACTTACTTCAGGAATATTCTGATTATATCAGTTACTTTTCTTTATTTGTAACATTTCTGAAATCTTCCGACAGCTTTTGCCTTTGGCATGATAAAAACACACTAGCTGCTGCTGATGGAATATACTCTGTCTTCCTTTGTGTTGTGGCCCATCGTTACGTCGAGTGTACATACCACGCTGACTCGCTCAGTGTTTACGTTGACACTGTCTTGTGTATCGTCTACGCTCGAACTCTATGCTACTACTGATTCAGTAGTAGAATCTTTTGAACGTGTAAAATACAGTGAAACTTCCCTTATCGGACACTTCCTAATAGCGGACTCCTCGCAACAGTGGACATTTTAAAATTCACCTGCCAAACAACATGCTAAAATTATTCCGAATAGCGAACATTCTCAATAATAGACACGGACACTGTAATATGACCCCGAACAACAATTTAAACTTCCAAATAACGAACAGCGTGAAAGAAAGAGACGGTTGTAACACAAACGACACTAATAATTTGAACTTTTTGTAAGGTAAAGTTGCATACAGTACTATTTCTGTTTCGAGCAAGTGAGCTTATGTACTTATTGTAGTGCTAAAATGTCGCAGAAACGGTTAACACTGAAAGAAAAGATCGAGATCATCAATGTCTATGAAAAGGAAAAGCTCAGTGTTAAACATATGGCCAAGAGATTTTCTGTCGGAAAACACAACATTTTAAGAAACAAAAATGACAATCTAAAGTGGTGGTCTGGAAATCATAACCTTGCAATTAAACGCGCTTTTCCAACACGCCAGACTTAAAAGTGGACAGTTCGACGTTTGAATGGTTCTGCCGTGCTCACAGCAGCAACTTGCCAGTTTCAGGTCCTCTACTTTGACAAAAAGTGATGACTTGTTATGAGCTGATTGAAGGAAAGGAGTAAGAATTCCTCGGAAATGATGGCTGGCTGTATCGCTTCAAGAAGCGGCGTGGCATCCGCAAGTTTTACGATCATACTTCGCGGTATTGATGCAATTCGGAGTGTTTCACGTGTAAAAACAGGAGACTTCGGTTTATCCGAGACTTCCGTTGTTCGAACCGGCCGCCGTCCCGATCATTTCAGATAAACGCTAGTTTACTGTTTTGTGTTTTATCCTTTTCTTAACAGCGGACAGTTCTTAAAAGCGGACAATTTTATTTTCCCCATTGATGACCGTTATTCAGAAGTTTTACTTATATTTATATACCATACTGTACACTTCTATGAAATTAATAAGAAAGTCTTTTTAATATGAGAAAAAAATTGTATTTGGCGAGTATCCAAACAGCGACACGTAACATCATAACAGTTCACAACTCTACTGCCTGCGATATGCTACTCAGCGTTGATACATTTCTCCAACGTTGACTATATTACTCGTAGATATGTCATTTACTGACACATAATTAAAACAAATCATATAAACTCGTTTTGATGAATCTTCAGTGTTCCTTTGCCTTGAAACGTCAGATTTCCATAATCTGGATATTCTTTAACCATATAGAAGACGTTACAGATATTTTATTCCAACAAATAGTATCTATAATAATCGGTTTTGCCAGAGATCCGTAGTTCACTCAGCTACTTTTAATTGCTTTGAAATGACATATATTCGTAACACCTAAATACTAGCTGCCACTAACGGCCAGTATGGCGTCTTTAGCTGTCCACCGAAAACAGCTGCTCCACTCCCCCAGTTAGTCAAGTGGTGTGACGTCGGTGGCGATCTCCCCAAGGCTGACGAGAAAGACAGGCCGCGGGGCGCACGGCACCTCACGTGATTGAGAGAGGTCTGAGCCATCGCAATCGCTACCTGACTGGCTGGCCGCTGTGAGACAGTGGGCTGTGCCCCATTAGACAGCTGACTGATTGGCCGCTATGAGACAGTGGGCTGTGCCCCATCAGACAGCTGACTGATTGGCCGCTATGAGACAGTGGGCTGTGCCCTATCAGACAACCAATCAGCTAGCGATAGCGACGACTCAGGCCTCTCTCGATCATGTGACGTGATGTGCGCTCCCCGGCCTGTCTTTCTCGTCGACCTCGTGTTCTCCGATTCAGATGGACGTTGAGAATTTCAGGCGTGCTTAATACTGCCCCACACGTTGGGAAAGCCTCCCCAATGTGCGGTTCGCACGTTGTGACGTCAGGAACTCGCCACGTTGGCAACACTCGTTCAGATACACGCTCCCTGTGCCGACGGCTTAACACAATACAGTTGCCACAAAGAACTGTTTTTTCGAACCAAGAAGGAATGCAGAAGATAAAGACAACACGCTTGAAACGTGGGAAAGACGCCAGTTCGCAAGTCTCGTCTCAACCCACAGAAAATTTCCAATGGGGACTGAAAGGTGGACTGGCGATTAACTATTGGATGACACTGCAAAAACACCCCATCGATCACAGAGCCAAAGAGGCGCAAAAGTAGAGGAGAAGCTGCAGCTGGAGAGGTGTGAGGACTTCGTGAGAAGACCGAAGTGGAGTCTTGATCCTTGACAGATCAGACTTGATGTTGACAGATGTTTGTGAATCTAAGGGACTTAATTACGATGGCCGTCAGTCCTTAGGCTTGCAAATTACTTCAAAAATGTTCAAATGTTTGTAAGGCTTAAGGGACTTACTGTGGGGTCATCAGTTCCTAAACGTACAAACTACTTATGAACTACCTTATACTAAGGACGACACAAACATCCATGGCCGAGGGGGGATTCGAACTCCCGACGGCGGACTGCCGCGCGCACTGCAACACGGAGCTCCAGCACGCGCGGCTAATCCGCCGCGGCGCAAACTACTTCAATTAACTTAAAGTAACTTACGCTAAAGACAACACAAACACCTATGCCTGAGGGAGGACTCAAACCTCCTTCGCTCCGTAGAAAGGCACATTGATCACACTCGTTCAGATACAAGCTCTGTGTGCTGATGGATCACGCGTACTGTGGTTTCAGGGTCACTGGTTCTTTCCAGTTTTCTAAAAGTAAACATTTTATCGTGGCGTTTAATTTGACAGACTGGGCAATTAAAAAGTAATTTGGTTAAGAATTGCGTATTGGAAATACAGAGCTGTAACGGAAATATTTATCGATTTCTGCCCACATTTTACCATCTTCGGGTCTCCTGTACAGAAGAGGAATAAATACATAATGTGTGAACATGCACTACGTGTGTTAAAAATTTAGCGGATTGCACAGTGTGAGTCACTAACTGTTATCTCCAAGATTAACTCCGAAAGTACAATAGGAGCTGAAATGTTTATGGGACAAAAGTTGCATGGGACAATGGGGGACAAATATGACGTTGGTCTTTTGGTGCTAGAGGTGGGGCAGCTTCAGAGACATGAAAGTAATTTTTTTTTACTGGGGATGATATAGTTTGGTACTTATTTTTTGATAGTGGCTATCGAGACGAATCCAATGATGTGTAACAGAAAGCTCTTTGAAGGTCAACGAAGGTGAACGGCTTTGGTATACTACTTCTGGAGACCCCTGTTGACTTGGGCATTGTCGGCGCTCACCTCTCGCGGTCCTTGCGCGTCTCCCTGGGCGCGGGCTTGTCTGGCTGCTGCGGCTGCTGCTGGTCCTGGTTTCGCCTCTTGCTGCCGCCGTGGTGTCGGCGGCTGCCCGCCTTCTGCAGGATCCCAGAGCCGCGGCGTGCGGCGCAGATGCGGCCCGCGGTGTACGCGAACAGGCACAGGTTCCCCAGCAGAAGCAGCGCCATCGGCCCGTAGAAGTACAGCAGCGTCGCCGGCTTCCCTGCAAACCCACAAAACAGCGAACACGTACTAGAGCTGATAGCCTATGCTGACGACCTCCTACTGCTGGTGGGCGGTCGTAGCCGCGAGGATTTAGAGCCAAGAGTAGAGAGAGCAATCAGCATTCTTGTCGCATGGTGTAGCAACACCAAGCTGACCATTGCACCTCATAAATCTAACTTGCTCCTTAAAGGAAGTCTCATAAGGAACCCAACGGTCTGCATAAATGGAACACCGGTCACTCATAGAGGACACGCCAGGTCTAGGAGTTATCCTAGACGAGCGCTGGAACTTCACACCCCATGCGGATGCGGTGGCTGAGAGGTCGCTGGTGGCACTACATCGCCTTTCTGGGATTGGGCATAGGAGGTTTCATCTCCCGCCCAACCTCATCACGCTGTACCATAACAGCATACTAACATCGGTTCCGGCAGCTGAGCGCACAGGCTCACTCGGGTGATGCCTGCCGTGGCTATGAGAAGAGTACGAAGGAACATCCTGTTACACATAGTAGGGGCTATTAGGACCACGCCTGGGGGAGCCCTCCTGCTGATGGGGCTTTGTCCCCTGGATATAAAGATCTGTGAACAAGCTGCCTGGTACTGGGCCAAGAAAGGAAACGCAGACAAAGTTACCGAGATTCTGGGGATCGCTCTAGGGGACAGGGCCTCCATCAGACGGAGGGGTGGGGAACTATGGCAGGAACTGTGGGAGAGGTATGAAATGGGAAGAAGGACCTTTAAGTTGCTGCCGAGTGTGTAGGAAAGGATGGCGATGTAGTTTTTCCAACCGAGCCAAGGAATGATACACTTTCTCACAGACCATGGCCCCTATCCGGCATACCTATGTCGGTTTAGGAGAAAGGTGACGCCCACGTGTGAATGTGGAGTCGAGATAGGCACGCCAGAACATGTCGTTTATGAGTGTCCCACTCACAATGACATTGCCACCGAACTGAGACAGCAGTTACCAAATAACACCCTAATAAGACAAGCAGACACGTTCTAAATCCTAAGCAACCTTACGGAAGTCATCCCTAACAAGATAAGGCAGATATATGTGAGAGATAGATCCTGATGCTCGGCCATGCCGCCGGGGGGTATGGACTGGCCAACAGCTGTCATCCTGCTGGCTGAATCCGCTGCCCCCCTGGACCAGGAGGATCCGGGCGTCTCCAACCGAAGATGACGCTTACAGACACTAACACTTAGCTATAAGTAGATACTAACCCTCATGCACAACACCCTTTGCACCTGCAGTGAGTAAGGCCTGCCCAGTGCCAGGGGCACGTCTGCTGGGATTCGCTAAGCAAACACATAGACCGCAACGTAGGTTTATAAAACGCTGACACAGTTGTGACATTGCAGGTATTAGTTTAACGCCCCCCCATTCCCCTGTAGACAATAGTAATTTCAAGAAACTATGGTAGACACATTAAGTACAAATGTAGATTAATTTTTGCAAGTCAAATTCAAACCATTATACTCACTAACCATATGTAGAATAGTAACACCCATTAATGTGGTAGGTGATGGGTTGTAAAGAAGGATATAATAATAAAGAACTTAAAAAAACAACAAAAAACCACAAAATACGTTCCCCATAAGGCCCTTGTCACGTGGAAATAAATATGCTGAAGGCTGCAATATTTGATCCAGGGACGCCTTTGTGCATCGCCATTGCCGTAGGAAGCATTCACGCACGCCACACCAGCCTCCAGCCTAGAGTGTCCTGCCGGCCTGGGAAACGAGACGGAGCCAGCAGGAGGCACCCCCAACTTTCACCTTCGCCATCAGGCGCACTGCCGCGTTTTCTCTGTCTTCAGAGGGCTGCCTGGCGAATTGCCTGAAACCTCTGTCCTACGCTTCCCTCGTAGTTCCTTAAAATGCCACCAGATGTCAGGCGGTTCCCCGGCTTAGTACTGGTAGACCACACTAGAGGCACTTCTGAGGGTGCCTCTCGCACGTCAAAGGGTAGCGTGAAGGGGAGGCTGAGGGGACAGCTCGTGCCACCTGCCACAAGGCCACGGCTGTGTCCGGCTTGCTGGCGTTTGAGGGGAGGTGGCGGTGGGGACAGCCGCTACCTGCCGCCTGCTCTGGCCAGTTTTAAAGGTCTGCTTCTGACCTCAGCGCCATCATGGGACATCTAACGAAACTGCTTCAGCACCCCTGCCCCGCACCCCTGAGCGTGTGACCGGGACTGTACGGAGGTTTACCGTCTGTATATATTTGTCTGTGGTAAGGGTGTACATGGCGAAACCAGCCTGACTTTAGGAGCGTGCAAATAAATGGCGACAGCGGATGTAGGGAAGACAGGCCCTTACAACTAAAAGGACAAAATAGCATATGCGCAGAAAAATCCCTTGTCTGCAGATACCAGAGGTTTCTATAAAAGCGACGGATTCGTAGATAAACAATGAATCCCTGCAGACGGGAAGATGACAAGCAAACCCCTGGAGTGGGCAAGAGACTGGATTGCAGTATAGATAAAGTGGTTGCACCAAAACAGTGTTTCTGGTCAGCGAGGAAGACCCAGACAGATGGCATACCAGATAGGCCTAAAACTGACAGCTGCCACAAAGAACTGTTTTTTAGAACCAAGAAGGGATACAGAAGATGACAACATGCTCGAAACGTGAGAAAGACGCCAGTTCGCAAGTCTCATCCCAGGGGACTGAGAGGCGTGGCGTCTCGTTTAGGCGTGATGCCTAACACACCTCTTTCCGAGACAGGGAGGCGTACCAGCCCCGGTTCGAATCTGCTCGGCGGATTAACGAAGGGGTCGGAATACCGGCCAGCGTGGATTTTTTTTTTTTTTCGGTTTTCTACATCCCCCAGGTTGAATACTGGGCTGGTACCCAAGTCCAGGCTCAGTTACACGATTTGCAAACATTTCATAACACTTCACACTATCATACATATAACACTATACACAGACATTTAGGGTACACATTTCCCCACAGAGGGTGGCGGCAGGAAGGGCATCCAGCATCCGGCTACCCGATAAATATTAACACGCCGAATCCAGAATAACAAGCAGACGCTGCATGTGTGGGGAAGGGCTGAAGACGAAGAAGAAGACTGAGAGGTGTGGTCGTGAAAACGGCGATCAGCTATTGGATGACATTGCAAAACCAAGCCACCAATCATAGAGCCAAAGAGGCGCAAAATTCTAGGAGAAGCTGTAGCTGGAGAGGTGTGAGGACTTGGTGAGAAGCCACCAAAGTGGAGACTTGATCCTTCGATGGAGAAGCGAGGAGACGTGCAGGCAGCTCCCTTTTGGGCAGACGCGGGATTTCCGACGCCTTCGTTCGGCGGTCGCGCCGGGCCGCACAGCCGCAGAGCGCATAGCTATGCCGCCGCGACCGCCGAAATGCGCCAGTCCAGCGCCTGAAGCCCACGTGAAGTCAATGTTGATGAGTTATCAAATCACCTCCCCTTCCCCTGTTCATATCTGAGTCGTGCCCATGTCCAGTCAAATCAGCCCTCAAAGATTATTGTTTTGCAAGTCTTGTCTATATAAATGTGAATGAATGTCTGTTCGGTGTCCGTTTATCACGTCTAAACCACAAGACATAAAGAGCTAAAAATTTGTACAGTTACTACTGTCTACCCGGGGATGGCTTTAGGCACGGTTTTACGGCGATCGGATAGCTTTTTATCTATATATATATTAATGTGAATGTCTGTTCGGTGTACGCTTATCACGTCCGAACGACAAGACGGCAGAGACTTAAATATTTGTACTGTTACTAATTTATACCTGAGGAAGGTTTTAGGCACGGTTTTGTAGCGATCTGATAGATATTTAGTAATTTGAAGAATATAATTCGAAATGCGGGACAGTAATTACTCTTTATAAAATTATATTTTCTCTTTGAAAATGGTTTTATTGGTTGCATTGTTGCTTGTTGGTTGACAATGATAAAAGAGTGGAGTATATTGGGATGGAAAGTTATCGGTGTATATAAAATTCTACGTGTGTGTGTGTTAATATTTCGCTCTGCAACGAAAACTACAAAATGCAAACGAATGGTCTGTGTGTAATTGTTATCCGAAGTCTCCCGTTGTATACCATAGCAGTTCCATGTCGATAGCTATAAGGGAGTGGAGGATATGGTGGTTGAGAGTCTTCACATTATAAAAAAAAAAAAAATCGGTCTGAACGCCAGTGATGACGTTTGGGACTCTATAGCAAGGAGGTTACAGGCAGCAAAACGTCATGCCACAGACCATATCTTTGGTCTATGCGTGCTACAATGTCTTCAGCTCTTTCTCTGTAAGGATAAGCGTACGAATAAGGAAATAAGAGAATAAATAAATAAATCAGTAAAAATAAATTTCTTAAAAAAATCGTTTTCACATTTCGTGATTTGATCTAGACTGCTTACTTTCCTGATAAACGGTAAGTGCATAGACTTCTGCAATCTGATAGGAATATTTTTCAGTTCCGCTTTATCAGCGTCATTTCCTCAAAAATGAATGAAATTAATTACATTAATTTAATTGTTATTTAAACTTCGTTTCTTATATATTCTCCAACAATGTTTTGAGAAAGAAAGAAATGGACAGAGGGAAGGCATACGAGAAGTACTACCTCAAGGCAGGAACAAATAATAAATACCCGGACAACGCCGGTTTTTCAGCTAGTTATAAATAAAACTAAATTTCTTGTGATACATCTCGGTGTAATCTGTTTGGTTCTCAAATCAATCCCTTGAATCAAATGATTCTGCCAGCCTAGTTCCATGATCAAACAATATATTTTTATTTAACTTCACTGGAGTGTGGGCGTTATTCAGGGAGAAGTTTGATTTTCCACAAGGCTCTATTGTATATTAAAGATTTAAAAAATCGCAGTGGCGTGTTTTACGGACCACTTTAGGTTTTCCTGTAACTTTTGTGATTTTTGCAAACATTTAGGACAAAGATAATAAAAAGTTATGAACAATACGATCACGACTCTGCTATTTTTATAATATCTATACACTCAACATGTAATAATATCTCTGATCACATTATAGAAAAGCCAAAATAATTTGATTTTTTAGTTTAGCTTTGACAAACATACGCTTTGTTTAACACTTTAACTCTTTACACTATTATTTTAATACCTCTCCAATATTTTCTTTGTCTTTTTCCGTCAAAATATTAACATATGCCTTGTCGTGGGTTTGTCCTCTTTTTGAAGTTTATTTTCTTTACCTGTACTGGTTTACGCAAAATCAAGTGACAGTGTCAAATCGCCGTTATTTTTGCAACTATTTCTGAAACGGTGTGAGTTATGGAGATGATATAGGAGAGCAAAGTTGTTGAGAATGTTCTCGTCTACAAATACGTTTATTCTATTTTCGCCTCAGATGAACGGTTTAAGGCGTTATTTGCAATTTCCTGCTGTCAAAGGGCCATCACAAACGACCTGTTTTCAATGTTACTAACCTAATTTTTGTCCGAAATAATTGGAAAAGGGAGGATCTGGTTGCCAACAATTACGTCTGTAAAATTTGGTGCCGATTGGTTGAACGGCGCGACCCCAAAAGTAGGAAGACGTTACAGAGAGAGATATTGTCAAATCGCCGTTATTTTTGCAAATATCTATGAAACGATGGGAG
Organism: Locusta migratoria; assembly: GCA_026315105.1. Taxonomy (NCBI): domain Eukaryota; kingdom Metazoa; phylum Arthropoda; class Insecta; order Orthoptera; family Acrididae; genus Locusta; species Locusta migratoria. Next base: position 123,799,960 of record CM048751.1, read on the forward strand.
ATATAAAAAAAACATAAGAGAGCAAATTCTTAGGGAATTTACTCGATTTTCGGGCCACATGAACAGTTAAGCCATTATTTTCATTTAAATTGCGATCTCTCAGAAGATTCCCCATTGTATTTCTAATGGCGGCATTCACACTGTCTTTCACCGGACCGTCACGAGAAGTCAGTTTCGACGCAACGGTCGTCTGCTAAGATCTGAAGTTAACCTATTTCCGTAACGCGATGTTCATGTTGTAGTAGACGATTACACGGATTACATGCAAATGTGTCTTATTAATCATTACTACGTTACTAGCTTAATGCCCGCTACTTCGTGCGTGTTTCCTGGACAGCCAGTACTGGTTGTTTCTTATTCTTAATACGATTTTCATAGATTTAGCTGAAATTTTATCATAATAGAATATACTTTAAATTCAAATGTTTGTGAAGCTTATGGGACTTAACTGCGGTGTCATCAGTCCCTAAACTTATAAACTACCTTATACTAAAGACAGCAAAAACATCCATGCCCAAGAGGGGATTCGAACCCCTGACCGAGAATAGCCTCACCCATCGCAGCATAGCGCCTCAATGCACTCTGCCGCGGCAGAATATACTTAAGAGCAATAAACAGGGTGAATCACCTAACACTCGCACCACAAATATTTCGGAAACGGAAAGTGCGATTGATGTGCGGTTTGCACAGAATGGATTGTTACTCAAGAACTCTTATTGTTAGCCAATAAATAGACTGTAAAAATACGTAAATATGTAAACATACAATTTTTCAAATGGAACAATGGCTGTTTCTAACATGCACTGGAATTTTTTCACCAGCTGTGTACAAGTAATTCTGAATGACATTTTTATCACGTTTAGTTTGGCAGATACAACCATTCAAAGCTGTTGCAGCCTCCGCCCCCAACACTTTGAACGGCTGTAGCTCCCAAACTAAACGTGATAATAATGTCATTCAGAATTCTGGTGTCAGAAATTCCAGTGCATGGTAGAAACAACCATAGTTACATTTAAAAAACTGCATCTTTGCATATAAAATACACTTTATAGGTATTTTTACAATCTGTTTATTGACTAACAATACGAATCCTTGTCTACCAATCCATTCAGTGAAAACCACACGTCAATCGTACTTTCCATTTCTGCAATATTTGCGGTGCAAGTATTAAATGATTCACCCTGTATTTTCAAAAAACATTTAATCCGTTATTTCACCCCCTTAATGGTTGAATTTCCATATAATGAAATAAGTATCTTTTTAATTCCAACTAGGAATCCAAATACCAATTAGCAATTTTTTCTGTGTAAAAATAGCAGATGACTGTTATTTTGCTTGCATATCTGTAGGTAATGCAGGTAACTTTTTTTCTTTTCAGGTTATGTATCACTTTTAAATCATACAAACTCGCTACCGCAAATGCTATTGGCTCCGCAATATGGCGACAATGGTTTCTATGGCGTTAAGGGCATCTCCCTCTATTCTAACCTCTTTGTCATAGGCCAACAACTATCAAGACAGCAAGCTTGCAAACTCATTGATAAAACGACAATTAAGATATTACGAAAGATGACACTAAAGCTCACCTTATTGTTATATGAAGTGTGACATTGCCCACTAATGTGATGTGAACATAAGTACAAAATGTACATATATAAAAAAACAGGCCTATCACTATAAAGAGCATGTAAATAGAAACAAGACAGAATATTATGTAAAAAAATTTATGTGCGAGGTGTGACAGTAAAGTAATGAGTGAGTTTCTTTGCAAGATGTGGCAGCCCTGTCGGCTTGTGTAGGCACAGTATCTTTGACCTTGGTCTATCAAACTATTCAAATGTTTGTATAGTGTATGGGACTTAACTAGGGGGTCATCAGTCCCTAAACTTACAAGCTACGTTTGAACTACTTACGAACTAGGATGGCACAAATATCCATGCCCGAGGGGGGATTCGAGCCCCCGACCGTAGTGGCCGTGCAGACCGTGACTGCAGCGCCTTAGTCCTCTCGGCCACCGCGGCCGGCCCCTTGGTCTATAAGCTGCTTCTTGTCCAAGAGGAACATTGATGCAACTGCTCAGTCGTGAGTTGTGCTGTAATAAGTTAACACGGAAGTGGAACCCCATAATATTGCGCAACGGTATACGATTTCGTTTTGCGTTAAATTGGGTGAAAACGCGACGACAACTTTCGTTAAGCTTGAAGGCTTTTGGAGAAGAGGTTAAGACAAGATCTCAAGTTTTTCGTTGGGATAAAATGTTTAGTGAAGGCAGAACGAATGTTGAAGACGCAGTGGACGACCATCAACCTCACGGATTCCAAGGGAATTGTTCATAAAGAGTGGGCGTCTTCTGAACAGTTAATAAATATCACTATAAAGAAATTTTAGAAAGACTTCGAAAAAGAGTTCTTCGTGTCCGCGCCAACATTGCTGATAATTGGATTCTGCATCACGGTAATGCGCCTCCGCTCTGTCGGTACAGCACTTTGTAACTTCAAAACAAATTTCAGTACTACCACAGCCACCTTATTCACCAGATATCGTCCCGTGCGACATTTTTTCTATTTGTAAGATTGAAAACGGCGGTGAAGGGACACTATTGTCAAACAACAAAAGATGTCCAAAAAGCTGTGACGAGTGTCTTGGAGGATATTACAGAAGATCAGTTCCAGGAATGTTACCATCAATGACAGAAGCGGTGGAAAAGTTTGTGCAATGAGAAGGAAACTACTTTGAAGAAAACATCAATAAACTTGACTAAAACGGTAAGCAACATTTTTTTCACATCAGTCTCACTACTTTATTTTCCCACCTCATATATTTTGCAGAATGTCTGAAATGGCAGTTCAGTTGAAATGGATTCATTACAACACAATAAAAACTATAAAATAGCAGCACATTGGGATATTTATATTATGTACCTCAGACAAATTTTCTGTGCTGCCGGCCCATTGGATCACAAGTTCTCAAAAAATGTGTTGGCATTTCTTATTGAACCATCCTCGTAAAAGTCCCTTAGTGTCAGAATATTAAGGGGGGGACGTACACGAAAAAGTAGTACAAATATAACCTGTCACACAATCCACAATTTTTGAATTACATAAATGAAGTTATGTACAATGGTTGATGGCAGTTGAAAGCATCTACTGAAATTGTTGTGTAATTTTAATATAAATTTTGAAATTTTTTGGAATCATGAACTCATGATTCACAAAGGTACCATTTACTAAGAAAGTTTCTACGAAACCATCATATAAAGAAATCAATAGAATCATTTCAATTTAGTGATATTTAACGAATTTTAGGTTTAATTATATTTTAATTGATAGATACACATAGAAATTCTGCTTTCTTTATTCTCTATCTTGACATACATGAATGATATTCATTCTGTATACATGTTTCTGATATATAATGCAAAAGACAGGCCAAAAATCACAGTCAAATCTTTTCTTGTTTAGGAGAAAAATGTCCTGAATAATGAAAACGGTAGTACTGAGAAAATGTATTTTAAAGTTAATCATGCGTTTTCGACGCTATTCCCATCTTCAAAAGTCTCCAGATCCATAATGAATGTCCTTATTTCCTCCAAGACTTCTCTTCAGGCTTCTATAGGTCTTGCTTGCTCTGCAAGCTCTTCAATGGATTTAATGACTGCAAGTATACGTTGAGTGTCAATCCCCATCAAGATATCGCGAGTGAAAACTCCGGACTTGAAGCCCATACTCTACAAGACTATTATCCTCTCTGTACTGCCACCGTTTAAGACAATAACTGCAACATAAACTGCGATTTTAACTACCTTTGTAAGCATACTGTAGGCTACATCTTTGACTGTCCGAGTGATATCGATTGTCGATCACGTCCACTGAGTCGAGAGTAAAAAGAGCAGAGGTTGGTGTGCGTGGCGGAGAGCGGGCATGTTTTAGCTAACTACGGCAGTGGCACGAACGAAATGGTTATTATTGAAGCTGGTGTAACTAATTGAACAGTGACTTTTACTGATGAGCCACGCTAAGCTATCGTGTATCTTTAGAGTCAGTGAAAAGTGTATTTCTGTCAAAGTGTGCGGTAACGTGTGTCGTGTCGTCGAGATAAACAATCAACCGCGTCGCGACGGTAACGGTTTTATATATGGGTTGGATTTAAATGAAGAAGATCTAACTAACGTGGAACTTTGATCTCAAAAAATACGAACTTTCGTCACAACCGTGACATTAAGATCGGACATGTCGAACTGGCAACAATTGCTGTAACTGCACGTGAATAACATATTGGGTTAGCATATTGTGTTATATGTGCTAATATCTCAAGCTATTCTTTATTCTGGAAAAGGACAGTCAATTACTCGCTTGTGTACTGTTGATTTGGGACGATGTGTGAACCTTCAACTTGTCCGTTATTCTCTTTGTTTTACTACAGTGCAACCAAATATTATTGCATGAGTTTCAATACACTGATTCAAAGCCGAATTAACATGTGTTAATGAATGATATTGCATCAGAGTGAAGTGCGTAGTTTAGAAGTAGGGCGTATTAATGGCTCAGGGGAATAATGTGGGCAGGCACATGGTCAGTTCCAACTAAAAATCCACCTACAATCATCTAATGATCATAATCAAAGCAACATCTCATAACTAACGTAATATACAGGGTGTTACAAAAAGGTACGGCCAAACTCTCAGGAAACATTCCTCACACACAACGTGGTTTTGCAGTCAGTGCAATGTTTACAAATGCGGAGTTGGCTGATGTCCATTTGATGTATGGATTAGCACGGGGCAATAGCTGTGGTGCGGTACGTTTGTATTGAGACAGATTTTTCCAGAACGAAGGTGTCCCAACAGGAAGACGTTCGAAGCAATTCATCAGCGTCTTAGGGAGCACGGAACATTCCAGCCTATGACACGTGACTGGGGAAGACCTAGAACGATGAGGACACCTGCAATGGACGAGGCAATTCTTCGTGCAGCCCCAGAGAAGTTGCTGCTGTACAAGGTAACGTTGACCACGTTGATGACGTCAAGAGTGCTACGGGATAACCAGTTGTTTCCGTACCATGTACAACATGTGAAAGCACTATCAGCAGCTGATTGGCCTCCACGGATACAGTTCTGCGATTGGTTCATCCATAACCTTGCTACGGCTATTGCCCCGTGCTAATCCATATACCAAATTGGCATCTGCCAACTCCGCATTTGTAAACATTGCACTGACTGCAAAACCACCTTCGTGATGAACACTAACCAGTTGAAGCTACGTACTGATGTGCTTGATGCTAGTACTGTAGAGCAATGAGTCGCATGTCAACACAAGCACTGAAGTCAACGTTACCTTCCTTCAGTGGGGCCAACTGGCGGTGAATCGAGGAAGAACAGTACATACTAACGAAACAATTGGGTATTTTGACGATTGTCTGCACGAATTATTGTAATTTACATTTAAAGAGAAATACTAAATGAGCTCTAACATGGAAATTAAGCGTTTACGGACACATTTCCACATATTTTCTTTCTTTGTGTGTGGGGAATGTTTCCTGAAAATTTGGCCATACGTTTTTCTAACACCCTGTATATACAAATATTAATTCCCCGAGCTCATTACACCTTGAATGAGAAAAATGTTGTTTTGGGGCAATGTTTTCAGATGAGGGCCTTCAGGGACTAATTAGGATTCTGCTTTTTGCCATGAACACATTTCTTGGCAGGGTTGTTATTGCACAGCCTTCTTGATGTAGTATAGAACATTCCCTGCATTCTGACTGCACAACAGTGTACAGAAAACGCCACATAAACAGTTAATATGAGAGAATTGATAACGCGGTAGAAAATGTGGTCCTGTGCAGGCTATTACAAATTTGCAAATGATAGTTAAAGGAAGGGAATGAAGAAGGATAGGAAAGAAAGGATTGACAGTGGCCGCATTTGGGCATTGATATTAAGCAATGGCGACAAGTGAAAATGTGAGCCGGACCGGGAATCGAACCCGGGTCTCCCGCTTCGGGCCACCCTTGGTCGCCTCCCGGCCGTCTCAAATTACCACAAGTCGCACGCTATGTTTGTCGCGCCCCTATCGTCCATGCCCTCTTACACTCGCCATCACGGATTACCGTGTGAGGTCGGACGTATGACCGCATCTGCGGTGAAATAACTGAAGCTAACGCCGTCGTCGCGTGTAAATACTTATTGTATTGGTGTGGCGTCTGTTCTTTCGGACGTCCGAAAGAACAGACACCACACCAATACAATAAGTATTATAAATTATTATTTTTTTGCATTTAGAAGCGGAATTGGAACGTAATATTTGATAATTTAAATGTCAGTACCATGTCGTAAATGAAGAGCCATTAAAAAAATTCACAATTTACTTCATTTTCGTGTACGTCCCGCCTTAAATTTATTGCTAGTGTGTTTAACTGCAGGGCGCATACCTTTGAACCAGCAGGTGCCCTTGTTGATGTTGGGCTTGTAGGGCGAGTCCTCCGGCACGGCGGGCGAGAACTCTGCGCCGACGGCGGCAGCGCAGATGAAGGCGGTGCAGCCCCAGGCGTAGCCGGAGTACCACAGGAAGCGGCGGCGGTCGCGCTCCAGCACCGGGCACCGCGTCACGCGCATGCCGCTGCAACCAGCACCACGGGTTCGTTCAAAGAGCTACCGGGCTGCTACCGCGCATGCGCAGTATGGAAATTCGTGTTCAAAGAGCAATCCTGCAGCATGCTGCAGCCTGCCGGCTGTACAAGGAAGCTCCCGGCTGCAGCTTCCTGGCTGCTTGAGCTGCAGGGAAAATTTGCTCCTGCAGCCTGACTACGTCATTGGTACCACGCATGCGCGGTAGTGCCTGCTTTGCTGCTGCAGGAAGCTTGAAACGTGTCCATAAAAATATTTTTGTAAGAAAATGTCTAATATTGTGCCTCCTGTTTTCTATCGACTAACTTGCTTCCAAGAAAATGTATAATATTGCTTCTACTGTGTATATAGATATGTGTACTTAACTCTGTGAAGTTTCATCTTTGGCAAAGATCATGTATTGCATAGCATTGTAGCTCGCGCAGAGAGAGAGAGAGAGAGAGAGAGAGAGAGTGGGACTTGTGGTTTAGCTTGCTTAGAGAGCGGTTGAGTTGTGTGTATGACTCCGTTGTAGAGCAGAGGCTGCTGTGCCAGCAAGTTGATTTGATTGTGTTTGGAATATATATTGTATTTTTTATTACTATCACCGCTGGAATGAAGGTAATAGCATTTGATGTCATTAGGAAAAAGTTGTATTATGTAGGTAATGTAATGGTGATTATTAATAATAAGTAACAAAGTTGACCTTTCTTTCCTGTTTCATTTATGTAGTTAGAAGATTAACCTACTTCCTTCATTTGATAATTAGTTATTAGTGGATTTAAAGTGCAGCATTGATTTTGGTTATCTTGTTAAACAGATTTCATTATTTGTGCTTTAGTAAATGATTGTTATGCAACACTGCAGTCAATTGATTAGGATACGGAATTTTGATAATCAGGTACTGATCTGCATAAAATTCCCGCAGTCAAACATTAAGTAAGTGGTTTGTGGTTTTTTATTATCTTTCTCGCAGTCAAATATTTTGAGTATAGTCAGTGTCTGTTTCATATGGTGACTTGCCACAGTTGTTTCGTTAAAAGATCCATGGCGCACATAATCAGTTTAATGCACTATTTCTTATTTAATAGTATATACATCAATATCAGGGCCATAATTAAACCAAATTGCTGTGTTAATGAACAATTTGTTGTCTGATTTAACGATAGGTTCAACATCCACAACACACATGCAGCTTTTAAGCTGCAGCCCTGCAGCTCTTTGAATGAACCTCATGTCTTCCAGATGCTGTATTTCCCAGACAAGTATCCCCAAGAGACGATACTCTATACCAGTGCCAGCCACAGAGTGCCAAATGACTCGCGGGCCAAGTAACGGCCCTTTTAACCCTTTCATACCTGGCGTCCATTATATTGGACACAGAATTTTTATTACGTTTATAACACTATACAATTTCGTTTTTCTTTGTGACCCAGTGGCCTGTTTACTGGACGTTTATCGCTTTTCGTCTCATGATTCTTGCTACCATATGTCACTAGAATAGCATGTTACAATGAAAAACAGTGAACATGACGGACCCGTTGCGGTCAGTAGTTGAAACTATTTCATGTACGAGGCTAAGTCAATTATTATCTGCAATTGAGTTATATTTTTGTTTATTTTGGTAGTACTGTCGTTTTACGTTGGTGACACATGCTTTGTTTATTTGTTGTTATATCTTTGCAATTTTCAAGCTGCTACGTTACTTTCGTTGTCGCTGCCGTGCTGTTAATCATTTGCACCAAAGAAGAGCATCATTCAGTGATACGTTTTTGTGAGCGGAAGGTGTATCACCAGGCCGAAATTCGTAGAAGACTTTCAGTACAGTACGGGAGCAGTGTTTTGCCCCAACGAAGTGTGTACGAGTGGATTGAAAAATTCCGAAATGGTCGCACGAATGTTAAGCACGATGAAGGAGCCGGACGACCGTTTACCGCCACAAATGAAGAAACCATTGAGCGATCACGTGAAATGATTCTCTTAGACAAACGATTAACTACTGATGAAGTGGTTCATAGTCTTCAAATTAGTCATGGTTCTGCCTACGAAATTATTCACAACAGATTTGGGTTTCGTAAAGTTTGTGCAAGATGGGTCCCAAAACAACTCATACAGTTGCATAAGCAATGGATCGCTATGGTAACGAAGGGGACAACTTCTTAGACAGAATCATTACTGGTGACGAAACATGGATCCATCATTACGAGCGGAGAGTAAAGGGCAGAGTATGGAATGGAAACATCCAAATTCGCCGTGCAAGAAAAGGTTCAAGACCCAAACGTCCGCAGAGAAACTGATGCTTACGGTTTTTTGGGATGCACGAGGTCCTGTACTGGAACATTATGGTGAAAGGGGCACAACATTAAACAGTGTACGTTACAGTGAGATGCTTACTGACAGGCTAAAGCCTGCAATTCGAACCAAACGCCGAGGATTGCTGTCAGAAGGTGTTGTGTTGTTGCACGACAATGCCCGTCCTCATACTGCTGTCCACACTGCTGAAACGCTCCAGAAACTCAAATTCGAAGTACTGGATCATCCTCCATATAGTCCCGATCTTGCCCCTTCTGACTATAACTTGTTTGGTCCACTCAAACAGGCATTAAGGGGCCGTCGATTTGACTCAGACGAAGCAGTGAAGGAAGCGGTGCATTCCTGGCTCGCAGCTCAACCGAAACCTTCTTTTATGAGGGCATAAGGAAGCTTGTAGAGCGTTGGACGAAGTGCATTGAAAAGCAAGGAGACTATGTTGAAAAATGATGTTCTTGTAAGTTTCGTGTTTTATTACAATAAAATTTTATAACTACTTTGCGGATGATAATTGACTTACCCTTGTATACCAGGGCCGGCCACAGAGTGGCAAATGACACGAGGGCCAAGTAACGGCTCCTTTTAACCCTTTCAGACCTGCCGTACATTATATTGGACACAGACTTTTTATTACTTTTATAACACTAAATGATTTCGCTTTGCTTTGAGGCCCAGTGGACTGTTTACTGAATATCTGTCGCTTTTAGTTTCATGCTACTAGCTGCCATATGTCAGTAGAATAGCGTGTTACAATGATAAACAGGGAACATGGCGGACGGTTTGAGGAGTGCGTCAGACAGCAATCAGTAGTTGAAACTATTATATGTATTAATTTAAGAATTTCGTACAAATTCCACTTTGATATATAAGTTTCACAATAAATATGCAGGGTGTTACAAAAAGGTACGGCCAAACTTCTCTTCAAATCACATTAATCATGGAATGGAAACACACAGCAACTGAACGTACCAGCTGACTTCAAACACTTTGTTACAGGAAATGTTCAAAATGTCCTCCGTTAGCGAGGATACGTGCATCTACCCTCCGTCGCATGGAATCCCTGATGCGCTGATGCTGCCCTGGAGAATAGTGTATTGTATCACAGCCGTCCACAATGCGAGCACGAAGAATCTCTACATTTGTTACCGGGGTTGCATAGACAAGAGCTTTCAAATGCCCCCATAAATGAAAGTCAAGAGGGTTGAGGTCAGGAGAGCGTGGAAGCCATGGAAGTGGTCCGCCTCTACCAATCCATCACCGAATCTGTTGAGAATCGTACGAACACGTCGACCTTTGTGCAGGAGCTTTATCGTGCATGAACCACATGTTGTGTCATACTTGTAAAGGCACATGTTCTAGTAGCCAGGTAGAGTGTCCCATATGAAATCATGATAACGTGCTCCAGTGAGCATAGGTGGAAGAACATGACCCCCAATCAAGACAACACCAACAATTCCTGCCCAAACGTTCACAGAAAATCTGTGTTCATGACGTGATTGCACAATTGCGTTCGGATTCTTGTCAGCCCACACATGTTGATTGTGAAAATTTACAATTTGATCACGTTGGAATGAAGCCTCATCCGTAGTAAAATGAGTTCTAACTTGGCAACTAAGCGTTTCCGGACACATGTCCATATAACATATTTTCTTTCTTTGTGTGTGAGGAATGTTTCCTGAAAGTTTGGCCGTACCTTTTTATAATACCCTGTATAGCTGTTGACGACTTATTCAACATCCTTAACTGCCTTCCAAACCCAGTTTCCAATTTATTTGACTTTTTTATTTTGAAAACAAAGTATGTAAATTTTTAAGTTTGCTAAAATATATAACAGATACGCTCTTATAGACATGAAAAAGTACAAGAAATTGTTTTATTTTATTTTTAAAATAGTTCAAGACTGAAGGGGTTAAGGAACGTTGTCCCAAAAGCGAATGCGACGGATGCCCGCGAATACGACGGCATGCGACGGCTGCTCGCGTATGCGCACTTTGAGTTTGAGGTGAGGTACGCGGCTGATGGGGGAGTCTATTTGCACCTGTACGAGCTAAGGAAGTGACGTCAAAATGACGTAGCCAGCCGCCTCGTCAAACATCCCGAGGTTTGTTCGGGTGCAAGCTCTGTCCTGCAATAACGTTTATTAAAATTTGAAGTACAATTAACAACAGCTCATCAGCTGCTCAATATGTCGCGTTTATCCACTACGCTACAAGAAGCAGCAAGAAAGTCTACACCAGGCAGTGCGTAGGTATCCGGGCCTAATACTAGTCGGGGGAAACTTCAACCTTAAAAGTATAGATTGGGACCTCTCTAGTTACATTTCAGGCGGTACAGACAAGTAGTCTTGCGAGCTACTTTTGGACACATTCTCCGAAAACTGTCTTGAACAGTTAAACCGGGAACTCACGCGCAATAGAAATATTTTAGACCATAAAGCTACGAACAGGCCTGACCTTATTAACGATGTCTGTGTAGAGACAGGAATTAGTGATCATGATTTCGTCATAGCGTCGATAGTGAGCAAAGTTCATAAACCAAAGGCTAGGGGAGTCTTTTTGTTGGGAAGAGCCAATAAGCAATTGTTTGGATTGCACTTAGAAAATGAATGGGCATCGTTTAGTTCCGGTACTATTGATGCAGACGAATTGTGGAGTAAATTTAAGTGCACTGCACATAATGGGTTAGAGAAAAACGTGCCTGTATAGTCGATTAAGGATGGGAAACAACCACCCTGGTATAACTATAATGTTAGAAAGCTACTGAGAAACCAAAGACTGTTGCACTCTCGGTTCAAAAAAGAACACGCAAATGATGATAGGCAAAGGTTAATAAATATCCGTGCGTCTATAAAGAGATCGATGCACGAAGCATGCAATAATTACCACAGCCATACCTTAGCAAAAAATCTTTCCGAGAACCTGAAAAATTCTGGTCCTATGTAAAATCTTACTGGGCAGACTGTATACCAACTAGATTCCTCTCAGAGTATGCTGATGCAATAGCTCCATACTTAGCTATCATATACAACAGATCACTCAGCAAAAGATCCGTACCCAAAGACTGGAAAGTTGCCCAAGTCACTCCAATATAGGCAATAGGAGTGATCCCCAAAATTACAGACCAAGCTCACTGACGTCGATTTGCAGTAAGATTTTGGAACATATACTTTGTTCGCACATTAAGGAACTACCTCGAAGAGAACGATCTATTAACCAATAGTCAACACGGTTTGAGAAAGTATCACTCTTGCGCTTTATTCTCATGAAGTGATAAATGCCATCGACAAGGGATCTCAAATCGATTCCATATTTCTGGATTTCCGGAAGGCTTTTGACACTGTACCTCACAAGCGGCTTCTAATGAAATAGCATGCTTATAGAATATCGCCCCAAATGTGCGAATGGATTCACGATTTCCTATCAGAAAGGACGGTAAGTCATCGAGTAAAACAGAAGTGATATCTGGCGTTCCCCAGGGAAGCGTTATAGGTCCCCTACTCTTCCTTGTGTTTATAAACGATTTAGGAGACAATCTGAATAGCTCCCTTAGACTGTTCGCGGATGATGCTGTCGTTTATCGGTTAGTGAAGTCAACAAAAGATCAAAAGCAACTGCAAAGCGATGTCGACAAAATTTCTACATGGTGCGAAAACTGGCAATTAACACTAAATAATGGAAAGTGCGAAGTAATACAGATGACCACTAAAGGAAATACGCTGAACTTCAATTACGCGAGAAATCAATCAAACCTTAAGGTCATAAATTATACGAAATACCTAGGAGTTACAATTACGAACAACTTTGACTGGAGAGAACACATATAAAATATTGTGGGGAAGGCGAAGCAAAGATTACGTTTCATTACCAGAACGCTTCGAAGATGCAACAGCTCCTCCAAAGAGACTGCCTACATCAGACTTGTGCGTCCTCTCCTGGAGTACTGTTGCCCCTTGTGGGACCCTCACCAGGTGGGACTGACGGGAGACATTGAGAAGGTTCACAGAAGGGCAGCTCGTTTTGTTTTATCACGTTACGTAGGGGAAAGCGTCAAGGAAATGTTGCACGAATTGGGGTGGAAATCATTAAAAGAAAGACGTTATTCATTGCGGTTTGATCGGTTTGCGAAATTTCAATCACCGACTTATTTCTGAATGTGAAAATATTTTGCTAGCACCAACGTACATAGGGAGACATGACCATACCAATAAAATAAGAGAAATCAGATCGAAAACGGGACGATTTAGGTGTTCTTTCTTCCCGTGCGCTATTGGAGAATGGAACTGTAGAGAAAGGTTATGAAAGTGGTTAATGAACCCTCTGCCAGGCACTTAAATGTGATTTGCATTGTATCTATGTAGATTTAGATATTGAGAAATTATTTTTAGAATCATGAGAAGTGCGTAATTATTCCGACATTTTAGAAGTGTTAAATGTTGACGATAAATAATTTTACAGATTATTTTATTTTATTCTGATTTACTGGAGTAAAGAAACGCTCGGCTTACAGCCTCATCAGTTTTGGGTACAAAACGGCGCTTTAACCCTCTACTTCTATTTGAACTGTTTGGCAGCTGCTCTAACCGCTCACCGCGGTCCAAACAATACCATTACTTATACTAATTGCGCCACTCTACGGAAATTACTTCTCTAAAGCCACAACACTCACTGCGCCGCAAAAATCATGATTTATTAAAAACTGCAGGAATGAATTAATATGAAGAGAAATGACAAGATCACAAGACCTCCAGAAATGTACTTTCATGGTGGTTCTTTTTTTACGTCTATTTCACTCTTTTAATTTTGACCAGCCAACAATTTTATATCTGAGTCCCCACGAGCAAAATATTTTATATCCATCAACGAGAACACCTTCCAAATTATATGTGGAGCGCTTTAATGAGCAGTTATATACCAATGTAGGATACCAGGAGATGACAGCACTGAGTGTTGAAACCAATCGTCTTAAATATATGACAGATTTAATAGAGATGAGGAACATTTTAATTTAGTTTCGACGAGCTGACTTTTGGACTAGCTGACTGAAAGTTGGGGCAATATATTATCCACTGCTTTCTGGCTGGTCATAACATTGACTTTAAGATTATATAAGGTCCCTATGGTCCCGACATAAGTCGGTTTTCTGTAATATTTTGTACGTATGTAAACTGGCCAAAAATGTATATTCTGAATGGCACAGTAATCTTTGGAAGTTCGATTGTAGAGTAAGCGCTCTGGCTGCGAGAGAGAGCAGTCAGTAGCAAGGTAGTTGTGGAGAGTTGCCTGTTGTGTGAGGTAGCGCGAGGACGCTGTTGGAGAAGGCAGTTATTAAGTATATGTTGCAGCACGCTATTATTGTAATGCATGATGTTAATTTCATTTTCTGTAATATTTTCTACTTCATAATTCTTTAAGAATACATAATTTCTAATATTCAATTTGCTTTATGCGTCCCCATTTGGTAGTTAGTTTCCCTTTCCTTTCATTTTCTTCATTTATGATTATTGTTGGACTTAATTACTACTCACATATCATTTTTGAACATTTTTTATACTAAAATACTGCATGACGCGAGCTGCTTGCTGTTTCCTGTTTCCAGTTTCGTAATAAGAAGATACGAGATAAGTCAATTTTATTTTTATCTGTGTCGCAGTCAGATTGTTATCCCCTTTTTCATTACTCAAGTTCATCAGTTTCGTCGTACTCTTTAGAAGTATTTTAGACAGGGCCATAAATTCTAGTGTTTGAGTTTCCCCATTTCCCGAGCGTATCCGTTATGCATATTAATGTTTTCTTGAGGTTACCTCGGTGGTCGTAGTCACCGCATTGTTCGGTTTTTTTAAGTTTAAATTTTCTTTCACGTACGTAGTACGACTATTAATCAATTGCCATTAAACATTAATCGTCGGAATACCTTGTAAAATTATATAAAATTAATTAATTTATTTAATTTATTCGGGATACTTTGCAATTACAAGATAAAAATCTTGTACAAAAATAGCCAGAATTAGTTACTGAGACAAACGCAAACCGGAGAACAAAACCAGTCACTGCCTTTTAATACCAATAGGCAAACAAGCACAAAGGAAGTGATGACGGCTGGACTCATGGCTATCTTTAAGGCTCCAAAGTAACTGCTTCACGGTTCAGGAGAAACACGTTATCATTTTCTCGCTCCCGAAATCTGCGCTCGTACTTCTTGAATACACTTCCGTAAATAAAAATGAGTACACCCTCTTAGAAATTTCCAGTTCAATTAAGATTTGTTGCCGGCCGCGGTGGCCGGGGGACTGCGGCGCGCCAGTCACGGTCTGCACGGCCACTACGGTCGAGGGTTCGAATCCCCTCTCGGGCATGGATATTTGTGCCGTCCTTAATATTAGCTAGCTCATAACTAGTTTGTAAGTTTAGGGACTGATGACCCCGTAGTTAAGTCCCATAAGCTATACAAACATTTGAACATTTAAGATTTGTTTCTAAAATAAGTGTCCATTGAGTACAAGAAATAATTCACTATCAGATCAATATCTCAAACGATCTTAGGCTGCAACGCAGGCGCTAATTCTGCTATCCATTCGATCATACAGATGGCAATACTGACTTGGGATACATTATTCCATGCCTGCTCCACCTGCTTACGTAGTTCTGCAAGAGTTGTGGCCTGATAAGTCAGATAGCGTATGCAGTAATTACCCAGAATGGGTGCATGCCATTTCATTCGTTGAACTACGTTAAGAGCAGTAGCATTAGTGTTCACTTCTCTTCTTTTCTGAATGTTTGGGTTTCAGAGACTGTGAGCAAAGTAATACTCACGTGAAGGTCCAGGAGATGTCGATACACATGACGTTCAGCCAGAAGAACGCCGCTAGGAACGTGAACTGTATCACGAACGCTGCAACAGAGGATCACACCAAGGTTAGTTTTCGTCTTGGTGTCGCACTAAGGGAAAGGTAATCGAACTGACAATTACTACAGTTAGTTTAAAACTGGTACAAAATACTTATTTTTTAGTTTGGCTTTTAGATGCGTAAGGGACTTATACACTGCTCTGCATATCAAGTAATGCCTTCAACCTGTTCCATTCGTGCGTCACCACAAATGCTTTTCGTACGAGCAAGTTGTTTTGATCACATACTGAGTAATACGAAATATAATTTATACCAATTTTGTTTATAAGAAATCACACTTGGAGAAACCACTTAGACAAATGTACCCGTAATCCTAACGTTTAGAAGAGCTTGAATACTGACTGTACGACTGTGTAAACGTCTGTGTAAACGTCTTGGTAAACGTCTTATTTACAAGTTTTATCCAAACACGACTAAGACTAAAAGACCATTCACTTCAACACAATGGCTCGTTGTTCTTTGTACTTAAATGATCTGAAGATAGCAACTTAAGTTGCCGAAACTAGTCATATCAGTGTACAAGTTTCCTTGCGATAAGGGCCAATAAAGTTTTCGAATAAGAAGACAACAACATTCAGATTCAGAGATATCTCTACCACGCCACTGTCGATGCCAGGTAACAACATTCCAATATACTTACTTATCCATACTGCCTCCCTGCGGTATGAATCATGTGTACCAAATACACGCGAAACAGCACTTAGAGATCTCGTAGGAGCACTTGCTACCGTATGTTTCAGCCACAGATTGGTCTGCATCTCGTCGCCACGATGTCCTACGTATTGTCAGATTTGGCAACTGTAAGAGTAGAAATCGAGGAATGTCTCCATGTTTTCAAATAACAGCCTTCAGCCCATTTCTTGAGCTTTACACCGTGTGGGAGTTGAACTACTGTTTTTTTTAAATTCATTTATTTATTTAAATTATAAAAATTTGAAATCTACCATTTGGCAGTGGCGTTTTGCATCCAGTGTCTGTAAATTGACTTTTCCATCAGCCTTGCTTCATTGCCGAGGAAAGACGATCTAATATAGGAAGTATTTTCGCACCTTTATAAAAAATTACGTTATATATTATGTATTTTATTTATGGTTTCATTAGAGCGTGGATGTTCACAGCAACAATTATTCTGCCTTTTAAATTAATCTTGTCATGAACGACGGACATGTTTTTCAGACGAAAGACTGATTTCGTTCAAAAAATGTTTAAATGTTTGTATAGTTTATGGGACTTAACTACGGGGTCATCAGTCCCTAAACTTACAAACAACTTATGAACTACTTACGAACTAGGACGGCACAAATATCCATGCCCGAGGGGGGATTCGAACCCCCAACCGTAGTGACCATGCGGACCGTGACTGGAGCGCCTCAGTCTCCTCGGCCACCGCGGCCGGCTTTGATTTCGTTGAGGCAGTAACATTGCAGCTGTGGTCTTTAGTCCTAAGGCGGGTTTCATGCAGCTTTCCAAGCTACTACAGCTCTTACATCTGTAAACAACTAATGCAAGCTACACGTATTTTACCTGCTTACAGCTGCCAAACCTGAATTTCGACTTTTTTTCCCCTTAAGCGCCTCCACTCCACTTACCTTAGTTGTGAAACGGTATCACAAATTTTTCTATCCTCAATTAGATACAGTATCGCATCGTAAAAAAAATCAGATTTACCCTCCTAGTATTCAGAATTCTTCTGTATTATCACATTCTAAATGCTTCTCTTTTTCTCTAAACTGTTATCGTCCACGTTTTACTTTCATTTGAAGGTATACTCCAGACAAATAACTTCAAAAAAAAAAAAAACTTATTAGGAATGTTTAAAAACGTCTCGTTTACATAAATGCTTTTCTTGCTGTTAAATTCTTTGCCGTGGCCGTTGTCACTCAGTTTGTTGCCCAAATAGCAAAACTCATCTACTATTCTCGGTGTTTCAATTTCTCAACATATCGCCATTTGTAGATGGATACACAAATGGTTTTTACGAAGTTGCACGTAGACCCTTTAATCATTTATTTTTGTTCTGCAGTCAATAATGTCACAATGCGATAATTGAGAAACTAAGTTTTGTTTTACTTTTTTTTTCACAATATACCTTTGCGGTCATCGTGTTGTCTACAGTGAACGAGGAATACGAACTTCGTCATTGATTTTCCGGATGTTGCGACAGAGAAGACGAAATCCTGCCATGAGTCGTCGACACCGACTGGAAAGAAAGGTTTCGCGAGGGCGATCAACGGAAATACTTATCAAGAATTTCTCCGAAACGTACTTCCTTTATTACGTATCGCATTGACACAGGATGCAGAGTGCTGGAAAGAAACCGTGTTTTTGATACCTGAACAGGAAACCCCTGTAAAAGAGGGAAAACCAGTAAACGTTTTGCTTTAGAGTCCCGGAAAAGATCGCATCCAAAATGTATACATGGTTAACACTCTAAACCGCCAAACCCCTCAAATTTACGAAAATCACCAGACACGTGAAATTTACGGGCCGCTACATTTAATTTAATGCAAAATCTTGCGACGTTAATTCTACGGGTTTGGCCAGCGTTATATGTTCTAAGATGTTTAGTAACAAAATGCATCCATAGATGGTACGAATGTGAACAGTGCGGCGTTACACTCTGTCTGGAACCCTTCCTTGAAAATTTTCCACAGTAAAAAGCAATATCATTGTGTGTTTAATTTGTATGCAGTTACTGCAGACTGACGGAAAGATGTAGTGTCATACTATTGGTTAAAAATAAATCACAATTGCATTATCTTATTTGCATGACTTTTCTAATATCTTGAAAACATCTAAGTAATTTCTATAACTGTACCTTGAAGCAATGCATTCCAAAGTAGTTTCTGTCGCACAGAATTAAAACAGAAAGGTGCAGCTTCAAAATACTACCATATTTCCCACAATCCTGACAGTAGATTTCATTCAGTGACTTTTTTTTTTTTCAATATTGTGCAAAACTGCTCGGCTTCTACAGACAGGTACATAAATTAGGCATGGTACAGAGAGTGTTAAACAAAGCACATTCATGTCACTAAGGTCGACAGAATCAAATTGTCTGTTGTATTTGTAAGTATTTCAATATGTGTGGCTGAATTGAAGGGTTTCTAGGTAACAGAACGCAGCACGAAGTCTTCAGTAATGAAAGAGATTTCTGTAGTCCGCCAAGGGATACGAGGATTTGAACTTAAATAGACACAATGCAATTGCATCTACTATTCTCGCGGATAGCATACGTTGTTGACACACTAACCTTACCTCCAAGTAAACTGACTCGCCCGTCCCACGTCACCGGCATGCTCACAGTCGAGGGAACACAGTCACTCGTGAGAGAGCGGTCTAACCTAACGATGTATTCGAAACAGGAACAAAGGAGTTGGATCAAGATTAATTGTGTCAGAGGTCGTACAGCTCGACAGTGTCATCAAGGTCCTCAAGAGGCGTGCAGGGAATCGGCATTGTCGTGCAGAACAGTGGCACGTTGGGTAAAAGTCTCCAACGAAAGTTGGCAAAGTGGCAGACATGTATCGAGACAGTGATCGACGCCAGACGATTCATGAGCTCGCCCACGAAACCGGATTAGCGCATCCTGAAGGAACGCCTGGGCGTGCGAAACATGAACAGTATTAGTGTTCGTTTTTGGAGCATCGCCTGCGACCAGGTTTGCTAAAGAAGCGGCAACACTTTCTGCGTAACCCACACTTCGTTTTGTACGACAATGCATGGGCGCATACAGCGGAAGCTGTGGCTGCTCCGTTCGGTAGATGGGACTGGGAAGTACTGTACCATCCGCCATACTGTCCGGACGTAAGTCTTTTGTGACTTTGATTTGATTCCCAAGGGGAAGGAACTACTTCGTGGCATCTCAAAAGTCAGTCTCAGTTGCAAATTTTTTTCTTTATTGTGCTGAAGCGTTTCGCCCTTTTGAGGCATCATCAGGTTATGTAAATATATAGTGAGCTATTTGTCATCATCTAATAAGACAAATAGCTCACTATATATTTACATAACCTGATGATGCCTCAAAAGGGCGAAACGCGTCAGTGCAATAAAGAAAAAAAATTTGCAGCAGAGTCTGACTTTTGAGATATATTCATAACCAGTTGCTGGAGCAGCCACCAGTACGGTGTGGAACCAGTTTCACTTCGTGGCATTCGCTTCAGAATTGTTTCAGAGATTCGACAGGCAGTAGACCGCTCCATTCGCACCATCAACAGTACAGACTTTGCTAACGGTATACTACGCTTTCCACATCGCTGGCAACGGATTCTACACAAAGCATTTGAAGGACAGTAACAGGTGCAAATATGTAACGCTTTTTTATTGGTTGTGAATAAATAGTTGTCACTATTTAAGTTACAACCCTCTTATATAAACGGGCTTGAAGATAACAACGGAAGTTCAATGAGACTTTTTGCGGATGATGCTGCAGTACGTCAAGGAGGTTAAATGGTGGAAAACTGCAGCAAAATGCAGCAGTGTCTGCAGAGTATCGACGCATGATGCAGGGAATGGCTATTATTGCCACTCAACAAACAAAACAATCTAACAGGAGGCAATACTCACTTTACGGCTTATCCTAGAAGACAGATTAAGAAAAGACAAACCTACATTTCTAGCTTTTGTAGATTTGGAGAAGGCTTTTGATAGTGTTGATTGGAATAAACTCTTTCAAGTTCTGAAGCAAGCAGGAGTAAAATATAGGGAGCGTAAGTTTATTTACAACTTGTACAAAAACCAGACAGTGGTTGTCAGAGTTGAAAATCAAATGTTCAAATATTTGTATAGCTTATGGGACTTAACTACGTGGTCATCAGTCCTTAAACTTACAAACTACTTATGAACTAGCTTATACTAAGAACGGCACAAATATCCATGCCGGAGGGGGGATTCGAACCCCCGACCGTAGTGGCCGTGCAGACCGTGACTGGTACGCAGCAGAACGCTCGGCCATCGCGGCCGGCTGTCAGAGAAGGGCATGAAAGGGATGCAGTGGTTGGAAAGGGTGTAAGGCAGGGTTGTAGCCTTTCTGCAATGTTATTCAATTTGTAAATTGAGCAAGCTATAAAGGAAAGTAAGGAGATATTTGGAGAAGGAATTAAAGTTCAGGATGAAGAATTAAAAACATTGCATTTTGCCGACGACATAGTAATTCTGTCAGAGACAGCAAAGGACCTGAAAGAGCAGTTGAACGTAATGGACAGTATGCTGAAAGGTGCATATATCATGAACGTTAACAATAGCAAAAGTAGGGTAATGGAGTGCAGTCTAAGAAATTCAGGTGATGCTGAACGAATTAGATTAGGCAACGAAATAATAAAGGAGGTAGATGAGTTCTGTTACTTGGGCAGTAAAATAACACATGATGGTCGCAGTACAGAGGATATAAAATGCAGAATGGCAATGGGTAGAAAAGCGTTCTTGAAAAAGAGAAATTTGTTAACATCGAATATTGATTTAAGCCTAAAGAAGTCCTTTCTGAAGGCATTTGTATGGAGTGTTGCCTTGTATGGGAGTGAAACATGGTCGATAAACAGTGCGGACAGGAAGAGGATAGAGGCTTTTGAAATGTGGTGCTATAGAAGAATGCAGAAGATTAGGTGGGTGGATCGCGTAACTAATGAGGAGGTACTGACGAGAATTGGCGAGAAAAGGAATTTTTGGTATACCTTCACGAAAGGAAGGGATCGCTTGGTAGGACACTTTCATAGACATCGAGGAATCGTAAATTTAGCAGTGGAGGGAAGTGTGTGGGGTAAAAATCTCAGAGGGAGACCAATAGACGCATATAGTAAACAGATTCAAATGGATGTGGGTTGCCGTTCTTATGAGGAGATGAAAAGGCTTGCTCAGGATAGAGTAGGGTGGAGAGCTGCATCAAACCAGTCTCCGGACTGAAGACCATAACAACAGCAAGTCCCAAGGACAAAGATTTGAAAAAGTTGGGATTCTCTTATGAAAACCAGTTTTCACACATGGTCAGGTTGCAGATGGTTTGAAATTTTATATTTGTGAACATAGAGAAGAAGGACATTTAGCGAATGATGAAAGGATTTTTACGAAAAATGTTTTTACTGATGTTTTTTAATGCTAAATTGTGAAATAAAGCAATTAATTCCCTCATTTGTATCTTTCATCCTCTCATGTTTCCTCTTTGCTCTTCCTTTCAACTGTTCTCATAGCATTCACATAAAACCTATAAATTTGCAGTTCTCAATAAAGTCCAATTATATTTATTTATTTATTATTTTTTTTTATTTTAATAACTTTGCAAACAAAACTGGCTTAATTTCGACCACAGTATTTACTAGTTTTATTAATGGTTATGGCCACAATGCAATCAAGAAGAGGCAAGTAAAAAAAGAGTACTGCGGGTCCAAAGTTTATTGCAAATATTCAGCCGCCAAGAAGAGTCCGTACCAATAATGACCGACTACGACACACGTCGCATCGCTGAAGTAAGATCCAACCAATTAGTCTTCTATTACCATGTACGGCTAGCGTATTAGAACTGTTTTTGTCACTTGTGAACCTCAACCAATGAAAATAGTGTTAACAGTATTTCACAAGAAACATGAACCAGGCAGGTTCCTATCCTCGTCATTGTTAATCCGTGGCCAAATCATAGATCGTAAAATAGCTTTGATTCCAAATGATTTAGTTTTCATTGTGTGATCAGGGACAGAATAATTAAGTCCAGTGTTTGATTTGTAAAAAAAGCGGTTCCGGTACAGCGACCTTCTTTTAATTCACGATTCTGAAAGCGTTATTATAGCGTTTTTCTGAGCATTTTAAATGGGAATCAGTGGAGTATTCAGGATAGTGGTCTGGTGGGTGCAGAGTTCAATAAAAAATCTGGACACGCCACTGATAGGAATCCAGCATTTGTTCCTTGAAAAAGGACTAGTGAAACTCCCATGTGCAGCAAGAAGCCTATGTTAAACTTTTATTGGATAGTTAACTGTTAATTAATTAATGAAGCCTATGTTAAATTTTTATTGGTTAGTTAACTGTTAATTAATTAATGAAGTTACATGTTTTTATCAGTTCATGATTTGTTACAAAAATAAGAAATTCAGTAAGGTGAACATACGTTAATTTGTACTATAAGACATAAAAAACGGAAAAAGATTTGTATGTTTTTACTTACAGTTTACAGAATTGACCAAAGCTTTGAAAAGTGTTCGTTTTATGTCCTTCTCTCTCTATCCTTGCTGTTTCTGTCCGTTCAAATGTTTGTAGAGCTTATGGGACTTAACTACGGGGTCATTTGTCCCTAAACTTACAAACTACTTATGAACTAGCTAATACTAAGGACGGCACAAATATCCATGCCCGAGGGCAGATTCGAACAAATGTTCAAATGTCTGTAAATCTATCGGACCAAACTGCGTGGTCATCAGTCCATAGCTTACAAACTACTTAAACCTAGGTAAACTAACCTACGGACAAACACACACACCCATGCCCCAGGGAGGACTCGAACCTCCACGGCGAGCAACCGCGCGCTCCGCAGCGAGGTGCTTTAGACCGCTCGGTTACTCCACCGCGGCAGGGGATTCGAACCCCCCAACCATAGTGGTCGTGCAGACTGTGACTGACGCGCCGCAGAACGCTCGGTCACCGCGGCCGACGTTTGTGTTCGTAGCGGAGTGCCGTATACGAAGCAGCCAAGATTCCACATACTTGGGTCAAAACGAGTCAGTGGCGGGCCATTGAACTTGAGAAAAAGTATTGAGGACACAGTTTTTGTTAGCAGAGACGCTCTTCCGTCAGTGATGATCAGATTCATTTGGAATAACCCACGTTCACGTTCACTAGATGACACTGGAATTGTCTTGACGGTAATTGTCAACGGAAGCAAATTTGTGGGATACCTTGTTTTGTTCTCACAACTGCCACCAAAGTTCTTGCAATTGTTATAAACATATTCAGTAAATGCTTTAATTACCTCTCGTTTGTTCAACTGAAAGCGAACTGCATGTAACGCAACATCTCCCCCCCTCCCCCAAAGTATTGACTTTTATGCCTTTGGACCAAGTGCTTGTGTCAAGTATACGGGCTGAATAGGCCAAAGCTGCATCTTCCTCACTCAGCAGTCTGTTTTCAATGGCTTGTGGAAGGCTGTGATAAAACTCAACAGGATTAATAGGTTGTTATTTTTTCATACAGTCTGATTGCAATAAAACTTATGTCGCTGACATGTCACAGACTGTTCATAAAAGTTCCTGGACTACCTTTCCGAGCAATAAATATGTTAACCAAAATGTGAATCTTTTTATTTTCCCGAAATAAGTCTACATCTTGGTGCCTCACACATCAATGCCAAATCTAAAACAAAGCACGTCGATGTCAGTTTCCTGAGCAGTCCTTCATACTTGCATCTGTGTGAAGCATCACGTGTTAGGTCGCCTTTAGCTGCTATAAAATGGTTTGCGAGAAACTCATAGTTCTCCCAAACAGCTGAAACTGTACGAAAACTGGACGCTACCCATCTTGTGTCTAACACCCTTCCAATTTTTAACAGTTTAACACCTAGTTCTTACGCAAATAAATGAAACTCTGGGTTGTTCTTTGCCGAGGCGTGGTAGAGAACATAAAGTTTTTCGATGAATTCTTTAAATCGATTGACATTTTTCATTTTCTTCATTAAGAAACGCATATGGCCGGTTTCGGTCTGAGATACTGTAGCTACGTGTGCAAGACGATGACTCTGGACATATTTGTCTAACATAAGTGCTGGATAGTAAGACTGAGGATGATAAAGATGTCGAACCAGGCTGTAGCTGTATGCAGATTAATCCGCTGTAATTCATCAGATTTTAAGCCATGATACAGATTGGTGAATGCAGGAGCCTGAAGAAAATCACACGAAACAGAAGGCCATCGTTTTGATGCTATGAATGAAGCAATTAATAACCTCAAGGATATTTAGTAATATATATTTTCCCCTTGAAGAGCAGTTGACAGAATTATGCAAGTCATCAGAGTGATTACAGCTTCAGAGCTAGAAAATATATTACCTCAGCAAGCATTACTATTCTTGAGTCATCAATGAGAACAGTTCTATTATTTAAATGTGGTTCATTATGTTCGTGAAACATTTGCCACTGCTCATCAAAATGAATATATATTATTTATTTTAACATATCAAAATATATTTGAAGTGAAATAGTTTATAAATTTTCTTTGAATGGGGAAAGGAACAAAACGATGGTGCATTATATGCTGTTAACACTTCTCATTTCTCGCAGTACATTAATGGGTAGATAGAAAATATTTTAGTAAGTTTAAGTACCAGCTGCTCATTATTAAAAGGACATTCGGTTAGAGAATTCCACTGGGAATGCAACAAAAGCGGGATTTCTCTTCACTTGTTAACTTTCAGAGAACACTCACTGGCGAGAATTTTGAGCAAACATGTGCATTTCTCTTACTGTCTTGATAAAAGTCGTCTCTTTCGCCAAATACATCGGAGCTTACACAATATTACGCCATGGACATATTAGTGCAGGTGCAACTGCGGTAGAATCCTGAAACAGTTCTTTATTAAGTGTGGAACTGTGGACAAGTCAAGCATAGTCACATAGCTTGTGAAATGCAAATCCACAGTACAAAAATACACAGAGAAATTAACCGGTAATTTCTTAATTATGTTATCACAAAACATACAGCTATTTTTGTATGTTGAAAATATCTCTACAAACATAAATAATGAAGTTTTGCACACACTCGGAAATGAGTTCGTTTCAGAAAAGCTACTTTCTCGAAACTGGTGATGTATAGAAACCTCCTCCCAAAATTTAATTCGTTAAGAAAATTTAGTGCTTGGATGGGGCAAATGTGTGAATTGGTGTGGGGACAATATGGAAAAATATTGCAGGTTCTGTAGAATAGGATGTATATTTGCAATGACCTCTATGTAGCTACTTTTATCTAATAAATAATAGGGTCAAAGACTTCCTTATTTGTCCTCGTATAAAACTGGAAGCAATTAACAGCATTTTTAATGTCGAATAGTTTGTGAAAACCCGAAAGTGCAGATCAGAACCTGTGGCGCCACCTCTTGGCTGCCATTATGGGCTACCAAGTGATTGAATAAGGGGATTTCTGTGCATTACAGAGAGCCCACAATAGACTACTAGACTGAACTTACGGACTGGAGCTTTCCATTGTACTCTGACTCTTCGTGACCCTATGAACCGAAGCACGCCATATTTTTCTGTCCTTCACTTTCTTCCATAAACTTTTAGGTTGAAAAACATTACTTCATTTATGTCATCGATCTCTCTCATTCTGACGTCCTCTTCTTATGTTGTTTGCGATCTTCTCCAGCATTAATGTTCTTTTTTTTCCAGTGAAGTATATGATGTGACCACATCTTCGGTTGCAGTGTCAGACCTTCTAGGGAGTAATCTGGTTTTATTTGCTCTAACGTTGACATAATTATTCTTTCCATTTGCAGCTCATGGAACTCTTAAGAAGTTATCTCCAACAGCTCAATTCAAAGAACTGTATTCCTTGTCGTTCATCCTTTCTAACACTCTAGGTCTTACATCCATACATCACAACTGGGAAATAGAGATGGGTAGGTCGGAGATTTTAAAGGAATCGGGGGCGGATCTGCAGCTCTGCAGACATGTCTCCAGGTTCCATGTCCCATGGACCTGTATGGGTCCAGCTCTACAGCCTGCTGGCTGAACCATATCTGTGCATTCAAGGAACCGTTTTCATCCGGACCTACCCATCTACAGACCGTACATAGGACTTACAACACGGGTCTTGGTTGCAAAAATTATATCTCTACTCCTTAAAACCTTGTGAAGACACGGATCAGTTGTATATCCAGGCCAGCAAACTGGTCAGGCGGGGCCGGAGTTGGAAACACAGTGGTGGAGTGGGAGGGAGACAATGGTGCAGGTCCAGTTGTGAAGTCCAAGTCCACCATATCATAGTGGTGGACGAATGGTGAGGGCAGGGGGCAGTATAGGCTGATGTACAGATCTCTATGTCATCTAAAATGGTGCTTTGACTGTGCAGAGGAATATAGTTGTGCCATTCTGGTGAACGACAACGCTCATCTGCACAGAGCTGCACTGGAGGACAACATGCTTGAAGCTGTGGGAATTGAAAAAAATAGAGTGGCCAGCTTCTTCATTGGATGTAAGCCCGATTGATTATGTCTGGGATGTACTTGGCAGAGTCATGGAAAAATGGCCAAATATCCGTCAAGAGGTGATTGATAACCTCACGTTGTCCATGGCACTCCAATGCGCAACTGTACTGGCTGTCCGAAGACACACCATATTAGAAGGCAACAACAATGAGTTTTTCACTTTTTTCACAAGCCACCTTCCTTGATGTTGACCTTCACCTTGCCGAGTCTCACATCCACATCTCAGTCGATATTAAACCCACAAACAAACAACAGTACCTCCACTTTGAGAGCTGCCATCCCTTACATATTAAACGATACCTTCCTTACAGCCTGGGCATCCGTGGGAAACGTATCTGTTCCAGTACCGAATCCCTCACCACCTACAACAACAATCTATCCAATGCTTTGCTCTCTCGCAACTACCCTACAGACCTCGTTCACAAACATATCTCCCCAGCTGTCCATTCCTCTCCTTCCAACAACACTGTTCCTAACACCAGACCACCCAGAAGCACCCTCTTAGTCACCCAGTACCATCCTGGCCTGGGATGCCTCAACAAATTCCTCAAACAGGGCTATGACTTTCTCAAGTCATGCCCTGAGATGAGATCATCACTCCAAACTGTTCTTCCCACACAGAGAAGCCTTCCGCCGTCCTCCCAATCTGCGCAACATTCTCGTCCAACCTTACAACATCCCAAAACCACCCTCCCTACCTAATGGTTCCTACCCCTGCTACCGATCCCGCTGCAAAACCTGTCCAATGCATCCTCCCACTACCACATACTCCACATAGTACCGACAAACACCAGTCCCTCAGAGCTAAGGAGGTGGGAACTTGCCGTCCCACATATCTTCTCCTCACGCTACCCCCCTTCCTAAATCTATGCTAAACACTCCCCTTCCTCCATCCTGAGCTCACCTATTCATTATCCCTTCCTTACCTCTCTCTCTCTCTCTCTCTCTCTCTCTCTCTCTCTCTCTCTCTCTCTCTCTCTCTCTCTCTCGCCGTGTGTGTGTCTCCCTCTTTCCCTGTTAATCAAAAACGTTTTAGACAACCCCCGCCCCTCCTACACCCCTCAGCATCATTCAGTGCATTCATCTTCTCTTTCCTCTTTGGTTATATATATCCTCTCTGGCTTGGTTCAGTACTAACATGCAGTATATGTGACGCCCACACTCCTCAAACACCACCTTTATGACTTAGGTCATGAATCACCCTTCAGTTCACATTCCTTTTTCTTCCCTTCTCTTCCACCTGAGGAAGGAACTATGTTCCCGAAAGCTTGTCCTTTTTCGTCCCCTTTTTCTTTTTCTTCTTTTCTTCATTTGTGTAACTATTGTCGGTACAGCACAAAGGTAAGTACTGGCCAGCCAATCTATCTCTTTTGAAAAGTAATTTTTCACTATTATGGTAGCCCCGTGCTGCCTGGATGTAAGTAAAACCCATGTGAATCTCGAGTAAAGAGTTG
The DNA here is from genome assembly GCA_026315105.1 of Locusta migratoria. Classification (NCBI taxonomy): domain Eukaryota; kingdom Metazoa; phylum Arthropoda; class Insecta; order Orthoptera; family Acrididae; genus Locusta; species Locusta migratoria. Next base: position 123,828,408 of record CM048751.1, read on the forward strand.
AGACACAAAAATATCGTACTGCATCAGCGACGAGCGGTGGCCCTTGCATACTGACCGAGCACGACGCAGCCGGTGGGCGAGCCGGCTTCGGGGCTGAGGTGCAGCACGGCGGTGGCGAGGAAGGCGGCGGCGAGCGTGGCGTTGTGCGCCAGCGACAGCCGGGCGTGCAGCCTCCTCCGCACGCGCGCGGGCAGCACGAGCAGGCTCTGCACGGCCGCCGCGCACAGAAGCAGCAGACCACCGACCACGAACAGCACGCCCTCTACCACGTGCAGCGCCGACAGTGGCGCCGCCGGCTGCCGGCACGCGAACACCACCAGCGCAGACTCCGCGAACAGCAGGCGCTCCGCACAGAACTGAGTGGGGGCCAGCCACGCGCCCGTCGGCATCTGCAAAAAAAAATACCATTTATCAGCTATCGGCTCCTACTGAGACTGCTAATGAACGTAAGTGGTATAGTAAAGCCGGTACGACGTCAGGGTACCATCAGGCTACCTGCGCACGCTTCCCTTCCCCCCAACTGGTCCCGACATGCCGGCCCCAACCCCTGACTTCACCTCTGCCACCACCTGCCCCCACACAACTGGGCACTATTGTGGGTGCCACCCTCACCATCTCATGCCCACTGCCACAGAGTAACATATACAGAGGAGAAGCCCCCCCCCCCCCCCAAACCAATGTCCTATGCTCCCCGGTTGCAGGCACGCAAACACCACCAGCGCAGACTCTGCAAACAGCATGCGCTCCATGCAAAACTGAGGGGTGACCAGCCACGCGACCATTGGCATCTGCAAAAAAATTACTATTTATCAGCTATCGGCTCCTACTGAGACTGCTAACGAACATAAGTGGTATAGTAAAGCCGGTATGTCGTCAGGGTACCATCAGGCTACCTGGGCACGCTTCCCTCCACCCCCAGCTGGTCCCGACCTGTCGCCCCCCTTGACCTCACCACCGCCGCCACCTGCCCCCACACAACAGGGCACTATTGCTGGTGACACCCTCACCGTCTCATGCTTACCACCACAAAGTAACATATACAGAGGAGAAGCCCCCACCTAAGCCAGTGTCCTACGCTCCCTGGCTGCAGGCACACGAACACCACAAGCACAGACTCTGCGAACAGCAGGCGCTCCGCGCAGAACTGAGTTGGGGCCAGCCACGCGCCCGTTGGCATCTGCAAAAAAGTTACCATTTATCAGCTATCGGCTCCTACTGAGACTGCTAATGAACGTAAGTGGTATAGTAAAGCCGGTATGACGTCAGGGTACCATCAGGCTACCTGCACACGCTTCCCTTCCCCACAACCGGTCCTGACATTCCAGCCCCAACCCCCGACTTCACCTCAGCCGCCACCTGCCCCCACACAACTGGGCACTATTGCAGGTGCCACCCTCAACCTCTCATGCCCACCGCCTCAAAGTAACATATACAGAGGAGAAGCCCCCCCCCTCCCCAAACCAGTGTCCTATGCTCCCCGGCTGCAGGCACGTGAACACCACCAGCACAGACTCCGCAAACAGCACACGCTCCACGCAAAACTGAGAGGGGGCCAGGCATACGACCGTCGGCATCTGCAAAAAAATTACCATTTATCAGCTATCGACTCCTAATGAGACTGCTAACGAACGTAAATAGTATAGTTAGGCCGGTATGACATCAGGTTACCATTAGGGTACCTGGGCACGCTTCCCTCCACCCTCAGTTGGTCCTGACATGCCAGCCCCCACCCCCCGACGTCACCTCTGCCGCCACCTGCCCCCACACAACTGGTCACTATTGCGGTGCCACCCTCACCGCCACAGAGTAACATACACAGAGGAGAAGCCCCCTCCCCCCTAAACCACTGTCCTACGCTCCCCTCGTAGTTCCGTAAGATGCTAGCAGGTGTCAGGCGGTTCCCTGGCTTAATACCGGCACAGACAAATATATACCGACGGGAAACCTCCGTAAGGGCCTGGTCCCACGCTCAAGGGTGCGGGGCGAGGGGTGCTGAAGCAGTTGCATAAGATGTCCCATGATGATGCTGCGGTCAGAATCAGCCCTTTAAACTGGCCAGAGCAGGCGGTAGGTAGAGACTGTCCCCACCACCACCTCTCCGCAAACGCCAGCAAGTCGGACACAGCCGTTGTCTCGTGGCAGGCGGCATGAGCTCTCCCCTCAGCCTCCCCTCCATGCTACCCTCTGACGTGCGAGAGGCACCCTCAGAAGTGCCTCTAGTGTGGTCTACTGGAACTAAGCCAGGGAACTGCCTGACATCTGATAGCATCTTACTGAACTATGAGGGGAGCATAGGACAGTGGTTTAGGGGGGGCTGCATCTCTGTATATGTTATTCTGTGGTACCGGTAGACCACACTAGAGGCACTTCTGAGGGTGCCTCTTGCACGTCAAGAGGGTGGCGTGGAGAGGAGGCTGACGGGAGAGCTCGTGCCGCCTGCCACGAGGCCACTGCTGTGTCTGGCGTGCTGGTGTTTGAGGGGAAGTGATAGTGGGGACAGTCGCTACCTGCCGCCTGCTGTGGCCAGTTTGCAGGGCTGCTTATGACCGCAGCGCCATCATGGGACATCTTACGGAACTGCTTCAGCCACCCCCGCCCCCCAGTCCTGAGCGTGGGACCGGGCCCTTACGGAGGTTTCCCGTCTGTATATATTTGTCTGTGCCACCGCCCCTGATTATTTTTCTTTTCTTCTTTCGTTTCGGCCATCTTTGGTCCACATCAGCTTCCTTTCTTCCGTTCTTCCTCCTCTTCCTGTATTTTTTCATTCTCATACTTTGCATCTTTCTTCGCTCTTCTGTCCACGATGATTTCGTTCTCGGTCTAGTTCTGTTCTCAAAACCTGCAAATGCCTGAATTTTTGTTTTAAAAATCACCCTGTTGTGTATTTTCTGATCCCGTATTCCCATTTCTTCCAGATCCCTTTGTACTTCTTGGATCCACCATATTTTGCTTTTCTTGTACAACAAGAAGTGTGAAATTTGCTGTGTTAACCTCCCCTCGTCCATTCTGCAAATGTGTCCAAAGAACTTGCACCTTCTTTTCTTAATGATATTGGATATTTTTTCTATTTTGGAATAGAGTTCCTGGTTGGATCGATTTCTAAACTTACCGTCTTATGTTCTTAGAGGTCCTGATATTCTCATGAGAATCTACCGTTCCACCAGTTCTACCCTCTTGATCACTCCAGTTCTTATTAGGTTGAGTGTTTCTGCTGAATACAAAGTTTCAGGGCAGATCACTGTCTGGTAACGTTTCAGTTTTGCATTGGTAAAAATATTCTTCTTATTATAAATGTTCATTGTCAGTTTATATGCTAAATTAATTTTGTTTATTCGTGCTTCCATTGCATACTTTTCTGTCAGTCCAGTGTCTATCTATTCTCCTAGGTATTTGAATTTTTCCACCATCAGAATCTACATCTACATCTACATACATACTCCGCAATTCACCGTAAGGTGCGTGGCGGAGGGTACACTGTACCTCTACTAGGCATTTCCTTTCCTATTCCACTCCCAAATTGAACGAGGAAAAAAAGAATGCCTATATGCCTCCGTACGAGCCCTAATTTCTCTTATCTTGTCTTTGTGATCTTTACGCGAAATGTAAGTAGGCGGCAGCAAGATCGTACTACACTCAGCTTCAAATTCCGGCCCTCTAAATTTACTTAACAGAAATTCACGAAAAGTACGTCGTCTTTCTTCCAGCGATCCCCAATTGAGTTGCCGGAGCATTTCCGTGACACTCGCGCATTGGTCGAACCTACCGGTAACAAATCTAGCTGCTCGCCTCTGAACCGCCTCTATGTCTTCCTTCAAACCGATCTGCTGCGGGTCCCAAATACTTGAGCAATACTCAAGACGTGGTCGTATAAGCGTTTTATACGCGGTCTCCTTTACAGTTGAAGTACATCTTCCCAAAATTCTCCCAATAAACCGAAGTCGGCTGTCTGCCTTACTCACAACTGTCCTTACATGCTCGTTCCATTTCATATCGCTCTGCAATGTTACGCCTAGATATTTGAACGACGCGACCGCATCAAGAAGCTCACTACTGATGCTGTATTCGAACATTATGGGATTGTTTTTCCTACTCATGCGCATCACCTTACATTTTTCTACATTGAGAGCTAGCTGCCATTCTTCGCACCAACTAGAAATTTTGTCTAAGTCAACCTGTATGCTATTACAGTCAGTTACAGACGACACCCTCCCATACACCACAGCATCATCAGCAAACAGCCGCAAATTACAACTTACTCTGTCCATCAGATCATTTATATAGATAGAAAATAATAGCGGTCCTATCACACTCCCCTGGGGCACGCCTGACGATACACTCGTCTCTGATGAACACTCGCCGTCGAGAACAACGTACTGCGTTCTATTACTTAGAAAGTCTTCCAGCCAGTCACAAATCTGTGAACCTATTCCATAAGCTCGTATCTTCGTTAGCAGTCTGCAGTGTGGTACCGTGTCGAACGCCTTTTTGAAGTCGAGAAAAACACAATCCGCCTGTTGCCCTTCGTCCATGGCTCGCAAGATGTCATGTCTATTGCCATCCATCCAGGAGCTTCCGTGATGTTTGTCATATATTTTGTCTTCTCGATAGAGATCTGTAAGCCTGTTTTAGCTGCTTGTCTCTGTAGTTCTTTGGTTTGGTTCACTGCCTCTTCTAATGATTCTGACAGTAAAACAATATCATATGTGAATGCAAGGTAATCTACTCGTATTCCTCTTTTCTTGCACCCCAGTCGTATCCCGCCCACTCCTTTCATTCTTTGTCGCCACTCCCTGATCACCTTGTCGAGTACACAGTTGAAGAGCATAGGGATAGTCCATCTCCCTGTCTCACTCAGGTATTAATCTTGGACACCGACAGTTTTCCTCTGAACTTGACTTTGGATGTAGTATTGTTTAGGGTCTGTTCACTAGTTCACTGGATTTTCTATCTAATTTCTTCTCCTTTAAAATTTGGAACAGTGTTTGCCTGTCTACTGAATCATATGCTTTTTTAAAGTCTACGAATGTAAGCACGAATTTCTTGTACCTCTGTTTTTGATATGCCATTATCATTTTAAGATTCAAAATTTGTTCTTCCCATGATCTACCCTTTCTGAAGCCTCTTTGGTACTCATCAATCGGCGGGTTTAGTTGTTTTTCCACTCTGTTTAGCAATGCTATTGTAAATAATTTATAGGCCATAGGTATTAACGATATTCCCCTGTAGTTCCCAGGATCTGTCTTATCTCCTTTTTTGTGAATGGGATGTACTAGTGCCGATGTCCAGCCTTCTAGAAGCTTCTCTTCTTCCTAAATTTTACTTATAATTTGTTTTAGTTCAATGATAACGTTCTCGTTGGCATACTTGAAGAGTTCTGCAATGATCCTGTCTTCCCCAGGAGCTTTGTTATTCGTCAGGGTATTTATGATGTTCTTAATCTCTTCTGATTAACTTTATTAAATTGGCATATCAAATTGATTTTGAACTAAACATAAGGAGAGGCAATGAATTAAAATTTGTACTGTGGTGAGGATTCGAACCTGTCATCTTCTACTTACTAGGTAAGTGCTTTAGACCGCTCAGCTACCACAGCATTGCAGACAAAGCAAGTAATAAGTAGGATGTTCCAGATTCGAATCCTGTCCACAGCACAAATTTTAATTCAATGCCTTTCCTTATAATTTTTTTGAAATCTTCTGATGAAGTTGTCCTTAGTGGCAACGAAATCTAGGTCAGAACCTAAACATTACGCAACCGCTTGGCTGATGTACAAAAGTGTTAAAAAAAAGCCTCTCCTTATGTTTAATACCTTTGGTATAACGAGACGATGTTGTCTCAAGGAAATGTATTATCTATATCTATAAATGTGAATGTCTGTTCGGTGTACGTTTATCACGTCTGAACCACAAGACATAAAGAGCTAAAAATTTGTACAGTTACTAATGTTTACCCTGGAAAGGCTTTAGGCACGGTTTTATGGCGATCGGATAGTCATATATATATATATATATATATATATATATATATATATATATATATATATATATATATATATATATGTGAATGTCTGTCTGGTGTACGCTTATCACGTCTGTACAGTTACTAATTTATACCTGAAGAGGGTTTTAGGCATCTGATAGATATTTAGTAATTTGGAGAATATAACGCGAAATGCGGAACAATAATTACTCTTTGAAAATTATATTTACTCTTTGAAAATGGTTTTATTGGTTGCATTGTTGCTTGAGGGTTAATAATGATAAAAGGGTGGAGTATATTGGGCTGGAAAGTTATCGGTGTATATAAAATTCTACGCGTGTGTGTGTTAATATTTCGCTCTGCAGCGAAACCTACAAAACGCAAACAAATGGTCTGTGTGTAATTGTTGTGCGAAGTCTCCCGTTGTACACCATAGCAGTTCCATGTCGATAGCTATAAGGGGTATGGTGGTTGAAAGTCATCAAATTATAAAAAAATTCGAACTGAAGGCCAGTGATGACGTTTGCGACTCTACAGAAAGGATGTTACATACAGCGAAACGTGATGCCACAGACCATATCTTTGGTCTATGCGTGCTACAATGTCTTCAGCTCTTTCTCTGTAAGGATAAGCATACGAATAAGGAAATAAGAATAAATAAATAAAAGAGTAAAAAAGAAATTTCCTTTAATACATCTCTTTAAAAAATCGACTTGACGTTTCGCGTATTATCTATCATAATCAACCAACACGCGAGCGCAGCCGCGGGTTTAAGCTAATTATTGATATTTATATCACTTCGGACTCAGGAACAAGCTGGGATTGTTCCCATTCACATTCCTTGCTAGGTTGCTATGCCAATATAGGAGAGCCCAGGCAATTTGATACGCATATCACAGGAAACATTGAGGCTGAATTAACATGTGGTGAGGAGGGAGACGTGCTTTAAGACAGTCCGTGTAGTCGCTATGTCTGCAATGCTGTGTTAGCTGAGGGGTCTAAAGCGTCTACCTAGCAAGTAGGAAGTCGTGAGTTCAAATCGTGGTCACAGCACAAATTTTAATTCGGTGCCTCTCGTTACATTGAATACCTTTGGTATAACGAGACAACGCTGTCTCAAGGAAATGTATTACTGTTGAAATTTATTTTGAACAACTTGACAGCAAGCACTCCCGCCGCCGTCACCGCTCTCGCCGCCCCACCTCCACCCTATCGAATGTCCTCACTTGGTATAGAGTTTGCCGCCCCCCGAGACGCACAACACGTGACTCAGTCCGGGAATCGAACCCGCACAAAAAATATATATAGAGCTGGTTTACGTTCTACGAGGCGATCCAATTATGATAATGTAGAAAGATATAAGAAAGCCAAGATCGCTGATCATCAATTTTTATTTACGACGACCGGTTTTGCTGAACTATGTCAGCATCATCTGGTCAAATAAAATATTTTACAAGGCTATAATCATGTAATGTCAGTCAGTTGTTATATAACAATTTACAGTGCATAGGTGCACCATGTCATTGTAATAAAACATAATTATCACAGTGAGTGACAATAGCAAACTGCAGTTGTCACTCACTGTGATAATTATGTTTTATTACAATGACATAGTGCACCTATGCACTGTCAATTGTTATATAACAACTGACTGACATTACAAGATTATGGCCTTGTAAAATATTTTATTTGACCAGATGATGTTTGTTAAGCTTAAGGGACTTAACTACGGGGTCATCAGTCCCTAAACTTACAAACTACTTATGAACTACCTACAACTAAGGACGGCACAAATATCCATGCCCGAGGGGGGATTCGAACCCCCGACCGTAGTGGCCGTGCAGACCGTGACTGAAGCGGCTCAGTCCCCTCGGCCACCGCGGCCGGCGACCAGATGATGCTGACATAGTTCAGCGAAACCGGTCGTCGTAAATAAAATTGATGATCAGCGATCTTGGCTTTTTTATATATTTCTACATTATTACTATCTTAAACCCGCGGCTCCACTCTCGTGTTGGTTGATTATGATAGATAAGCTATCTTTCAGTAGTGTTCTTTGAGACTGGTTTTGAAGGATGAAATGAAGTACAATAGCCGACCGCGGTGGCCGAGGGGACTGAGGCGCGTCAGTCACGGTCTGCACGGCCACTACGGTCGGTTGTTCGAATCCCCCCTCGGGCATGGATATTTGTGCCGTCCTTAGTATTAGCTAGTTCATAAGTAGTTTGTAAGTTTAGGGATTAATGACCCCGTAGTTAAGTCCCATAAGCTATACAAACATTTGAACATTTTGAAGTACAATACCTTATTTAGAAATAAACTGAAAACTATTCCTATCAGATTGCAGAAGTGTATGCACTTACCGTTTATCAAGAAAGTAAGTAGTGTAGATCAAATCACACGTAAAAATGCACTCGTTTCGAAGAATCCAATCACGAAATTAAACAATGATGATTGTAATAATATCACGGATCGCTCACTTGATGTAATGCGCGAAACGACAAATCGATTTTTTTAAGAGATGCATTAAACGAAATTTCTTTTATCTGCTTTATTTATTTATTCTTATATTTTCTTATTCATATGCTTATCCTTACAGAGAAAGAGGTGAAGACATTGTAGCACGCAAGGGTAGCACGCACAGACCAAAGATATGGTCTGTGGCATCACGTTGTGCTGTATGTAACCTCCTTGCTATAGAGTCGCAAACTTCATCGCTGGCCTTCAGGCCGAATTTTTTAATAATTTGATGGCTTTTAATCACCATATCTTCCACCCCCTTATAGCTATCGGCATGGAAGTGCTATGGTGTACAACAGGAGACTTCGAACAACAGTTACAGACAGACCATTCGTTTGCGTTCTGTAGTTTTCGCTGCAGAGCGAAATATTAACCCACACACAAACGTAGAATTTTATATAAACCGATAACTTTTCATCCCAATATACTCCACTTTTTTATGATTATGAACCCTCAAGCAACAATGCAACCAATAAAACCATTTTCAAAGAGTAAATATAATATTCAAAGAGTAATTATTGTTTTGTATTTCGCCTTATATTCTTAAAATTACTAAATATCTATCAGATCGCTATAAAACCGTGCCTAAAACCTCCCTCAGCTAAAAATCAGTAACTTTACAAATTTAAGTCTCTGCGTCTTGGCGTTCGGACGTGATAAGCGTACACCGAACAGACATTTACATTAATATATACAGATTAGTAGCTATCCGACCGCCATAAAACCGTGCCTAAAGCCTTCCCCGCGTAGACATTAGTAACTTCAAATGTTCAAATGTTTGTAAATCTGTCGGACTTGACTGCGTGGTTATCAGTCCGTAGCTTATAAACTACTTAAACTAAGGTAAACTAACCTAAGGATAACACAAACACCCATGCCCGAGGGGGGATTCGAACCCCCGACGGCGAACGGCCGCGCGCACCGCAACACGGCGCTCCAGCACGCACGGCTAATCCGCCGCGGCCATTAGTAACTGTACAAATTTTTAGCTCTTTATGTCTTATGGTTCAGACGTGATAAACGTACACCGAACAGACATTCACATTTATAGATATAGATATATAAAACGTTTTTGGAACTAGTTTGTCACCTTACGTCTCTAAATAACTGTATACTACATTTTGAAACACTCCGTTTTGGTATTGTAATACAATTACAACGAAATTTACATGTGACATGCTAAAGAATTTCATCTGTTACAGGTATGTGACAATACCACCAAATACGCTCTTCGTTTTGACAACATATGTAAAGGCGACATGCATATTAAAAAAAAATAGCTCATGTTAGGTAATAAACGGGATGCAATGGTAATGAGCGCCGCAACTCAAAAACGAACTTGTGTGTCCATCTTAACAAACGCTCTTTTGGTAATACAACAATAACAACAGCAGCAGAAGAAGAAGACATATTGTTTATTAAAAAAATCGATTTTTCTGACGGAATTGGCAATAATCGGCAAGGACGTCGTATGATTCAAGCACAACGTCTGCACAGAAACCATAGGTTTCGATTTCGAACACTGCTACCTACACACACCGTATTTTACCGACCAACCACAACAGGCGACGATTGCCCACTCTGTCATTCAGCCGTCGTTATAACTGGAGCATGCCCTTGTGCCAGGAATCTACATCTACATCTACATAGATACTCTGCAAATCACATTTAAGTGCCTGGAAGAGGGTTCATGAACCACTTTCATAACTTTTATTCTACCGTTCCATTCTCTAATAGCGCGCGGGAAGAAAGAACACCTAAATCGTTCCGTTTTCGATCTGATTTCTCTTATTTTATTGGGATGGTCATGTCTCCCTAAGTAGGTGGGTGCTAGCAAAATATTTTCACATTCAGAACTAAAAGTCGGTGATTGAAACTTCGCAAACACATCACGCCGCAATGAATAACGTCTTTCTTTTAATGATTTCCACCCCAATTGGTGCAACATTTCTGTGACGCTTTGCCCCCCGGAACGTGATAAAACAAAACGAGCTGCCCTTCTCTGAACCTTCTCAATGTCTTCCGTCAGTCCCACCTGATGAGGGTCCCACAACGGGGAACAGTACTCCAGGAGAGGACGCACAAGTGTGATGTAGGCAATCTCTTTGGTGGAGCTAGTGCATCTTCGAAGCGTTCTGCCAATGAAACGTAACCTTTGGTTCGCCTTCCCCACAATATTTTCTATGTGTTCTCTCCAGTCTAAGTTGTTCGTAATTGTAACTCCTAGGTATTTGGTAGAATTTGCGACCTTAAGGTTTGACTGATTTATCGAGTAATTGAAGTTCAGCGGATTTCTTTTAGTGGCCATGTGTATTACTTCACACTTTTCTTTATTTAGTGTCTAAATATAGATCTGGAAGCAATGTTATCAGCCTTCCTGTTTCGACTCAGACAGAATGAATCAACACACATCCTGCTCTTCTAGACCAAACTTCCAAGGAAATTCTGCATAGAATTTAAAGTTTACATTTATTTTTGCATTTATTTAAACTAAACAAAACCCTATTCACAACGATATTTCCTTAGATTGATGTATCGCTGTCTTCTATTTCCTCCTCCCAACGAGTATTTTGACAGGTACAGGGAAGGTAAGTTTTCCTGTCATCTACCTCTTTTATGGTTTTAATGTCCAGTTCTGCACCTTCTGACAATTCTTCTAGACGCGAGTATTCGGGTAGTTTAATTTTACCTCTTATTTCCTTTATAAAGCAATTGCTACAGCAGGACACATCTTGCATATTCCTGTCTTGTTGAAATTAAATATAGCAAAGGTTTCTCTCTAACGACTATACCCTGTTAGAATATTAAACACTGCAAATGATTCTTTTCGAAATGTTCCAAGTCTTTACAACATTTATCTGACACAGGTCAAACTTGCAAATACGATAATCGAGCAGAAGACGTTTAAAATTGTTCTTTCTCTACGTTTAAACAAAACTTATCCCTATTGTACAACGGTAATTCCTTATAGATTCACATTAAACAATAAAAAATGCATGAAATAATGTTTTTTGAATTACTGACCTAACAACAAATGTTCAAATGTTTGCGTAGTTTATGGGATTCAACTACGGGGTCATCAGTTCCTAAACTTATAAACTAATTATGAACTAGCTAATACTAAGGACGGCACAAATATCCACCCCGACCTTAGTGGCCGTGCAGACCGTGACTGGAGTGCCTTAGTCCCCTCGGCCACCGCGGCCGGCACCTAACAACATCCTTCTTCGAAAAAACACTGGAACCGCAAACAACTGCCTCCTAAACGAAAGAACATGAAGGTTATATTTTACCTGCCCGATAGCTTCGATGTAGCATGCTTACAACAGATTTTCAGTTCTGTAGAGCTAGATAGACCCACCCTTCACCCAAAATATACACAGAGAGAGACAAAAATTCTTACTCCAAACACAAATCAAGCTCCTTTCCTGTGTTATCTAAGATTTATTTTTTCGATCCATTAAACCGAAATCGGATTTATTTTTTAAAATCGATAATTACAAGTAGCTGTCTGCCGCAAACGAACATGCCTACTCTATAAACTAGAATGATAACCTATGCACTGCATATCGTTAAAAGAAAAATTTATCACCATCACACCAACAAACCTCACACATTTCGAAGTTCTATGTCAAAGTACAAGTGATGATAGATGATCCATCCAAATAATAATAGTAGGCAATGCTTAAACACAACGAAATTTAGTAGACCCTCTAGAGGCCAAATCATTCATCAACGGCGCCGTCTGTGCTATCAGCTTATCTCAGAATACTATTACACAAACAAAAACGCTTAAACCAACAACTTAAAGACGAAAGTAGTGAACTTTAAGCCTCACAAACAACAGCAGACGGTGCGAAAAGAGCGTCAGCTCATCGGCAGATACACAGGCATCGAACATCTTGTGTATACACTTTTTTTTGGTTCAAGTACAACTGCGTAGGTGCAACGTAATGATCGCAAACGTTTCTATCGCACCCCAACGAGAGACTCTTTCGACTGATCACAATGCGGGAAAACGCGACAGACTTCCGACCCACATAATTACAGGCCAATATCGTTGACATCAGTTTCATGTAGAATTTTGGAGCATATTCTCAGTTCGAATATAGTAAATTTCCTTGAGACGGAAAAACTTCTTTCTATGAATCAGCACGGGTTTAGGAAAAATATTTCATGTGAAACTCAGCTTGCCCTTTTCTCACATGACATCTTGGCCACGAATGAAGGGCAACAGGCGAACTGTGTTTTTTCTCTACTTCAAAGAGGCGTTTGACACGGTGCCACATTGCAGACTGAAGATACGAGCTTATGGAATAGGTTCACAGATTTGTGACTGGCTGGAAGGCTTCCTAAGTAATAGAACGCAGTACGTTGTTCTCGACGGTGTGTTCATCAGAGACGAGTGTATCGTCAGGCGTGCCATAGGGGAGTGTGGTAGGACCGCTTTTATTTTCTATCTATATAAATGATCTGATGGACAGAGTAAGTTGTAATTTGCGGCTGTTTGCTGATGATGCTGTGGTGTATGGGACGGTGTCGTCTGTAACTGACTGTAATAGCATACATGATGCCTTAGAGAAAATGTCTAGTTGGTGCGAGGAATGACAGCTAGCTATGTAGAAAAATGTAAGGTGATGCGCATGAGTAAGAACAACAATCCCATAATGTTCGAATACAGCATTAGTAGTGAGATTCTTGATGCAGTCGTGTTGTTGAAATGTCTAGGCGTAACATTGCAGAGCGATATGAAATGGAACGAACATGTAAGGACAGTTGTGAGGCTGACAACCGACTTCGGTTTATTGGGAGGATTTTGGGAAGATGTACTTCATCTGTAAAGGAGACTGCGTACGAAACGCTTGTACGACCACGTCTTGAGTATTGATCAAGTATTTGGGACCCGCAGCAGATCAGTTTAAAGGAAGACATAGAAGCAGTTCAGAGGCGAGCAGCTAGGTATGTTTGTTACTGGTAGGTTCGACCAATGCGCGAGTGTCACGGAAAAGCTCCGGGAACTAAATTGGGGATCGCTGGAGGAAAGACGACGTTCATTTCTTGAATTTCTGTTGAGGAAATTTAGAGGGCCGGAATCTGAAGCTGAATGTAGTATGATCTTGCTGCCGCCTACTTACATTTCGAGTAGTGATCACAAGATAAGTGAAATTAGGGCTCGTACTGAGGCATATAGGCATTCTTTCTTTCCTCGTTCTATTTGCGAGTGGATTAGGAAAGGAAATCCTTAGTAGTGGTACAATGTACCCTCCGCCACGCACCTTACGGTGGAATGCGGGATATGTATGTAGATGTAGATGTAGAAATACGCACACATAGAACATCATATTTATACACTTTTTTTCTGATTACCATGCAAGCGCAATGTACCAGACATGTTACCCTAAAGTACACTACATAAACCGCAAATGTTCTATTGGACAGAGGAGTTCGCTAGATTTACGGGCACACCACTCAATTTTTGGAGTTCTTATTAACCCAGTAAACAATTTGCAAGACACTATGAAACTAACAACAATTAGTTTAACATCAGCTAGCCTCACTTTATAAGGTATACCCACAGGATTTAGAAATTGTAACTTCGCGTTATCTCTATGGCTTGTAATTACGAAGTTCTAAACCAAGTAGCATGCGACAATCTGTGTCTCTTCATAGTTGGTGGATCCATTACGAACATCTAACCGATTGATCCTGCATCTTTTTGCATTACGTACTCCACCAGACAGTATTACTGAAACGTTTTCTATCAGTCACTGGACCACATACCTCGTGCGTCTAACAAGCACTCGTACACAAACAGCCATCGTATTCCCCCTACTAAAAAACGCGTACTCTCGATAAACATCTGTAACACAACCAATTACAACGTAAAATGATTGACATACACAGAACAGCTAACAAGGAAAGCTCTAGATCAACACTAAGTTCTCTTTCTTAGATACAGGATGAATTACGTAACACTTGCACCGCCAATATTGCGGAAACGGAAAGTGCGATTGATGTGCGGTTTTCATAGAATGGATTGGTTGTCAGGGCCTCGTATTTTTAGCCAACAAACAGATTGTAATATTACTTAGAAAGTGTTTTTTAATGCAAACATACAGTTTTTTCAATGGAACAATGGTTGTTTCTATCACGCACTGGAATTTTTGACACCACCTGTGTACAAAGAATTTTCAATGACATTTTTATAACGTTTGGTTTGGCAGCTACAACCGTTCTAAGTTTCGGAGGCGGAGGCTGCGATACCGTAGCTGTCTGGCCGAGTGGTCACTGTCTAATGACCACCAGCCAGTCAGCTACGCTGTTGTAGCCTCCGCCCTCAAAAATTTGAATAGTTGTAGCTGCCAAACCAAATGTGATAAAAATGTCATTGAAAATTCTTTGTACACAGCTGGTGTCAAAAATTCCAGTGCGTGATAGAAACAACCATTATTCCATTTGAAAAATTATATATTTGCATAAAAAATACACTTTCTAGATGTTTTTGCAATGTGTTGATTGACTAAAAATACAAGTCCTTGACTACCAATCCATTCTATGAAAACCGCACATAAATCGCTCTTTCCGTTTCCCCTATATTTGTGGTGCAAGTGTTAGATAATTCACCCTGTATATCTAATCCTAGCCGGCCGCGGTGACCGAGGTGACTGAAGCGCTCCAGTCACGGTCTGCACGGCCACTACGGTCGGGGGTTCGAATCCCCCCTCGGGCATGGATATTTGTGCCGTCCTTAGTCTTAGCTAGTTCATAAGTAGTTTGTAAGCTTAGGGACTGATGACCCCGTAGTTAAGTCCCATAAGTTCTACAAACATTTGAACTGTGGTGTCGCACAAGTACAAAGTGCGCGCCACCTGCTTTCGCCGCGCGCCGCCATGCACGCACGGCGCGGCGTTCTCACGACGACAGCCACGAGCGCCCTCTGCGACAACGCCGCTCGTGGCCACCACTGAAGGACATCGGTCACTTCGGACTGAGATAGCAACGAGTAAAGACTTCGGAATCAGATAGGCACCATTGAAGACTTTGCTACCGTACAGGCACTAGGCAGGCCTCTAACAACTATGTATCAACATTCTGCAGTACTATGTAAAAGTTAAGTATTGTTACATTCTGTGCAATATATATCTTTCTAATTTACTCTAGTGTTTATAGTTTCTGGCTGCTCCCCTCCGTACCTGCACCAGCGTGCTGTCTTTATTCCTGTGTCGGTCACATTCCACTCGGCCACCGACACCTACGACAAGGCTGGGACACAAAAGCGGCGACGAAGTTGGGACACAAAAGTGGCGACGAGGAGTGATAGAACCTTGGACCAGCCCACTTACAGCAGCCAGACAACAGCAGTCGGAGCACGCAGAAATTGCTCCCGCCCACCCACCCTTATTATAAGATTTTTGGGGGAACATTTTCAGTTACGTGTTTGTGGACTTTTTTGTTGCAGAGTGTCCTCTTTCATATTGCATTTGTGTTTTGTTATAATTTACTTGTATGCGCGGCGCCTAATCGGTCAGCATGGCCACTACCCCGAACCCAAACTTAATGGAAATTATTCAGTTACAGACGGCGCAAATCACTCAACTACTGCAGGCCGTGGCACAGTTGACAACTCAACAACAGCCGTCGCATCAGCAGCCCACACCTGCCGCCTCACCGCTTCCGACGTTCCGCCAGTACAACGAACGTGAGGAAGAATGGAGCGACTATTTCGCACAGTTTCAAGAACTCGTCGCGGCTCATCAAATTACAGGTCAGAGAGTGAAGAACCTTTTCTTATCGATTGTGAGCCCCCAGACCTTCGTACTATTGCAAAAACTTTTCCCTCTCGCATCTCCTCGTGATGTAGACTTTGAACAAATTGTAGATGCACTGAATGCTCATTATGAGAGAAAAGTTCTTGTAGCCGCTGCACGATACCGATTTTTCAGACTTAAAAAATTACCGCAGCAATCACACCAAGAGTGGATTACGGAATTGAAGGGCTTAACCCGCCAATGTAAATTTACTTGCTCTTGTGGACTTTCGTATAGTGACGTGATGTTGAGGGATGCGATTACGCAGAATATTCAGGACCCCAGAATTAGAGCAGCAATTCTGAAACAGTCTGACCCCTCATTAGACAGTGTACTGCAGCTTATAGAAGCGTATGATACTTTTGACTTAGCAGATGTAGAAATGCAAAGCCACAGTGTAAATTCAGTGCGCCGCAACGGACGCTTTCCTAGCCGTAGTTCTCAGTATAGCACTAGTGATTCTTATTTTTCTACCGGCCGTGCTGAACAGACAGTGAACAGTAGCCAGAGTAAAAGTGCGACGCAAAGGTCGCCCCGTAGTGTTAGACACAGTAATTTGCATAACGGGCGCCAACGCTCATTTCAGAAAAATGTTCGTAAGTCTTGCCCCCAGTGTGTGTCTTGCCACAAGCGTGCTCATTGCCCTAGTCGCAACGCAACCTGTTATCAGTGTGGCAAATCAGGACATGTACAGTCTGTGTGTATGCAAATTAAAAACTCAAAGAACGGTACCGTTAGAAACAGTGCTTCGCAGAGTGCGAGAACAGTTCATTCTGTAAATGTTATACGGGCTGTGGAATTGAACAGTGCTTTCCTTGGATCTCAATTGCAAGAAAGTAGTTCTGCGCCTACTGCAAAACTATGTAGTGCACCACGTAGCAAGCGCCAACGAGCGCGTAAAACAGTGCAACGGAAACGGGTTCGGGACAAGCAAAATGACTATGAACAGTGCATTCCTGTAGTGAAAATAGTGCCTTCTGCAACTGCTCCTTGTAATAGTGCCCAGTACTGTGTAGCTAGAGACAGTAGACTTGTTGTAGATACTGAAAGTAATTTTAGTGCAGTAGCCTCGCATTGCGCGGACGCCGATCCGGCGGTAGTGCCATCTAGTGACAGTGTTGTTAATCCCCTGCGTGCCGAGTCTGAGCCGCTTCCTTCACTACGCGGCCCGCGCATACGCAGCACACAAACCGTAGCAGACGTTGCCCACATTCGCGCACCTGTCGTGCGCCAGAAGCACAAACTTTTTGTAAATCTCTCCATAGAAAATAAGACTGTGCAATTTCAGCTTGATACTGGTTCCGCTGTTACATTAATTAATAAAGATACTTATGAACTTCTGGGTTCGCCAAAATTGTCGCCTTCACAGCAAGTGTTAACAGCTTATACAGGTCAAAATATTCCCGTACTAGGAACGTGTAGCCTGCCCGCCTCTTTTCAAGGTGTAACAAAAACAGTTGCTTTTGTAGTTCTTCAGGCCAAATCGACACAGAACATTTTTGGACTAGATGCTTTTGACTTGTTTGGTTTATCAATTCAAAGAGATGTGCTTCAAATTTCGTCAATAGTGCCTCAGGATAAAATCAATGCATTGTGTGACAAATATAGTGACCTGTTTTCGCCGGAACTAGGTTGTGCAAAAGACTTCGTGGCACATGTAACTTTAAAAGAATCTGCAGTTCCAAAATTTCGTAAAGCTAGACCAGTGCCTATCGCATTGCGTGATACAGTTGCCGAAGAACTTAAACGTTGGCAAGATAGTGGGGTGATTTCTCCTGTTTCTGCGAGTCAGTGGGCCTCGCCTTTAGTAATTATACCCAAGCCGTCAGGAAAACTTCGTCTCTGTGCGGACTTTAAATCAACAGTGAACAGTCAAACAATTGTAGACACTTATCCCCTGCCCAGACCTGACGAACTAATGGACAAATTAGGACAGTCTCGTTTCTTTTCTAAGATTGATTTAGCAGAGGCATACTTACAGATTCCACTTGATGACGAGTCAAAAAAGTTTTTCGTCATTAATACTCACATGGGCCTTTTTCAATTTCAACGCCTACCCTTTGGCAGTTCTTCCGCCCCCGCTATTTTTCAGCGTTTTTTGGAACAGCTGACAGTTTCTGTACCGTGTTGTTCGAACTATTTAGATGACATTGTGGTATCCGGACGTACAGTTGAAGAACATTTAGCAAACCTGGAGTGCCTTTTCAAAGTGTTGACTGCAGCAGGTCTACGTTGTAATAAAGCAAAGTGTTCGTTTTTTCAGACTGAAATAGAGTACCTAGGCCATGTGATTAATGCCCAAGGAATTCATCCCTTACAGTCACATCTTCGAGCAATCAAAGACTTGCCTCCTCCTAAGAATGTGCATGAATTGCAAGCAGTAATGGGAAAGCTTAACTATTATTTCAGGTTTATTCCCAATGCCTCTCAGATTGCAGCTCTACTGCATCACTTACGTAGGAAGAATGTTCCTTTTGTATGGTCTAAAGATTGTCAGGTTGCCTTTGACAAACTAAAGTCTGCACTACTCAGTGATGCATGTTTGATTCCCTTTGACCCACAGAAGCCTGTAGTGTTAGCAGTTGACGCCTCGTCGTACGGTCTGGGTGCCGTTCTGTCGCATCGTATTGGATGTCACGATCGTCCTATTGCCTTTGCATCCAAGCTACTGACGCCGACGCAACAGAATTACAGTCAGATAGAAAAGGAGGCCTTAGCAATCATTTACGGCGTCACAAAGTTTCATCATTATCTCTATGGCAGAAAATTCTATTTGTTGACAGACCACAAGCCTCTCACGTCGTTGTTCTCACCCACAAAGCCGATTCCGCCACGTACGGCACAAAAGCTTCAGAGATGTCCTTGATATTGTCTAATTATCAGTATGAGATTTTGTACCGACCTACCACTAAACATGCTAACGCGGACACACTTTCCCGACTTCCGGTTGGCCAGGACGTATCATTTGATTCTTCAGAAATGGCATGTTGTCAGATAGACTCCAGAGATGCTTCCGCTGTCGCAGACTTTCCTTTAAACTCTCGTCGGGTTGCACAGGAAACAGCTGCGGATGCAGACTTAAGTGTGGTAGCACGTTTTGTTCGCTCAGGGTGGCCTGCCAGAGCCAAAGACATTGATCGGCCTCTGGTTCGACGTTATTTTGCACAACGTCATGCATTATCTTTAAGTCAGGGTGTACTACCAAGCAAGAGTGATTGTTCCTCGTTCCCTGCAACGAGAAGTATTACGACTCCTGCATCAAGGACATTGGGGTATTGTTAGGACAAAGCAATTGGCCAGACGTCATTGTACCTGGGTTGGTATGGACGCTCAGATAGAGAGCATGACGTCACAGTGTACGGTTTGTGCGGAGCATCAGGCGGCTCCTCCGCAACGTTTCTCAGACTGGCCACGCCCCAAGGGACCATGGCAACGTTTACATATTGACTTTGCCGGACCTTTCTGGAATACGCGCTGGTTAATTGTTGTAGACGCTTTCAGCAAGTTTCCTTTTGTGATTGCCATGAACTCAACGACAGCTTCTAGTACAATCAGTGCCTTAACATCAGTGTTTTGCATCGAAGGCTTGCCTGAAACTATCGTCAGTGACAATGGACCTCAGTTTGTTAGTGCGGAATATCAACAGTTTTGTCGTGTGAATGGTATTCAGCATATTACCACTGCACCTTTTCACCCTCAGTCCAATGGTGAAGCAGAACGTTTCGTTCGAACATACAAGTCTCACATGGAAAAGATGAAAGGTCAGCACTCCAGGCAGCAAGCTCTTCAAATTTTCCTGTCTACGTATCGATGCATGCCACGTGACGGCCCGTCTCCTGCCGAGCTGCTACACGGCCGCCGTCACCGCACTCTCCTTCACCTGCTGCAGCCTCCCACGCACCGAGTCGGTTCGTATGGCGCTACGCGTTTTCAGGTTTCTACGCCGGTGCTGTACAGGGTGTTTGCTGGCAACAAGAAGAAATGGTTACCGGGCACCATTCAGCGCGTGCTCGGTCGCAATATGTATGTTGTACGTTCTTCCACAGGGTCGGAGCTGCGGCGCCACGCAAACCAATTGCGCCTGCATAGGCCGCGCGATCCTGTCTCCGGTTTCTTGATTCCAGACCCAGTTCACCGCCAGGGAGCACAAACACATCGTTCGTCAACGGGTCCAGCGTCCCCGGACTACGAGATCGTCCCGATGGAGATCGACGCGACGCCGCCGCTGTCGCCGCCGCAGATGACAGCGTCACCGAGAGGGACTCCGGGACCGTGCGTGCCGCCGCCGCCTGGGCCACGCACCTCAGAAGAAGATGACCTGCTCCCTCTGGGCGGAGGGGTGCGCCCTTCCCCAGGTTTCGGTGGGTTCCCTGGAGGATCGCAAGGCGGATGCCGGGGCGCGGACGGCGTCTCGATCCCAGCCTCAGCTACGACGCCCGTCCCACCAGTAACGCCCCCGCCCAGGCCCTCCTCCCAGTGCCGTCGCCGTGGCCCTCAGCCCTACGCCACGACGGCGCGGCGGTTTGGGGGGGAGGGGTGTGGTGTCGCACAAGTACAAAGTGCGCGCCACCTGCTTTCGCCGCGCGCCGCCATGCACGCACGGCGCGGCGTTCTCACGACGACAGCCACGAGCGCCCTCTGCGACAACGCCGCTCGTGGCCACCACTGAAGGACATCGGTCACTTCGGACTGAGATAGCAACGAGTAAAGACTTCGGAATCAGATAGGCACCATTGAAGACTTTGCTACCGTACAGGCACTAGGCAGGCCTCTAACAACTATGTATCAACATTCTGCAGTACTATGTAAAAGTTAAGTATTGTTACATTCTGTGCAATATATATCTTTCTAATTTACTCTAGTGTTTATAGTTTCTGGCTGCTCCCCTCCGTACCTGCACCAGCGTGCTGTCTTTATTCCTGTGTCGGTCACATTCCACTCGGCCACCGACACCTACGACAAGGCTGGGACACAAAAGCGGCGACGAAGTTGGGACACAAAAGTGGCGACGAGGAGTGATAGAACCTTGGACCAGCCCACTTACAGCAGCCAGACAACAGCAGTCGGAGCACGCAGAAATTGCTCCCGCCCACCCACCCTTATTATAAGATTTTTGGGGGAACATTTTCAGTTACGTGTTTGTGGACTTTTTTGTTGCAGAGTGTCCTCTTTCATATTGCATTTGTGTTTTGTTATAATTTACTTGTATGCGCGGCGCCTAATCGGTCAGCATGGCCACTACCCCGAACCCAAACTTAATGGAAATTATTCAGTTACAGACGGCGCAAATCACTCAACTACTGCAGGCCGTGGCACAGTTGACAACTCAACACAACATGAACATCTGATCTAATCCTTACTACCAAAATAGTCTACACAATTTCGACCTAATACAACACCAGAAAAATTTTATCGAATGCCAAGAGCAGTCCTTTAGAGACTAAACCTAGCTTTAAATCACCTAACTATAAGGTTTATTGAAATTGAGGGTTTTCGAGCGAAAAATAATAATTTACCACTACAAGCATCTCCGCTACGCTACCGAGAGGCGTCCATTCCTAAACACCACTAAATGACGAGTCAGATACGCCACATAGCCATACTACCACAGTCTGACATATACAGTCGCGACACTCACTGCTGTGAAAGTTGGTAACAACTGTATATGTCAGACTGTGGTAGTATGGCTATGTGGCGTATCTGACAGTTGCTGCGACACTAGCGCGCCTTGTGGTGGGCAAGCCGTCGAAAGAGTGATGTTTGTTTGTAATTATTTGTGTGTGTAATTAACGAAATAGTTAGTATAATTTTTTCTTTTAAGCATTACATAGTACGGAAATTAATGTAAAAACAGCCGAACTTTAACTGATTCGTTCGTATAATGAAGAACATCATGAACCAATAGTTACCAATATGTGTATATTTGTAGCTTATTCCGCTGAAAGTAAGTAGAATATAAACATAAGAAACATAAATGTCTATTATGGTCTGTTCTTACTAAAAGAGTTTTCTGACAAGTATCAATTCGCTATGGAGTCTAATGATTCGCACATTTTTAGGCTTCACTACTCTTTATTATAAGCGCATATTCTTTTAAGTGTGATTACTTTAGCTTAAGAAGACAATGTCTTGAAGATTCTTGCCGTTTGTGGTTCAGCTGTAGCAACAATTGTGGAATTGGGTTCTTCTTCGTTGACATCAGTTTGATTGCTATTTTCCGTTTTCTTGTCACGTCCGTGACGTTTTTCCTTCAGCTACAGGTACGGTGGCTGATTTCATACGTTAAATACTGTATTATTGCATTATGCATTCGTTTCTCTCGTTCCACCTTCACTGATTTTACTGGAATTGTAGTGATGAAACGTTAGCGTTTTTGAGTAGAAAAGCGACGTCTTTCTGCCAAAGGGCAGGTCTTCTGGTGTTTCCTAGCCATTTTTCTATTTTAATAGTAAATGAAATTATTCAGTAAAAGCCTGTAGGTTACAAGGTAATTGTAAATGAACTGTGCTGCAATGTACTGTTTTGTAACTTGTCAGGGATCTTAAGAAACCTATGAAAGACATAGGTGGAGCTATTTTTAAGTTAGTACCTATTTTAATGTAAAAGTATGTTAAAATCAATATAAACGAGGCTACTCGTATTTAGAAATGTAGCTTGCCGGCCAGTTGGAGCGCTGCTGTCGCAGTGTATAACAACGATATATGGTAATGTCGTACTGTATATGTTACACTGTGATGCTACTAACAATATGTTTTCCACAAATGTAGAACACCTCTGTGTTGAAACGAACTGTACGACTAACCAGATTTTGCACAAGTCAGGATACATCGTCCGCACCAGATTACGAATACACAAGAGCTAATTTTACGAAGATAGAATTACATTGCTACTATCAACATACATAAGAATAAAAAAAGATCGAATTGTCACAGCTATACCATCGCTCTTAATGCACCATCACCCAACAAAGACCTATCAACCCAGATCACACAAACGAGGTATTTGCTGTATGAATTGACTACAGTAGCCGTTATAACTTGCATGATGAAAATATACTTAGCGATTACTATTGTATACACAAATCCACCCACACGCACACACACACACACACACACACACACACACACACACACACACACAGTCGGATGAGTGCTAATTTGCGCTGTCATGTCAAACTTCGTCCACACACTAACGTATCGTACAACACTGATTTATACGAACGCTTGCTTAGCTGTAGACTAGAACAGCACAGAAGTACATCTCCGATAACTGACCAACTGAAAGATACTCTACCAGTCGAAGCACTACTCTTTTGACACATAACCTGTCTTCCGAGTAAAAGGCTTACACAGAGTGAAGAAACCTAGGATGCGTATAACTCGCTCCCCACATCACGAAAAAATACTGTGCTACAACAGTTTACAACACATTAGATACAACTCCAACCCAGCTTACAGATCGGTGATTTTCACTTCAAAACCATAGAATCACAACACAGCAGACCCACATCTAACCGATTTTAGGACAAAACGAACCACGTCTAATAAGACACACAAACGTTATTAGAAATATGCTTTTGCGTGTCATTCTATGCGAAGAACTACTTAAAATCAAAACCAGAATGTTATTGTACGACTCTTCTGATCCTAGCCACTTCTTTTTGTACAGCCTTAACAACCCTATAGCCCTGAAAATCCTGATACAAGCTACACGACAAGTTTCAAATCCTAAACACCAATTAAATAACAAGCTCTAACTCTCAGCCACAGGTGAATCCCCTGCTGTTAAAGTAGCCAATACACTGAACGCTTAGCCGTTTACAATAGATTGCAATACGAGGATGCGAGATGTTGAGGAGGATTCGGCAGATGTCAAAACGCAGCTCAACACTAATCAAATACTGGCAGATGCGTGCATATTCCACCATTCCTCTCACACAACATAACCAGTGCCATCCGTCTTACGTTCTCCAGCAAACAACAAGTAACGTTTGTATGTATAATTTATATGCATGAAAGGTAAAGTTTAGATCACGTTCCATCTAGGTTGTTTATAGTTCACCTACTACCTCGCGAAAAATGTACAGAGCTATGATAACTTAAAAAACACAACACAGCCACTTCTATCCATTTTTAAGGTATATAGACCCACAGATCAAAGAAATACACACCACAACCTTTCATTGATTTTCTATTAAGACAGCGGATTTATGCTTTTGTGTAATATTGTAGATAAAGAAACATTTAAATCCAACCACAGCGCAAGGTTGTACGACTCTTGCGACTAACCTCATCTTTATGTTTAAGAGAAAATCGTTTGATAGATCAGACATTCAGACCCCACACAGATAAGTACAACACGCAATAGCTTTGCCGTATCTCACTGATCGATCCTCCGAAAGTTAGGTCAAGGTATAGAGGAAGAAACAGAGCTGATAAAATAGAATATAAAAGCCTCTAAGCAGGGTCATGTGCTATACTAACCACAGAATCGAACCAATCATCAACTATGTTTTTCAGATAGAAGGTAATGTAGACGTTAACGATCACATAACGTACCTCTGAGAACCCAATAAAAACACACAACGGAGAGACAGAACACTGACATCGTTATTAAACTCTTATTTCATATATTGTATACACACCTTGCAGAATACATACTGTAACGTATTTAAGATAATCATATCAACGACTACAGATGCATCTGTGCACATCGATAACACCGCAGAAGCAATATAAGTTACCTTACGACGCCAACAGCCAACTTGCCAACGCATCACCGAAGGTAAAGGGTCTGTCAACAGAAGAAGATTCCTAGATTGCTTATATTCGCAACCAACAACATGAAAAATGTGGAGATGTATGAAAAACTTAATATGCAACAGACCGACCTTTATCTCTTTTTAGGCTAAATCAAGCTACTGAGCACAAAAAGTTACACCACAACCAGTGATACCTGTCCTAGTATGGCTCTAAGTTGTTGCCCAAATTACACTTTTGAGTGATATTTCTAGGCGAAAGACCAAATAACCTCCATGTGGGCGAGAGGTACAACGCCTTCTTCGATTCTAGATGTATTCTTCGAGGCTTGTGGTATATAGATCGACCAAGGCACGGCTCCTTAGATATTTATATTGAATAGTACAGTACTGCACACTGCCATGTGATCGATCTATCTCTATACCACACGCCTCGAAGAATACATCTAGAATCGAAGGATGTGTTGTACCTTTCGCCCATGCCACTTTCGTGGATATACATCATAAAGTAGTCATTGTTGTTGTGGTCTTCAGTCCGCAGACTGGTTTGATGCAGCTCTCCACGCTAACCTGTCCTGTGCAAGTCTCTTCATCTGAGAATACTTTCGGCAACCTACCTGCCTTTGAATCTACTTACTGCATTCGTCCTTCGGTCTCCCGCTATGATTATTACTCCACACACTCCCTTCTAATGATAAGTTGACGA
Organism: Locusta migratoria; assembly: GCA_026315105.1. Lineage (NCBI taxonomy): Eukaryota > Metazoa > Arthropoda > Insecta > Orthoptera > Acrididae > Locusta > Locusta migratoria. Next base: position 123,854,179 of record CM048751.1, read on the forward strand.
TTCCTTGATGTCTCCGGATGTGTCCCACCAACCTATCCCTTCTCTTAGTCAGAATACGCCAGAAATTCCTTTTCTCCCCAATTCTGTTGAGAACCTCCTCATTAGTTACGTGATCTCCCCATTTAATTTTTATCATTCGTCTGTAGCACCATGTTTCCAAAGCTTCTATCATCTTTTTGTCTGAACTCCTTATTGTCCACGCTTCACTTCCATACAATGCTACACTCCAGACAAATGCCTTCAGAAAGGACTTCCTAACATTTAAACTAATATTGGATGTCAACAAGTTTCGCTTCTTCAGAAACAGTTTTCTTCCCATAGCCATTCGGCATTTTATATTTTCTTTACTTCGGCCATCAGAAGTTATCTTGCTACCCAAGCAACAAAACTCGTCTACTACTTTTATTGCCTCATTACCTAATTTAATTCCTTCATCATCGCCTGATTTTCTGACGCTACATGCCATTATCCTTGTTTTACTCTTGTTGGTGTTCACTTTATAACCTCTTTTCAAGACATCGTCCATTCCATTCAATTGCTCTTCCAGATCCTTTGCGGTCTCTGACAGGATTACTATGTCATCGGCAAACCGATTTCTTCTCCCTGAACTTTAATTCCCTCTCCTAATTTCTCCTTGCATTCCTTCAGTGCTTGCTCAATGTACATATTGAACAACAATGGCGAAAGGCTACAACCCTGTCTTACTCCCTTCCTAACCTCTGCGTCCCTTTCATGCCCTTCAAAACAAATAACCGCTGTTTGGTTTTTGTATGTGTATAACTTTTCGCTCCCTACATTTTACCCCTGCTACCTTCAAAATTTGAAACAGTCTATTCCAGTCGACATTGTCAAAAGCTTTCTCCAAATCTACAAAAGCTTAAAACGTACGTTTGCCTTTCCTTAGACTATCTTCTAAGATAAGTCGTAATGTCAGTATTGCCTCCCGTGTTCCAACATTTCTCCTAAATCCAAACTGATCTTCCCCTAGGTTGGATTCCACCAGTTTTTCCATTCGTCTGTAAATTATTCGTGTCAGTATTTTGCAACCACGATTTATTAAATTGATAGTTCTGTAATTTTCATATTTTTCCGCACTTGCTCTCTTTGGAATTGAAATTACTATATTCTTCTTGAAGTCGGAGGTTATTTCCCCTGTCTCATATATCTTGCGTACTAGGTGGAACAATTTCTTCGTCACTGGTTCTCCTAATGATATCAGCAGTTCAGACGGGATCTCATCTATTCCAGGGGCCTTGTTTCTACTCAGATCTTTTAGTGCTCATTCAAATTCTTCTCGCAGTATAGTATCTCCTCTCTCATCCTTCTCTACATCATCTTTCATTTCTAGAATACTGCTTTCAAGTTTATTTGCTTTGTACAGACCTTCTATATATTCCTTCCACCTTTCAGCTTTCCCAGCTTTGATTAGTACTGGTTTTCCATCCGAGTTCTTGATATTCATACCGCTACTTTTCTTGTATCCAAATGCCTCTTTTATTTTCCTGTAGGCGGTATCAATCTTTCCCCTATTTAAACATTCTTCTATGGTCTTGCATTTCTCCTCAAGTCGCTACTGCTTAGTCAGTCTGCACTTTCAGTCAATCTCATTTTTCAGACTTCTGTACTCCCTTTTGCCTTCTTCATTTGCTGAATTTTTATATTTTCTCCTCTCATCAATTAAGTTCAGTATATCCTGTGTTATCCAGGGATTTCTATTAGGCCTTGTCCTTCTGCCTACACGATCCTCTGCAGCCTTCATTACCCTATCTCTCAAAGCTACCCATTCTTCTTCTACTGTATTACTTTCCCCCGTTTCAGCCAATCCTAGCCTAATCCTCCCTCTGAAACCCTGAAGGTTCCTTCAATTTGTCCAGGTTCCATCTCCTAACTTTTCTACCTTTCTGCAGTCTCTTGAGTTTTGATTTGCAGTTCATAACCAATAAGTTATGGTCAGAGTCTATATCTGCCCCGGATATGACTTACAGTTTGAAACCTGGTTGCTAAATCAATTCCTTACCATTATAAAGTCAATCTGGTACCGTCCAGTGTCTCCTGGTCTCTTCCACGTATACAGCCTTCTTTCATGATGTTTAAACCAAGTGTTGGTGATCATTAAATTATGCTCTGCACAGAATTCTACCAAGCGATTTCCTCTTTTATTCCTTTTTCCCAGTCCGTATTCACCTACTACATTTCCTTCTCTTCCCTTTCCTACGACCGAGTTCCAGTCCCCCATCACAATCAAGTTTTCAACTCCCTTAATTTTCTGAATAATTTCTTTTATCTCCTCATACATTTGTTCGATATCATCATCATCGACAGAGCTAGTTGGAATATACACTTGTACTACTGTAGTCAGTGTTGCTTTTGTATCTATCTTTACTATGATAATGCGTTCACTACGCTGTTCATAGTAATTTACCCGCATTCCTATTTTCTTATTCATTATTATTCCTACTCTGCATTACCACCACGGTGGCCGAGGGGACTGAGGCACTCCAGTCACGGTCTGCATGGCCACTACGGTCGGGGGTTCGAATCCCCCCTCGGGCATTGATATTTGTGCCGTCTTTAGTATAAGGAAGTTAATAAGTAGTTTGTAAGTTTAGGGACTGATGACCCCGTAGTTAAGTCCCATAAGCTTAACAAACATATTTTGTATTTATTACCCTGTACTCACCTGACCAGAAATCCTGTTCATCCTGCCACCGAATTCACTAATCCCTACCATATCTAACTTTAAGCTCCCCGTATCTCTCTTCAGATTTTCTAATTTACCACGCTCCAGTTCGTAAAATGCCAGTGTTGTTTTTCTTGATGAGGGCATCCTCCTGAGTAGACCAAATGGGGGTCTATTTTACCTCCGGAATATTTTACCCAAGAAGACGCTATCATCATATATTGGTACAGTAGAACTGCATGTCCTCGGGAAAAGTAACGACAGTAGTTTTCCCTTGCTTTCAGCCGTTCGCAGTAACTGCATGGCAAGGCCAGCTCAGTCAATCATCCAGAATGTTGCCCCTGTAACTACTGAAAAGGCTGCTGCCCCTCTTCAGGAACCACACGTTTGTCTGGCCTCTCTACAGATACCCCTCCGCTATGGTTGTACCTACGGTACGGCTATCTGTATCGTAGAGGCACGTAAGCCACCCCACCTCGGCAATGTCTGTGGTTCATGGGGGTGGAAAGTAGTCATTACCAAATCATATACATTAATATTTCATCCAAAACTGTGTATCACCTAATGAAAGTTCACTAAAGGTGTCCTACACAATGTGAATCGAGTAATATAAAAATGAGTAATTTTAGTGTATCCATCTATTCGTAATGTCCTGCACGATCTTTCCTTTTAGAAGCTGTACAGATTGAACCTTAACCCTCAACCAGTTTCTATTAATAAAATCATCTGACAGGAGAGAAAGCTCATACATGTAAGAAAACATCAAATCGAAAATAAAATGATTTAGGTGTTCCTTTTCCCCCCTAGCTATTAGAGAAGAAAACTATACAGAAATAACATAAAAGTGGTCCGATGAGCCCTGTGCCACGCACTTCAATTTGACTCTCAGAGTATCTGTGTAGATGTGTCAGAAAAGTATGAACGATCTTCACATTATCACACTCCTACACCATATCTCAGCTCCCAGTCTAAACACCAACCCATCCCTGTTGTTGTTGATATGGTTGTGCAGCCCGAAGAGCTGTTTGATGCAGTGCTCTTGTGGTATCCTGTGCCAGCCACTTCACCTCCGAATAACAACCGTAGCTCACATCTATTTGAAATTGCTTGCTGTACTTGTCCATTGCTTTCCCTCTGCAATTTTTACCTCGCACACCAAAACTAAATTGGTACTCACTTACTGTCTCGGAATGTGTTCCTATCAACCGATCCCTTCCTTTGGTCAAGTTATGAAACAAATTTATCTCTGCCCAATTTCTGATGTGTACCTCGTGATTAGTTGCCGAATCTACTCATCTAATCGTCAGCATTCTTTCTGCATAATCCCATTTCTAAAGCCGCTAGGAGAAGCCGAGCGGTCTGGAGCACAACTTTACGGATCACGCGGCCTCCCGCATCGGGGGGTTCGAATCCCCCATAGATCATGGATGTGTGTGTTCTCCTTAGGTTAGTTTAGCTTAGTTTAAGTAGTTTATAAGTCTAGGGGCTGATGACCAAAGTAGTTTGGTCCCCTCCTCCATCCCCATGAACCACAGACATTGCCAAGGTGGGGTCGCTTGCGTGCCTCAACGATGCAGATACCTGTAACGTAGGTGCAACCACTGCGAAGGAGTATCTGTGGAGAGCCCAGACAGAGTGTGTTTCCTGAAGAGGGGCAGCAGCCTTTTCAGTAGTTACAGGGGCAACAGTCTGGATGATTGACTGAGCTGGCCTTGTAACATCAGCTAACATGGATTTGCCATGCAGTTACTGCCAACGGCTGAAAGCAAGGGGAAACTCCAGTCGCTACTTTTCCCAAGGATATGCAGCCCTAGTGTATGAACATGTGATGGCGTCTTCTTCGGTAAAATAGTCCCCACTCGGATCTCTGGGCGGGGACTACTCAGGAGGATGTGATCATCAGGAAAGATAACACTGGCATTATACGGATCAGAGCGTGGAATGTTAGATCCCTTAATCGCGTAGGTAAGAATTTCAAAAGAGAAATGGATAGTTTAAAATTAGATGTGGTAGGGAGTATTGAAGTTCGGTGGCAGGATGAACAGGATTTCTGGTCAGGTGAGCACAGGGTTCTAAATACAAAATCAGTTGGTGGTAACACAGGAGTACGTCTGATACTGAATAAGAAGATAGGAATGCGGGTAAGTTACTATAAACTGCATAGTGAACGTATTATCATAGCAAAGATAGAGCACAGTTGTACAAGTTTATATACCAATTAGCACGTCGGATGATGAGGATATCGAAGAAATGTATGAAGAGATAAAAGAAATCATTCAGAAAGTTAAGGGAGAAAAAAAACTTGATTGTGATGGGGGACTGGAACTCGGTAGTAGGAAAGGGAAGAGAAGGAAATTTAGTAGGTGAATATGGACTGGAAAAAGAAATGAAAGAGGAGGTCGCTTGGTAGAATTCTGCGCAGAGCACAATTTAATGATCACCAACACTTGGTTTAAACATCATGAAAGAAGGCTGTATACGTGGAAGAGACAAGGAGACACTGGACGGTTCCAGATTGACTTTATACTGGTAAGGAATTGATTTAGAAACCAGGTTTTAAACTTTAAGACATATCCAAGGGCCCTTATATCCTCTGACCATAACTTATTGGTTATGAACTGCAGATTAAAACTTAAGAGACTGCAGAAAGGTAGAAAGGTTAGGAGATGGAACCTGGACAAATTGAAGGAACCAGAGGTGGTTGAGAGTTTCAGAGGGAGCATTAGGCAAGGACTGGCTGAAATGGGGGAAAGTAATACGGCAGAAGAAGAATGGGTAGCTCTGGGAGACAGGGTACTGAAGACCGCAGAGGACCATATAAGCAGAAGGACAAGGCCTAATGGAAATCCCTGGATAACACAGGATATATTGAACGTAATTGATGAGAGGAGAAAATATGAAAATTCAGCAATTGAAGCAGGCAAAAGGGAGAACAGACGTCTGAAAAATGAGAGTGACTGGAAGTGCACATTGACTAAGCAGAAGTGGCTAGGGGACAAATGCAGAACCGTAGAAGAATGTATAACTAGGAGAAAAATAGTTACCGCCTACAGGAAAATAAAAGAGATATTTGGAGACAAGAAAAGCAGCTATATGAATATCAAAAACTCAGACGGAAAACCAGTACTAAGCAAAGAGGGGAAAGTTGAACTGTGGAAGGAATATATAGAGAGCCTATACAAAGGAAATAGTCTTGAAGGCAGTATTCTAGAGATGGAAGACGAGGTGGAGGAAGATGAGATAGGAGATTTGATATTGCGAGTAGAATTTGACAGAGCGCTGATGGATTTGAGTCGAAACAAGGCCCCTGGAGTAAATGATATTCCGTTGGTGATCATTAAATTGTGCTCTACGCAAAATTCTTCCGAGCGATCTTTTCTTTCATTCTTTTTTCCCATCCATATTCACCTACTAAATTTCTTTCTCTTGTCTTTCCTACTACCGAGTTCCAGTCCTCCATCACAATCAAGATTTCGTCTCCCTTAATTTTCTGAATAATTTCTTTTATCTCCTCATACATTTCATCGATGTCCTCATCATCGGCTGCGATAGTTGGCATATAAACTACTGTGCTTGGTGTTCGTTTTGTGTCTATCTTTGCTATGATAATCTGTTCACTATGCTGTTAATAGTATCTTTCTCGCCTCCCTATTTCCTTATTCATTATTAGACCTACTCCTGCGTTACCACCAACTGATTTAGTGTTTATAACCCTGTACTTACATGATTATAAATACTGTTCATCCTTCCAGCGAACTTCACTAATACCTACCGTATCTAACTTTACCCTATCCATTCCGTCTCTAATGACCAAGCGGTCGACGAGACGTTAAACCCAAAGCATCCATCCATCCATTTAACCTATCCATTTCACTTTTCAAATTTTCTAACTTAGCTGCGCGATTAAGAGTTAGAACATTCCACGCTCTGAATGCCTAGTTTTGTCTTTCGTGATGACGACATCCTCCTGAGTAGTCCCTGCCCGGAGATCCGAATGGTGAACTATTTTACATCAGAAATATTTTACCCAAGAAGACGCCACCATCATACATTCATACAGTAGAGGTCATGTTAGCTTATGTTACAAGGCCAGCTCAGTCAATCATCCAGACTGTTGCCCCTGTAACTACTGAAAAGGCTGCTGCTCCTCTTCAAGAACCACAAGTTTGTCTGGCCGCTCTACAGATACCCCTCCGGCTATCTACACCGTTGAGGCACGCAAGCCACCCCACCTCGCCAATGTCTGTGGTTGATGGTGGTGAATATAGTAACGAAAAACCAATTTGTGACTGGCTGTTATTCATCGACAAGTTCGATATTGATTTCCCACCTTTTCTCTGTATGACAGTGTGAATGTGTGCATATTGTTAGTTTGAAATCTGCTGCAGTGTCTCCAGAGTCTTTGGTAGGACTGTGGCAAAGTACTGTCAACGTCTCTTCCTTCACCAGCACGCATCTGCCTTTGTAACATCGTTAAATACGGACACTGTGCATTGTTGTTTGCTACTAGTCAGACATTATTTTATTGCAAAAATAACCAACACTATGAACCTCTCATATTTCTGATAGTGGTTAATATAGATAATTTTTTGCTGTGGTACTGTTTGGACATCTTTGAGCTTCTGAAATGTTCGTGGATGGTCGAGAATATTCCTTATTTCCATAATGTACTATCAAGATAAAGAGGCAGATTTGCAGTGCAGAATGGTTCAAGAGGTGAGCCAAATAGAGCGACAATGGGGCTGTTGCACTCACCAGCAGGTTCCCGTCCTCTCGCAGGGGGAAGCTGGAGGCGTTGCCCTGTACGAGGTAGGTGCCCACGCTGCAGCGCGGCTTCACACTGCGCAGCAAGAAGTGCTTCTGGACCTCTGTGCCGTTCTGCAAACACACCATCCGGTGTTCAGTCGTCTCCGGTGCAAAACATTTGAAAATCCGCGCACTTACTTTATGTTGATATTTGCAGTTAATTACTTTGTAAATCTATGGGACTTAACCTCTTGTTTATTAGTCTGCAGTTATGTCCCTGAAGCTTAACAAAATGTTCAAATGTTTGTAGACTCTATGGGACTTAACTACGGGGTCATCAGTCCCTAAACTTACAAACTACTTATGATCTACTTACAACTAAGGACAGCACAAATATCCATGCCCAAGGGGGGATTCGAACCCCCGACCACAGTGGCCGTGCAGACCGTGACTGGAGTGCCTCAGTCCCCTCGGCCACCGCGGCCGGCGAAGCTTAACAAACGTTTGAACAACATTTTATAGTCATAAATGGAAAGTCCTCTGTGCAGATAAACTGAGAATATAGATTATTCTTTCCAATAATTCTTGTTAAGAATTAATCATACTTGTGAATCATAGTTATGTAAATGTTAGTAACAGTTTCCAGTTTATATTTTTAAGTTATTATGATAAATATGTTATTCATTGTTGCTGTTAATTTTAATTTACATTTAACTGCCACTCTTTGTATTTAATCTGATATTTGGTGTACGCAGATAATACGTACTGTTAGGTAACGAGATGGAAACAGTTTGCAAGATGGGTAATATTATTAGCTGACTTTTTTTTAACGAAACAGGTTGGAGTAGAGAAAGCTGCTCATCTTGCTGACATGTAACAGGCAAGATCTCTAGCAATATTGGAATACTATTACCACTTCGTTTTCCGAGCTAAAGACGCTGAACTGTTAACTGGAATGTTTTGATATACCAGGGAACACACAAACAATTTTCATTTTGAAAATTACAACACAAACAAATGTCCACAAAACATAGGTGAGTAGACAGTGGATCACGGAATTATTATCAAAAGTTAATTACCATTTTGAAATAGATTATTCATTGGTAGGAACGTCAGTTATGAAATAGTTCATTGTATATCTGCAAAAATAGATGAGCATTTGGCCGACTAAATAGAAGTCTTTCAGCTCAAATAAAAAGTTATGAAAAGTAAATAAGATCATATGTAGACATCTAAGCTTTTATTAATAATCAATTTTAGATATTGACAGAATAATGAAATAAGTCAGAAATGTCAAATCCACTGTGAAGATAAACTCAGCATATACGTTATTCTTTCCAATCAATCTTGTTAAGAATTAATCATATTTGTGAATCATAGCTACGTAAATGCTAGGAACAGTTTCCAGTTAATATTTTTCAAGTTATTGTGATAAACATGTTATTCATTTTACTTTTCATTTTACTTTATATTTTAGTGACACTCTTTGTCTTTAAGCTGATATATGCTGTACGCAGATAATTCGTACTGTTAGGTAACGAGATGGAATCAGTTTGCAAGATAGGTAATATTTTTAGCTTTTTTTTTAACGAAAAAGGTTGGAATAGAGAAAGCTGCTCTTCTTGCTGACATGTAACAGGCAAGATCTCTAGCAATATTTGAATACTGTTACCACTTCGTTCCCCGAGCTAAAGACGCTGAACTGTTAACTGTAATGTTTTGATATACCAGGGAACACACAAACAAATTTTCATTTTGAAAATTATAACACAAACAAATTTCCACAAAACATAGGTGAGTACACAGTGGTTCATGGAACTATTATCAAAAGTTAATTACCATTTTGAAATAAATTATTCATTGGTAGGAACGTCAGTTATGAAATAGTTCAACGTAAATCTGCAAAAATAGATGAGCACTTGGCCGACTTTCATCTCCAATAAAAAGTTATGAAAAGTAAATAAGATCATATGTGAGCATCTAAGCTTTTATTAATAATCAATTTTAGATACTGTGAAGATAAACTCAGCATATACGTTATTCTTTCCTATCAATCTAGTTAAGAATTAATCATACTTGTGAATGGAACAGTTTCCATTTAATATTTTTCAAGTTATTATGATAAATATGATATTCATTGTTACTGTTAAGATTTACGTAAATTTTCAGTTATTAGAAATATTTACGAGAGTTTAAATGTTTTTAAAAGATGTAGTTATATTTAAACTTGATTTGTAGAATACCAGATGTTATTAAGATTGAGATAACTGCTTGTAAATTTAATATTTTCATTTTTTTGAAGGAGGTAGCAATTTTTAGAAGTAAAATGGAATGTGCACATAATTCACTTAGCAATCAGTTGGATTTAAAACATAACTTTCCATTTAATTTTGACAATCTGAACAAATCATAAAATACTAGCTTAAACCCCTCGGCTCCGCTCGCGTGTTGGTTGATTATGATAGATAAGCTATCTTTCAGTAGTGTGCTATGAAACTGGTTTTGAAGGATGAAATGCTTATCCTTACACAGAAAGAGCTAAAGACATTGTAGCACGCATAGACCAAAAATCTGTGGCATCACGTTTCGCTGTATGTAACCTCCTTGCTATAGAGTCGAAAACGTCATCGCTGCCCGTCAAACCAATTTTTTTAATAATTTGACGACTTTCAACCACCATATCTTCCACCCCCTTACAGCTATAGGCATGGAACTGTCATGGTGTACAACGGTAGACATCGGACAACAATTACACACAGACCATTCGTTTGCGTTCTGTAGTTTTCGCTGCATAGCGAAATATTAACACACACACACACACACACACACACACACACACACACACACACGTAGAATTTTATATACACCGATAACTTTCCATCCCAATATAATCCACCCTTTCATCATTATCAGCTCTCAAGCAAAAACGCAACCAATAAAACCATTTTCAAAGAGTAAATATAATTTTCAAAGAGTAATTATTGTCCCGCATTTCGCGTTATATTCTTCAAATTACTAAATATCTACCAGATCGCTATAAAACCGTGCCTAAACCTTCCTCAGGTATAAATTAGTAACTGTAAAAATATTTAAGTCTCTGCGTCTTGTCGTACGGACGTGATAAGCGTACACCGAACAGACATTCACATTAATATACACGATCGCCATAAAACCGTGCCTAAAGCCTTCCCCAGGTAGACATTAGTAACTGTACAAATTTTTAGCTCTTTATGTCTTGTGGTTCAGATGTGATAACCGTCACCGAACAGACATTTACATTTATAGATATAGATTGTTTAAATTAGATTTTTTTAATAATTTTTAAATTTTGATTTACTGTATGGGGGAACCCAGGGTTTTTAGTCACATGCACAGGTACACTAGATGCACGACTTACGTCCTTCGGCCGGTAAGATGTCACCATTAAGAAATCATTCATTCACTCATTTCCGGGTTCGGTCAACATTTCCAATAAACAGCAGCTGCGATAGCCTTTTCGCTTCCTCCTTAAACATCCTGTATTGTGTATGAATTGTTCAGGAGGGAACATGTGAGTAGTGGCTTGGTTCTTGTTCAACTTTACATTCGCAAAAGGCGTCTGCATTCGCTGGAAGGATTCCCCATTTCTGAAACTTGGTCTTTCATCGAGGGACCCACACTCTTAATCGGTTGAGGGACGTCCATACAGGTTATGGAATATTTATTGGTAGGGGAGGTGAGAACACAGTGTTTCAGCCAACCCTCACAATATATATATATATATATATATATATATATATATATATATATATATATATATATATATATATATATATATATAATAAAGTCGCGTGGAGGTTGGCCAGTAGGGTGTGGAGATCATGACACGAATTGCAGAGATCAACCCCACCACGACCACCCAACGATTTCTCAATTACCTTTTTAGAAATGTAGGAAGTATGGTACTGCAGGGTAAATCTCGAATATCTTCGTGACTTCGACGCATTCTGTGTTCACCAAATTCACACATTTTTGCCTGTTCTCATGAAACCCTTTCTCTTCCACAGGCTGTTCCAACTATGCATATGACTTCGTCCTCGGACGACAGGGCTTGTAGGAATTGCAAGCGCGGAGGCTTCTACTTCAACCGTTTCCCGAAGATCTTCCAAACGGTCGGGTCTGGTATGATCAGCTCTTTGATTGTTTCATCCATAGACCTATGAGGACTGCGTATGAAACTCGCCCAAACGTGGTCAACCCTTTCTTCACTTATTGCAGGCCCACCCATTGATTTACCCTTGCCGAGGAATCCTGAAGCGTTAAACAGGGCAGTCATCGAATGGAGTTGGCAGATCTTTGATGAATTTTTTTCTGAAGTTTTGTTGCTCTTAAGCTAGGCATTTTAGAACACTTCTTTTTGTTATGTTTTTGTCCATACTACCTCCTTCGAAAATATGGAAACCAAAGATGTTACAATAAAAAGGTTTGCTTCCAGTATCGAAGATGAACAAGTGCTCATAGTTCTTAAGGCATGCCGTTTTAAAGCCCATGGCCTTCAAACACTTTTTCGTTGTTTTGCTATGAGAAACGTGTACCCAGAGTTTGTTGATATATTCTGGGGCACCAGAGATAATAAAGGTAAGGAATTTCCTTGTGCTAACTTATGAATGACACTAAACATTAAGCTATCTCTTACTCTTAATGTGTGACTGTTCTTTGTCATTATTCATCACTTTTCTCAACTGACATTTTACTAATCTACCGATCTGAGGAGCAATGTTAATGGTGCCAAATATTTTTACTTACAAGCGTCATATAATTAATGCAGCCCATGTTCCCCAATGCTTTTTAACTAAATGAAATGCTTTAGATCCATAGTCGACTGCTGTCCACAATACTTTATCGTCGAATAATACACAATAGAAACAAAACAGCTCACTGTTAATCACGACTTTCTGCAGAACCATGAACTGCAGGAACTCGAAACATTAGAAATCTTTAGGATGATGAGCACCTTACCATTTGATTTATGTTTTTCTGGCATCTGTATTTAACGGCAGATTTAGCTAACAATTCAATCTATTCATTTTAAAATCACAGTAAAAATGATCGAACGCTACAGATCCTTAATATAGATCATCATTGATCTACAATCTGTTTACTGTTTGGGATATTCTACAATGACGATTTGGCCGGAAGGGGTGACGAGGCACGTGACAGTGATAATCGGTATGTGCTAACACACACGATGAAGATGCAGATTCGGGCTATGGGCCCAAGTTAGCTGACACGAAACATTGATATGGGTGAAGGAAATAGTGGTAACGTGGGATTCGGGGAACGAGCATCAGATGGGACTGTCCATTGTGCCTTGCTGTAAGGAGCCAGATTATCCTTACATTACTTTCCGACATATCTCGACCCAGAAATGAATAGTACTAATCGAGACGATTAATGAGAGACCTCACTCAATGGGGTAAGAATGTTATAAACATACAATAATTACAAATTAATATTCATAGAATATATGACTTCAACTGCTATTGGGCAAAGCTGAAAATGTGTACCCAGCCGGGATTCGAACCCGGGTCTCCTGCTTTCTAGGCAGTTGCGCTGACCCCTACACCACTGGGGACACAGTGATCACCGCACCTGCAAGGACTACCCATGCACGCCTCCCGTCAGATACAAATTCCCAGCTTCGCCCTGCCCATAGTACTCAAACTCGTAGTTTAACTAATTCCCGTAAGAGTAAGGGCTTCAAACTTGCCCACCCCTCCCCACTAACGATAGGATCATTGCCCATCACCGGCATATTATATATATACATGTGGCGTCTGTTCGGAAAGAACAGACGTCACATTCTGATCCTGCAGCTGTTATTATTTAATATTCATAGAATATATGACTTCAACTGCTATTGGGCAAAGCTGAAAATGTGTACCCAGCCGGGATTCGAACCCGGGTCTCCTGCTTTCTAGGCAGTTGCGCTGACCCCTACACCACTGGGGACACAGTGATCACCGCACCTGCAAGGACTACCCATGCACGCCTCCCGTCAGATACAAATTCCCAGCTTCGCCCTGCCCATAGTACTCAAACTCGTAGTTTAACTAATTCCCGTAAGAGTAAGGGCTTCAAACTTGCCCACCCCTCCCCACTAACGATAGGATCATTGCCCATCACCGGCATATTATATATATACATGTGGCGTCTGTTCGGAAAGAACAGACGTCACATTCTGATCCTGCAGCTGTTATTATTTAATATTCATAGAATATATGACTTCAACTGCTATTGGGCAAAGCTGAAAATGTGTACCCAGCCGGGATTCGAACCCGGGTCTCCTGCTTTCTAGGCAGTTGCGCTGACCCCTACACCACTGGGGACACAGTGATCACCGCACCTGCAAGGACTACCCATGCACGCCTCCTGTCAGATACAAATTCCCAGCTTCGCCCTGCCCATAGTACTCAAACTCGTAGTTTAACTAATTCCCGTAAGAGTAAGGGCTTCAAACTTGCCCACCCCTCCCCACTAACGATAGGATCATTGCCCATCACCGGCATATTATATATATACATGTGGCGTCTGTTCGGAAAGAACAGACGTCACATTCTGATCCTGCAGCTGTTATTATTTAATATTCATAGAATATATGACTTCAACTGCTATTGGGCAAAGCTGAAAATGTGTACCCAGCCGGGATTCGAACCCGGGTCTCCTGCTTTCTAGGCAGTTGCGCTGACCCCTACACCACTGGGGACACAGTGATCACCGCACCTGCAAGGACTACCCATGCACGCCTCCCGTCAGATACAAATTCCCAGCTTCGCCCTGCCCATAGTACTCAAACTCGTAGTTTAACTAATTCCCGTAAGAGTAAGGGCTTCAAACTTGCCCACCCCTCCCCACTAACGATAGGATCATTGCCCATCACCGGCATATTATATATATACATGTGGCGTCTGTTCGGAAAGAACAGACGTCACATTCTGATCCTGCAGCTGTTATTATTTAATATTCATAGAATATATGACTTCAACTGCTATTGGGCAAAGCTGAAAATGTGTACCCAGCCGGGATTCGAACCCGGGTCTCCTGCTTTCTAGGCAGTTGCGCTGACCCCTACACCACTGGGGACACAGTGATCACCGCACCTGCAAGGACTACCCATGCACGCCTCCCGTCAGATACAAATTCCCAGCTTCGCCCTGCCCATAGTACTCAAACTCGTAGTTTAACTAATTCCCGTAAGAGTAAGGGCTTCAAACTTGCCCACCCCTCCCCACTAACGATAGGATCATTGCCCATCACCGGCATATTATATATATACATGTGGCGTCTGTTCGGAAAGAACAGACGTCACATTCTGATCCTGCAGCTGTTATTATTTAATATTCATAGAATATATGACTTCAACTGCTATTGGGCAAAGCTGAAAATGTGTACCCAGCCGGGATTCGAACCCGGGTCTCCTGCTTTCTAGGCAGTTGCGCTGACCCCTACACCACTGGGGACACAGTGATCACCGCACCTGCAAGGACTACCCATGCACGCCTCCCGTCAGATACAAATTCCCAGCTTCGCCCTGCCCATAGTACTCAAACTCGTAGTTTAACTAATTCCCGTAAGAGTAAGGGCTTCAAACTTGCCCACCCCTCCCCACTAACGATAGGATCATTGCCCATCACCGGCATATTATATATATACATGTGGCGTCTGTTCTATGAATATTAAATAATAACAGCTGCAGGATCAGAATGTGACGTCTGTTCTTTCCGAACAGACGCCACATGTATATATATAATATGCCGGTGATGGGCAATGATCCTATCGTTAGTGGGGAGGGGTGGGCAAGTTTGAAGCCCTTACTCTTACGGGAATTAGTTAAACTACGAGTTTGAGTACTATGGGCAGGGCGAAGCTGGGAATTTGTATCTGACGGGAGGCGTGCATGGGTAGTCCTTGCAGGTGCGGTGATCACTGTGTCCCCAGTGGTGTAGGGGTCAGCGCAACTGCCTAGAAAGCAGGAGACCCGGGTTCGAATCCCGGCTGGGTACACATTTTCAGCTTTGCCCAATAGCAGTTGAAGTCATATATTCTATGAATATTAAATAATAACAGCTGCAGGATCAGAATGTGACGTCTGTTCTTTCCGAACAGACGCCACATGTATATATATAATATGCCGGTGATGGGCAATGATCCTATCGTTAGTGGGGAGGGGTGGGCAAGTTTGAAGCCCTTACTCTTACGGGAATTAGTTAAACTACGAGTTTGAGTACTATGGGCAGGGCGAAGCTGGGAATTTGTATCTGACGGGAGGCGTGCATGGGTAGTCCTTGCAGGTGCGGTGATCACTGTGTCCCCAGTGGTGTAGGGGTCAGCGCAACTGCCTAGAAAGCAGGAGACCCGGGTTCGAATCCCGGCTGGGTACACATTTTCAGCTTTGCCCAATAGCAGTTGAAGTCATATATTCTATGAATATTAAATAATAACAGCTGCAGGATCAGAATGTGACGTCTGTTCTTTCCGAACAGACGCCACATGTATATATATAATATGCCGGTGATGGGCAATGATCCTATCGTTAGTGGGGAGGGGTGGGCAAGTTTGAAGCCCTTACTCTTACGGGAATTAGTTAAACTACGAGTTTGAGTACTATGGGCAGGGCGAAGCTGGGAATTTGTATCTGACGGGAGGCGTGCATGGGTAGTCCTTGCAGGTGCGGTGATCACTGTGTCCCCAGTGGTGTAGGGGTCAGCGCAACTGCCTAGAAAGCAGGAGACCCGGGTTCGAATCCCGGCTGGGTACACATTTTCAGCTTTGCCCAATAGCAGTTGAAGTCATATATTCTATGAATATTAAATAATAACAGCTGCAGGATCAGAATGTGACGTCTGTTCTTTCCGAACAGACGCCACATGTATATATATAATATGCCGGTGATGGGCAATGATCCTATCGTTAGTGGGGAGGGGTGGGCAAGTTTGAAGCCCTTACTCTTACGGGAATTAGTTAAACTACGAGTTTGAGTACTATGGGCAGGGCGAAGCTGGGAATTTGTATCTGACGGGAGGCGTGCATGGGTAGTCCTTGCAGGTGCGGTGATCACTGTGTCCCCAGTGGTGTAGGGGTCAGCGCAACTGCCTAGAAAGCAGGAGACCCGGGTTCGAATCCCGGCTGGGTACACATTTTCAGCTTTGCCCAATAGCAGTTGAAGTCATATATTCTATGAATATTAAATAATAACAGCTGCAGGATCAGAATGTGACGTCTGTTCTTTCCGAACAGACGCCACATGTATATATATAATATGCCGGTGATGGGCAATGATCCTATCGTTAGTGGGGAGGGGTGGGCAAGTTTGAAGCCCTTACTCTTACGGGAATTAGTTAAACTACGAGTTTGAGTACTATGGGCAGGGCGAAGCTGGGAATTTGTATCTGACGGGAGGCGTGCATGGGTAGTCCTTGCAGGTGCGGTGATCACTGTGTCCCCAGTGGTGTAGGGGTCAGCGCAACTGCCTAGAAAGCAGGAGACCCGGGTTCGAATCCCGGCTGGGTACACATTTTCAGCTTTGCCCAATAGCAGTTGAAGTCATATATTCTATGAATATTAAATAATAACAGCTGCAGGATCAGAATGTGACGTCTGTTCTTTCCGAACAGACGCCACATGTATATATATAATATGCCGGTGATGGGCAATGATCCTATCGTTAGTGGGGAGGGGTGGGCAAGTTTGAAGCCCTTACTCTTACGGGAATTAGTTAAACTACGAGTTTGAGTACTATGGGCAGGGCGAAGCTGGGAATTTGTATCTGACGGGAGGCGTGCATGGGTAGTCCTTGCAGGTGCGGTGATCACTGTGTCCCCAGTGGTGTAGGGGTCAGCGCAACTGCCTAGAAAGCAGGAGACCCGGGTTCGAATCCCGGCTGGGTACACATTTTCAGCTTTGCCCAATAGCAGTTGAAGTCATATATTCTATGAATATTAAATAATAACAGCTGCAGGATCAGAATGTGACGTCTGTTCTTTCCGAACAGACGCCACATGTATATATAATTACAAATTAATTTCAAGTACGCGGAGTCATGACGCAATTAGCGACTAAACAAATACGAGGTTGGCGCATATTGCACAACAGGGCGAACGGCTGAATTTTTCATGGTAGGAAGGGAGCAGGCCGTGACACAGTTTTACGTCAGAGCGGCAGGCTCCAGCCGACGTGACAAAAAAAAAAAAACAAAAAAAACAAACGTGCAGCTCGTGGCAGTTACGTGGCAGGAAGTGGCACAACACGTAGCAAATATTATACGCAGTCTGATGAAACGTTTAAAGCAGGTGACGCCACACTCTGGGCATACGTCTTGTGCAGATGAGACACGCCTTCTCATTGGCCGGACAGTTCCGGCACGTCTTCGTAAGAAGCCACCTGATTCGTTCAGCAAAAGAGACGCGCACCCTGGTGGACATGCACTGCGAGAAGGCAAGAAGCGTCAGATGGGGCGGCGATTGCTAATCAGTCCTGCTAAAGTATTGCGATTAGTTGAGATGAAGATACGAAGAACCCTTCTTCGTGAAGATGGTATTAGTGTAGAAGATGAATCATTTGCATGCTTTCTCGTATCTGTTATGGTACAGAAATATGAGCATGAGTTAGATACTGTTGTTACAAACTCATAATAATGATAATCGGGATGATAATGACGAACAACTCATTGCAAGCGGTAGTGCTACGGTAAGTGCGTGAAGAGGCGATGGAAGCAGTGGCAGTGAATACCAACAGTCTTTTGGGAAGAAGGTTAAAATTGCAGTTATCGTCACGGCTTTTGATGACAATTCGGTAGAGAATATGTACGATGATTATTACATAAGTTATAGTTAAGATATCTACAGTACGTATGGCGTCTACAATTACATCTACAGTGCTATCTAGGGCATGGTTGACGAGCTTTGCAGAATAATGACAGCCACCAGCAAATTGAAGTGTACGTAGAGATCCTGTAAACAAACGTTCATACAGATATGTTTGTTCGAGCCCATGTACTTTCCTTGTGAGTGGGGGAAGGTTAACACTAGGAAAGTATGTTGTCAGCAAAATGTTAAGGGATGATGTGAACGAAGGCTGTACGAGGTGGAGGAAGGTTAACAGATTCATCATTGAGGAGACAGGTTTAAGGACTGCAGACCATCTCATTCTGGCTCTCAGATGAAGAGACTGGGAAAAGGCAAACAGGATTGTCAATAAGGAAGGATGTGGTGATGGGAGGTTAGGAAGGGTTTAGAGGGAGTGCGATCCCTCTGACGCTGGTCCTCAGTAATGGCCGAATGAATTAGGGGAAGGCAAATGGAAGGATGTGATGAGAGTAAATGGAGAAGAGCCAACATCTATCTAACGGTAGTTCAGAGTAACTTAAAACATATAATGGAAAATGGGACTGGTCCTGATTATCTCTGTTATGTCACTCATATCGCATTAAAACGTAATGAGCTGGGCTTGATGGCTACTGACCTGCAGGGCAGGCCTCCAGTAGCCGATCTCCGGGTCCCGGTCCCACTCGTCATCCGGTACGGGGTAGCATCTGCCGTTCCCGGTTGGGTCGTAGGCGTAGAGGTCCTTGCAGCACTTGCGCACACAGGGTGTGGCCCCCGTGCAGACGCAGGCGAAGGCAGTGTGTACTGTGGTGCTGCCCACGCGCACGCCATCCACACAGAAGGACGCGGCCGGAACCAGCGCATCCTCTGGCGCTATGTCCGGCACCAGCACCTGCAGCCGCACCTGCATAACAGACCATCCTGCTGATATGCTAGTGTATGTGCTGTGCCAGCCACGCACATGCCGTCCACACAGGAGAACACGGCCGGCACCAGCGCATCCTCTGGCGTTATGTCCAGCACCAGCACCTGCAGCTGCACCTGCGTAACAGACCACCCTGCTGATATGCTAGTGTATGTGCTGCGGCGCCCATGCGCTCGCCATCCACACAGGAGGACACGACCGGCACCAGTGCATCCTCTGGCGTTATGTCTGGCACCAGCACCTGCAGCCGCACCTGCGTAACAGACCATCCTGCTGATATGCTAGTGTATGTGCTGCGGCGCCCATGCGCTCGCTATCCACACAGGAGGACACGGCCAGCACCAGCGCATCCTCTGGCGTTATGTCCGGCACCAGCACCTGCAGCCGCACCTGCGTAACAGACCATCCTGCTGATATGCTAGTGTATGTGCTGCGGCGCCCATGCGCTCGCCATCCACACAGGAGGACACGGCCGGCACCAGCGCATCCTCTGGCGTTATATCCGGCACCAGCACCAGCAGCCGCACCTGCGCAGCAGACCATCGTGCTGAAATGCAAGTGTACGTGCTGCTTCACGAAAATTAAGATCCAGCTGTTGTTGTTGTTGTTGTGGTCTTCAGTCTAAAGATCGTTATCTGTCAGTCCCCTAATTCATTCAGCCATTACTGAGGACTAGCGTCAGAGATATCGCACTTCCTCTAAACCCTTCCTAACCTGTCGCATAGTAAACAGCGCTAAGTATCGTAATTTAATTTGTGTCAAATTTAATTTGCCGGTCTGGATCTTCATTTTCGTTAGTACTTCTGGTTAAAGAGGTTTAGTCCCGCGTACGTGGCATATTTTGTTTGTGCTACTGTTTTTAATAGTTGAAAGGTTGCGGGTTCGATCCCCGCTAGGTCCTAGGATTTTTATCTGTCACTTTCCACTTCTTTCACCTCTGGCAGTATTGCTCATGTGAAAAATACCGAGTAGCACCGTGGTTCGGAACCGACGTTAAACTGTAGGTCCCCCTATAACTGGCTGGGTAAGTCAGTTCGAAGGTCGGAGGAAGGCAGCGGCATACCACCTCCAAACAGGACCATGCCTAGTAAAGCACTGTGGTGTTCTAACCAATCTTCGGATTGTTGACTGCTTTACCTTTTTTTATCCTCGCGTATTTGATAGTGTTGGGCGTGCCAGCTGTACTCACAGCAGAGTTACAACTAAGCAGGAGCGAACTATTGTGATTTTTGTGGGCTGAGCAGTGTCAGTTTTTATAAACTCGCGGTAGTAACAAGATACTTAACTCTCTACAGGAAATTGTTAATTCGTTAGGATGGATAGGATGTGTGACTGCTGCGTACGGGCGCAGGAGGAGCTGGCCGCTGTTCGCGAGCAGCTGTGCGTGTTGTTGGCCGCGGACAGCCGTCTTCAGGCTGCTGCCTCGGAGTGTTGCGGCAGTGGGGACTCTGGTGCGTCGCATGGGACACCACAGGTGTTCCATGCTTCACCCCGGTCCCTGCTGTCGGGACATTTTCGCGCGAACCGGAAGCGGTTGAGCCACCTTCTTCTCAAGGAGTGTGGCGGGCTCAATGGCGTTCGCGTCGCTCGGGCGAAAGGTCAATGTGGAGGCTGGCCGTGCAGCGTCACCCACTCTGCCTGTGAGTGGACATGCAGCCGCTCCTTCAGCAAGGTCCGAGCAGGCACACGGGGGGAAGGGTTATTAGCGATTGGGAGCTCCAATGTTAGGCGGGTGATGGAGCTCCTTAGGGAAATAGCGGAAAGGTCGGGGAAGAAGGCCAGTGTGCACTCAGTTTGCTTGCCGGGGGTCTCATCCGAGATATGGAGGAGGTCCCTCGGGCGGTGATAGAGATCACGGGGTGCACCCGATTGCAAATTGTTGCTCATGTCGGCATCAGTGACTCCTGACGGCTGGGTTCAGAGATCATCCTCAGTTCATACAGGCGGTTGGTAGAGTTGGTGAAGGCTGAAAGCCTAGTTCGCGTGGTGGAATCTGAGCCAACTATTTGTAGTATCGTTCCCAGAACCGATCGCGGTCCTCTGGTTTGGAGCTGAGTGGAAGGCTTAAACCAGAGGTTTAGACGATTCTGCGGCGATCTTGGGTGCAAATTTCTCGACCTCTGCTGTGGGGTGGAGAAATGTAAGGTTCCCCTGTATAGGTCAGGCGTGCACTACACGCAGGAAGCGGCTACAAGGGTAGCGGAGTACGTGTGCAGCGCACATTGGGTTTTTTTAGGTTAGAGAATTCCCTCCCTAGGCCCGACAAGACGCCTCCTGAGTTGCAACAAGGTAGCAGTAGGCAGAACGCAACAGGGAATGAAAAGATCAATGTATAGTAGTTAACTGCAGGAGCGTCTATAGAAAGGTCCCAGAACTCTTCTCATTAATAAACGGTCACAATGCCCACATAGTATTAGGAACGGAAAGTTGGCTGAAACCAGATGTAAACAGTAAAGAGATTCTAAACTCATGTTGGAATGTATACCGCAGAGACAGGCTGCACAATGAAGGGGTAGGCGTGTCTATAGCGATAAAAAATGCACTAGTATCGAAGGAAATAGACGGAGATCTGAAGTGTGAAATAATTTGGGTAAAGGTCACGGTTAAAGCAGGCTCGAACATGGTAATTGGATGTTTCTATAGGCCTCCTGGCTCAGCAGCTGTTGTGGCAGAATACCTGAAGGAAAATTTGGAAAATATTTCGAGTAGATTTCCCGATCATGTTATAGTGATTTTAATTTACCGTATATAGACTGGGACACCCAAACATTTATGACGGGTGGCAGGGACAAAGAGTCCAGTGAAATTGTTTTGAGTGCATTATCTGAAAATTACCTAGAGCAGTTAAACACAGAACCTTCTGGTGACAAACATACTGCAACTATTCGAAACAGTTAACGCAGAACAGGGAATCAGCGATCATAAAGCAGCGTCGATAATTTCAGCCATAAATAAAAATATTAATAAATGAAGGAAGATTTTTCTGTTCGGAAAAAGTGACAAAAACGGATTTCAGACAAAGTACTTGACGGATCTACACTGAAGTTTTATCGCAAGTACAGATAGTGTTGAACAGTAGTCAAATTTCAAAGCCATCGTACAATATGCATTAGATCAGTATGTACCAAGCAAGATCGTAAGAGATGGAAAGGAGCCACAATGGTTCAACAACCGAATTAGAAAACTGCTACCAGAGGGATAGAAAAACAATTAAAATCTCTCAAAAGAGGAAAGGCCGCAGGACCAGATGGGATAGCAGTTCGTTTTTACACAGAGTACGCGAAGCTACTTGCCCACCCCCCTCTGGCAGAGGTGTACCGTAGGTTTCTAGAAGAGGGTAGCGTTCCGAAAGATTGGAAAATGGCGCAGGTCATCTCCGTTTTTAAGAAGGGACGTCGAACAGATGTGCAGAACTATAGGGCTATATCTCTAACGTCGGTCAGATGTAGAATTTTGGAACATGTATTATGTTCGAGTATAATGACATTTCTGGAGACTAGAAATCTGCTCTGTAGGAATCAGCATGGGTTTCGAAAAAGGCGATCGTGTGAAACCCAGCTCGCGCTATTCGTCCACGAGACTCAGAGGGCCATAGACACGGGTTCTCAGGTAGATGCTGTACTTCTTGACTTAAGCAAGGCTTTTGATACAGTACCCCACAGACGTTTAATGAACAAAGTCAAAGCATATGGTCTATCAGACCAATTGTGTGACTGGATTGAGGAGTTCCTAGATAACAGAATGCGGCATGTCATTCTCAATGGAGATAGTCTTCCGAAGTAAGAGTGATGTCAGGTGTGCCACGTGGGAGTGTCGTGGGTCCGTTGCTGTTCACTGTATATATATATAAATGACCTTGCGGATAACATCGGAAGCTCACTGAGGCTTTTTACAGATGATGCTGTAGTATATAGAGAGGTTGTAACAATGGAAAATTGTATTAAAATGCAGGAGGATCTGTATTGAATTGACGCATGGTGCAGGGAATAGCAATTTAATCTCAATGTAGACAAGTGTAATGTGCTGCGAATAGATAGAAAGAAATATCCTGTATCATTTATCTACACTATAGCGGGCCAGCAACTGGATGAAGTTAATTCCATAAAGTATCTGGGAGCAGGCATTAGGAGTGATTTAAAATGGAACGACGATATAAAACGAATTGTCGATAAAGTTGATGCCAGACTTAGATTCATTGCAAGAATCCTAAGGAAATGCAGTCCGAAAACAAAGGAAGTAGGTTACAGTACACTTGTTCGCCCACAGCTTGAATACTGCTCACCGGTGTGGGATTCGTACCAGGTGGGTTGATAGAGGAAGTAGAAAAGATCTAGCGGAGAGCAGCGCGCTTCGTTACAGGATTATTTGGTAATCGTGAAAGAGTTACGGAGATGATCAATGTCGCTCGGTACGGGCTTTTGTCGAAGTTTCGAGAACATACCTTTACCGAGGAGTCTAGCAGCATATTGCTCCCTCCTACGTATATCTCGCGAAGAGATCATAAAGATAAAATCAGAGAAATTAGAGCGCACACAGGTGCATGCCGACAATCTTTCTTTCCGCAAACAATACGTGCTGGAATAGGAGGGAGAACCGATAGTGGTACTCAAGGTACCCTCCGCCACACACCTATCGGGTGGCTTGCGGAGTATGCATGTAGATGTAGAAGATTGGCTTGATAAAGCTCTCCACGCTACCCTGTCGGCGAATTTCTTCATATGATAGACTGTTGACTAATTAGAGCAGGCAGTCGAAACTAGGCTGTTATTCATACAGATAAGCGAAGACGTACGAGAACCGATAAAACTTGTCTGGGACACCTGCCGATTGAACTCGAAGTTACCTTTTAATTTCTTATTGCGTCATGCTGAAACCTATTGTAAACAATTGTGTGAGCTTTTGTTCAACAATATGTATGTGGTGTACTGTTGTTATTATATAACTTTGAGCCCTGATACAAATGTTTAATGAATCCTGAAAATATTACTCTTTCTAATCTCATGTTCTTTAAACAGCTTTAATGCACGCAAATAAACAATCATGTGGATGCATGTGACCAGAATTTAATTTCTGCGGCTTTTATAAACGTCTAGATCGTTTTCATTGAAGTAATGATGGTATATTAAAGGCGACGTTAAACTCGACCGTCGTTGCTCGAGGTTGGGGTAGGGGATTCCCACAGAGAGTTGTATACAGCAGTGCCCTGATGCAGATTTTGCAGATTTTTTATGAATCTGGCTAGACTCCGTGACCAAGCGTGTGTACTCCGGCAGGTTGGGGGCGGAATGTGCCTTCAGTTGGCTGATTACATACACTTAGTCGCAAAAGTATTAGGACAGCACGTAAATGCGAATAATTTTGCACTTAGCGGCGTGAACAAATACAGAAATTGCACTTGTAATGTTTTTGGGACTCCGGGTATGATGTCGCAAAGTGAAACACGCGTCAAATACGAAGAATTGTTGTTGGTCATGTGTCTGATACGTAATATTTCCTGAAAACGGCGTGGGAAGGTGCAACAAAAGTATTCGGACAAAGGCGGACAACGTGAGAGAATAGTTCATTCCGAGACGAACAGAGGGTGAAGCGACTGC
This sequence comes from Locusta migratoria, assembly GCA_026315105.1. Lineage (NCBI taxonomy): Eukaryota > Metazoa > Arthropoda > Insecta > Orthoptera > Acrididae > Locusta > Locusta migratoria. The sequence continues at coordinate 123,878,986 of CM048751.1, forward strand.
AGTGTGTCCGACATTTTAGCGAGACGATAGCGATGATTGGTGAACACGTATTGCGAACCTGTGCAGGTCGACGATGGGACGCAGAGGGAAGTGTTCTACGATCGAGCAAAGGCAACTTGTCGTTTATCATCACGCGAAGGGGAAAACCTGCAGGGAAATTGCCGCAATAGTGAACATGAAGAAAAGTACAGTTCACGACATTATTAAACGGTTCGAGAAAGAAGACCGTTTGGAATTCTGTTGAAGTACAAGACGGCCACGGAAATTTTCACAGAGAGATGAACGTGTGATTGTACGAAAGGTACAACAGTATCCGAAAATATCTGCCACACGAATTGTAAGTGAGGTGGAGGGAGACCTCGGTATACAAGTTCACCCCGAAACCGTGCGGAGAGTACTAAGACGATCGCAGTACCATGGTCGAGTGGCACGACGAAAGCCATTCATAAATGCAGTGAACCGGAAGAAACGTATGCAGTTTGCGATGGAATACGCCGAATACGACCAGGCTTGATAGAATCGGGTGATATTTTGTGACGAATGTAAATTTACATTATGGGAAAGCGACGGAAAGGGAAACGTGTGCGATAGACCAATGAAGAGCTGAATCCCAGGAACCTCAAACCAACAGAAAAGTTTGGAGGTGGGAGCATCATGGAGTGGGGATGCATGTCCGGCAATGGTGCGGGTGATTTAGTGTTCATTGACGATACGATGAACAACGAAGCGTATTTGAATATACTGCGAGGACATTTGAAGCGGAGTGCACGTCTAGGTATTGCGAACAACTTTCATTTTTATTAAGAAATAATCCCAAGCATACCGCGCATATTGTACAATTGTAGTTGCTCTTCAATTGTCCGAAAGTATTGCACCCCCTCTCCAATCACCAGACCTTAACCCAATCGAACATTTGTGGGATAAATTGAAACGGACCCTCCACGCGGACATCTATACGAAGGAGACCTTGAAAGAAAAACTGCGCCAAGAATGGGCAATTTCACGAAAAAACTCGTGGAATGTATGCCTAGTAGATTGGAGGAGGTATTGAAAATGAAAGGTGCACCCACAAGATATTGACATTTTCGTCTTACAACTTATGAACATTTATTGGACAATGTCCGAATACTTTTGTAGCCGGAGTGTGTGCAGGTTGTTTCATTTTTGTTATTTATGATTTGGAAACGAAATAATACAATAATTCGTTTGTAATTAATGTTGTTACGCTTATATATTGTTAATAAATATGTTTGGGTTTCATAGTCAGTGTTTCTCGAGTACTTATTGTGAAACTTCCTACTGTCCGAATACTTTTGCGACTGAGTGTATTTTCTTTTTGGAAGGCAGTTGGTAGCTCCCAGGTCGTGTGTTTAATTGGGGCAGATGATTTGAGGACGCTCCCGATTAGCCTGAGGGTTCAGCATTGGTGGCTGTCCTCGCGGCTACCGAGTTTTTGCGAGGAGCAGGGAGAGGGCGAGAATAGGAAACACTTATGAAGACCGGCGATCGGGAAGGTCTCACTACGCGGTGCCTACCCGCCAACGTGTCGCGAAAGTTTCTGTGTGTTGAGTTCGGACTTGCATTTACCACCGCTTTGGTCGGTCGGGAACTTTGATTATTTTTCAGAGTGTTGGTCTGTTGGAACCATTCTTTGAACTTTATTTTGTGGGGCATCACCATCTGCAACCACAGTTAGTCCAGCTTTCTATAGACACGGTTGTTGCTTACTGTGTGTCGTTACCGCAAGCGCACGCAACAGAGGTAAACGTCACCATTCCGCGGCTTTGGCGCAGTTTATAGTTCACGTTCAGAGCCTAGTGACTGCCAACGACGCTGCTGCTGCTGCAAGTTCTGCATGACTCCTATTTGGGTATAGTATATTGCTTGTGCAACCCCGACCCCTGATAGGGCACTGATTACAATCGTCAGTAATCGTCTTGTTTTATAATCCGAGACTTGTTTCAGTTGCAAACTAGTTGCATTCATGATCACTAGGTTACTGTATCTATAGATATAACCAGTCAGTTTCAATCTTGTTTCTGTAATTTTGTATTAAGTGTTCAATTAATTCATGTTTTGTGCTTTAAACGTGATTAGTGTTCGAACTTTGTATATGTTGACAGTGACAACTGGTCACAAACTTTGATTTTTCTGTTAGGCTGTATTAACTGGGGTAGGCTACGGACACGCAAGTCGCCGAAGTGGCGTCCAAATGAAAGCCTTGCACCAGGCCAGTGAGCCACACGAAATTATTATTATCTTTATTGTTAAATATAATCATTTATTTTAGAATTGTTTTACCTAATTAAAACCCTCTCACTTATTTTGGTGGGTTATGTTTTCATGTGTACAAATAATGGAAAATTGCTAGCTCAGATTGACTTGAGTTTTATTTTATTAACAATGATTCACAGATTTTTAAAAATAGTATATCATTTTGAGATCTCAAGACGTTATTCGACGGTTAGGATAGGCACTGTTAATTTTCCTGTTTTTATATAAAACACAGCGATGGCCCATAATTAAGATAAACTTGCATATAAATAACTTTCTAGATATTAAAATCAATCTGCGGGTATGGAAATTGGGGTGCAGGTTTAATGAGCAATAAACAATCACATCTAAACGCGTACACCACAACACAAGCAACATATAAGTTCCAATAGATGTCAGTCAAGCCGCACAAAGATATAAACAACAAGCATGACGGAGCGGTAAAGATAATCGATCAGTTCCAGTCATAACACGAGGAAGGGACTACACTGCTTGTGCCAACTGTAGTTTCTCCATGCCTAAAAGGTCATTCTTGAAGTTTGATCGTATCCGCATTTTTTACTTTGTGTCTGGAAGGAGTCTCATCAAAAGAAGTTTCTAGACGTCTCGGTGAGTATCAAAGCGATGTTGTCCCGATGAGAAAGAGGTGCAGAGATATGTGGGAAGTGACTTGCCCCACTCTCGATGCCCAAAGGCTATCGCGGCAGTTGATGACCACTACTTACGGATCTCCACTCAGAGGAATGCCGACGGGAACGCTACCACGCTCAATGATGATTTCCTTGCAACCACAAAACGTGTTGAACTCAAAGAGTACGTAACAACCAACATGACTTGCAACTTCACTCCTGACTTCCGTGGCGAGTTCTAGCTTTCACATCTAGCTACTATGCAGCCTGATACAGATGGTGCCAACAGCATGCTGACTGGAGTCAGCCAGAATTCGCGTCAAGTGCTGTTCACAGATGAGACTCGCATCTGCCTTCAACCAGACAATCGATTTTAGAGGAATCCTGGTCAGCATAGATGTGCAGCAAGGTGGTTGTTCTATGATGTATTGGGGGGACATTATGACTGCCACCGTACGCCGATGATGGTCATAAAAGGCAATCAAACAGCTATACAACACACGAATGACATTCTTCGACCAATAGTGGAGAAGTATCGGCAGTATTTCGCTGGCGGATTCGTCTTAATGGGCGACTTTTCTCACGCTCATCACGAACTCTTGGGAATGCTTTCCTTTACGATAACGACGTCGCATGATTAGAATGGTCGGCACCTTCTCCAGACATGAAACCCATCGAACACTCATGAGGTACACGAAAAGACCTACCAACGAAACATCTAGGCCGAATCGCCGTTGAGAAGTGGAACCATGTGGAACAACATGATTTGGTAGACAGTATGCCACGACGGATACGGGCATGCGAGAGTGCAGGACAACGTGTTTACCCGGTGGAATCTAGTTATTGTCATACAAATAGTCAATTTCTGTTTTCATAAGCAATAAAGGGAGCTGAAAAGTATTTGTGTATCACTATTCCATTTATATGTAATGAGTCATGAAACTCTAGAACCGTCGTGATGCAACACTTTTCTTGCGGTATTAAGTGAAATGATACGTTCGAAAAATGGTAAAGCCAAGACCGCTGGTATATAATTTTATTTGGACGACCGGTTTCGATGCTCTCTGCCATCATCATCTGGTCCAAAATTGTTTTACATCGCAAGATGTAAGATCGTCATCTTGTAAAGGCAACAGCTGTTGTATAAAATAAATTTAAAGTGCATAGATGCACTATGTCATTGTAATAAAAGTTTAGATATCAAAGTGATATGTAAACTTTTATTGCAATGACATAGTGCACCTATGTGCTTTAAATTTATTTTGTACAAAATGTTCAAATGTTCAAATGTTTGTAATTCTATCGGACCAAACTGCGTGGTCATCAGTCCGTAGCTTACAAACTACTTAAACCTAGGTTAACTAACCTAAGGACAACACACACACCCATGCCCCAGGGAGGACTCGAACCTCCACGGCGAGCAACCGCGCGTTCCGCAGCGAGACGCTTTAGACCGCTCGGCTACTCCACCGCGGCTTATTTTGTACAACAGTATTCATCTTGAGGTTTGAAAAGCTCTTCAATCTCCGTGTTTGCTTACAATATAAATTTGCTTTATAGGGAAGGTCCGCCTTGAACAAACACAAATGTTTTTTGATTTCTCCCATACATGTTTCACTGGCGTTGCATCATCATCAGTGGGATGTTTAATTCGTATTGTCTGTCACATTAACAATGAAATGATTGTTACTTTTGTACATTAACAGTAAAAACTACCGATAATTGTGAGACTACTAACATCATTTCTTATTTTTATAGGTATGCTAGGCGTACCTTAATACAACATGTAGTTATGTTTGTGGTTCTTCAACTCACAAAACGCCACTGATATTTTTGACAGTTTGTCATCTGCAAACCAAAACGTGTGTATTTAATGTGGTGAATGGTTAGCTTGTAAATATTGGGATTTTTACAAAAATACAGGACGTAGTTTTTGTGTTTTGGTTTGATTTTATTGTAGCTACTGCTTCTATAACAAAATGTCTAAGTGTTTATAGCAAGTTTTTGTCACTTACTTTGGTGGATATGCGCTGTTTTCGTGTTGTGGACAGGCACTGTGTCACTTTCACTTCACTCAATGTTTTCATAACATAAAAATTGATGATGCAACGCCAGCGAAACATGCATGGGAGAAATCAAAAAACATTTTTGTTTGCTCAAGGCGGACCTTACCTATAAAGCAAAAATTTATTTTGTACAACAGTTGTTGACATCACAAGATGACGGCTGTGTAAAACATTTTGGACCAGATGATGATGGCAGAGTCCATCTAAACCGGTCGTCCAAATAAAACCAGCTTTACCATTTTTGGAACGCATCATAATATTACATCGCCTCCTCACAATATAAACAAAATATTAACTGAAAGGTTTCTTTGGATATGTTTGAAAAAACAGTTTACGTACATAGCCTAATAGAGTTGAGCTGTCTTGAATACAAAAAATATATATGTTGCATGTTGCTGATCATATCTTGTAGAATCCATGCAGGTACTATTCCATGAGCCGCTTCCTGCTTACCTGTTTGGATCCTATATGCAAGTGGAATTCGTCCATGTCCACGCGCGGGATGTTGACCAGTTCAAGGCGCGAATCCTCCTTGCAGGCGGCGGTCGCATTGTACTCGACTCTCACTCCTGACAGAGCCCGGCTTACGTTCTCCAGCTCAACGAACGCGTTGTCTGCAAAGACCAAAGCACTGTCTTAGTTTTCGTAGTAACTTGCACAGGTCACTAACATAAGCTTAGAAGATAAATTTTGTCACTACCCCCGTCCTACGCCATTGGTCACTTTGGAGCACTATATATTGAAGTGACGAAACCCGTGGGTCAGTTCCTATTATCGTATCGGATTTCCTTTTGCACGGTGAACTGCAGCAACTCGAAGCGGCATGAACAAAACACGTCACTAAAACTCCCCTGTCGTAATTCCGAGCAGTGCTGCATCTGTAGCCATCTATAACTGCGAAAGTGTTGGCCGGTGTGTGCACGAATTATAACCCGTAAATATTCTATTTATGTAGTGCGATCTGGGTGGCCAAATCACTCCTTGAAATTGTCCAGACATATACTCGAAGCCAATTGCCAAGTTATTGTGGCTCAGAGGTATGGTGCACTGTCGAACACAAAAATTCCATTGTGGTGCGGGAACATCCACTTCATGAATGGCTGCAAATGATCCCCCTGTAGCTGATAAACAATTTCCATTCAAAAGAGAAAATTGGTGAAAGAAATTTCGCAAATAGATCTCACCGCAACGAATAACGCCTTTCTTTTAAAGATTTCCACCTCAACTCGTGCATCATTTCCGTGATATCTAAATCTACATAGATACTTTGCAAATCACATTTAAGTTCCTGGAAGAGGGTTCATTAACCACTTTCATAAATTTACCGTTCCATTCTCTAATAACGCGCGGGAAGAAAGAACATCTAAATCGTTCCGTTTTCGATCTGATTTCTCTTATTTCATTGGGATGGTCATGTCTCCCTAAGTAGGTGGGTGCTAGCAAAATACTTTCACATTCAGAAGTAAAAGTCGGTGATTGAAACTTCGCGAACAGATCACGCCGTAATGAATAATGTCTTTCTTTTAATGATTTCCACCCCAATTCGTGCAACATTTCTGTGACGCTTTCCCCCTGCCTGCCCTATATGGCGATAATACAAAACGAGCTGCTCTTCTCTGAACTTGCTTTAAATCTTCTGTCAGTCCAACCTGGTGTGGTCCCCACAATGCGCAGCAATACTCCAAAATAGGACGCACAAGTGCAGTGTAGGCATTTTCTTTAGCAGAACTGTTGCATCTTCTCAGTATTCTGCCAATGAAACGTAGCCTATGGTTCGCCTTTCTTGCATTAGATGTGTCTTCTTTTCAAGCGATTCTAGGTATTTAGCTGAGTTTCATAGATTCGACTGATAGATAATATAAATGAAGTTTAACGGATTTCTTTTAGTGCTAATGCGCAAGATTTCACATTTTTCATGTTTTAGGATCAAATGCCAAATTTGCACCTTGCAGATGTCTAAATCATTTTTCAGCTGTGTTTGACTTTCTGGTGACTTTACTAACCGTTAAATGACAGCATCATCCAAAAACAGTGTAAGGGAGCTGCTCACATTGTCTCCTAAATTGTTTATAAAGATTATGAACAGTATGGGCCGTAGAGCACTTCCCTTGGGAATGCCAGTTATCACTTCTGTTTTACGTCCGTACTTTATCCTTTGTGAGACGAAATCACGAATCAAGTTGCACAATTGTGACGGTATTCCATAAGCACACAATTTACATAGAAGGCGCTTGTGAGGTACAGTGTCACAAGCCTTCCGGAAATCTAGAAATATGGAATCGACTTGAGGTCCCTCGTCTATAGCACTCATCATAATGTCATGTGTTTCGCAAGAAGACTATGGGTAAATAGGTCTTTCTCTTCGAGGTAGTTCATAATGTTTGAGGAAAGTGTATGTTCCAAAATCCTGCTGTAAAACGACGTCAATGATGAGTATCTTGAAGTTTTCCCGGCGTAATGATTGGTCCCCCATATTTCGGGCTTGCAGCCGGATCATGTTGACGTCCTCCAACAATATTTCGGCTGACAAACATGCAGCCATCTTCAGGTGAGTACGAGACTGAAGATTATTGGTTCTATATATAGGGTGTTTCACTAAGTGTGTTTGCCTCTGTAACTTATAAAATAATAGGTGACGGGAAATTTTAATGCGGCAGGTCAACACAAGAAATGTTACACTTTCTGCGGAGCTATGAACTTAGTTTATTGTATCATTTTCCAAAGAGTTACAGCACAAAGATATATTTTTTTAAATGGAAGAATAGTTGTTTCTATCGTGCATTGGATTCGTTGAAATTAGCTGTGTCCAAATCAATTTAAACTACATTCCTATCACTGTTAATTTGGGAGCTACAACCCTTCAAAGTTTAGGGGGCGGAGGCTGCGACAGCGTAGCTGACTGGCTGGTGGTCATGAGACAGGGGCTAGCCACTCGGCCAATCAGCTACGCCCCCGGAACTTTGAAGGGTTGTAGCTCCCAAACTAACAGTGATAGGAATGTAGTTTAAATTGATTTGGTCGCAGCTGGTTTAAACGAATCCAATGCACGATAGAAAAAACTATTGTTCCATTTAAAAAATATATCTTTGTGCTGTAACTCTTTGGAAAATGATACAATAAACTATGTTCATAGCTCCGCAGAAAGTGTAATGCTGTAAGCCAAATACATTACACTAGCATGAACTGCTCAAACCTCAGCAACTGTCATCATTTGGTTCAACTTCACAATGTGCATCCAATGTGGCTATGTGTCATTCATATATGGAACTATACACAGTTCTGCAAAACCTTTCAGATGTTGTACCTATATGGAAAACAGATGACCTTTAAACTCTATGTGCCGGCCGCGGTGGCCGAGGTGACTGAGGCGCTCCAGTCACGGTCAGCACGGCCACTACGGTCGGGGGTTCGAATCCCCCCTCGGGCATGGATATTTGTGCAGTCCTAGTTCGTAAGTAGTTCATAAGTAGTTTGTAAGTTTAGGGACTGATGACCCCGTAGTTAAGTCCCACAAGCTTTATAAACATTTGTACATTTTGAAATTCTATGTTACAAGTTGCTAATATTAATTTCATAAACAAAAATTCGAACTGCAATGAGGTAATTGATGACATGCCCCCAATAGTCATTTTACATTTCATAAAATGAAACTTTTTGAACTTCCTGTCCACCAGTGCTGTCTAAAGTAGCTCGTCTTTAAGAGCTACTAGTATTGGAAAAGCCTGTTTTTTATTTCATTCATTCAAAATTCGATATTGTCTTGACTGACAGCCTGTTAAGCAAGAGTAACTATCTCTAAACACAAGTAATACGGCTACTTGTATTCCTGAGAAATATAAATGGGAAGAAAGTATTAGTTCTTTTTGTCCCTTTCTTAAACCGATTTCTGCAATTAAAAGCAAAGCAGCTCTTCACCATCGTACTTCATGTACACTGCAATAGTCAAACAGTAAAGACGTGACTATGAATTGGGTATATATGCCGCAGTAGCTACGTAATATACGATTTATCTCTTAACAACACTCGTAGTTATCTGTCACCTTCCACTATCATGGCGGCCGGCCGAAGGTTCGAATTATCCCACGACAGCAGCACCGTTAGTGAGTCTAGTTATTTTTTACAAGGTCTTTGAGCAGAAGCGGGCCGCGTCTGCGTAATGGTGTGCTTACATTCGCGCCATCTGTCGGAATGCGCCTTAAGCGTGGTGGTTGAAAGAAATCACTTTTTGCCAGAGGACGCACTAGATGTAAACTTATGTCTCTGTGAAACGGTTAAAGAAATTATAGGGTCCTATCCTTAATTCATTTGAAAGTCGCCATCCCGATTAATCAGGTCTTCTGTCAACCGTTTTTCAACGGACTCCTTAATAATTCAATCCCAAAAGGATCTGGTCGTTGCTAAAATTTTTGTTGCAGAATAATACATGGAGTGTCACGTGGAAATACAGTGTTCTGCTATGGCTGATTTTTTGGGCTGCAGTAGATGATTGTGGCGCTCATGATCCACGCATCTTTCTCGTGCTGTGCGAGCAGTTTGACCAATGTAGGATTGACCACATTGACAAGGGATCTTATAAATTCTCGCCTTCCTCAATCCCAAATCATCCTTCGCAGAGCCAATCAAAAGCCGAGATCTTCGCAGATGGTCGGAATATAACTTTTACTGAACGCTTTTTTAGAATGCTTCCTATTTCAGAAGACAGGTTACCCGCATACGGAAGGAACATCCTGGACCTGAACACCTCCATACCTTCTTCTTTTTGTTGTTGTTTACATTTCTTCCTCTTTACAGCTGTGCGGATCTGGCGTGACGAATATCCATTTTTCCGGAAGACTGATTGCAAATGTTCCATTTCTTTAGGAAGGCTGTCCTTATCAGATACCACATGTTCCCGGTGCACCAGAGTACGTAGCACACCTGTGGTTTGTGCAGGGTGGTGGCAGCTTGTCGCCCTCAGATATAGGTCTGTGTGTGTGGGTTTCCGGTAGACGGAGTGACCTAGAGACTCATCAGTTCTTCGAAAAGGATATATAGAAACGGTAGATATCTGTCTTCTTCGACCTCCATGGTAAATTGAATGTTGTTGCGGATAGAATTAAGTTTTTTTTTAAAGAATCCTGCGAGCTTTTCTTCTCCATGAGGACAAACTATAAATTTGTCGTCCACAAACGTAAAAAAACTGTCGGTTTAAATTCTGCCGACTCAAGTGTCTTCTCCTCAAATTCCTCCATACAAAAGTTTGCTACCAGAGGGGACAAAGACCTTCCCATGGCAACACTTCACTAATTTCTTCTTTGATGCCAAGCTCATCTTGCTGATCAACAGAGTCCTCTTTTTGTTGAAAGCGGCTTTGGCCATGACAATTCCTGCTCGAATTTCGTTTGTGCATTGGAACATCCTTTGTCAGGAAGCTTTTCAAGTACTTGAACTGCTTCACATTCTTCAGTTATTGATTCTCGACTATTATCTTCAAGGGTTTACCAGTTTCGATATCCGCATCAGTTTTGGTTTCTCGATGTTGATTTTCATATCATATTTGCTACCTGTTTCCACCAGCCAATCCATCATATGTTGCAGCTGTCTTTGTTTTTTGGCAAGAACTACAATCTCAGGGAATTTTTCCGATAGTATTGAAAACGTAGAAATTTTGCACATAGAGAAGAAGGGACGTAAGCTCGATATTTGGGAAGAATTAGAAAATTTTAAACATTTGTCCTTAAATGATGGACTTCTTCTTAATGAACAGTTGCAGCTGCGTAGTAAAAGTTTCTTCAAAGACATTAAGCAGTTGCTTTAGTAACTTTAAAGCATCCGGGGCGGATTCAATCCTTGCAGATTCTGAGATGCAGTTTCTTTCTTGATGCCTTGTCTGTCTGACGTTTGTACTAAAGATGTTTCATGGCAAAGGTCAAAAACATTATTTTTGTAATCTATGAAATTTACTGAATGTGTCATGCCTTCACTAGATGTCCATTTTTATGTGGAAGCTTTAGACACCTACCTTTCTGGTATGTAAGTTAGCTGCTATATTGATTATTAATTTGGCCACTAGATGGCGACAAGCGTGCACAGCCACTTATTACACTAGTACATCCAGTTGCTTCTCAACCAACACAGCGACTGGATGCAGCCCCTAGCAATTGTTTGCTACTGTTCCTATTATGGTATGACTGTCTGGCTGCGGAAGATACGTTATGGTTTTAATTTTTTTAGTTGACATGTGACTTTTAATCTTTTTACCTCCTTTTGTCTGAAGAAGGTGTCCTTGTGACACTGAAACATGGCCGGCCGTGGTGGCCGAGGGGACTGAGGCGCTCCAGTCACGGTGTGCACGGCCACTACGGTTGGGGGTTCGAATCCCCCCTCGGGCATGGATATTTGTGCCGTCCTTAGTGTTAGTTAATTCATAAGTAGTTTGTAAGCTTAGGGACTGATGACCCCGTAGTTAAGTCCCATAAGTTCTACAAACATTTGAACATTTTTTGAAACATGGGTTACATTCAACTGTAACTTGCGACTGCGGGCTGTAGTTGTTTTAAAAAAAAGTCTAATATAGTACAGTCGATGATTAAAGCCATGCATAAAGTATTACAATATGAGTACCATTTGTCATATTGCATACATCAAATGTATAGCCGAGTTCTTCTTAGGTAAGTGTGCCTTCAGTGATTGTAACAACATTTGCTTTAATCCAGTTTCTTAATTCAGGAAGTGAGCTAGTAGCAGAGGCACGTACACACGATCCTTGAAGCCCCAAAGGAAAAAAAAAATCGCATGGCGTTAGGTCGGGTGAACGTGGAGGCTATGCAAAGCAAGCCCTGTCATTGGGCCCCTTGCGGAGTATCCAGTGCATGGGTACAGTGACGCTGAAGCAATCGCGTACTTCGCTATGCCAGTGAGGTGGCGCGCCATCTTGCTGGAAAACTAAGTTCTCTGGCTCGTCTTCTTTCAACTGAGTGAAGAGCCATTGCTCTAGTGTATCAAGGTAAAAAGTACCAGTTGCAGTAGATTGACTAAAAATGAAAGGCCCATAAACTTTCCTCCGGGATACGGCACAAAAGACAGTCACTTTAGGGGAATCTCGATGCATTTATACCATTTCGTTGGGATTTTCTGAGACTCAGATGCGCACATTGTGAGTGTCAACATGCACACAAAGGTGAAAGGTCGATTCATCACTGAAGATAATATGATCCAGAAAATCGCCATTGTCATGAAACAACTTGTCGTTTGTGAAGTTGGCACGTAATCCGTGGTCTGTTGGCTTTAGAGCCTGTAATAACTGTAAACGGTAAGGGCGTAGGTGTACGCGTTTTCTTAAAACTTTCCAAACAGTTGACACAGGAACTTGTAATTCACGACTAGCCTTTCGGACTGATTTCTTTAGGCTACAAGTGAACGACTCTCTCAACAGTCTCTTCACTAACTCTTCGACCCTGCTCTTCTCAAGGCAGCCGGTATCTTGAAACTGATGATACCATCTACAAATGTTATTATCACTTGTAGGATCACAACCGAACTTCAGCTGGAACGTACGTTGCACAGTAACAACAGATTCGTTCTGTTCACTAGTCGCCATCTTTGATACTAGTGCTGTCTGGCGGATTGCGGCGGAAACGTTGCACGCTGCGCATGCGCACTGGTGGCCAAACAAAACTGTTTGAGTCACTTCGTCATTTGACATATCATTTATAACTGTAAGTTTAATATAATAAATATTATAAAGCGTTAAAGTCCCGATGTCCATTTATAAACACCCTGTATACGTATTTCTCAGGGCACACGCAACAACTACTTCACGCTGATTGTCTCTGAGTTCTCCCAACGGATCGACTGTGCTGTTACTCCTTCTCTACTGACAATACTGTCCTACCCGATCTCCTCTTTTTATTCTGCTTGGTCTGCCTCTTATGGTATCTACATCTACATACATACTTCGCAAATTCACCGTAAGGTGCGTGGCGGAGGGTACACTGTACCACTACTAGGCATTTCCTTTCCTATTCCACTCCCAAATAGAACGAGGAAAAAAAGAATGCCTATATGACTCCGTACGAGCCCTAATTTCTCTTATCTTGTCTTTGTTATCTTTACGCAAAAGTAGGCGGCAAAAGTAGGCGGCACCAAGATCGTACTACACTCAGCTTCAAATTCCGGCCCTCTAAATTTACCTAACAGAAATTCACGAAAAGAACGTCGCCTATCTTCCAGCGATCTCCAATTGAGTTGCCGGAGCATTTCCGTGACACTCGCGCATTGCTCGAACCTACCGGTAACAAATCTAGCTGCTCGCCTCTGAACCGCCTCTATGTCTTCCTTCAAACCGATCTGCTGCAGGTCCGAAACACTTGAGCAATACTCAAGACGTGGTCGTACAAGCCTTTTATACGCGGTCTCCTTTACAGGTGAAGTACATCTTCCCAAAATTCTCCCAATAAACCGAAGTCGGCTGTCCGCCTTACTCACAACTGTCCTTACATGTTCGTTCCATTTCATGTCGCTCTTCAATGTTACGCCTAGATATTTGAACGACACGAAGGCATCAAGAAGCTCACTACTAATGCTGTATTCGAACATTATAGGATTGTTTTTTCTACTCATGCGCATCACCTTACATTTTTCTACATTGAGAGCTAGCTGCCATTCTTCGCACCAACTAGAAATTTTGTCTAAGTCATCCTGTATGCTATTACAGTCAGTTACAGACGACACCCTCCCATACACCACAGCATCATCAGAAAACAGCGATAAATTACAACTTACTCTGTCCATCAGATCATCTATATAGATAGAAAATAATAGCGGTCCTATCACACTCCCCTGGGGCACGCCTGACGATACACTCGTCTCTGATGTCTGATCTATAGTCGAGCTGAAATAGAATGATCCCTGGTGCCTAAGCCAATCGGCTTTGAGCGCCGAATGCGGCAGCAGATCAATGGAGCAAGTATAAAGCAAGCTTTGCTTCGCGCATGTGCGCGTTCGGCTGAGCTGGGCACTTTTGTCAGTTCTGTCAGACAACAGCGACCGGCAGCTATACTGTCCAGCAGCGAACTAACTACTTGGCAACACCGTTGCATACAGTTTCCGCGGCCGGGGCGGTCTTCCAGCCCAGTAGGTGGAGCCATGGATCACCGTCTTTCGGCCCGACTAAAGTATGCCTTCTTGGATAAGATAACATGTGTGTTCGCCCTAAAATATCCTAAGGTAAATGTCCGCACGGCTCCTTTGCAAAGGGTGGGACGATTTCGTTCGTCATCGTCCACAAATATGAGATTGTGACCTATCTCTTGCAAGTGGTTGATGGGACTTTAAAACCTGAATCTCGTCTCTCTCCCATTTTCCATGAAAAGAAACCATCCAATTGGGCTGCAGACAGCAGCGGCACTCACTGAGACTGATGGAGGCCTTGGGCAGCCACCACCAGGGGTCTCCGCCGGCGATCTGCCCAGCTGTGTCGTCGCGACACACGTGCTTGCTGTCCAGGAACTGGTGCCGGCCGCAGCACTTGCGCAGCAGCAGCTCTCCGCGTGACACCGGCACCCAGCCCACCAGAGACAGCGTCAGCACTGCCTGCCATGGACAGACCATCGCCTCGCCACCTGCAACTCCACACACAGCCGCCATCACATCGTCTTCAGGTATTATTACGTCAGACACGAAGGTACGTGTGAGATTCAAAGAAGTACTATCTGAACATGCACCTATACCAGTGAGGTAGCGGTTTACCATAGCTGTTTATTTTATTACCTCAATGCTACCTGTTTCGGTTAATGTACCATTTTCAAGCGCTAGCAGAGATTAGCCAATAGCTTAACATATCATGATACAAAATTGCAAAATAAATAATTGTCATCATACTAAACTTCTTATCAATATTTTCCCAGTGGCCCAATGCTACGATGTAGTTTAGTATGATGACAATTATTTATTTTACAATTTTGCAATTTTGTATTGTGATATGTTAAGCTATTGACTAAAGTCTGCTAGCGCTTGAAAATGGCTCACTACCGGAAACCGGTAGCATTGAGTTCGTAAAATAAACAGTTGCGGTCAACATGTCATTTTGCAATTATCTTAAAGCTGTTAATGCACACCTCTTCACCTTCAAACGTTCAAATGTTTGTAAAGTTTATAGGACTTAACTACGGGGTCATCAGTCCCTAAACTTACAAACTACGTATGAACTAGCTAATCCTAAAGACGGCACAAATATCCATGCCCAAGGGGGGATTCGAACCCCCGACCGTAGTGGCCGTGCAGACCGTGACTGAAGCGCCTCAGTCCCCTCGGCTACCGCGGCCGGCCCTGTTCACCTTTCTAGACCTAATAAATGGTCATATTAAAGCTAACTGGCATATCTGAATTTTCGTTAATTAAGAATATTTAAAGATAAATTTATCCATGTTATGTGGATTGGTATGAGGTCTGAGACTGTATTATAAACTTTTTGAAATAATTTATACTGCTGCAGTCACTTTTTACCAATATATTTATTAGCACGACGCGTGTCGCCAGCGAGCTGCTCCCACAAAACATAACAAAACAGTAATGAAACTGTAACTGTGAAATGTAACCGATGATGGCAGCTCGCTGCCGAAACGCGTAGTGTTAATAAAAATATTAGTAAAAAGTGACTGCTTCCGTATAAATTATTGAAAAAATATTTAAAATAATTTTAAGACAAATTTTTGGAAATTTTTTTAAAATGTACTATGACTATATATGTGTGTGTGTGTGTGTGTGTGTGTGTGTGTGTGTGTGTGTGTGTGTGTGTATGGATATAAGTCAATTTCCCAAAAAAGTTTTTACACTTTATTTTTATAAGATAACTGGTTTCTATCTATGCTAAGATCCTCAGACCGACTGTCTCATGTTGATGTCGTTGAGGAGACTAGCAGTGTCTGACAAAATGAAAAGATGCAAATTAGATGGAATCGCGACGAACTTTATTTCAAACTATTGGCATGGTTGATCGTCCTATGAATTTCAATTTGATCTATATCTATATATAAAAGGCTTGTGTTGAACGTGCTGACAGATTTTTTTCCATGACCACATACTGCCACCCACTCGTGGTTGTGGTGGTAGATAGCGCTTGGTCTAATGTTGTTAGTAAGGGAGTTTGGTCGCGATGCGTGGCAGTGGATGAGTGTGACGAGCAAAAATTCGCAAAATATGCAATTAATACTCGTAGGAAAAGCTATATACTCTGTGACTTACGAACTTACGCTACGAATCAAAATCTGTTTATTCTTTCAATCGTCAGACAATGCGGTCCTTTAATAACGACGAGGAATATCAAATACGCAATTTTTTAAATAGATCACATGTTTCCGTCAACCACACATTATCAACTATGAACAAAGACACAAAACAAAGATAAAAATCCAGATAGACTCAAAGATAAAAATACTCATGGAACATTGATTACTGTCGTGGAAGCGTGGTGGAAACACAGACATACATTAATGAATGTCTCTTAGGCCATAGATATTGATATGCCTGTGCCAGTAAGCTCACTGGTCTGTGCTAATCAGTGATCTCTGATACATATAGCCGCGACACTCTCTGCTGTGAAAGCTGTTATCGTTTGACAGCCGGGTCAAGAAAATCTATGCGACGTAGTCCTACTCATATCCTGGCAACTTCCTGAGATAATGTTGGCAACAGTTGTTGAATAATGAGAATCATGTGACATCTTCATAAGCCAATCGAGTGACACGTAAATATTTTGTCGTGAAATCAAGCATACAGCAGGAACAGCAGTATTTATCTACACTCTATGTGGTTCAGCCATCTTTGCAGCGATTTTATATCGTGTTATTGATGTTGCCAACATAAAAACACGAGGCCGCCAGGATAGAAAGTAAAATTTTACCGAATCAGATACATCCATTGTTGTCACATCTCAATATGACCAGCACTTTCACGCGAAACTCTTTAGTATAGAGTCTCATGATTCACACAGTCTTACAATTCATTCCAAATTCCTATTCAAGAAGATATTTGTGAAAACTGTTACAAATCAATATTCGCACTTATCCAATATCATTTTCAGAAATGTAATTTGCCAGCCGCTTTCGGCGCTGCTGTTGCAATGTGTAACTTTATGAACACAACATTGAATTTACATTGTTCCGAAGCACGGACTTAAATTAATTTCACTCTTAGTATGAAAAACTTTATGAACATTCATCGTTTTCGACAATGAATTCTACTTAAATTGACATCTTGGCTAGGAGAACTGAGTTTATTGACAGAGAGATCCAACAAGGATTGTGTTTTTACTGACCTATGTCCGGAACCCAAAGAACCACGATATATACAGGACCTTCTTTAACAACCGTTACGAAACACGGGCATATAAGCTAGTTATTTAATTAAATCCACTAGTACAATGCAGTCTAAATAGTGATGAGGGGATCTATGATTAATTTGAATAAAGGTGAGCATAAATTTTACAATTTAGATTTATTATCTGATGTATGTCGTGCACAAAAAATTGAACCAAAATATGTACAATTATCAATTATGGACTACAATAGGTTATTTCTCCTGTAATGGTACAAGGATTTTGGAGTAAATAGTAACGCAAAGTGTAAATTTAAATAATGTAGCGCTAACGAAAAACAATATGTAGCTGTTCCAGTATCTGGCACATCACCACAATCAGAGCAGCTGACAGAAGCCATTCAGTTGCCTAGCAGTGTCAGCGACCTGCATTAACTGAAGCTCCGGCCGCTTGACGGAACTGTGCGCAGTCACCGACCCGAGCTAGAAGGTTCGGAAACGTGATGAAGCAGCATGTGGACGTCAACTCTGAGGCAATGACCAGATTTGGAATGTTCCAGCCGCGAACTCAGCACGGGACTGACGTATGTAAAGAGCGCCAGCCAGCTTTTTATAGGTTGGTCACAGCTAGGCGGTAATGTGCCGCCCAGGCTGTGCCACCTATTGTAATGGTCATCAGCCGGTCATAGCTTGGCGGTAATAAGCCGTCCGGTCTGTGCCACAAGTCTCCATCGTCATTGGAACGAGTGTGCCTATTCGCCGCGACATCGCAACACGTCCGACACTGAGCCCCAAGCCCTGGATTTCTATGTCACTGCTGGCTGACTCTTCACACTGCCGCCATAAGACGTGAGGCAACCCGGTCCTCGCGAGACAGCACGGCGCCACCAGAGATACGATACGGAGCCTTTCAGGCTGCCGACGTCACACGCTACCGCCCTCGCACCTGCAGGAGGCTCACCGACGTGGCCGGCGAGAAAGACAGGCCTACAGGCCTGGGCACTCAGCCAGGTGACGTGGCAAGAGTAGTGCTGTGTCGACGCGATTGCGGATTTGACTAGTTAGCCGCTGGGGCACGGCCCACTGCTGCCTAGCGGCTAACCAGTCAAATCCGCAATCGCGTCGGTGCAGAATCTACTCTTGCCACGTCACCTGGCTGTGTGCGATGCCAACGAGAGAGACAGGTTGCGGTGCGGCTGTCAAAGTACGTAAGCAAGGTAGGCCTGAGCCGGCGCGATCGCTAGCGGATTGGCCGGGCGCTGGGGCACAGCCCACTGCCTCCTAGCAGCGGGCCAGTCAGCTAGCGATCGCGCCGGCTCTGGCCTACCTTGCGCCGTGGCCTGTCTCTCTCATTGGCCTTGGCTGAGTGCCCAGGCCTGTCTTTCTCGCCGGCCACGCTCACCAACGCCTGACGTCACGCCACCGTCGCCAGCTGTGCCGTGGGACACGAGCTGCATTTTTCTGACACCGGACCCACCGCTCGCTGCAGTGGCGCGCTCCACCCGACGCCAGAGACAGCGCGGATGCCGCCGGCAGGCGACCATTGCTGCCGAGGTATGACTGGCCACGCTCGGAATATTACGGGCACAAGAAGACAGTATAAGCCAACCTGACGTTTTAATGTTGAATAAAGGCAATTTCTTTGTTCGACAAGAATAGCAGTTTAATTCCAAGCCACCACCTCCCCCGAATCCCACAGTCCACAAAACAACAAAGTATGCAACCTCTTACTGTTACACTTCTACTGTAAATGAATGGCAAGTTATTTGACCAAATCATATAATCAAGAAAACAACCCACAATTACTGAAAAGCAACGGTGTAATCGTGACGTATATCCTAGTACCTGATCTCAAATAAAGTAATTGTATTCCCAATAATCATCTGTCATAACGAACCCTGTGTTTTATCATAAACTGTACTGGGTGGAAACGATGTTGGAGGTGGTCTGTGCTGGTATGCGATGATAACTGAAACGAAAAACAACTCGGCTTTGTATTTTAGAAACTGTACTGATGTACGATCAGCCTCTGTGATTCCAGTGAGTCCCGGTGTCAACGAATTCACGAGTTCGGCAGTGCTTGCCACTTCAGCCGACTCGTGATTGCTAAATGCACAGATGACACCAGAACAGATATGATGGCACTAATTCCAGACACAATGACCTTGTTCTTTGCACACTAACACTCAGCACAAAAGTAGAAGTTCCGAAACAGGTCCGAAAGTCGTGTCAAACTCTAAGTATAGCGACAGAAAACGAGAAGCTGTGGGCAGAAGAGAGGTCTGATCTCTTCAGCTGCAACCATGGAAGCCTCCACAACACTTACTATCTCTCCTCGAAGCCAAAGTCTGGGACACCGCCCTTACTAAAATAAAAGGTCCAATCCCTGTTGAGATAGCAATGTCTGACCCTTGTTGGGCAGCCCTCGGGAAGGTTGATTGCCAAAACTTTCATGGATATCCCGAGTACCCACTCAACAGTGCTCCCGCTTCCGCATGGTCAGAGCCACGCCTTCACATCCCACGTTCTTACGCTGTGGATCTAGAACGTCACGGAAAACGCCATCAATGTGGCTGAGGAGGGTGTTTTGAAAACACCAATTACCACCTGCTGTTCTGATTCTGTCGCCCGTCATCCTGGCACCAGAATTCTCTTGCTGTTACATTCCTTGTCGACCGCCGTCTCGGCGCCTGGCCGCCAGCGTACGAGCTTTCATAAACTGGACAAGTTTCTCCTTATAATCAATGTGTCACGTCCAATGATCTGTTATGCTTTTCTAGACTCCCTCGTCCAAACATCTCCACTGAGAGCAGCACTAGTCTAACAGCCAGAGGATTTTCAAAATTACGTAGAAAACTCAAAGACAATGTCTGGACGGACAATGCCAAAGGGTCCTACAGAGAAACGGCACAGCAAGGTCTGCCTGTGACTGATGGGAATCTTGGCCATAGCTGCAAGGGCGAGTACCTTCCTTCTAGTCAGCTACGCAACCCGCAAAATACTAATGGGGCACAGCTTTGTGGACATTCTCACCCTGAGGTGCTGCCAGCGGGAAACCCTGGCAAAATACACTTCATGCATATTCTGTGTGTCCCGGAATACTTTTATTGCTCACTAGATACAGGAAAAAATTAATAATGGGAAAACCTGCTTAAATGACACGAAAATTTGATGAGGTCCTTCTGAAGCCTTTCACGAACAATACCGTTGTCAAACAAGGAGATGTATTGTTATAAATTACGTTCAACATATTGCTAGATTACGGCGGGGTCGGCGATGAAAGAAGGTTAGAGAGTGTGATAAAAGTATTTGGAAAGTTTTATTACACTTTCTCTGACACTTTAACTCGGAGGTGTCACCACCACACACGTGCTATTGTCGCATGGTTTAATTACGTAGCAGTGCACGTGAGGGCCATAGAACTACATGCAACGTCTGTGCCTGCTGTTTAAAGTTTCTGCTATCAACCTAGCTTCTTCTTTTCCGTTGTTGTCCTCAAGCAGAGGCAGTGCACAGGTCGTTGATCCTTGTATCGTGAAGTGCTGTGGAACTTTCAAAACTGGTGGCTGTTTTTCAAATAAGAAGGGATGCCAGTAGTTTCATAATGTTTATTTATATGTCGTGGAACAACAAGCGACATATGTAACACTGTCAATGATCTTCGTACTCTTGAATCCTAATTACAGTAGTTAATAATATGAGCTGCCTAACAGACTGCTTTAAGAGTGCGACTGTCGTAGGTCTTCAAGCGAAAGCAGACTGTGCTGGACTGCCTGCAACTGGGCAGTACCAACACCACCTAGAGATAAGGCCTTACAATAGCCCGTGCTACGTCACAGTGACCAGGTCCGTGGCTTGCGAGAAAGAAAGGCCTGGGCACTCAGCCAGGTGATGCGGCAAGAGTAGTGCTGCGCTGACGTGATCTCGGATTTGACTGGTTAGCCGCTGGGGCACGGCCCACTGCCTCTTAGCGGCTAACCAGTCAAATCCGAGATCGCGTCAGCGCAGCACCACTCTTGCCGCATCACCTGGCTGAGTGCCCAGGCCTGTCTTTCTCGCCGGCCACGGACCAGGCAGCGGCCGCCACCTTACTGGCTGCCCGATACGAGGCAATGGGCGTGCCCCAGCTGACAGCCATTCATCTGCCGCCCGCAGCCTGGTCAGTATGACGTAGCACGGGCTGCTGTAAGGCCTTCTCTCTAGGTGGTGTTGGCAGTACTCGTCCCGCGTACCATCAATTTTGGCGCGAAGCACTTTCTACAACATCTGCATTCGATTGTTTCATAAACTAAGAGTGTAAGTACATAAACCAAACATACCATAATAAAGCTTCACGTAAACACATTAATCACACAAAATCACGTTAAGTGCTATAAAATAGTTTATCTAATATTTATAATTAAAAAATCATAGAGGGGATCTTACACACAGGTGTGGGCAGCCAATCAGAATACGTGTGTGGAGTAATGACACTATTTTTGATGGGAATGTGATATGTTACATTGTATGCTATCTTTCCCACTCACTCCACCTTTGACGTGATCTACAAGCTATGAAATTTCTTAGCAACTCAATAGCTACGGCCATCAGCCAGCCACCCGACAAGATGAAGTGATCCTGTAATGGAGAATAATAGATGAGAAAATGCAATATCAAAAACATATGTTGGCGAAAAGAAAGACAAAAGCACCCAATTAGATTGCCTAGCCTTTGGTGGACGATGTAGCAAGAGTGAATGAGATCGAGGAAGATGCAAAGGCATACCTGAACAACCTAAGCAAGCCAGAAGGGTGGGACTGAGGGTTGCCTATAACAAGACAGACATTGAAGACCACTGGAGAGTGGAAAACATCATAAGGCACTGAGGAAAGGTTAGACAAATTTAAATACCTGGGAGAATATAAAATAGGAAGAAACAGGGGCAATGGAGGAATAACAGTATAAGGTGTCAATATAGCTCTCAACTGGCCGGAAAATGTCCGATCTTTTCCTGATTTCGGGATTTGGCCGACAGTTCGCGAATCGCAGATAGATCGACCAGAATCGGAAGATAAAATGGGTTGATAATGTTTAATTTCAAGCTGTATGACATTTATTTATCCATCTCAGTTATAAAAATATACAATCCGTTCACTTTATAAATATTTTTAATACAACCGGTATTCACTTATTACATGAAGTTAAGCTTTTATGTCATTTGGAATTACACAGTATTTTCTTATTTCTGCTACTGTCGCATTTAGTAGCGTAATTGCAGCAATTGCATCCTTGGCCTTTGGTGAGTGACTGTAAGGACGATATGGTTGGTAATGATTTTCCTTCTTTGGCCACGGAATCCAGCGTGAGCAGTTTCTCTAACACAATAGAGAACTCGTTTCTAGAATATGCTCTGTTCCCAGCTTGTAGAAAGTGCCTTCGGCCTTCATCACAATGCCAAGAACACTTCTGGGAGCTCCACGATCCCTCTTGTCTACGGATGCGAAAATTGTTTCCAACCTTTGCAGTCGGGAATTTTGCATCTGAAGTTTTAAACATCTTAGCACCTTTTGTTAGCAAATTGTCGTGAGCTCCCTCCCTCTTTTTGCTGATTTCTCATTTGTTATAACATAGTTTGCAAATAACTTTTCCTCCATATCCTTCCTCTGCGTCAGTACTTCTTCCACATATTGCATGCACATGTTTGCCACAGAATATACAACATTGAGGTGCATTACACTCTTCTTCACAAGCCATACAGTATATTTTCGGCTTATTATTGTCATAACTGGTCTTGACTTTCCGATGATTTGACCTCCACGGCGTCAGTTTCATTGCTGGGAGCAGACCCTACATTTATAGCGTCATCCTTTCCTCTTTCAACTTTCTCAAGGTCTTCCTCTGTCACTATGTCACTTCTTTAGGCAGATGTGAAGTACTCAGCCCCACTTTTGCTTTACAGCCAAACGTTGACTCGTATGGGGACTGCTGAACTCCATGATGAAAAGAACGGTTTTTCTTGAATTGGGTGAATCGAAGACTCTCGGTCCAATACGCTAAGTTATTTGTCTCCATCCATATTCTGTACATCCTGGTTGTCCCGTTCGATAGAACCTTGGCTTTTGCTATACCTGGGTTTTACATGAACCAAAATGTTCAAATGTTTGTAAAGCTTATGGGACTTAACTGCGAGGTCCTCAGTCCCTAAACTTACAAACTACTTATGAACTACATTATACTAAAGACAGCACAAGCATCCATGACCGTGGGGGGGGGGGGGATTCGAACCCCTGACGCGGCTTTCCATGTACCAATTTCAGTTCAGGCCACATGTTATTCTGCTCATTTATAACTTTGTTCGAAAACTCTCTACCATTATCTGATTGTAGCACACTTGGAGCACCTATTGTGGGGGAAAGATGTCTCTGCTTTTTTGCTTTTCAGGATCATAATAGCATAAATTTATTTAAGTGATCTTGATAATTGAGTATGAACTTGCATGTCTATCAGATCTACCTGGAATCTTGAATTAAATTCTTTAAATATTAGAGGTCTGGAAATTAAACCTTTCTTTGGATTAGATAATTCAGTCGGACAAGGTTTGCATATGATACAAAGTAAGGACCTCTTTGGTGACTTTTTGTTCTTTAAGTGCAGTTCCTACTCCATACGTATGCGACATCCATGCCCTATTTCAAAGTGAGTATCGTGCAGTATTTAGAACAGTTCTTCTGTATGAACATACCACAAAATAGCGCTGTTGTCTCCTGTTACTGGTGCAGTACGTTTTTCCTTTCCGTCAACTTCAATAACGTCGTACTTTTTTAGTCGATGATAGTCAACACTTTCTTTTCTCTGATTTGCTTTAGTTTGTTTAACGTCCTCTATAAAAAAAAAAACAGCATCTACCTCTGGTGATTATTATGCAATATTTACTTTTTCTTGCAGCTGCGTACGCAGAGTGTCCGGGTACCTGCTTTCCATATCAAATGTCGTTTCCGCATCTTCATGTATCCCACCTTCATCATGTGACATAGCCATGGGGTCAACCTGCCGACGAATGGAAGGAAGCTTGCAGTTTAACGCCCCGTCGACAGCGAGGTCATTAGAGACGGAGCTTACGCTCGGAATTTTTGGGAAAGGATGTGGAAGGAAATCGGCTGTGCCCTTTCAAAGGAACCATCCTGGCATTTGCCTGGAGTGATTTAGGGTGCCGAAGAATGATACGAACAATTAAAATCGAATGCCATTACAAGGGAGAAGCCTAGGTCTTAGAAGCAAGTAATTAGTACCGGTTTGGAGGTAAAGTGTGGGAAAGTAACAGGAAAAGACCTGACAAACAAAAAAGTTGCTGAAAGATGCACTAATACCAGAAAGAAAAACTTCACAAAACGTAACGGCATTCACAATTAATCCAATTTGTGAGGAAGAGAAACAAGGTGCAGACGCAGGACCTCCTCCGAAAAGCAGCAGCTACCACGTGCACGGCACAGTTAACACTGAGAGTGAGACATATGCTTCCTAGAGTACTCTGTTGTCACACCACGGCACCCAGAGCGATTTAGACAGGGATTCCCCGACATGTGTGCAGTCACATCGCGTTCTGGGCAGGAACCTCCAGCAAAGTCGCGAACACGCTGGTCAAAGTCGCATATGCGTCGCTTCTTTCAAGTGATCGGACTCTGGCCAATCCACTCGGCCAAACTGCGAAGTGGCCGAAAGAAGAGAGCAAAATACTTAGGAAAATTCTAGGCCCTAGAAGAGGTGGTGAGAGGTGGCTCAAAGATCTAGTGAAGAACTGTATCTTTCACGCAGGAGCACCGCACAAATGTACCATCATTTGATCAACGTACTAATTCCGAAATGGGGGACATAGTAATAGGTATTTCCGGTGTGGAAACCAGCTGAGAGAGCTAAATACGAAAAAGTCTGCTGATCCGGATGGAATACCAGTTCGGTTTTACAACGAGTATTCTGCGGCATTGGCCCCCTACTTAGCTTGCATTTAACGCGAATCTTTAATTCAGCGCAAAGTTCCTAGTCATTGGAAAAAAGCGCAGATGACTCCTGTTTATAAGAAAGGAAAGAGAACTGACCCACACAATTACAGGCCAATATAGTTGACATCAGTTTCATGTAGAATTTTGGAGGATATTCTCAGTTCGAATATAGTAAATTTCCTTGAAACGGAAAAGCTTATTTCCATGAATCAGCACGGGTTTAGGAAACATCGTTCATGTGAAACTCAGCTCGCCCTTTTCTCACATGACATCTTTCGAGCCATGGATGAAGGGCAACAGGCGGATTGTGTTTTTCTCGACTGCAAAAAGGCGTTCGACGCGGTGCCACACCACTGACTGCTAAAGAAGATACGAGCTTATGGAATAGGTTCACAGATGTGTGATTGGCTGGAAGACTTCCTAGGTAATAGAACGCAGTACGTTGTTCTCGATGGCGTGCCCCAGGGGAGTGTGATAGGACCGCTGTTATTTTCTGTCGATATAAATTATCTGTTGGGCAGACTAACTTGTAATTTGCGGCTGTTTGCTGATGATGCTGTGGTGTCGTCTTTAACTGACTGTAATAGCATACAGGATGACTTAGACAAAATTTCTAGTTGGTGCGAAGAATGGCAGCTAGCTCTCAATGTACAAAAATGTAAGGTGATGCGCATGAGTAGGAAAACCAATCCCATATTGTTCGAATACAGCATTAGTAGTGAGCTTCTTGACGCTGTCGCGTCGTTAAAATATCTAGACGTAACATTGCAGAGCGATATGAAATGGAACGAACATATAAGGACAGTTGTGAGTAAGGCGGACAGCCGACTTCGGTTTACTGGGAGAATTTTGGGGAGATGTACTTCATGTGTAAAGGAGACCGCGTATAAAACGCTTGTACGACCACGTCTTAAGTGTTGCTCAAGTGTTTGGGACCCGCAGCAGATTAGTTTAAAGGAAGACATAGAAGCAGTTCAGAGGCGAGCAGCTAGCTTTGTTACTGGTAGGTTCGACCAATGCGTGAGTGTCACGGAAATGCTTCGGCAATTCAATTGGGGATCGCTGGATGAAAGAGGATGTTCTTTTGGTTAATTTCTGTTGAGGAAATTTAGAGGGTCGGAATTTGAAGCTGAGTGTAGTACGGTCTTGCTGCCTCCTACTTACATTTTGCGTAGTGATCACAAAGACAAGATAAGAGAAATTAGGGCTTGTACGGAGGCATATAGGCATTCTTTTTTTCCTCGTTCTATTTGGGAGTGGAATAGGAAAGGAAATGCCTAGTAGTGGTACAGTGTACCCTCCGCTGCGCACCTTACGGAGGATTGCGGAGTATATATGTAGATGTAGATATCAGAACATGAGAACAGTATCAGGAGAAATGAATGGTTTGTGGGGCATGGAAACAGGTTGAATAAGTACGGGAAATAGTACGGGAAACAATAGGGAGGAAAAGAATAAGACAAGGTCAAAGTGGGTTTTTGAGATCCAGAAGGAGTGATTGACACTGGGGAACAAGATGAACGAAAATATAATTGTAGAGAGAAGAACACATAGTTCAATATGATGGAGATTGATGACAGCGATGGATACAAAACTAAGGAAGCTTAGGGTTCAAGTCCACGTCAACAGAGGGAACGATACAGGAAAAGGAAAATCACTAGGGAAGCAGAAAAGAGGAATCTGAGATCTCGGAAGAATAGTGGAAGAGGAAGGTTGCAATCAATGAATGGGCTACTAGTTGTCCTACAAAGGCCGTAATGTGAGAAGAAGAACAAGAACAAGCAGATGTATTGAATCAAACACCTTCTCATATTTCAGAGTGCTCCGTTTTGTGAGACGCATCCTTATCTGGGAAACCAATCGAACCTTAATATAAATATTGAATGTATCAATAATACTGTAACAACAGCAAGCTGCGTCTATCAGAATGCTTAGCCATTCCACGCTCCATTCACTTGTGTTGTTCTAGGGCCACCTAAAGATTTCACTTGCTTTAAAACGCTTTAGAAAGAAAGTCTTTCCATCATCTTCATACTTCCCGACCAAATGAGTGCTCCATAACTTTTCTGGCGTGCAGTCGCAGAAATTCCTCTTCTTCTAATACGTTGGCTGTGTACCACACAGCTATCTTCAGAGTGCAAATAGACTGAGGCTGAATTACTCGCCCCGCCTTTCAAAGCCTGTCTACCGCATCACTTCCCACATGACCACAGATACACAGGTTCAAAACCAAATGTTTGGAAATCTATCAGAACAAACTGCGTGGTCATCAGTCCGTAGCGTACAAACAACTTAAACCTAGGCAAACAAACCTACGGACAAACACACACACCCATGCCCCCGGGAGGACTCGAACCTCCACGGCGAGCAACCGCGCGCTCCGCAGCGAGACGCTTTAGACCGCTGGGCTACTCCACCGCGGCTCCGATACACAGGCGCCAGAAAGTTTGACCATCGCAAAATACACTTGTACGCACGACCGCACGACAAGATTAACAGGCTTTGAACGTGGAACGTAATTGTGGCTAGATGCGTGGAACATCCAATTTAGAAATGATTAGGGAATTGTTAGGGAATTTAATAATACGATTGGATTCGCGATTGCCTGTGAGAAAGAACGCACTACATAGTAATTGATGGTAAGTCGTCTAGTATGACATGAGTGATATCTGGTGTTACCCAGTGAAGTGTTATAGAGCCCTTACTGTTCCTTATCTTTGTGAACGGTTTAGGAGACAATGTGAGCAGCTATCTTGTTCGCGGATGATGCTGTTATTTATCAGTTCAAAAGCACCAGAAGATCAAAAGCAGCTGCAAAACGATTTAGATATGTGAATGGTGCAAAAATTGGCAGTTGATCTTAAATAATGGTAAGTGTGAAATCATCCATACGTGGACCAACAGAAATCCATTAAATTTTATTTTCACGATAAATCAGTCAAATCAAAGGCCACAAAATGCTATGTTTCACCGGCAGAACACTTAGAAAATGCAACAGTGCTACTAGAGAAATTTCCTCCACTACGCTTGTCCATCCTGTTTTGGAGTTTCGCTGGCCAACAAGTGGTACTGACGGAGGTTACAGAGAAAGTTCAGAGAAACACTGTTCGTTTTGTATAATCCCGATATTGTCCCGATACAGGAGAGACAATTGGTTGGAAACACGGACAACATGCGTGGATAAATATCGCAAATGGTCGCATCACGTAACAAAGTCTTCAGAATCAGCGTGAGATGCTGGATTGTCGTATCATATGTTACCGAGATTAGCCCAGTCAACGAAGACCGAAAAAAACACCGAACAGGGAAAATAAATCGCGTGGTTGCAAATTTTTGTATAGTGGTAGGGAAGACCGACCTCTGGCGTGTGTAGGCGAAGGATCGAACTTTCTAAACTTTCAGACGCAAATCAGTGGGCTTTATTTTTGTAATGAAACACTTTCTCTACATCTCCAGCACAAAATAAAAAGAGATAAAATCAGATTTCAACTCAACCGAACGCAGATTCGGAAAATCACTAAAAATTGAAGCCTGTTGCTCAAAGTGTGGTGGTCTGAAGGTTTTTAATCTAATGTGTTCTTGTATATTCTTTCCTGCAGTGTCTGAAATACATGAAATGATTGCATTTACAGATCAATAGCTCAAGCGGCACTGAGGTAACACGTATTGATTCACGCTGCAACGTCCTTGTTATTACATACTGTTGCCTCCACAGGTGTCAGTGAAGACTGATTCTGACAGAGTGACCCAGAATTCAAAAATGCATCTAAGAAGGCAGAAACTTGGAAGAAGATAGACAGATGTCTGAATCAAACAAGTGTTAATTTACTTTTCATGATTGCAAACCTATGTATACCTACTTGTCTAATCTAAACTGTTTCATGAAAATGAATGTAAGCAAAATATTGAAGATTAGGGTACATTTCTGCTTCTGTTGTGAAAAATACCGTTAAAAACGCAAGAAAAACGTTGTGGTTGGACAAAGATTAACACATATGGTGCAGAAGGTAGTTGTTGACTGAAAACTGTACATATAACTTGAAGCTAATGCCATGTTACTGGTTATTAAAAAAACTGCGTAAGAAATTGGTGCCGCGGTGGAGTAGCCGAGCGGTCTAAAGCGTCTCGCTGCGGAACGCGCGGTTGCTCGCCGTGGAGGTTCGAGTCCTTCCTGGGGCATGGGTGTGTGTGTTATCCTTAGGTTAGTTCACTTAGGTTTAAGTAGTTTGTAAGCTACGGACTGATAACTACGCAGTTTGGTCCGATAGATTTACAAACATTCATTTATTAAGAAATTGGTTTCAGTTTTAGTCTTGGCATATTCGAAAATTCATTAGCCTGTAGGTTATCAATCTGCTCCTCTCGTTCAGTAGGCAGGTAGCTTGCATTGATGCAGAGGAAATTATGTAGACAGTACACTGCTTCCAAATCATCATTTACAGCATCAGTTTGTAGGTCTGTTGGCCGTAAAAAAACACGCCACGTTTCAACAAGAATTTCCACTAGACACCGTATGTTGTAAAGGCCTTTTGAGGATCTTCCAAGGCTGCAGCTTTAATAAAGGGACATATTACAAAATCTGCAGTTTAAATTGTGGTGTCGCACAAGTACAAAGTGCGCGCCACTTACTTTCGCCGCGCGCCGCCATGCACGCACGGCGCGGCGTTCTCACGACGACAGCCACGAGCGCCCTCTGCGACAACGCCGCTCGTGGCCACCACTGAATGATTGTCCACTTCGGACTGAGATAGCAACGAGTAGGACCTTCGTAATCCGATAGGCACGAGTGAAGACTTTGCTATTGTACAGGCACTAGGCAGGCCTCTAACAACTATGTATCAACATTCTGCAGTACTATGTAAAAGTTAAGTATTGTTACATTCTGTGCAATATATATCTCTTTCTAATTTACTCGAGTGTTTATAGTTTCTGGCTGCTCCCCTCCGTACCTGCACCAGCGTGTCGGTCTCATTCCACTCGGCCACCGACACCTACGACGAGGCTGGGACACAAAAGCGGCGACGAAGTTGGGACACAAAATAAATCATCACCTATTAACACGCGAGGCATATGGGTGCTTGTACCCGGCAATGGCTTTGAAGGCAGAATATTTTATCCTTGTATAAATAGGTGGAAAAATGTAGTGTTTTATAAAATAAACTGTCACTCTCTCTGCTATAACTGCCCACATCAACAACCACAATGTTGTCATTATGATCAACAACTTCAAAGGAGACAGCTGAATTTTATTATAACGGTAATTACATGAGCCATTCCTTTCTTTGACAATTTCTCCATACATGCTTTCTATGTAGCCGCCAAAGCAGTTAACGAGACATTCGAGAAACTGTCTTCACACAGCCAAAGCTCTTGGCAAAGACGATTAATCTATATCTATAAATGTGAATGTCTGTTCGGTGACGTTTATCACGTCTGAACCACAAGACATAAAGAGCTAAAAAATTTGTACAGTTACTAATGTCCACCCGGGAAAGGCTTTAGGCACGGTTTTATGGCGATCGGATTATATATATATATATATATATATATATATATATATATATATATATATATATATATTTACTCTTTGAAAATGGTTTTATTGGTTGCATTGTTGCTTGACGGTTGATAATGATAAGAGGGTGGATTATATTGGGATGGAAAGTTATCGGTGTATATAAAATTCTACGCGCGCGTGTGTGTGTGTGTGTGCGTGTTAATATTTCGCTCTGCAGCGAAAACTACAGAACATAAACGAATGGTCTGTGTGAAATTGTTGTCCGAAGCCTCCGGTTGTACACCATAGCAGTTCCATGCCGTAACTGTAAGGGGGGTGGAATATATGGTGGTTGAAGTCGTCAAATTATAAAAATAATCGAACTGAAGGCCAGCGATGATGTTTGCGACTCACGAGGCGTTATACATAGCAGTTCAACTGGCACCGGGCGACGTAATTGGTTGTCGGTAGGAGCCAATGAGATGCTCCCGGAGATTCGGGCGCTACGCGCCCTCACGTACTGAAAAAAAAAACTTCTTGTTTAACCTATACTTAACCTCCTTAAGGCTACGCTATAGATCACCTTTCTTTTTTTAGTGAAACTTAGGTTAGGCATAGGTTAAACAAGAAGTTTTTATCTATTATTAATTAGTACGTGCGGGCGCGAAGCGCCCAAATCTCCGGTTAAGAAATATGCAGCACTCATTGGCTCCTAGCAACAACCAATCAGATCTGGTGCCAGCTGAGACTGCTATGCATAACGCCTCGTTTGCGACTCTATAGCAAGGAGGTTACATACAGCGAAACGTGGTGCCACAGACCATATCTTTGGTCTATACGTGCTACAATGTCTTGAGCTCATTGATCTGCTTCAGCTCTTTCTCTGTAAGGATAAGCGTACGAATAAGGAAATATAAGAATAAATAAATAAAGCAGTAAAAAAGAAATTTCTTTTAATACATCTCTTTAAAAAATCGATTTGACGCTTCGCGCATTTCATCAAGTGATCGATCTGTGATATTATTACAATGATTACTGTTGAATTTCGTGATTGTCTTCTTTGAAACGACTGCATTTTTACGTGTGATTTGATCTACTCTACTTACTTTTCTGATCATGTTGATTAAAAATGTTTGTTTCTATAGGAGGTATTGTATTTCATTTCATCCTCAAAACCAATCTCATAGCACACTGCCTGCCGCGGTGTTCGAGGGGACTGAGGCGCTCCAGTCACGGTCTGCACGGCCACTACGGTCGGGGGTTCGAATCCCCCCTCGGGCATGGATATTTGTGCCGTCCTTAGTCTTAGGTAGTTCATAAGTAGTTTGTAAGCTTAGGGACTGATGACCCCGTAGTTAAGTCCCATACGGTCTACAAACATTTATACTTTTTCATAGCACACTACTGAAAGGTAAAAAAAGGTAAAGCAGTCAACAATCCGAAGATTGGTTTGAACACCACAGTGCTTTACTAGGCATGGTCCTGTTTGGAGGTGGTATGCCATTGCCTTCCTCCGACCTTCGAACTGACTTACCCAGCCAGTTATCGGGGGACCTACAGTTTAACGTGGGTTCCGAACCACGGTGCTACTCGGTATTTTTCACATGCGCAATACTGCCAGAGGTGAAAGAAGTGGAAAGTGACAGATAAAAATCCCAGGACCTGGCGGGGATCGAACCCGGGACCTTTGGATTTGTAGTCTGGCACTCTACCACTGTGCAACCGAGGGTAGCTTATCACAATCAACCAACACGCGAGCGTAGCCGCGGGTTTAAGCTAGTTTCACTATATTCTTTTCTTTTCATATTAATTTGATGAATGTATTTTCCTCACTTCTTTGAAGCTAGCGAAATAAGAAGTAGAAATTCATCCTCGTCTGAACCGCTACTCGTGTTTACACTCTCGGCAGCTGACACGCGCACTAGAAGCGCCAGTCAACAGCTGGAACGCAGAGCGCAGCCCGCGCTGTGTGACTGCTGCGGCACGCGGCGGCCAACAGCGCATTCTGCCCGCTCTCTGCTTGACGGAGCCTTAAGCCTAGTTTACACGACGACACTACGTCTCATGAAACTGCGCTACTGGCCAGTGCGCATGCGCGGCAAGTGTTCGCGCAACTCGTTGGCGAAACTAAACAGTTTCGGCACATCCCAACTTTGGTGAAACTGATTGCGCGTGTTTTTAGGTTAGGTTATAACCAATACAGAACAAAATACAACAAAAGGAAGGGAACGGAAGAAATAATTCGGTGTTTGAACATATATGCGATGCATATGTGTTTGTGCGATTTTAACTATGAAAATTTCAAGAATAAGCAGCGGCGTATTAGTGCTCTTGAAGGAATTATTCGTGAATTGATGGGTTGACGATTAGTGAATTGCAGAGTAAAATACATTCAATTCCAAATACCTATACAAACGAACTATGGCAATTGTGGATTTGGGAACACGGTACAGGTACTGTAGATACGAATATCTACTTGACAAGAAACGTAATGTAATTTGTAATTTCAGTTCTGGTAATAATGCATCTGGCATAATAGTATCTTGTTTCTTTATAGCATTACTGACTCTGTTTAAAAGGAATGTAAACTACTCTGGTGACATTCTACGTTCATTAAAATAGCTTCTAGGGTCTTCAATTACAATATCTTTCAGCAAGGTTGCTAATCAACCGAGCTGACGGCTTTTTTTAATCCAGTCACAAATCCAAACACGTTTCTTAATTTTTGTATGTTTAGTCTTACGCAACGACTTCGCACAGAGAAGCAACAGCTCTGTCACAACTCTTACAGCTACCAAAACTTTCATTCTATGGCACTTACAAAAAAAAACGAAACTGAAGTGTCTAGTATTGCCGCCGTGTCTACAGACACACACGAAACCAGTTGCGCGCAATTCACTTCATGAAACGAGTGTCGTAACCTAGTGTCGTCGTGTAGACTAGCCTTTAGTTTCACTGCTAGTAACCGATTGGCAACAGTTCACGTTGACACTTCTCGCAAATCCACTTGTATGTCTTGCGATAGCTGCTGCCTTTACAGTACGACAATCTAGGCAGACGTCTGTGTCGCGTAGACGTCCGGACCCTCGTCTACTGGCGCCAGAACGTTGACGTCACAATTAGAACCAGCATCAGCTGCCCATCTGACGCGGAAAGTTCAACATGTGTGACAATTTCCCCAAAAGATCATCCTGCCACTCGCAAGGCCTCCATCTGACTACTTTGGATCTCGCTCAGTTGGCTGCTGAAAGCACTAATGTATCTTTGTGACATGACGCCTGTTTGCTACGTTGTTATCACGCTGAGTCTTATGGCTGTAAACATTCAAGGGGTACACACAGGGCGCTATGCCGGCAATGTCACTGAGGTCACTGTTGGATCAAACTATTATTAAAACATGAACTATTCTCCAAGACCCCAAGTGGCATCTTCTTTCATCAAATTAGGTATACCATATTTTCCAGTAGTGTATTAAATGATACTGAAGTCGATATAAGACCCCTGGAGAAGATGAAATTCCCCCGGAGCTACTGAAGTCTTTCTGTGACCCACCTGTGACAGATTTATTTCGCATTGTCTGCAACATATATGAGACGTAAAATACATTTCAACTTTAAGAAGAAAGTAATATCAATCCAAAGAAAGAGGACAGGTGTAGAACTGTCAGTTGAATAAGTCGTGCTTGGAAATACTCTTGTTCTCGTGTTCTTCAGTCCGCAGACTGATTTGATGCAGCTCTTCACGATACCCGGTCCCGTGCAAGCCCTTTCATATGAGAATAAGAACGGCATCTTACATCCTTTTCTATACGAGGCGCGTCCAGAAAGTAAGTTCCGTTTGGTAATAAAATGAAATTGTATACAGATACAGAAGAAATTTTTATTGCACAAAATTCTACAACTCTTAAACTACCTTTCCAAATAACTGCCGAAATTTTGCAGGCATTTGTCATAGCGTGGTATGAGGTTTTATATGCCTTCTTCATAGAAATCTGCCGCCTGTGTCTTCAACCAGTTGGAAACAGATTCTTTCAGCTCGTCGTCATCGGTGAAGTGATGACCGCCAAGGAAAGACTTGAGATGTAAGAACAGATGCAAGTCGCCAGGAGCGAGGTCAGCGCTGTACGGAGGATGGTCAAACACGTCCAAGGTGGACGCCCACTTCGTTCTTCATCGTGCACATCACTACGCCCGCCATTGAACTGTCGGACCCATTTTCTCACCATCGAATCACTCATCGCGTTGCCGGCCGCGGTGGCCGAGGGGACTGAGGCGCGTCAGTCACGGTCTGCACGGCCACTACGGTCGGGGGTTCGAATCCCCCCTCGGGCATGGATATTTGTGCCGTCCTTAGTGTAAGTTAGCTCATAAGTAGTTTGTAAGTTTAGGGACTGATGACCCCGTAGTTAAGTCCCATAAGCTCTACAAACATTTGAACATTTGAACTCATCGCATTTGGTCTGTAAACATCGCAAATTTGCCGATAAATTTCACTTGGTTTCACTTTCCTCGCATTCAGAAACCGAATCACCGACCTGATTTCACAGTGCGAGCGTGAAGGTCGGGGTGAGAGTTTAAAATAGAGAAAGTTTAATTTTTAAAACTCACAACCACCAGCTGCGAACCAAATTCCTAAACATGCAAAAACACTGGAACTGTGATTGCGACTGTTTGACTCGTTTTCTAGGGGATGATATCACACGTCCGCAGCTTTCCTTCCCTGCATATGATTAACAAAACAAATTCATAATAAAATCAAGTTCATGAGAGAAAAGGGTGTACTAACTACTATTTTTGAAAACACGTGAAAGTTCACTTTATGTTGTTTATTTCACAATATTGGAACCCTGTGGCTGATACGTCTGTACGTCGACACATTTACCAAATAAAGTTATAGCTCGTGAGCCCCCAGACAAAATGAATATTTGTCGCGAATTGATTTCACACCACGTGGCTGTCTCAAACACCGTTTATGTTCATGCCTATGCGACGACACGTGTTACATTAACAAATCACAGTCACTTTAATTCAATGCGATGCACACCTTGTTCCACCGGCTAAATATTCACAAACATATAGTAGCACTCGATTTAACTTGGTACAGTCTACGACGAGCAACCACACGTGGCAATTGCCACAGACAAATCTAAAGTCACCACCTCGAGATCCACATGCCGACTGATGCAGAGTGACGCCGCCCGGCCAGCTCACCACGTGCTCCAGAGTCCTCACTTCCTGCCCTCATGCGCGCGCCAAAAACTCAACTGCCGGGGTTTTTTCCCCTACGTCATCAACTTCCGCATGTGAGCTGTTCTAACCGATTTGCCAACGTACAGCGCTCAGCCAATACTTTTCTAAAACTTTACTTAAAATCAAAATAATTACACTACACATTAAATAATTTTTTTTTTTTTTTTTAAGCTTATGGGACTTAACTACGGGGTCATCAGTCCCTAAACTTACAAACTACTTATGAACTACTTACGAACTAGGACGGCACAAATATCCATGCCCGAGGGGGGATTCGAACCCCCGACCGTAGTGGCCGTGCTGACCGTGACTGGAGCGCCTCAGTCACCTCGGCCACCGCGGCCGGCTTAAATAAATTGTCTTCTTAGGTTTTTATATTGGTATAAACATACTTTGTACTATTTATCATAATCGTGCAATTTCTTATGTCACAGATAAGTGATTTAACTGAATACTTTAAGATAAAATACACAAGATTAATTGAAAATAAAATGAGAAATAGTTAATATAGTATTTTTATAAACAAACATTGCCATGCTAGTTGTGTAAGTGTCTTGTCTTCGTTGGTAATTTATTACTTTTCATTGTCAATTAAACATATTACGTTAGATGTGACTATATCAGCTAATGTATTGTTTATTTATCAACAGGCTATTTTGTAATGAGGGCCTTAAAGGTTCCTAACTGCATCGTATTACTTCAAATGCCAGTAGTATTACAATATTTGTGCATTGCACTGTGCCTGGCACTCGCCATTGTCCCTCTCTCCCCTCACCGGAAACGAACTGGAAAATCCTAAGTTGGAACAAGCCACCAACGTCGGCCTGCTCGCTGGCCTCCCGTCAGCTACAAGCACACAGAAAATCTCAACGTGGAGAATTTCTACCTATGGCCTAACTATAAATGTCGTCACCCAACTGTGTACATATATTGCTATCATAATTAATAAGATTAAAATTGTGTAACATTTAGTGCATTGGCATGGTCAATGTTTGCAGTGAACTTCATACTGTTTAATTATCAAATGCTATTGATTACCGGTATTTCTATTAGGCGGTAATCTCACAACAGGCAGCGGTATTTTCAATCAACGTAGACATTTCAAACAAGCACAACAAAGCGTACGTAACTGACAGCGATCTCCAAATGGCGCACGTTCTTCTCCTTGATACACAACGTCTACAGCGCATGTGCGGAATTCGAATCGCAGCGCTGCATCAGAGATAAATTGAAACGGAACCTACTTTTTGGACGCGCCTCGTATCTGCTTACTGTATCTCTTGATGCCTCAGAATGTCTCCCAACACCCTACTCATAGTATGGATATACCAAAGATGATGATTGCATGTGGCATTTATGGCCATTAGACCCCAACTGGGGTGGTGTTCAGCCTGCCTGGTGCAAGTCTATTAAGAGACGCCACTTCGGCGACTTGCGTGTCAATGATGTTGAAATGGTGATGAAGACGACACTACTCCCAGTCCCCGAGCGGAGAGAATCTCCGACCCGACTTGGAATATAACTCGGGCCTCCTTCATGGCAACTGAAATGCTGTCCACTGGACTACGGAGGTGGACTGATGTGCCAAAAACTGCTTTTCATTCCAATTCTGTTGAGCACCTCCTCATTAGTCACACGATATACCCATATAATCTTCATCAATCCTCTGAGCACCACATTTTAAAAGCTTCTATCATCTTAGAACTTAGAGACGATGTTGTAGGAAAGGAAGAGGAAGTAGATCAAGATGAAATAGGAGATACTATACTGAGAGATGAATTTGACAGAGCCTTGAAAGACCTAGGTCGGAACAAGGCCCCAGGAGTAGATGACATACCCTCAGAGCTACTAAAGTCTCTGGGAGAGCCAGCTATGACAAGACTATTTGAACTGGTGTGTAGGATGTATGAGACAGGCGAAATGCCTTCAGACTTTAAGAAAAATGTAATAATCCCCATTCCAAAGAAATCAGGAGCAGACAGGTGTGAAAATTAGAGAACCATCAGTTTGATAAGTCATGGTTGCATAATTTTAACACGAATTATCTACAGGAGAATGGAAAAGCTGGTAGAAGCTGACCTCGGAGAAGATCAGTTTGGATTCAGGAGGAACATAGGAACCCGGGAGGCAATACTCACTTTACGTCTTATCTTAGAAGATAGGTTAAGGAAAGGCAAACATACATTTTTAGCTTTTGTAGATTTGGAGAAAGCTTTTGACAATGTTGACTGGAATACACTCTTTCAAATTCTGAAGTCAGCAGGGGTAAAATACAGGGAAAGGAGAGTTATTTACAACTTGTACAAAAGCCAGACCGCAGTTATTAGACTCGAAGGGCATAAAAGGGAAGCATCAGTTGGGAAGGGAGTAAGACAGGGTTGTAGCCTTTCTCCGATGTTATTCAATTTGTACATCGAGCAGGCGGTGAAGGAAAGCAAGGAAAAATTTGGAATAGGGATTAGAGTTCAGGGGGAAGAAATAAAAACATTGCGTTTTGCTGATGACATTGTAATTCTGTCAGAGACAGCAAAGGACCTGGAAGAGCAGTTGAATGGAATGGACAGCGTGTTGAAGAGAGCATATAAAATGAACATTAACAAGAGCAAAACAAAAATAATGGAATGCGGTCTTAGAAAATCAGGCGATGCTGAAGGAATTAGATTAGGTAACAAAACAATGAAGGTGGTAGATGAGTTTTGTAACTTGGGTAGTAAAATAACATGTGATGGTCTCAGTACAGAGGATATAAAATGCAGAATGGCAATGGGAAGAAAAGCATTTTTGAAAAAGAGAAATTTGCTAACATCGAATATTAATTTAAGGGTAAGGAAGTCTTTTCTGAAGGCATTTGTGTGGAGTGTTG
The DNA here is from genome assembly GCA_026315105.1 of Locusta migratoria. Taxonomy (NCBI): domain Eukaryota; kingdom Metazoa; phylum Arthropoda; class Insecta; order Orthoptera; family Acrididae; genus Locusta; species Locusta migratoria. Next base: position 123,917,834 of record CM048751.1, read on the forward strand.
CCTTGTACGGGAGTGAAACATGGACGATAAGCAGTGCGGACACGAAGAGAGTAGAGGCTTTTGAAATGTGGTGCTACAGAAGAATGCTGAAGATTAGGTGGGTAGATCGCATAACTAATGAAGAGGTACTGAACAGAATTGGTGAGAAAAGAAATTTTTGGCATACCCTGACTAAAAGAAGGGATCGCTTGGTAGGACACATTCTTAGACATCGGGGAATCGTAAATTTAGCATTGGAGGGAAGTGTGTGGGGTAAAAATCGCAGAGGGAGACCAAGAGATGCGTATAGTAAGCAGATTCAAGTGGATGTGGGTTGTCGTTCTTATGAGGGGATGAAAAGGCTTGCTCAGGATAGAGTAGGGTGGAGAGCTGCATCAAACCAGACTCCGGACTGAAGACCATAACAACATCATCTTTTTGTCTGCCCACGTTTCACTCCCAAAGATAAATGCTTTCAGAAAGGATTTCCTAACATTTAAACTAGTATTGGGAGTCAACAAATTTCGCATCTTCAGAGACGCTTTTCTTCCCATAGCCATTCTGCATTTTATATCTTCTTTACTTCGGCCATCAGAAGTGATTTTGATACCGAAATAACAAAAATCATTCACTACTTTTATTGCCTCATTACCTAATGTAATTTCTTCAGCATTGCCTGATTTTCTGATACTACATTCCATTACCCTCATGTTACTGCTGTTAATGTTAATCTTATAGCCTCCTTTCAAGTCACTGTCCATTACATTCACTTGATCTTCCGGGTCCTTTGCTGTCTCTGACAGAATTACGGTGTCTTCGGCAAACCTTAAAATTCTTTTCGCCGCGGTGGAGTAGCCGAGCGGTCTAAAGCGTCTCGCTGCGGAGCGTGCGGTTGCTCGCCGTGGAGGTTCGAGTCCTCCCTGGGGCATGGGTGTGTGTGTTGTCCTTAGGTTAGTTTACCTAGGTTTAAGTAGTTCGTAAGCTACGGACTGATGACCACACAGTTTGGTCCGATAGATTTACAAACATTTGAATATTCTTATTTCTTCTCCGTGTACTACATTTCCTTCTCCAAATCTCTCCTTGCATTCCTTCACAACTTGCTAAATACGCAGATTGAGCAAAATTGGGGAATGTCTACAAACCTGTTATACTCCATTCTCAACCACTGCTTCCCTTTCATGGCCTTCGACTCTTACAACTGCTGTCTGGTTTTCGTACGTTGAATATAACTCTTCGCTCCCTATATTTTAAGCCTGGTACCTTCAGAATTTGAAAAGGTCTGTTCCAGTCAACATTGTCAAACGCCTTCTCGAGATCTACAAATGCTAAAAACGTAAGTTTTACTTTCCTTAACCTATCTTTTAAAATAAGTCGTAATGTGGGTATTGCCTCGCGTATTCCTACATTCCTCCTAAATCCAAACTGATCTTCCTCAAGGTCGGATCCCATTAGTTTTTCCATTCGTCTATAAAATATTCGTGTTAGTATTTTGCATCCATGACTTATTAAACTAATAGTTTTGTAATTTTCGCATTTGTTTGTACTTGCTTTCCTTTGAATACTAATACTAACACATTTTTTTTTTTCACAGGAGCGTGGAAAAACTGGTAGAAGCAGACCTCAGGGAACGTCAGCTACGATTCAGGACAAAGTGATAGTTACAGATGTAGCGAACGACATTCAGTATTTGTTTACGTAAGTTTAACTGCCGAAGCAGATAATGACATGTAACGTGCTTGAAGAAAGCAGCGGTGAGTGTGGCTTGCATGAATGAAGTGACAGATGACGGAAACATCTGGCTGTGAGGTCGACCAGAGATAAGAGGTCCACCGCGGCGGTTTCCGCACGCGCATCGCAAAACACGGGAAGCCGAGAGTTGCGGCCTCCCGCTAAAACCCGACGCTTTCCGTCGGGGATTCAAGTTTCCTCGAAATCACGTGTCGAGGCTTTTAGGTTAATACCTTAGCTCCGTAATGACAGATGTAACACAGAAAGATTACTTTGATTACCCGTGTCGAGTTTCGTTTCTGTCCCTTATGACTTGAAAATGTACAACAGTGGTATCAATTCACGGTAGTCAGGTTTTGGGTGGTGAGGAAGGTCAGGGAACCATGACATCAAAGTGCTCTGAACAGAACGTCGCTGCTATTTTCTGTCCAGTGCCAAACTCCTCACGCCACAGTAGCTTCAACAGCCATTTTCCCCCTAACTGGGGATGTTTGTTATTGTCTAAAATCAATGAAGTGTTTTGTTTTAAAACACTAAAAAACTGTAGTTTTTGATTTTGTGCAACACTTGTCCCAAAAACTATTTTGCGTGATAAGTACCCTACGCTACTCACTTGCGGTATATGTAAATAACGCATCAAGAAATATTTGTGTCTAGTTTAAATGTTTGTTAATCTGAGGCATTTAACTTGTTTGGTCATCAGCCCCCAAGGCTTACAAACTACTTTATTCATGGGGCAACCACAGTCGAATTGATTCATTTTCTTGATAACCCACCGCTGCGACTGTTAAAAATTCTTTACTAGGAACTCACGACCGGTTTCGCAAATTAAATTTGCATCATCAGGTGCTTATTTCATTCAGCTCTTAACGATAATGTGTTAATTTGACTCTAAATTAGCTGATCCCCATCATTCTAGAGTTGTAACCAACTGGCCTATAAAACCACGTATGAAATCCCTTTTTATAAAACAATTCATTGAGCCAAGATCGCTAAAAATTTATTTTTGTCACTTAACCGTTTTCGGTGAGCTCTGTCACCATCTTCAGAAGGTCCAATACAAACACTGCAAAAAGTTATATAATGTCTACAAACAGCAAAGTTATTGTGGTATACATTTGTATTTGGAACAGTGTACATATTACTTTATCTATATTATGTAGACATTAGGCTACTTGCACAGTGACCTCTTCATATATATATAAAGGTAAAGCAGTCAACAATCCTAAGATTGGGGTTTGAACACCACAGTGCTTTACTAGGCATGGTCCTGTTCGTAGGTGGTATGCCGTTGCCTTCCTCCGACCTTCGAACTGACTTACCCAGCCAGTTATAGGGGGACCTACAGTTTAACGTGGGTTCCGAACCACGGTGCTACTCGGTATTTTTCACATGAGCAACACTGCCAGAGGTGAAAGAAGTGGAAAGTGACAGATAAAAATCCTAGGACCTGGCGGGGATCGAACTCGCGACCTTTGGATTTGTAGTCTGGCACTCTACCACTGTGCAACCGAGGCGCACTGTGTATGTATGTGTATGTGTATATATGTAAATGATTTCGCAACTTCATAGTACCATGTTTCTTTGAATTTGAATTTGCATCCACGTTGTTTTGTTTTGACACTACTGCCACCTAGTGGCAACCTGTAGCAACTCTGTTGTGCACTGTTTTCCTGTTCAGTCTCCTGTTTGCTTAGGCCAAGACCAGATTTTATTCATTATGACAAACCACCCTGTGATGAAAAATTTTAACAAGATGTTTACTTGCGTTAGAAGGTTATGTCTCTATTTTTAAATATGATGCTAAGGTAATGTACATGTTTTGGTAACTGTCATTTTAATGTATACCACAATAACTTTGCAGTTTGTAGACATTATATAACTTTTTGCAGTGTTTGTCCTGGACTTTCTGAAGATGGTGACTGAGCTCACCGAAACCGGTTAAGTGACAAAAATAAATTTTTAGCGATCTTGTCAATGAATTGTTTTACATAAACTGTTGATCGCTCTCCAGTGGCGTAAAATGCCTTTTAACTATAAAAATCCGTTTTGTCCAAAAAGTGGGAATCCGTCAACATGTATTGAAAACCGAATAAAATACCATACCTAAAACAGTAAATTTTCATCAGGCAATGGCCTACATCTGATACAAAACATTACTCTAAGAAAGGTATTCAGCATAAAAGAAGATTAAAAACTGTTAGCGTACTGACACTTTACCTCCAGAGGAGATAGCTGGGGGAGGAGGCGTTGTTGTTGCTGACGTCGTCATAGACCAGTAGCGTACGCCAGTACACCGACAGTAGGCTAACAGATTTTAATCTTCTTTTACCCCCTGATGCGGCTTTTATGCTGTTCTTAGAGTAATGTTTTGTATCATATGTAGGCCATTGGCCGATGAAAATTTACTGTTTTAAGTATGGTATTTTAATCGGTTTTTAATACATGTTGACGGAGTCCCACTTTTTGGACAAAAAGGATTTTATAGGTGGTTTTATAGGAAAGTTGTTTACAACTCTAGAATGATGGGGATCAGCTACTTTAGAGTCAAAGTTTTTGTGTTTCGTTTCCGCCGGTTGTCCTGGGTGTTGGTGGCCGAGTATAGAGAGACCTACACAGGAAAACAGGATGCACGCGTGTGCAGGTGCGGAGGTGACCAGCCAGTGGGACAGCAGAAAGTAGAAACACTAAGCTAGATTAGTATAAGAGATATATTTCATAGAAATAATATATTACTTAACTTGGAGAGCAGCAGACTAGTAGAATGTTGATACATAGTTTTGATAGAGGCCTGCCTAGTGATGATTCCTAGTGCCTATCCGATAGCCAAGTCTTAACTGGTGCCTATCTGATTCCCAAGTGAACGATGCCGTTCAGTGGTGGCCACGAGCGGAGTTGCAGCAGAGGGCGCTCGTGGCTGACGTCGTAAGAACGCCGCGCCGTACTTGCATGGCGGCGCGCGGCGAAAATATGTGGCGCGCACTTTAGACTTGTGCGACACCACAAAAGTAACATATTATGGTTAACACCTGAAAGAAATAAGCACCTGATGACGCAAATTTAATTTGTGAAACCGGTCGTGAGGTCTTAATAAGGAATTTTTAACAGTCTCAGCTGTGCGTTATCAAGAAAAATCTTACAAAATACTTGAACTAACTTACGCTAAGAACAAAACAGCCGGCCGCAGTGACCGAGCGGTCTGCGGCGCGACAGTCACAGTCTGCACGGCCGCACACACACACACACACACACACACACACACACACACACACACACACACACACATGACCGAAAATTAAAATGCAAAACTGACAATGGAAGTGACTGTAAAACACTTACTCAAAAAACTATTTTGTATGAGAACGCCTCAAGAAAAATTTGAAGTAGAAAAAGTAGGCTGAAATCACCATCATCGAACCTTGTTTCAGAGCATAAGAGCTAGATATTTTTCTGTGATTTCGTAGAGTTTCCCGGCGTATAAATTGTTTATATTCAGGCGTCCTGAAAACTTTGGTTAGAAGAGCTTATGCCATATCGGATGCAGATACCTTAACACAGAAACAAGTCCATCTGAAGTTCGTATTTAAGGAGAACAGGTACACAGAGAGACAGATCCGTCATGCCATGCAGATTGGGCCGTCGCTGGAACATTAAACAAACCAATACGCCTGACGAAACTTATGACATATCAATGCATCAGTGTGTAAATCAGAATTTTTAACAGGTTTACTTTACGTGTAGTGAACGAAATATCCTCTGTATTTACAGATTACAGTGTAGATAGAGCTCCTAAAGGTTTGTTTGCTCATGTCGAACGCATAACTAATGAATTGGATATTGCAGACAAGTCACGGGAATTGTTGTTATGATCTTCAGTCTGTTTTGATCCACCTCTCTAAGCAACTCTTTTCTTCTCGTCTCCTGATCCTCCTTTTGACTTATTGCCTATCCTGACGCGAAGGTTTTCACTGTCCGCCTTTCGACAGTCGAGATATGACGCCTGCCACGTGTGTCGCTACTATCTGTTCGACTTTGAAATCCCGCCGATATCTCTGTTGCCGGGTGGGAGAGGTAGGAAGAAGAAAGCGAGATGAACCCGAAGGCCGCTGTACGGACGACCGGGAAAGACAATTCACTGGTTAAATGCAAACGTAGGCATCCGCGGCTGTTGTCACTATCAATGAAATTCTTCTGGGTATGAAACCGCGTCGTCATTTTATAAATTTTACCGACGTTTCGGCCACTGTTGCAGGCGGCCTTCATCAGGGTGTGTGTCTGTGTCTGTGTCAGACACAGACCCTGATGAAGGCCGCCTGCAACAGTGGCCGAAACGTCGGTGGAGCCGGCCGCGGTGGCCGAGGTGACTGAGGCGCTCCAGTCACGGTCAGCACGGCCACTACGGTCGGGGGTTCGAATCCCCCCTCGGGCATGGATATTTGTGCCGTCCTAGTTCGTAAGTAGTTCATAAGTAGTTTGTAAGTTTAGGGACTGATAACCCCGTAGTTAAGTCCCATAAGCTTATCAAACATTTGAACATTTTTTTTGAACGTAGGTGGAATTTATAAAATGACGACGCGGTTTCATACCCAGAAGAATTTCATTGATAGTAACTCACTGGTTGACTGCGGGTAACGCCCTTTTTTTTTTTTTTTTTTTTTTTTTTTTTTTTTTTTTTTTGGGGGGGGGGGGGGGTAGTCGTTACGTGCTGGGAGGTGTGTCAACCTAGGCACGACATGAGGCTTCGATACTGGTCGTGACTACAAGACCATCAACTTAAAGTGACGACCTGCTGAACATCTGTCTCTCTTGGACTTCGATCGTTGAAGATGATGCTGTGACTCTGTCTTTTTCTCCTGAAACTGATTCGAGGTGTAGCAAGCACCGAGTCGTGGAGTTTCTATTGAAACGTAGGTATGCAGTGTTAATATCGTTGAATGTCTGTAAAATCAGATCTTTCGCTCCGCGAGACCAATCTTTGGTGTGCGCTGTCCCACGTTTGAACCAACTGAATCTGGTCGCCAGCCTCCGATGGGTGAGCAGGGGTAGTTTTATGCAAGCAAATTGCAGTGTGAGTTTGAATCATTTATTTTTGTGTGTGTGATAATGTTGTGAACTATTTGAATTTGAAAATGTTCTGAGATTAGGAAGAATAAAGCTGCACATGTGTCTTGCGCACAGGCAGGCCATGAAATCAGCTAACACATTCGCGAGTTTCAGTCCTGAAAGGTAGGAAAGTAAGGCTATGGGACATGGATAGGCTAAATTCAAGGAACCTGAAGTTCTGGAGAGTTTGAGGGGGAGCTTTAGGCAAAAATTGACTGAAACGGGGGGGAAATAACACAGTAGAAAAGGAATGGATAGCTGTAATACCCCCAACTGATTTTGTATTTATAATCCTGTACTCACCTGACCAGAAATCCTGTTCATCCTGCCACCGTACTTCACTAATCCTCACTATATCTAACTTCAACCTATCCATTTCCCTTTTTAAATTTTCCGGAGACTGGTTTGATGCAGCTCTCAACTCTGTTCTGAACAAGCCTCTTCATCTCCTCATAAGACCTGCAACCTACATGCATTTTAATTGTTGACATTTTCCCCATAAATTTGATATAACTCTTGGATGCTGTTACAGTCCCTGGCTTACAAACTGGCTACCTATACTAAGTAACTTATGCTAAGGACAACACAAACACCCTTGCCTGAGGGAGGACTCGAACCTACGGCAACGAGCAACCGCGCTCTCAGCAGCAATACGCCTTAGAACGCTCGGCATCTTCACCGCGGCTTCATTCTCCGTTATTAAGATATAGCCAAAAAACTGTGATTTTTGCCAGAAAAAATGTATTGTACTGAAAGACAGTGTTCCGGTCGCTCTGAAACTTACCATCCAATTATAAAAGAATTGGCTCAGAGCAAAAATTTGATTTTTCTACATATTAGAGATTGATGTCTTCGTTCGATGAAGGGGCGATTCTATTTCCGTGTTTCATCACCGTAAATGTGCAGCATCTAGTTTAGTGAAGAATTGCAACACATTTTTAAGATTTTGCGTAGACTTTTCGAATGATTGATTTTAGATTATACATCACTGGGTATGAAATGTAGATAAAATATGGAAATTGACAACAAAATGATATCTTCTTTGGTTTGCGGGGTGTATGGGTCCATGCAAGATAGCACGCGATAGCAATGTGTTCGATAATGTGATTTTTAACGAGTCGTATCTAGGGGAGCAGCAAATGAGTCAAATGTTATCTCTAAGTTGTTGAGATGTTTATCTAGAAGACCCGTTTACCGTTTTCGAAAATCTATATTCATTATCACGATACGCTAGAGAAATAATAATTTTTGGCATCAAAAGTATCAGTTGTGTGGTTTGGTAGATCTACACTTTCTATTCGTTGCAATTCGTCGCAGTTTTTACGATATGTTCTTTAGATGGTGGTCTCAGAAAGCCTTGAAAGTTTTGTTCCATAATGTTAACCGTTACCGTGATCCGTAGGGTCAAAGTTACCGTACATATGCACGTAATACCCGTATTACGTGTTAATTGAAACTAACGTAAGGAGCGAACAGCAAGGGTTCTTGGATCGGAGGTCACGAAATTGTTTATAGTCGCCATTTATTCACAAATAACATCGGTAAAAATCACAAATCCTCGTAAATTTGGTATGTGAAAGAAACTTTTTCAGTTCTTGCTGTTATTCCTCACAGATCGACGTGCATTGTGCCTGTGACAAAGATTTTGCATTTTTCACGCATATACCCATAAATTGCGTCTGTGACGAAACATTGTGCAGTTAAAGACGGCAAATCAGTTACATATTAAAATTCAACGAGGTTGTATTGAAAAAGTTTGCCCTTTCGATGATGGGTAGGCACATGAAGTATAACCGTAAAATGTGTCTCACAAAAAACATTTCGATGAAAAACCCCAACCCATCTAAAAATCTCCCTGTTACATGTTTTGTGTCCATGGTAATTCTTTTCTTCGGAAAGAAGGTGAACGTTGGTAAATCCTAGATTCCACAAGTATACGAATATGTCGGGCCCGGTGGTCTTGGGGTAAAGCGTTCGACTGGAAACCGAAAGGTCGCCGGTTGGACCTCTGATTTTTTTTTTTTTTTTTTTTTTTTTTTGTCTGCGTTTTAACCCATCTCAACTATGTGAGGAGTCGCCAGAAACGACACGTGGTTCGGATTCCACGTTAAGCTGTAGGTCCCCTTTCCCCGGTTGGATAATTGGGGTAGGCTAGGGACACGCAAGTCGCCGAAGTGGCGTCCAATTGAAAGACTTGTACCAGGCCAATAAGCCACACGAAATTATTAATTATACAGTTCGTCCATGACTGAAAAAGTGATCAACAATGTTTCTGCCAGATGGAGATTATTTATAACATCTCCATTGCAGCAGCCGAACATTGCTATTTCCACTTCATCCTTCGGCAAATGTGTACTTATAAACGCACTATGGTACAAGAATGATTAAAAACGGCACTAACAATTGCAGAGAAGAAAGATACTGTCACAGCTCTGAAAGTTTCAGATCAAATAGTGCATCTTTAAGGTACTCCTAACCGTCTTCAAATGCATGTTTCTGATGCATTCAGTTCATTTTTTAATTGCATTTACATTAATGGCTTAAAGTACGTCATCAAGAATGACTGGGTCATTTTCACGACAATGGTCAACATCTAGGTTCTCAAAATCATTTCAACACCAATATTTTATTAGATGAATTATGTTTTATCTAGAAACGCCATTTTCTCCTTTGCGAAAAAATCTTTATTAGCATGCTTAGATACCAAAAGTGTTGATTGTGTTAAGTGACGACGTTCCTACCACTATGAATCTTATTATCCGGTTTAAGAAATGCACTCTCCGAAAAAATTTAATTTTTCACAACCCACAGTTCGATATCTTCGCTCGGTGAAACCGTTATTTTATTTTTGTGATTCGACGTGGTTACTGTGCAGCATCAAATTAAAGTACTGCAACATATTTTAAAGAGTATGCTTAAGTAAAGAGAAACTGCATAGACTTTACATAGATTTAATTTTAGCTTATATGTAGTAGCGTATTAAATTCAGAGCAGATATTGAAATTTTATTTTAAACTAAGAGCATAATAGTAACTCAATCCATTATTCGGTATTATAATTATTATTATTACATTAAAATGTCGCATATTATGGAAAAATCAATTTATAATTATTATATTAAAATATTAATTTTACCGTTATTAAAATCGTACACATATATGATACTTTGAATGTGAGCTTATCCCAAGGTATATTTTTCACGTAAGATAGGGGAGGGGGGAGGGAAGGAACGAAAAACACGAACTGTGGCCTGGACCCCTCCAGAATCGAACCCCTGATCCGCCCCTGATGAAATTACAGCAGACGCGGAAGAATACACTTGCACCAGGCTCTTGAGCCACACGAAATTATTATTATATGCTGAATAAAGTATACCAACGTACATGTTCGCGGTGATTTCATTCTCAAGGTACTACTTTTTATATCCGATTTACTGACCCACGTGGTCAGACATGCGGACTTGGCAGCAGGTATTAATACTTTTCATTTCATTTTAAGAAACGTATTCTAGGAAATAAATTTGATTTTAGCGAATAGTTCAGTCAAATAACTTCCTCTCGAGAAAGGACTGTATTTAGTTATTTGCATATCTTGTTTATGAATGTGTCCAAGTATACATACAGTCAAAACTTTACTGGTCTAAAGAATTTGTCTTATATAAGGAGCACAACCCTAATGTAACGGGGAAAAGGATGAGATCAATTGAAAAAGAACAAAGAAAGGCAGGCTATGTTTACAAGACTTTGACAAAAAAGTAGGTAAAAACAGCTGCCTCACATCTCCTTCCGTCTCCGAAAGAGAGTAGCATAGAGCCAGTGAAAGTGGGAGAGTAAGAGAAAACAGTGGGAGAGGGACAGCAACAGTAGAAGAGATTGGGATAGAGATGGAAATAGCAGCAGCGAGAGAGACGGTTGCGTATACAGTGGGAGTCAGACGGAGACGCTCAGTATGAAGCTTTACTACAGAGACCGAGAAAATGGATTAATTATGTTACGTGTTAAAAGAGCACAAATTTCTTTGCATGCCAAAATTTTCTCTACGCACACAACATGAGGATTGTATAAGGTAGTCTTCCACTTTTATGTCAGATATATTACCCCAGTATTTATGGAATTCCTGTAGTGTCTTATTAGTTTCTTTAATTAAAAACAGGACCGTAAAGCTCTCTGCTGGCTATACTCCTGATTGTATTTCAAAATTATTTCGCAGTTTCCCCATATGCCATCCAATTGAAGAAACAATTAAATTGTATAGGTGCACGCTGGTGCGGGACTCGAATCGCTGTTTGAGATACGGCCCATCAGTATCTTTCATGAGAGTTTAATTATAGTATTTCGTACACATTTAATCTGCGAGTGGCTGAGGTAACAAAGTTTGGGAGGATTCCGCATTGTATGCTGACTGTAGCATTGTATGAAAATTTGTACCAAGTCTGTACTAAGTCTGCCTCTCTTGCAAACTTACCTGTTTTCTGTAAGAACGACAGCGAGAAATAAGAAGAATAACTTGTTGTCATGTCTGTCTTGGTTTTATGATCTCTTTTAGAAAGAATACTAGCTTCATTCCCTCTGCTTCGCACGCGTAGACTAGATGGTCTGCATGGGTTGTATCTACTTAAAAATATAAATTTTCATAGGTTAAACTTTAAAAATGCTTTCCTAATCAAGTATTTTGATACAAATTGCCTCTCCCTATTGCAACATTGTTGGCAGAATTCAAAACATGCCGAAACGCAATTTTTTTAAAACTATTAACATGGTCACAAACCCTAATTTTCACATATTTAGCATCAAAATAGTCTTAGTAGCAACCGTAAAAGATTTTCCCTTATTTCACCAGCTTAATGGTTGAATTTCCAAAAATATCGAACTTGTGTTTTTAAAATTCCAATGAAAAACCTAAATCCGAAGTTTTGTATTTCTTCATCAAAATTGCCTTAATAACAACGTATTTTCAAAAAATCCTTCATCCCCTATTTCACCCCCTTAGGGATGGGAATATCGATAAATCGATGATGCCAACAGTGTAAGATAAGCAACATCTATAAATTTCAAGTTTATATCGTCTGTAGATTCACATCTCAGCGCCGTTTTCTGTCTTTTAGAAACGGATCGAGAACGCGAAATTTCTATCTTATGCTTTTGAATATTTCTTTGTAGTTTTACTTGAATTGTAAAACTGCAATATGCATTTATTTTTCTTTATGCGTACGCTTGCTGCAGAAAAACAACTGGAGAATCTGCATTATTTTTCGCTGTATATAACCTCTTTGCTATTACAGTGTCAAATGTCATCGCTGGTCTTCAGTGCGAATTTTATATCATCCGACGACTTTGAGCTACTATATTATCCACCCTCTTATAGCTGTCGACACGGAACTGCTAATCGAGTTGCAGTATTTTGATCTTAAGCACTACAGTTATCTTTCCAGTGTTTATATTGAGATCCTGAGTTAATGTATGTCTGTGTTTCCCAGTGTTTTATCTTTTTGTTTATCTTTGAGCATCTGTTGATCGTCGTATTGCTCCACATTTTACGGATTTTTGTTCGCCACACTCAACCATCGCCACACACCGCGACCAAAACACCATAGTGCACACCGCGAACCTAAAGGCTACTCTCATGCATAACCGCCATTGGTCTGCAGTGAATAATTTTGGCTACCAAGTGAAATATACGGACACACGTCCCGCGTTCCATTTTTATATATGTATATTGATAAAAGGGAGAAACCAACTGTCTAATTTTTTTACAAACCCTGCTATCGTAGAAGAATGTGTGAATATTTTCATTTAGGAATACGTATGTGCATCTGAATGTTTAATAGTGTAATGTGCAATAAATTTGGATGTTTGTTTTATTTATGTTATTTTTTTATTTTATCTAAATATCTTATGATTAGAGTTTAACATTGAAGATGTTACGGAAATATGTTTTATTTTTTGAAATAAAACGGTCGTACTTTAAGAGATTTTGAGTAACGACGTTTCCCCTTTTTCCGTGACCGGGGTTCTGGTCTCAGTATGAACAAAACATTTTCTTCAAAACTTTGAGGACATCGATATGTGTTTTATATCACTTTACGTTCTTTTGTATGTATTTTAAACTTTCTTCTTTGATTATTCTCCAAATATTTCATGTAATAAAAATCAAGGTACTATTATTCAGTCATAATTATCTCTAGTGGCACACGCCACTACTGGCGTTTCAAGGTGTTGAAATATGCGAAAAACGATCAGCGGTCAGAAGTTCATGTGTCGTGTATTGTGGGTTAATGATGCCGCAGTAACACCGAAGTTAACCACAGGTCTGCATAACACCAGTGTGGATGTTCCAATCGGTGGGGTGGTCGACACATTTCACCCCTTCTTTTGTCACGCCTACGATGGAGGTTAGAACCGTGAGACCCAGTGTCAAAATCACGCGATTTTCTTTCTGAATGGTGGACGAAAGCGTTTAACACACACCACCCGTCAGACAACAACGAAAAGACTTGAGGAAGTGACTTATACGGCGTCATTGACACCAGCGTTTTCTTTACAGACATTTTGTAGCCGTAGGCGACAGACGGCAGCCCCATGCTGCTACTCGAGACGAACACACTATGCACCGGCACTGGTTTTCATCATCCTAGTCCGTTTACCTTTATCAAAAATGTTCAAATGTTTGTAAAGTCTATGGGACTTAACTACGGGGTCATCAGTCCCTAAACTTACAAACTACTTATGAACTACTTACGAACTAGGACGGCACAAATATCCATGCCCGAGGGGGGATTCGAACCCCCGACCGTAGTGGCCGTGCAGACCGTGACTGAAGCGCCTTAGTCTCCTCGGCCACCGCGGCCGGCTTACCTTTATCAGGGACATACGTATATGATAGCAAACTGGGATAGATCGTGGACATAAAGGAAGTTACTAAAATTTAAATCTTCTACCTATAGAGAAAAATTAATTGATGCACATTATTAGTGCTGATTACCTTACATGCCACGCGCATATAAAAAAATATATCTAAACTATAAGTAGCAGTGAGATAAAAATTAATTGATGCACATTATTAGTGCTGATTACCTTACATGCCACGCGCATATAAAAAAATATATCTAAACTATAAGTAGCAGGGAGATACAATTTGATATAGTGATGACAATTTCTCTTTATAATATACTAGTCGTCCCGGCAATGCTTCGCAATTGCTAATATGTATGTACTATTGCTTTGAACGTCAAATGTGCAAAATTTTATCGCAATCGTACAAATGATATTGATATCCCAAAGAAAAGACATCTTTCAGTTTACCACAAATTTTCCTATACTTTTACTTCACTCAAACCTTCCTCTCGCTTTGAACGCCGACTGTGCAAAATTTTATCGCAATCAGACGAATGATATTGATATCCAATTAAAAAAAAAAAAAGCTCTTTCAGTTTCTCGCGAATTTTCAAATTTTCCGAGTAACTTCCTCAATTTTTAGTTTATAGGAACGTTCATCTTTCGTTGAACGGCAAATGATTTAAATTTTATCGCGGTTCTCAACTTATAATGTTACGTACATTTAGAAACACATTGAAAAAGGAACTTGGCTCGAATTTTGCGACCTTCTTTTTAATTGTCCTTTTTTTTCTTTCTTTCTTTTACTCAAAACTTTTCCAAGATCATAATGAACAAAAGAAAAGTAGAGTTACCCCTCTCCGTCGTGCAAATAGTCAGTTATAGTGCTGAATTCAATGAAAAACACTCTGAAAAAAGCACTTTAAGTTTTTCTCAAATTTTCTAATTTTCCGGTAAAATTTATTTCCTACAAACCTTGTCCTGTCAAGTCGTACTCAAGTTATGCTCTTACAACCATGTAGCAATTGATTTTTATTCATAGGAAAATATCGCTTTCGGTTTTTCCTAAATTTTCCTACTTTCCGGGCGACTTTTCCAAATTTTTATTTGATGCGAACCCTCCTCTTGTTTTCAACACGAAATGTACAAAATTTTATCGCAATTGCACGAACGGTATTGATAGCGCACTGGAAAATTCTGTTTCAGTATTTCCCGATTTTCCTCTTTTCCGGACAAATTTTAAATATTTTATCACCGTTCAAACCTTCCCTGGACTTGCACGAAAATTTCAAGATTACAATTAGCCAAATCGGTTCAGCCGTTCTCGAGTTTTAGCGAGACTGACCAACAGCAATTCATTTTTATATATATAGATGGTTCATTCTTTCATGATTCATTTTCGACTGAGTTTGAGTAAAATGGCGTTAACGTATGTTCACACCAGTGTGATTTTAACAAGTTCTTTCTGAAAACTTTCATTCACAATTTTTTTCTGGTTAAAGACAGTGTTTTCTAAGCTTTCTCTGCTTCTTTTATAAAGATTGATTTTTTGTTTTTTTAAATCTTGCGTCTCAAAACTTAACATAGCCCATTTGTTAGATTTTTTTTACCTCGAAAATTAGCTTGTAATAACAGGGACCAGAATATTACCTAGTACGAATTTTATGCTAACGACTAAAGCAACATTAGCGTTTAATTACCCTTCGATTACGTGGTCATTAGATACAGAGTACACGCTCGGATTAAATTTAGCTAAGGTTCCGGAAGGAAATCAGCCGTGCCTCTTGAAATAAACAATCTCGGAATTCGCCTTCAGTGATTTAGGTAAATCACGAAAAACCTAGATCAGGGTGGCAGGAGGCGGCTTTGAACCGCCGAAAGCCATTCCAGTGCATTACCGCTACAGTTACCTTGCTCGGTCGGAGGACTGAATACAGAATGATTTACATCGTTAAAGCAAATGGCAGTTGACCTCTGACACAATTATTAGCCAGTCGTTCAATCTGGGACCACTCGCGCTATTAGTATTCTGCTCAAAGTAATTTTCACCGCTCGGCGTCTTGTCGTTTTTCATTTGTAAATTATGACTTCTTCTTTATGTACAACTAGCTGAAAACTCGGCGTTGCCTGGGTATTTATTTATTTATTCGTGCCTTGAGTTAGTACTTCTCCTATGCCTTCTTTCTCTGTCCATCTCCTTTTTTTCTAAAATTATGTTATATTTATCCGAGAATATATAAGAAACAATGCTGTCTTCCATAGTGTTCAAAATTATAAGTGCAATATCCAAACAAAGAAAGATAGTAGTCAAAATACAAATGACACATAAAATTCGTAAGATCTCATATTTATTGAATTATATGTTGTACAGTTGTATAATTTTTCAGATATATATTCATTTGTATAAGTGCTGTAAGTCTGTAAAATCTCTTCGGAATACAATTAGTAGCAAAGAAGTAATAGATTAAAACTAGTTGCGTGATGGAGCTGTTTTGCATGAACGTTACTGTTTATGTGCTTATGTCTCATGAACTTCGTGTCGTACTGTAATACGATTTAGAAGGTACAGTCAACTATACATGTGCATAGTCTGTAAAACTTCTTGCTGCTACAATTTGTAGAGTAGAAATTATAAACTGTAACGTCATACCGAATGCCATAGTTTTAGTCCATGAAAAACGGAAAAGTAGTAAGCGAGAAACTTCCTTCCTTTCATAACTTTGCTATGGTTGTCAGCGAAAAATAGTTCAATGAAGGTTTGAAATTATGTTTAAACTTTGTTGCAAGTCGCTAAGTAATCTCGTTCTCATATACTGTATTCATAAAGTCTCGTCGCATTATGTGGCAGTTTCTTGAAGCTCCTATTGTTTATGACGTTACATCTCGTGAACTATGTGTTGTACATGATTCTTACACTTACGGCGACCGTTCTCATGGATTGAAGCTTACGTGTACATAATTTCATAAAGATTGGAACAAAACTGTAGATTTATGTGCAATACGTACACACAAACAAACAGACAAACATACGGAAATACTGCTTTATATATAAAGAAGCAGTATCCGTTTGTGTGTGATTTGTATTGCATACAAATCTACAGTTTTGTTCCAATCTTTATGAACTTCTGCACACGTAAGCTTCAATCCTTTAGGACGGTCGCCGTAAGTGTAAAGATCACGTAAAATACATTGTTCCCGATGTATGGCGTCATAAACAATGAACAATGAAACAATAAACAGTAATGCCGCTCATTTTCTCCTAAACCACCGTACCGATTTCAACCAAATTTGGTACACATATTCCTTACGTCAGATAACAATTGCTGTAGGAGTAACCACACACGTCACATGACACATGGTTCAGGAGATACAGCGTCATAAACAATAGAGGTTGCAAAAAACTGCCACATAATGTGACGAGAATTTATAAATAAACTATACGAGAATACAGACAGTAGTTAACGACTCGCAACAAACTTTACATACAATTTCAAACCTTTATTATACTTTTTCTCGCCGACAACCACATAGAAAAAATGAAAGGAAAAAAATTCTCTCTTACTACTTTTCCGCTGCAAAACTACAGCATTCGGTATGACGTTGCAAAAAATGTTTAAATGTTTGTAAAGCTTATGGGACTTAACTGCGGAGTCATCAGTCCCTCAACTTACAAACTACTTATGAACTAACTTATACTAAAGACAGCAAAAACATCCATGCCCAAGGGGGGATTCCAAGCCCCGACGGGGAACGGCCTCGCGCATCGCAGCATAGCGCCTCAATGCGCTCGGCCGCTGCGCCGCGGCAAACTTGTACTCATGTTAGTTGTAAATGAGCTGGAAAACAACTAATAAAAACGCAAGAAACGTAAAAAGCACTTGGCATTAAAAACAGTAAGGGCGGAACAGTAATAAACGCATCATTAGTTGAAGGAATTTTTGACTCACCAGAAGCAGTTTGTAGACGAAAGTGTGTATTTCGGTGTATCAAAAGTACTAAGATTTTAGGGCTCATTAGGTGCGCGTTGGGCATAAAAATGTTATTGTTGTTGAAAACCTAAGAGAGTGGAACCATGTAAATTAGTACACCTTAGCGGAAAGAAAGTGACAGGTAAGGTGCGTGGCGACATTACTTACCACGAAAGAAGTTCTAGTGAACAAATAGTATCATTAAATAAATGATTGTAACGTGAGCGCATACTTGAAGTCCATCAGTTTTCCTCCATTGCCGTTTTCCATAACGGCTGCCGCATTTCCATCACTATTTCATCAGGTCATACCGGTTAGCCGGCCGCGGTGGCCGAGGGGACTGAGGCGCTTCAGTCACGGTCTGCACGGCCACTAAGGTCGGGGTTTCGAATCCCCCCTCGGGCATGGACATTTGTGCCGTCCTAGTTCGTAAGTAGTTCATAAGTAGTTTGTAAGTTTAGGGATTGAATACCTTTAGTTGAGTCCCATAGGCTGTACAAACATTTGAACATTTGAACATACCGGTTAGCCAGTGTTTCTGCGCCGTCTTCGTCCATAACGTCCAATCCATGTTTGCCGGTATGGGATATTATCCGTGACGGATCTTAAAGGACGACAATATTTTTTCAGGACTATTGTACTTATGAGTTTACTGAATTATAGTATTTGTTCACCAGAACACCTTCTGTGATAAGTAATGCCGCCACGCACCTTACCTATTACCATTATTTCCACTAAGGGGTACTAATTTACATGGTTGTGTCACTCTCTTAGGTTTTTAACGGCAATAACACTTGATGCCCAACGCGCACCTAATGGCCCCTAAAATCTGAATAATTTTGATACATCAAAATACAGACATTCGTCTACAAACTGCTTCTGGTGAGCCAAAAATTCCTTCTACTAAAGGTGGGTTTATTACTATCCCCGCCCTTACTGTTTTTTAATGCCAAGTGTTTATATGTTTCGTACGTTTTTATTAAGAGTTTTAACCAAATATGACGTAAACCTGACGGTACAACCCATATTCACTACAGATTCAGGGGAGACATAACACGCTCCCAAATAAAGTTTTTTTAGCGCTCTACTTAATACACTGCTGTTTAATGATGGCCGCGGTGGAGTAGCCGAGCGGTCTAAAGCGTCTCGCTGCGGAGCGCGCGGTTGCTCGCCGTGGAGGTTCGTGTCCTCCCTGGGGCATGGGTGTGTGTGTTGTCCTTAGGTTAGTTTACCTAGGTTTAAGTAGTTTGTAAGCTACGGACTGATGACCACGCAGTTTGGTCCGATAGATTTACAAACATTTGAACATTTTTTTGTTTAATGATTTCGCCCTCTAAATTCTAGCTCACGGTGAGTCTCATACCTACTAGCTTTAATCAACAGTGACTTCTTCTCTATAGACGTCCACAAACAAACCTATTTACGTTTTAAGAATTTCAAGGAGGGGACCCAAAAAACTCGGCACCCATATATTGCGAAGTCGTAATTATTCTTCTCACCTCGTGTACTAAAGATGGTTAGTGTACAGCGGGTTTTTCTAATTTTGTAAATATTAGTTATTATAAGCCCTGTGTATAATAAGTTATTTCATTAATACAGATACATGAAGATGCAACTTTAACGGTGCGAAACCGGTCGTGACCTAATCTTTATACATAAAGCAGAGTGTCCGTATGTGTATACGTGTTGCATGCAAATTACAGTTTTGCTCCAATCTTTTTCAAATTTTGTACACGTATGCTTCAATCCACGAGGACTGTCGCTGCAAGAGTAAGAATCACATACGATATATAGTTCACGAGATATGAAATCATAAACAATGAGATGCGCGAAAAGCTACTGATCTTAGCGACAATGCTGCTCATTTTCACTGGGCCGATTTCAGCCAAATTTGGTACACACGTTACTTACCGTGAGATAATAAATACTGAAGGGTTAAGAATCACATACGACACATGGTTCAGAAGATATGACGCCATAAACAATAGGAATTGAAAAAACTGCCACATAATGCGGCGACACTTTCTAAATACGCCATATGAGAATGAGAGTACTTAGCGACTTGCTACAAACTTTAAACATAATTTCAAACCTTTATTAAACTTTTTCTCGCTGACAACCATAGCGAAATGAGGAAAGAAATGTTCAAATGTTTGTAAATCTATCGGACCAAACTGCGTGGTCATTAGTCCGTAGCTTACAAACTACTTAAACCTAGGTAAATTAATCTAAGGACAACACACACACACCCATGCCCCAGGGAGGACTCGAACCTCCACGGCGAGTAACCGCGCGCTCCGTAGCGAGACACCTTAGACCGCTCGGCTACCCCAACGCGGCAATGAGGAAAGGAAAAAAGTTTCTCGTTTACTCCTTTCCCGTTGTTCATAGACTAAAATATAGCATTCGGTATGTCGTTACAATTTATAATTTCTACACTACAAATTGTAGCCACAGGAAATTTTACAGACAGCATAAACACACATAGTTGAATGTACCTTCTAAATTGTATTACAGTACGACACGTAGTTCATGCGAAATGAGCACATAAACGGTAACGTTCATAGAAAACGCATCCGTCACGCACCATTACTTATTTACTACTTATTGTATTTTCAAGAGATTTTCAGACATACAGCACTTATACAAATGAATATATACTTGAAAAATTATGCAGTTGTACAACATATAATTCAATAAATATGATACCGCATAAATTTTATATATTTGTGTTTTGGATGCTGCACTTATAATTTTGTACATTACGGAAGACAGCGTTATTTATTATATATTCTCCGATAAATATTATATGATTGTAGAAAAAAAGTACAGAGAGAGAAGGTCTAGATGAACTACTAACTCAGGGTAGGAATAAATAAATAAATACCCAGGCAACTCCCGGTTTTTCGGCTAGTGAAGGTATAAAAGACAGCTCAGGCTGATTTTGAAAATGCATTAAAAGCAATCCTGGCATAATTGTCTGTGTTACCCTTCTGGAATTTATTAACGATATCTCACATTTAGCAGCCAGACACAGACCCTGACGAAGGCCATCTGTAACAGTGGCCGAAACATCGGTAGATTTTATAAAAATAACGACGCGGTCTCATACCCAGAAGAATTGTATTGACAGTGACAACAGTCGCGAAAGCGCACGCTTGCACACGTGATTTACCTGTTAGTGATTAACAGTTAATGAGGAAGAATTGCGGCCTCGCGAGTCAGCTGACTGCCGGACGCATACGCACGCACCAGGCGGAGCGGCGGCTGCGGCGGAGAGTGGAACGAGCACTGCGCCCCACGTCCTCTTGCGCTGGCGCAGTCGTCGCGCTGCGCTTCCTCCGTGAAGCAACGAGCACGTCTTCCTGCGCGACAGCCCACAAGGATGGACTCGGCTTCCGGGGGGCGCTCCGCGGAAATCCTCCCGAACTACCTTACGACTCAACTTCTTCCAGGCCGTAAAGTGCCTTTTCTGGATTTTACAACTGAAAGTCTTCCAGGCAGTAAAGTGCCTTGTTTGGATTTTTGCTGAGATTTTGACACCCTATCTCACAAACGGCTTTTAATCAGACTGTCTGCCTATGAAATATCGCCTTAGTTATGCGATCGGACTCGTGGTTTCCTATCAGAGAGAACAGTAATTTATGAAAAGGCATCGAGTAAAACAGAAGTGATGTCTGGTGTTCCCCAGGATACTGTTATCGGTCCTCTACTGTTCCTTATCTGTTGTTGTTGCGGTCTTCAGTCCTGAGACGGGTTTCATGCACCTCTCTATCCTACTCTATCCTGTGCAAGCCTCTTCATCTTCTCATACGAACGGCAACCCACATTCATTTGAACCTACTTGCTATATTCGTCTCTCGGTCTCCCTCTGCGATTTTTACCCTTCACATTACCCTCCAACGTTAAATTCACGATTCCTTGATGCCTCATAATTTGCCCTACCAGTCGATCCCCACGTTTCGTCAATATACGAGGGTCACTCCAAAACAAATGCACACTATTTTTTTTTTTTTAAATACAATTTTAATTCTGCATGTTTGAAAGTTTCACATAGTGTAGATACATCTTTCCCGCTTGTTCTCAAACTTACAAGGAAAGTACTTGGGCTCGAACAAACACATATACACCAAAATCGTATGAGAGATAATGTAAAGGTCCCTTATTGCACTAGTGATACTCCCGCATCTGCAAAACTCTGCAGTCGTCCGTTAGAGACCTCTGCGTGTGCTCCGCCGCATTGCACTTTGACCTGTCGGTTCGCCAGTAGGGACGGTGCAGTGTGCCTCCGAAGTTGCGTTTTGTGAAGTTATTTGTGTGGTGAAGCGTCAGATGGGGCGGCGATTGGCAATTCATCCTGTTAATGTATTGCGATTGGTTGAGATGAAGTTACGAAGAACCCTTCTTCGTGAAGATGGCATTAGTGTAGAAAATGAATCATTCGCATGCTTTTTCGTATCTGTTATGGTACAGAAAAATGAGAATAAGTTGGATAATGTTGTAACACTAATATATAATGATGATAATAGGGATGATAATGACGAACAACTCATTGCAAGCGGTAGTGCTACGGTAAGTGCGGGAGGAGGCGATGGAAGCAGTGGCAGTGAATACCAACAGTCTTCCGAGAAGAAGGTTAAAATTACAACTATCATCACGGCTTTTGATGACAATACTCTAGAGAACATGTACGACGATTATTACATAAGTTATAGTTAAGATATCTGCATTACGTATGACGTCTACAATTACATTTACAGTGCTATCTAGAGCATGATTGCAAAGTTTTGCATAACATCGACACCCACCAGCACACTGAGGTGAACGTAGAGATCCTGTAAGCAAACGTTCATACAGATATGTTTGTTCGAGTCGAAGTACTTTCCTTGTTAGTCCAACCTGTTCACGTGAGTGGCGCCGTCACAGCATGTCTTCAAGATGGCTGCTACACTTGACGTTCGTCAGAAACAACGTGCTGCCATTGAATTCCTGTGCTGTGTAAACGAGACAATGGGAAACATCCCAAGAGGTTGAAAAAGGTGTATGGAGATGCTGCTGTCGATCGCAGTACAGTTAGTCGGTTGGCAAGCACGTTACGTGATGAAAGTGCGCACGGCAATGTTGAGGATTGTCCTCGCAGCGGCAGGCCTCGTACTGCACACTCTTCAGGCAATGTGCATAAACTGTGATGCAATATGTGACGACATTGAAGAAGAAACTTCAAGCTCGACTGAGCCGTCTTCGACCACAGCGGTAAAAGCAGGATGTTTTGCTGTTGCACAACAATGCACTACCACATGCCAGTCAAAAACCCGTGGAAGCGATCACAAATCTCGCATGGACAACACTGAAACACCCACCTTACAGTCCTGACCTGGCTGCATGTGACTATCATCTCTTTGGAAAACTGAAAGACTCTCTTCGTGGACCAAGGTTTGAAGATGAGTACTGTCATTCTCCTACAGTGTACTTCGGAAGTCTCGCCGCATTATACGGCATTTTTTGCGATTTCTATTGGTTATGACGTAATATCTTTTGAACCATGTGCCATATGTGATTCTTAACCATGCAGCAATTGTTATCTCACGGTAAGGAATGTGTGTACCAAATTTGGTTAAAATCGGTCCAATGGTTTAGGAGAAAATGAGCAGCATTGTCGCAAAATGCAGCAGTTTTTCGCGCATATCATTGTTTTTGACGTCATATCTCGTGAACTATATATCGTATGTGATTCTTAAACTTACGGCGACCGTCTTCATGGATTGAAGCTTACGTGTACAATATTTCACAATGATTGGAACAAAACTGTAGATTTGTATGCAACACGTACAAACATACGGACACTCTGCTTTATATATTAGAAGATTTGGGAGAAAACCTGAGCAGTCTTTCTAGGTTGTAGAAAATGCTGATATTCATCGTCCAAGTCATCAGAAGATCAAAGACAACTTTAGAGCGATTTAAATAATATCTGTATGGTGCAAAAATTCTGAATTGAACCTAAGTAAAGGAAAATGTGAGGACATCCACAAGATAATTAAACTAAATACCCAGGTATTATAATAACGAGCGACGTAAATTGGGAAGAAATTTGTTGTGGGAGTTGCGAACCAAAGGCTGCCTGTTATTGGTAGAAAGAAGAAGTAATAGGACTCGTAAAGAGACAAGATACACTGCGCTTGTCAGTCCTCTTTTGGAGTCTTGCTGCGCAGTATGGATTCTTATCAAGTAGGATTGACGGAGAACGTGGAAAGAGAACGGAAGAGGGTAGTTTAATGTGTGTTACTGCAATCACAGAGAGAGAGAGTTTAATGAAAATGACGCACGAATTGGGGTGGGAATCATTACAACAACGGCAATTTTCGTTGTCGCGAGATTTTCTTACGAAATTTCGATCAGCTTCTCCCTCTTGTGAATGCGAAAATATATTGCTGACTCTCACCTATCATCATAATAAAATAGGAGAATATAAGGAACACATTGTTGGGGCGATCTGGAATTGTTTAATAAGAGGTTTTCAGCCAAGATCGCTTTCTTCTTTTAATTACATGACCGGTTTCGGCGTGCTAGACGCCATCTTCAGACCTGTCGTAATTTTTTACATCACTGAATGCAGTGATGTAAAAAATTACGACAGGTCTGAAGATGGCGTCTAGCACGCCGAAACCGGAAAGCTATCTTGGTTGAAAACCTCTTATTAAAATATGAGAAATTTGAGTTCGAACGGAAGACCCCAGAGGGCTCACGGTTCTTTCGTGAGTACGTGCGTGGCGAGCAGGGGCTCCGAGCTAATGCAGTCTTTCTTCCATCTTTCCTCCCTGCACTGAATTTCCTTTCCCTTCCCCTCTTTCCCTATCCTCCATCCTTCCCCTTTGCACGGGGGAACTGATGACCTTAGCAGTATGGCCCCAACCAATTTTATATAACTTTAAATCTTGCAGTCAAGATCGCAGAGTAATTTATTTGTATTAGACGAATAGTTTCGGCTCCAATAGAGAGCCATCTTTGCATGTAAAAAAATCATATATTTCTGAACACAGCAATGATACCACGGCTTATATGAAAGACATCGTAATTTACAAATTTATTACAGTTTTATATCAATGACAAGATGGAAAATATATAAATTACTACACGATACATATTGTGGCGTAAGTTCAGCGCCATACGCCAGACGCAGAAGTTCCAGTGATCGACCGAAAGCCAATCGCAAGCAGGCGCACCCTGTACAAGCGGCTATATCTAGTCCGACATACGTCTGGATGCCCGGCAGTTACTCTTCAGGAATACGCCAGTTACTAGTGAGAACCCAACAGCCAATCGCAAGCAGGCGCACCCTGTACAAGCGGCTATATCTAGTCCGACATACGTCTGGATGCCCGGCAGTTACTCTTCAGGAATACGCCAGTTACTAGTGAGAACCCATCAGTTACTATTCAGAGCTCGGACAGTTACTAGGCAGCTACGAAGTCAGAAATAGGACAGTACTAACTCAGAACGCGGCTACGAACTTAGCAATAACTAGGTCACAGCGCAGCTAGTATCAAACGGACGACACCACGAGAAGCAAGAAGAGAGAAGAAACAGACAAATGTTCTAAAGTTGAATATCATAAAATTCAGTCAATAAAACTTGTATTAGTAATCTGAATAGTTGTTACAGATTGCATCAATTCCTGCACTAGTCTCTTTCCTAACAACTAGACCGGAACGAGTAAACAATAAAAGGCGACTAGGTCACAACAATACATACCATTAAAATACTAAGGGTGGCATCGACATTGATTTCTTATCAGTTGAAAAGTACTTTTAGATCATAAAACTCATAAAATGTAAAATAAAATGCTATTTAGTGTCCTACTGGAACGAAAGTCAAGTGACTGAAACATATTTACCTTGACTGAGGTTTTAGGCCTTTTATATAAAATAAAGATCGCTGTTTCCTCGGTTGACAATTTCAACACTCTCAATTAGTTTAGTGTCCTACTGGAACGAAAGTCAAGTGACTGAAACATATTTATCTTGACTGAGGTTTTAGGCCTTTTATATAAAATAAAGATCGCTGTTTCCTCGGTTGACAATTTCAACACTCTCAATTAGTTTAACTCTTACCCTTCCAGTGTTGCCACATGGCAATGTCATGTTTATCTGTTCCTTCAGGCACAACCATTTTCCAAAGATTGTTAACAACACCGCAGGACTCTCCCAAATGCATTGTGACTAGGTTATCTACCATGGCTTCGAGGAAACAGAGGGCATTAGCAATATATTATTGTTGCTTGTTGTTTAAGTTGGAGTTTATTCAGCAAGACTAAAATTATTATATCAAGGTAAAGGAAACAAAATAATCTGAAAATTACATTAATAAATTATTGTCTAATGTTAAAATCAGTAGTAGATAGTTTGAAAATGTTAGGTGCAATTTCCTGCCCAATGATGCAATATGCCGCCATCCAAATTCCCTCCAAAAACTAAAAGAAATCATCTAACAAATGTATATTATTCCAATCATTGTGTATAGAAATATGCAAAGAAATATTTTTGCTCAGCCGCAGCGGAGCGGCCGCGCGCATTGAGGCGCTATGGTGCGATGCGCAAGGCGGTTCCCTGTAGGGGGTTCGAATCCCCCCTCGGGCATGGATGTTTGTGCTGTCTTTAGTATAAGGTAGTTCATAAGTAGTTTGTAAGTTTAGGGACTGACGATCAAGCAGTTAAGTCCCAAAAGCTTTAAAAACTCCTTGTTTTAATTATTTCACTTGATTTGTATGCTTACTTCCAGGTGGCAACATTGTATTAAGTAGGCCTTTCTTCTATGATCTGTTCTACGTCTGGTACTGAAACTGTTTGGTAACATTGGCAGGGAGACCCCGTCTGTGGTTCTTCGGCCGCCTGTTGCTATCCGACAACACCTCGGTGACTTGCTAGCGGATGATGATATGAAACGACGTAGACATCAACAGAAAACCCGTTCTCCGAGCGAAGACGTGACCAAAGGTGACAAATGCATATTTAATGTGTTTTGCGTATGGCGTACAGTACCGCCCAAAAGTTTGGATTCTAGGATCCTAGGAAACAATATGTAACTAAATGTTACTAGATGTTAATTTTCTTTTCTTTTCTGTATTATTTAAAGCTATCAGTGATTTGGAAGAAACATGAAAATTATAACCGGATATTTCAGGTATACTCATATACGCCAGATTTAGAATAACTTTTTATTGAAACTGAATAAATGCATTCAAATTTTACTGTCCTCAAAATCGC
Source organism: Locusta migratoria (assembly GCA_026315105.1). Classification (NCBI taxonomy): domain Eukaryota; kingdom Metazoa; phylum Arthropoda; class Insecta; order Orthoptera; family Acrididae; genus Locusta; species Locusta migratoria. Next base: position 123,944,711 of record CM048751.1, read on the forward strand.
CTTCTTTGTCTTTGATCACTGCTCTGCATACTCCAGGCATTCTTGCTGTATGCTTCATCAGGGCTTCCTAGGTGATATGACGCCATGTAGTCTCGTCAAGAGGTGATTCATGTAATAGGCTTTGCTTCAGCTGCTCTATGCAAGCGATGCCAAAGCAGTCCAGTAAGTTTACAGTAGGGGGATTGAGGCGACCATATCATATTTCTCATTCCCTTTTTTTCATATTTTCCTAATATGCTTCAGACAGTTTTGGAGTGAATTTGGGGTAGTTACCTGCTGGCTGTAGGATCATTTCCTTGTCAAACCTCGTGCCCATGGTTTCGCTGACAACCAGTGAACTAACTTGCGTCACTTTGTGCCAGAGACCTCGAATTTGTATTCGTCAGAGAAAGTAGCTTTTACCTTTGATTTACTGCCCAACTTTGATGTTGTCTTACCTAGTGTAGTCTCGTACGTGAAGATATCTTTTCACAGTACTGACACTGACTATTCCCTGTTAAGGTTGAGTTCTGATGCTAAAAGTGGGAATGTTTTGAAGCGATCACTTGTGATTACTATACATATGTTTGTTTCACTTTTTGAAGAGATTTTCATACTACACTTTCGAAGTCGGTCCATATACGCATGCCTTTGCATGGTGTAATGGACACATCCCAAGGAAATAAGTTCTTGACGTATTATTTGTCGCGTAGTAAGACCGGCTACACGTAAGGACACAACTGCAGAACGTTCTTATGTTGAAAGCTTCTTTCTTCGGCCATTGTTATTGTCACTGACAGTCGCTCTTTGCTATGTTCAAAAATGTTCAAATGTTTGTATAGCCTATGGGACTTAACTACGGGGTCATCAGTCCCTAAACTTACAAACTACTTATGAACTACTTACGAACTAGGACGGCACAAATATCCATGCCCGAGCGTGACTGGAGCGCCTTAGTCCCCTCGGTCAGCTCTTTGCTATGTCGCGCATAACTACATGCCTGTTTCTTACCTCTAACCGAGGTAACAGATTTGGTGACATCCTATGAACGCCACATTGGGAGGGTACTATTATTTTATGCCACCACAACACAATATTAGCGGCTCTCAATGCTTGGAACTTGTACAGCGTAGTCAAAGAAAATCCGAAAAAAAAATTATTAAAAACACTACTCTTAAACGTTATATTGAGAATGAAACTGCGGAAATAATATAGCTAATTCGGATGGCAAATGTGATAACTTGCTTCTTTTATATTACTTTCAGGGCGTTTGAAAACTTTTGAGCGATATTACGCACTGCATAACAACGACGTAGCTCGTAGTAAATGTATAAAAAGATGACCGCCAATCTGAAAACATATTTAGATACGGCTCGTTAAGTTATGCTGCATCTGATCAAATATTTCTATTGTCTGTTGTACAAGGAAACAGGAAATTTGGATCCTAGGAAACAATATGTAACTAAATGTTACTGGATGTTATTATTCTTTTCTTTTCTGTATAGACATATTTTTGTGCATTATTTAAAGCGATGGCACAAACTTCCTGCGAAAATATATAAAGATTCAAATGTTCGAATGCTTGTAAATCTAAGGGACTTAACAGATGCGGTTATCAGTCACTAGGCTTACACACGCACAATATATATATATCCGCGGCGATTTGAAAGTGCAGCAGCTGGTAGTTTGAAGCCACAGCGGCAGTAGATTTTATAACTGCTGCGTTCAGATAAACGGTAGTGTCAGTAAAAGGATTCTTACATAATCATCATTTTTCATTGATGTTAGATTTTCTTTTATGATATTCATGAAATATGTAATTAATTTTCCCAGCATTATTAGGGAGCAATCTCAGGCTGTGAGCTTTAACTGTAGCGGAGGGTACATACAAGTTTTGAATTTTCTGCGAATAATTCATGATTACGTAAGACACATGAAGAGTGGCTGCTGGTGAGTGAAATTACATTTATTTATGATTCGCATTCAAAGTAGGGAGACAGATTGATGTGTGTCTTAAATAATTTGCACGCCCTTAGTATCCCCGTTTTGTTGATCAGACATTCTGATTAATTTTATATTCACAGTGCAGTACCAGTCTAGAAACGCTGTCACATACATAGACACAAGCTCTCCCTCTCTCTCACACACACACTTAGCGATAGTTTTCGAATTTATGTAATTTTATTTAAATTTATATGTTTCACTGTTGCTCCTCGGCAGTGCTGTAGCCTCGTACAGTCGTGTGAGCGGGTCTAGCAGAGATTCCGTTCCAGACGGGCAGAGGTAGAGAGAGAGAGAGAAAGAAAGAGAAGGAGTCTCCCGCACTCCACTCGTCGACAAACTGGGATTCACGGAAAGATATTTGGTTTTTAATTTTTTTAAAACAAATTCGGCTGTTGTCAGCGACCGTTTCAACGTCAATGGATAAACAATCAGCCTTTGGTCGCAAATTAAAATTATTTTGACCAGGTTCCGGCAATGACTAAGATTGGCTTATCAGAAAATATAAAACAAAACAAACCGCATAATAAGCTGTGTAGCTTACGTCACACAGTTTTTAAACTGTGTGACGTAAGCTATACAGCTGAATAGTATATTTTATTATGTGATTTGTTTTGTTTTATATTTTCTGATGAAGGCAATCCTACTCATTGCCGAAACCTGGTCAAAAATTTTAATTTGCGACCAAGGGCTGCTTGTTTATCCATTGATATTTGGTTTTCAACAACCACCTGCCTTTAAATGTCATTTGAAGCGTTTCAAGGGGTTGCGGCACAAGGCCCGCAACAGAAGCCTCAGACGCTGTTTGGGAACATTATGTAAAACGGGATGTATCTGACAGAACAGCGGGAGCCAAGTGGGGCTCCGAAACAATTTCTTCGACAGGTGCCGCTGACGGAGTGGCCTCTACGACAGGAGAATAGTTAGGTGTATTTCCATGTACCATCTGAACAGGTGCAGTAGCACCTACTACGTCTTCGACCACAATTTTAGGCGGGTAACTAAGCTCCTTTAATGGTTGTCGAGGGGCGAGCCATGGAAACAATCACGTCAACAGTGTCAACCTAAGTTGTGCAGAGCTTGCTTTGTATAATCGGGGGCCGGTACCAAGGAAGTTACGGCATCAGTGGGCAGTGAGGGAAATTCACGAGCCTTTTGACTTGACAGACCACTTAGTTCCTCAACTTTGACGGCTCATCTGTAGATTCCTGTGAGAGGGGATTCGCTAAGGTCAGTTTTTTATGCTGTTCGCATGTGGGTTTGAATATCATCACAAGTCGCGGGGAATGGGTACGAAGGTGGCCATATTGAATACAATAAAACAGGTTCCATCCTGTCCGGTACAAGTAATATAAACTGTGTAACCGTATACCAGTAGGTGAGAATGAATATCTTTAATTTCGACAGCATTGTTCCAGGAGCAACAGCGATCTTTTTTGAAGATTTTTTATTTTATTATTTTTTTATTTGTTTCGACCGATTGCAGGTCGTCCTCACAAACAATGATACAGCCCATGTGGCCGGTGATGACTTGTGCAGAGAGCTGTTGAGCAGATACCAGCGTGGAGCCAGACTGAAGTCATGGCAGCCCTGCAGAAGTCAGCAGCGGCCACGTGGGGTGTATGATTGCATCTGAGGACGACCTGCAATAGGTCGAAACCGGTAAAATAAAATCCACCTTCTGTGATCCTGACTGTTTTTTTTTTTTTTTTTTTTTTTTTAGAATATAAACAAAGAGAAGGAATATGTTTTTCAATCTGCATTTCTATCAAACGAACACCATTGTAGACTGTAATCGGCGTTGTGCTGACCAGCGTTCTCGCCGAAAATGTCTTGTATCCCAATAAAGGAGCAGACTGACCCTCATAAAACTATCGTCTACCTCGGGTGGAAGCTTAAAAACTAACATTTGTATATACCATCTCTGTGTTTACATGTAGACGACTCCATTTGGAATCCGGTGCAGAGCGACCACATTAAAATTATTAAAACAGGGAGAAACAGCTTTATTTGAATTACAAATTGATTTCAGTCAGTGTCTGACCATCTTCAGTACTGTAATAAATCAAAAATACAAAATCAACCTCTGTAGCCGTAATGTCATTACAATTTTAAGAACATATTTGACAAAAGAACGCCACTAGTGGAACTGTGATGTAATAGTATCCTGTCAACCAGAAGCGGTTAAATAAATTTGACAAAAATTAGGGATCCTATGCTGTGTCTACTTGATCCGTAGAAATTTTGGTAATTTGGTAGAACGCTTTCAAACGACAAATATCGAAGGTGCAACGGTGATGTATCGATATAACAAGCAACGTAGCATCGAAGTCAAATATACGAATAAGATTTACGACGTTCAGAAGAGCGGTTCTCGATGTTCGCTTTACGAGGATAATTAATTTACTGATCGGACAAGGCTACATCGAGAACCTGTCAACAACAGCAGGAGCAGCATAAAGTACTGTATTGAAGAAACAAATGTTAAAATTTTTACGATTATGTCATGAGTTTAACCCTGTCAGACCGTCTGGCTACAATTGTGTACATAAGTTTTACAGTGTCTCAGATAGATCACAAACATTTTTTCTCGATTGAAACAACATGTATATGACTATGAGTGTTCAACCTCTTCATCGTGCACACTTACTGTCAACTGCGGAAGATCACTATAAAAATACCAAGCAGTCAGTGTTGCACTGCGCAGCAGCTTGTGAACTCCAAACAACACGCAAGTTTTGGGTTACTTGTATTCCACTGTACATCTGAAAAGTAGTAGTAATTATTTTGCATGGTAACTATTGAATGACCAGTTTATTTAGTACAAAAGTTAGTACTACAAAATTAATTATTTTAGTCCATAAAAAGAAGCCTTCCTTTTCAGCATATGCAATTTTGTAGTATGTAAATGGATGGATACAACAGCGTAAATCTTGCTTCTAAAATCATTAAAAACGTAACTTAAGAAGAATACAGCAAAAAAGTAATTTCTTTCCTCCAGAAAAAAATCAGGTCTGAAAGGGTTAAAGGATATAGGTAGGCAGGAATCTAAGAGTGTAACTTAAATTGTTGCGAGTGAACAAACAACACTAACACTGCGATAATTATAAAAAATTTTCCAATCCATGGTGTACAGCAATCAGTGAGAATAAATATTCCTTCAAACCGTCTTGATTGCAAATAATTTGCAATCAAGACGGTTTGAAGGAATATTTACTGCGATAATTATGTTCACTCACAATTTAAGCTGTACTCTTAGGTTCCTGCCTAACCATATCCTTTAAATATATGACATATTCTATGTAACTAGGCTACTACGGCATAAATGAAGACCGCGGTATAACCCGTCGGCTTTGGCCAATGACGTCATGTCAGAGTCTCACAAGATACACTACATAGATATATCGCCGCGGCCGAGTGGCCGAGCGCATTGAGGCGCTATGCTCCGATACAAGAGGCCGTTCCCCGTCGAGGGTTCAAACGCCCCCTCGGGCATGGATTTTTGTGCTAAGTTATTTTGAAGTACGTAGTTTAGGGACTGATGACCCCGCAGTTAAGTCCCATACGCTTAACAAACCTTTGAACATTTTGAACAGTGATATACCAACTAGCAAAACAAACACTATCGAAGAATATAAACATACGGGATAATATCGAAATACTTCCGTATTGTCGATAATATCGACGAATATAAACATACGGGATAGTATCGAAATACTTCCGTATTGTAGATAATAAGTAATTTATGATTATCCTCGTAAATTACAGATTACAACAGAATCTCCCATCGATCGCAGGTCTCAGCCCAAAAATTCGCGCCTTCAGCGCTCACTCGAGAAAAAGAAGAAGAAGAAGAAGAAGAAGAAGAAAAAAAAGAATCCTCTTTGTTGACCTGTACCTAACCATAAAAGATAAGCTACAGCTCACCTTTTAAACACAAAATCGTAATCTAAAATCTATATTCAGCTTGTAAACAACTATCGTCTTTAACTCAGATATGACGTCATTGGTCGAAGCTGACGGGTCGTATCGCGGACTTCAATTGATCCGACTACTACATTCGCATATTCGATGTTTAGCGTTTCCATCCATGGCAGTCGCACCTTCGATATACATCGTTTGCAAGTGTTCTACCAAATTACCGAAATTTTAATCTTACCCACTAACCAGTCATGTATCTCTCAGGAACTGGGTTTCACGTGCCGCGTGCATTTGTTATAGCTGAAGCTGACAGTACCTGCACGTGGAATGCTGGGGATGACGGCGCAGGACAACTCCGAGCAGGGAAGGCTCCACAAACACTGCACACTAGACGACAAACAGCCGGACACTGACACACTGCTAACGGGACCGAACTAGGAAAATATGTACGCTAGCGCTGCTGTAGAGACGGAACTACACAATGTACTCGTCCGGCGCAAGGAGCAAGAGGAAAAATTTTTCACACCTGGCTCTCAAAAGATGAGAACGTCGCTGTCTGCGTGAGTTATCGTACATGGCAGAGGAAACCTAACTCCAGACGACGGAGCAACAGGCAGATGTAGTATAATAATACGCGGGCTACGGCAAAGAATTGTTCAAATGTTTGTAAATCTATATGACCAAACTGCGTGGTCATCAGTCCGTAGCTTACAAACTACATAAGGACAACACACACACACACACACACACACACGCCCCAGGAAGGACTCGAAAGCCGGCCGCGGTGGCCGAGGGGACTGAGGCGCTTCACTCACGGTCTGCACGGCCACTACGGTCGGGGGTTCGAATCCCCCCTCGGGCATGGATATTTGTGCCATCCTTAGTCTTAGCTAGTTCATAAGTAGTTTGTAAGTTTAGGGACTGATGACCCCGTAGTTTGTTAAGCTTACGGTTCTTAACATTTTTTTTTTAGGACTCGAAACTCCGACAGCGAGCAACCGCACGCTTCGCAGCGAGGCGCCTTAGATCGCTCGGCTACTCCACCGCGACGTACGGCAAAGACTGATAAGCTGCGTTTACGTGCAACACATCTTCCGGAAGACGAACATCGAATTTCGTAAACTGTTTTCCACTGTCATATTTACATGTAGCCTGAAGCGGATTTCGTGGCTGAAAAACAGCTGATTCAGCTCCTGATTTAACTCAGCGCAATCGCTATATTTACACAGATTCCTTGCTCACTCGAATATTTATACTCCTCTTTCACTGCATTAAATGTCACTTTGACAACATGAGCCGACAGCTCTTAACAAGAAAACACGATCTGACAATCCAAGATCGTTTCAAAAACAGTTGCGTTTACATGGGCACGAAAATCGATTGTGGAACTGGAAAACGGCTTTATAGAAGTGGATTTTCGGAACTGATTTTGTAGTTCAAATGTTCAAATGTTTGTAGAGTCTATGGGACTTAACTACGGGGTCATCAGTCCCTAAACTTACAAACTACTTATGAACTACTTACAACTAAGGACAGCACAAATATCCATGCCCGAGGGGGGATTCGAACCCCCGACCATAGTGGCCGTGCAGACCGTGACTGGAGCGCCTCAGTCCCCTCGGCCACCGCGGCCGGCGCTCTTTTAACCTTGTGTGCATAAAACGCCATCGTCCTTTATTCTAACTTCCTTGGCGTATTTGTTCGCTTCATTGGTTGACAAAAGAATATCGCAAAGCGTGACTTCACTTTTTCACTTCGCTAGGCTCTCGCGCCGTATTTCACCAGTTTTGTAATTATACTTCACTATTACGAAAAATACCACTCCAGATGCAACATAGCATTAAAGAACTTCAATAAACGAACCGTTTTCAGGGCGATTTTGTGTCCTACAGTGCCCGGAAGCGACATTTGTATACGGTGAAAGTGCACCGTTTTTACTGTCCAGGTGCGACGTAGACAATTTCGATTTTATTGATTTTACATTGCATAAAGTTAGCAGGTTTTTCTTTTGTTGAAAATGACAGAAGAAGTAAATGGATTCCTGAAAAGATTTTGTAACATCTCCAAGTTGTAATCGCCATTTTTGTGCAACATTATTAACATTCATGTTCTCCTGCGAATTCTGTAGTTAGGTTTTGAACTTGCAGCAGCAGAATTTTTGGCAATAATTCTGAGGGCAGTTGCACATGTTTCCTTGGTCACAGGTAGACCATAAAATCAGTGTAAACCGTTGAGATAATTCAGGATTGGCTATCAGTCAGTTCTGCAGCAAGCTGCTTTCCTATTGTTCAAACAATTGTCATCTTTAATGAAACAGATTATTTTCTACCAGAAGTCAAATTGCCAATTCTATGAATAAAGTCACATATTACATATTTGGTTTTTGTTCAAAGTCATGCTTAACTAATTGGATAAAGTGTTCAGTCAGATTAGCAAGTTTGAGTTCAAGTGCAGATTCATTTTACAGCTACCCATACACACAACTACACGCGACACAATTGTTTGAGTAGTCACTAAAGTACAGTCAAGCAATTGTTATTGACAAGCTGCGAGAACAATACTAAACAGTACTATTTTAATTAGAATACCAATCATTATAGATTTATTTTTAATAATAACAATCATTTCAACATTTTTATTATTAACAACTTTCATGTTTACATGACCAACCAAAAGCAGATTTGGGAAATCGATTTTCGAAATCCAGTTTTGGGAGCCCATGAAACGGAGTGACTGAGATTCCTAACGCATGGAAGCGTTCTCCTACTAATTTGCACATCTCTATCTGTTCGTCGTTCGTTTACTACTTTTGCAACTGGAAGGAGAAGGCTGGAGACCATTATTCGTCTTCGGTTCTTGGCTTTCGCGAAAAGCGGATGCCGGCTGTGTCTCCAGATTACGTTTCGTCCAAAGTGAGTGTGAGATTGAATGTTCGCTTCTTTATTTAATAAATCTCCTTTGATTTAAAAATTAAATCTCAGTTTTCAGTTGTAGTATGCAGTTTCTCCGTCGCGGCGGAGTGGCCAAGCGCATTGAGGCGCTATGCTCCGATGCGCGAGGCCGCTCCCCGTCGGGGGTTCGAATCCTCCCTCGGACATGGATGTTTGTGCTGTCATAAGGTAGTTCATAAGTAGTTGGTGAGTTAAAGGACTGATGACCCGAAAGTTAAGTCCCATAAGCTTAACAAACATTTGAACATTTTGATCAGTTTTCTCCCGTAATACGATTTGCACGGTTTTCAGTAATATAGTATATTCGGAACAATGAAATAAATGGTACAATTTCATAAATTGTGTAGCTATTGCTTCTTTAGCTGAAAATCTACCGCTGTTCTCACAATGTTTTCCTTTCGTTAATCGAACCTGCAGTTGGTTTAAGAATTTACTAGGTTCGAAACAGGATATATATATATACTAGCAAACCCGGCAACGCTTCGCAGTAGCTACTGTGCACTCGTCTTCTCCCTATGTCTATCCCTTCGTCCCTCCTCTACTTCCCCATCTCCTCCTCCCCCCTATCTTTTACATCACCTTCACACCAATCCGTCTTATCGCACATTGTATCCATCTCTCCCCTCCCCCTCCTCTCTGCATCTGTATCATCTCCCCTTTTTAAATCCGTTTATTCCCCCCCCTCCCCTTCTCTCTGTCCTCCTCCCCCTTTCTGTGATATTATTTATTGCTATTGCAATCGGGACCTTGATTGGGAATAGAAGTCAAAATGGATGGGTAAATCAAATGGAAACGGGTTATTAGTTAGACCTTTCGAGCTGCTCTGTTTGTGAGGTTAGTAACTTTAATAGCCATACTTTTAATGGTTCTACGAACACGTATGATTATAAACTTAGGCGTAAGAACAACTTTCCTGTTTTATATTAAAAATGACTGGGAAAAGGAAAACAAAACCGCACGTTTTTACAGCACAGCTTAGCATGTTTTTCTCGCAGCGAGCAGAAAAGAAATGCTTTTTTTACATGTTTATAACTTCTTGAGAGTTTTAGAATCGAAAACAAAATAATGGATCATGATCATACTTTAATGATAGAAAATCCACGTGAAACAAAACAATTAATTGTTATACAATAAGTGGAATGAAAATATAACGTTTCGAAAGTCTTCGTGTTGCAAAATATAAATAAATGAAATGCAGCAACCAGTTGCTTGTCGTTGTTTATTTTATTTTGAATTTCAACGACCTGTTTCGGGCGCTTGAGTGCTCTTCTTAGCATGTTTATTTATTAAACAACAGTACAAAAATAGACCAGAAGAAGGGCACTCAAGCACCCGAAACCGGTCGTTGAAATTCAAAAGAAAATAAATAACGACAAGCAACTGCTTGCTGCATTTCATTTATTTATAATCTTAACAGTTGCTGTAATGGATGAAACACTTCTTCGTGTTGCGTTCATTGTAAGCTTTTTGATGAAAGATATTATTTGTCTTTCCGTCCGGAGAGAAAAAGAGCAGTGCAGATGATTTACCAGCTCTCGCACACGCTACGTACAACTGTACTAGGACTGCGTTGCGCGTACGCCGACCGATATTGCGACGCCGCATTGGAGGCAATGTTCTAAAAAAAATAAACCACGACCTGTATTAAATTAGTTTGTAACACTAAAAACTACCACGAACTGACGTCATTCTATCTTTGCAACGCTCCAGAGATATGTTCACCACCGATAACACCATGGAGGTAAGAATAATACGAAGGGGATTCTAAAGAAACAACGTTTCGTATTAAATATGTCTGCCTCTTTTAACAAATGTTCAAATGTTTGTACAGCTTATGGGACTTAACTATGGGGTCATCAGTCCCTAAACTTACAAACTACTTATTAACTACTTACGAACTAGGACGGCACAAATATCCATGCCCGAAGGGGGATTCGAACCCCCGACCGCAGTGGCCGTGCAGACCGTGACTGGAGCGCCTCAGTCCCCTCGGCCACCGCGGCCGGCGCTCTTTTAACCTTGTGTGCATAAAACGCCATCGTCCTTTATTCTAACTTCCTTGGCGTATTTGTTCGCTCAGTTACAAGTTACAGCGTAGTTAGCCGCTAGGCGAGTAGCGAACAATAAGCTGATTGTTGGAGAATCTATAAAATGATCCGAGCTAGAAGCTTACTTTGAGTTTTTCTCAAATTCTGATATTTTTCGATAGATTTTCCCAAAAAATCTTTCAAACAAACCTTGTCCTGAGAATTATGAACAGAATAAAGAAAAGATCAGCCAAATTAGCGAAGCCACCCATTCTCAAGTGATGCGCTTTCATATATATATATATATACAGGGTGTTTCAATAAGTGTGTTTGCCTCTGTTACTTATAAAATAATAGGTGACGGGAAATTTTAATGCGGTAGGTCAACACAAGAAGTGTTACACTTTCTGCGGAGCTATGTACTTTATTGTATCATTTTCCAAAGAGTTACACCACAAAGATATAATTTTTTAATGGAACAATAGTTTTTTCTGTCGTGTATTGGATTTGTTTAAACCAGCTGCGTCCAAATCAATTTAAACTACATTCCTGTCACTGTTAGTTTGGGAGCTACAACCCTTCAAAGTTCTGGGGGCGGAGGCTGCGACAGCGTAGCTGACTGGCCGAGTGGCTATCCCCTGGGGCACGGCCCACTGTGTCATGACCCCCAGCCAGACAGGTACACTGAGCTTCAACGAATCTAGTGCACGATAGAAAAAACTATTGTTCCATTTAAAAAATTTTATCTTTGTGGTGTAACTCTTTGGAAAATGATACAATAAACCATGTTCATAGCTCCGCAGAAAGTGTAACATTTCTTGTGTTGACCTACTGCATTAAAATTTCCCGTCACCTATTATTTTATAAGTTACAGAGGCAAACACACTTAGTGAAACACCCTGTATATATAATGCTATGTATGACTTTTAATATGATATTCACACGGTCAGCTACACAGGTTCAATAGACAATTACTACGTCCAAATGTTACCTTAGAGCGAGAGGTCATCCACATAAATAATATCAATAATATGTAGGCGACTCCATTTGGAGTCTGGTGCAGAGCGACCACATTAAAATTATTGAAATTGGCAGAACCAGCTTTGGCCGCATTGAAACCTTTATTTTTTTAAATATATAACACAGATTTATTTCGGTCAGTGTCTGACCATCTTCAGTGCTAGAAACCAAGCCCTGTGGGCCTACAAAAATTTGCACTTTGCACATTAACATGAGATAGGCAGTACAGAAGGAGGATATCAATTATGATTGCACGAAGCTTGGCATACGAGTTTTGATTCGGCAAACATACATTTTTGCATTATTTTATTACCATACCTAACTTACTTTTCAAACTACGCTCGTATATGCGAGGACAGATAGTGAAATAGTTTGATATAAACTGCCATCAGGCGCTAAATAATAACAATGAATATATGTACCCCGATGTCAAACTATTCCATTCTCTATCCTCGCATGCCGCGGTGGAGTAGCCGAGCGGTCTAAAGCGTCTCGCTGCTCGCCGTGGAGTTTCGAGTCCTCCCTGGGGCACGGGTGTGTGTGTTTGTCCTTAGGTTAGTTTACCTAGGTTCAAGTAGTTTGTAAGCTACGGACTGATGACCACGCAGTTTGGTCCGATAGATTTACGAACATTTGAACATTTTTTTATCCTCGCATGTACGAGCGTAGTTTGAAAAGTAAGATAGATGTGGTAATAAAAAAATGCAAAAATGCGTGTCGGTCGAATCAAAACACATACAGAGGGGGATTCGTTGGTACATTTATGACTATAAAACAATTTAATTTTGCCCTTAGTGACTACTTTCACTGTTCGGTACGTCTTGAAATTCTAATCGAACACCACTTTTCTGAAGATACCAATAATTAACCTCATTAAACAGGGTACTTACACAGAGAAGATATGGAGGTAGAGGGAGAAATAGACGTGGAAAGCGATGGGAGAGATAGCAGTAGATTGGAAGCAGTAGAAGATATCAACAAACACAGGGTAAGAGACATTCGTGAACAGTAGGCAACAACAATGAGAGAAGGTGTGGAGCCCACAAGCGGCTTCTTATGAAATTGCGTGCTTATGGAATATCTCCCCAATTGTGCGATTGGATTCACGATTTCCTATCAGAAGGGACACAGTTCGTTGTAACTGACGGTAAGTAATAGAGTAAAACAGAAGTGATATCTGACGTTCCACAGGGAACTGTTATAGGTTCCCTATTCTTCCTCGTGTTTATAAACGATTTAGGAGACAATCTAAATAGCTCCCTGAGACTGTTCGCGGATGATACTTTCTTTTATCGATTAGTGAAGTCAACAAAGGATCAAAAGCAACTGCAAAGCGATTTAGACAAAATTTCTACATGGTGCGAAAATTGGCAGTTGACACTAAATAAAGAAAAGTGTGAAATAATACACATGACCACAAAAAGAAATTCGCTGAACTTCAATTACGCGATAAATCAGTCATCCCTTAAGGTCGTAAATTCTACCAAATACCTAGGAGTTACAATTACGAACAACTTTGACTGGAGAGAACACATAGAAAATATTGTGGGGAAGGCGAACCAAAGGTTACGTTTCATTGGCAGAACGCTTCGAAGATGCACCAGCTCCACCAAAGAGACTGCCTACATCACACTTGTGCGTCCTCTCCTGGAGTACTGTTGCACCTCACCAGGTGGGACTGACGGAAGATATTGAGAAGGTTCAGAGAAGGGCAGCTCGTTTTGTGATCTGTTTGCGAAGTTTCAATCACCGACTTTTACTTCTGAATGCGAATATATTTTGCTAGCACCCACCTACTTAGGAAGACATGACCACCCCAATAAAATAAGAGAAATCAGATAGAAAACGGAACGATTTAGGTGTTCTTTCTTCCCGCGCGCTATTAGAGAATGGAACGGTAGAGAAAAGTTACGAAAGTGGTTAATGAACCCTCTGCCAGGCACTTAAATGTGATTTGCAGAGTATCTATGTAGATGTAGATGATATAGATGAGGAAGCGACAGGGAACCACAGGAAATGAGATGACAAGATTAAAGGTGGTGGGAGGTAATAAAAAATCTAGTCCTTCTTTTTAGAACGATTCGCTCTCTTCTTTGCTGAGGTCGGCTTCTGAAATAACCTCAGGAGATACCTGAGTAGCACAAACAGTGTGAGGACTACAAACACGACAAAGGCGATGACGTCGAGCAGCAGGTACTGGTACCAGGCGAGGTCCAGTGCTGCGGAGCGCAGGTGTTTGGCCCCCTTGTGTCTGATGACGTACTCTATCCAGTAGACAGCCTCCTCCTTTTGGGGCCTCGGGTTGTCTCGGAAAATTCGAGAGCGTTGCTGCGCCGTTTCTCGGTAACTGCAAAGTAAGCAAAACTGTGTGAGCTTCAGCGAAACTAAATCGTTAACAGGTTGTTTCTCGTATTCACATATGTATGAATGTTATGATTCCAGTAGTCAATATATCAATAAAGAAAATCTACTACACTCTGGTGAACAAGTCTGCCTCATGACGATACAAGCTGTAGGCTCAGTTTAAAGTGCACATACTGCTGTGTAGGAATCATGATCTGATGTATTTAAATTACAGAGCTTCGATTACTGGACTGCGTAAAAGACAACGTAAGTTAGTTACAAACTACGGCGTGCACACACTTTATTCAACACTTATTATTTATTTAGCGTATGTGGTTTTCAAGTACAAATGGTTTACATACATACATATAGATATATACAATGACATTTGAAATCAAATTAAAAATTTAGTAAGCAAACAAAAACAAACTACAAAATTATATCCAAATTGTATGTCCAGTTTTTCCATCCACTCGACGGCTTTAGTGGAGGATTCATATAGTTCTCCAACAGCTCCTGTGAATGCACGTTTTGGGCATTCCAGAATGATGTGCTGGGTCGTTTGTTCAGGATGTCCACAGTCGCACTGGGGAGTATCTCGCATGCCCCATCTGAAGAGCATCTCTTCACTTCTGGCATGGCCCCTGCGGAGTCTGTTGAGTGTGACCCAAATTCTTCTTGGCAAGTCTGTAAGGTACATTTCTGCCAGGTGATATTACCCTATGATTCCTGGCTAGGCCAGAATTCGATCAATCATTTTTCCAGTTTGTCATGGAATCGAAAGGGATGGATATAAGGTTTTGAGCTGTTCTCCATGGTGGTCTTCTGGATCTCAGGCGAAGATTGTTCGGAGTAGTGTCGTCGTGGATAGGGAGATTAATATTGCCAGAAATTTTATTCCTCTCATTAACTAACGCAGCTTGCCGTCTGAGATGTCATGGAGCTATAGTGCAGACCACATATCAGACGGCAAGCAACACTTAAACGCCACTACAGATATTCGGGTTTAGGTTATGTCATGTTGGATATGTGTACCTTCCATGTCGATTATGTGCCACAGACGAATAGCGAAATTTTGCGTGATCCTCTGCAGTGTTCGAACAGTGATACTTTCGATGGCTTACTGAAAGGCTGTTTTCTTTAGGCCAGTCGTCGTAGACAAAAAAATGGCCTTAGGTCCAAAAAAATTTCAGGAAGCTGAATTTTTGGTATGTTGTTAGGACATGTTAGAGTAATATTAAACCAAGTTTGCAGCTTCTAAATCCTTTAGCTTAACTTTTAAGAGCCAAAAACCTCGAAATTTTCGGACTTTTTTCTTGTTTTGGCTTATAACTAGTGAAGGGTGGTTTTTTAACGAAACGTCACTCGCACCTCTATTAATATTGATGAAATATTCTAAAATTTAAGCCAAACCGCAGCTCTGTAAGTCCAATAGTTCCCAAGATTTTGGACTTCAAAAATTGACTTTTTTCTCCAAAAACTTCAAATTTCCGATTTCAGTCATCTTTCGGCTAGAATATTGGCTCTAATGATCATTCCACGGGGAAAGTCATAAAAAGCAAAGTTATAGAGCAGTTATTTAGCTTTAATCTAAGTACAGAACGAAGTCCATAGGCCCAATAGATTTGTATTTATCGCTAAAAAACGAAAAGTTGAAAAAATCGGACTATTCAGTAAACTGACTCAGATGAATTGCAGTCCTCTTATACTATATATGTTAAAGAAAAAGGAGGAATTACTCTTTGACGATGATTATTAACGCATTGTATATAAATAGGTGTAATTTATGTGTTGGTGCATACCAATATATTTTTGAAAGTAGGTATTGCTGTAGAAACAACGAAAGCCTCTCCGTTTGTATTGGTCAGCCATTAAGGGACTGGGACTTTCGTTCGTAGCGAGGCCCTCGCTCAGAGTGGTGACCCAGTGGGTGTTCTGTCCTCCCTCCAAACTTCTTGTCTCCGAGGTCTTCCTCACTACACCCAGTCTGTCCTTAGAAATGGCCGTATTCGGATCTGTGACGAACGTTTCAAACAAAAATCGTCTAAATCTCGATCGAGGCGGTGTTTTAAGTACTTGCTTTTTTTACAATATGTCGGAGCTACCCCCGTCGGATGTTTGTTACGGGGTCGTCGGGAAGTGCATAGAGAGGGAACAGGTACATTGAAAAAGCATGGAATATAGATACTGGTAAAAGTGTGTCATAAACGTAGGTTTTCGTGCAATTTAAACGAATTATCCGAACATGACGCATTCAGGAAGAGGCACACTGTGGAAAGTAATACGAAAGCATCTGTTCAGCGAAGAGGAGATGTTTCATTTGCTCAACCATTGTCTTCGCGTGGGGAAAGGCTGAGAAGTGCGTCGCGTTCAAGGCGTCACATCATTGGAGATTTTTGTTTGCCTTGTGGTGAAAAATTCTGCAAGAAATATTTCGAAAAGCAGATAAAATTGCCTAAATATCTACGGGATGAACTCCCAAGTGGAAACACTGGAAGTGAAAGAATCGATTGTGGAAAAAGCTAGACAAGCTGGTGAATGGAGACAACAGATTCTTAAGCATCTTTCATGTATAAGTGAACTTGTTGCTGCTGAGGGTAAGTACCACAAACATTGCTACCTAAAATTGCATTCCTTGTCACGATTTATTGGTGCAGGGGGTAAACGAGGGCGTCCTGAACATCCCCTGAACATCGAGGGTATGGAGCGTGTATATGCATACCTTGCAGAAATAGCAATTTTCCATAAGTGACTTGTTTTGAAGAGAACTTCACAGGTAAATATAAACCAACAGTTGAAGGTGTTCGAGCTCATCTAAAAAAAACGATAGGGAGAAAAAATTATTTTTGCGCAGGTTGGTCCGTATCGCAACCCAGTCTTGATGTTCACAGACATTAGACAAAATTTTCTTTATGAAAAGTGGTACAATCAAAGACTTAGCGATCCTGCTGAAGAGCGGCTTAGAGTTGTCAGAGCTTCAGCAGATATTATCCTGCAAGACATTCGTTCCCAAACATTTGACACTACCCGTCAGGTGCCTTTTTAAAAGACGCAAGGGCATCAGTTCCTGATTCTCTGCAACTGTTGTTTGAACAGATTATCCTAAAAAACAAACGTTCTTCTCTATAACAGTGGAAAAAGAAGTGCATAGGATTTGCTCATGGAATCATGGCTGCAACGAGGCCCAAATCTTTCCTATCCTCAAGTCAAATAAGCTTTGGAACCTATTTGTGTAGAAAATTTGAATCAAAGCACCTTGTTGAACTTTGCCACAGTATGGGAATTTCTTGAACATATACAGAGGCTATACGTTTTGAAAGTTCCGCTATCCTCCGTGGAGAAGTGACCCAACTATTTGACAAAGGAGCTTTTATGCAGTTTGTGTTCGACAATGCAGATGTGATTGTTAACACAATTGATGGATACGTTCCATGAAGTGGGTGGTATAATGATCATGACCCCTCACTCATCCGTTCACCCAGACAAAACCATAATACGTTTAAAGTCTGTTTCTGCAAAGTCTATCAGGTTCACACACTGCCACACACATTAAACATTCTTCTATTAGAAAGAAATTTGGTTGTCAGCCATTTCAATTAACGAAGTGAAAATCGCTGAAGACATTTTGCCCAAACCCCAAACTCGCTGTCGTTGTTTGGAAAAGCAACTAACATGCCAGGCATCACAGGATGAATTGGATTCATGGAGCAAGTGACAGAAGATCTTCCTTACAAACGTTCAAAGATTCTATATCTCCATTTCATCCATGCTCCCCCAACCGACTACGACATTAACATCACTTTTGGAAGCCAGTTAAAGAACAAGCATTTACGGTCATGAAACATGTTTTGTGACCTACGACCAACCACTGTACGTGAAAGCCCGAGACATTGTGGAGAGCCACAGCTCGTCAACATAGCTTGGAGGTTTTCATCTCCTCATATCATTCATGGGGGCCATCGGTGCCATAATGGCAGGATGTGGACTCAAGGAACTTCTCTGTTCAATATTTGCTGAAAATATATACAACGCGTAAATAATCATCGTCAATGAGAAATTCCTCCTTCTTCTTTAACATATATAGGATAAGAGGACTGCAGTTCATCTGGGTCAGTTTATTGAATAATCCGATTTTTCCAACTTTTAGTTTTTTAACGATAACTACAAATCTGTTGGGCCTACGGACTTCGTTCTGTGCTTAGATTAAAGCTAAATAACTGCTCTATAACTTTGTTTTGTATGACTTTCCCCGT
This sequence comes from Locusta migratoria, assembly GCA_026315105.1. Taxonomy (NCBI): domain Eukaryota; kingdom Metazoa; phylum Arthropoda; class Insecta; order Orthoptera; family Acrididae; genus Locusta; species Locusta migratoria. The sequence goes on from CM048751.1 coordinate 123,963,206, forward strand.
GGAATGATCATTAGAGCCAATATTCTAGCCGAAAGCTGACTAAAATCAGAAATTTGAACTTTTTGGAGAAATAAGTCAATTTTTGATGTCTGATATCTCGGGAATTATTGGACTTACAGAACTGCGGTTAGGCTTAAATTTTCGAATATTTTATCCAAATTAATAAATGTGTGAGTGACTTTTCGTCAAAAAAACCACCCTTCACTAGTTATAAGCCAAAACCAGAAAAAAGTCCAAAAATTACGAGGTTTTTTGGCTCTTAAAAGTTAAGCTAAAGGATTTCGAAGCTGCAAACTTGGTTTAATACTACTCTAACATGTCCAAACAACATACCAAAAATTCAGCTTCCTGCAATTTTTTTGGACCTAAACATACCTGGCGACTGGCCTATCTGCTCAGCATTGATTTTGGGGCTATTGCTGTACGCCTTGATTGTAATAAATGCCCACAAAAAAGAGTCGCGTGTGTTCCGATCAGGAGAATATGGCGGGCAGTGGCCTATGGACATCCCAGATTCACAATACGGTCCCCAAAGTACTCGTAAAGGACATCAAACAATCTTCTGTTTCGATGGGGTCGATCTTCGTCTCCATCATGAACCATGATCACTTTAGATGAAGGAGATTAAATCATCTTCCAACACCTTCATGTAACGTTCGTTAGTCACCATGTCATCAAGGGCCGCGGTGGAATGTTCAAATGTTTGTTAAGCTTAAGGGACTTAACTGCGGGGTCATCAGTCCCTAAACTTACAAACTACATATGAACTGCCTTATACTAAAGACGACACAAACATCCATACCCGAGGGGGGATTTGAACCCCCGACTGTAGCGGCCGTGCAGACTGTGACTGGCGCGCCGCAGTTCCCTCGGCCACCGAGCGGTCTAAGGCGCATCGCTGAGGAGCGCGCGGTTGCTCGTCGTCGAAGGTTCGAGTCCTCCCTGGGGCATGAGTGTGTGTGTGTTTGTCCTTAGGTTTGGTCCGATAGATTTACAAACATTTTTGTCATCAAGGAATATCGCACCGATCGTTCAGTGACTGGGCAATGCACAGCACACGGTTACCCGTTGAGGGTGAAGAGAGTCTTGCCGATCGCAAAATGCGGATTCTTCATCACCCAATTGCTCCAATTTTGCTTACTGATGAACCTATGGGCCTCGCTGCTGAACCAAAGCATATGCGCACGTACGTACTAATTCCCACCATGCCTTGCGGCCACCTGTGCAGTTTAAATGGCCTAAAGCAAACCGTTTAGAATTTATGATTTTACTTCGTGTACTTCAATAAAGTACCGATGCTGCTATTTTGCTGCGGTTTTTGTACACACAAATCCCAATGGATGCCAACCTGAAGAACATTGACGAGGTTTCGTAGAGGATCATTGTACACGTTCTGAAAGTTAACACAATTTAGCAGAAGAACTGAAAACAGTGACGATCCAGATGTGTGTATCTCACATGACTCAGAACTGAACACGTGAATTTAGGGCTCTGAGATGTCATTCATGCACAGGAGAAAGTCTGAATGGTTAAATATGCAAATCTGTTTGGAAATATTTTAGGACTACCATGTTTAACACATAAAGGAATTACGATTGTAGCTGCCGGAGTGCACTGAAATAAATCAATGGGGAAAGTTAATAATTTATGTACAGCTGAATTCGAACCAGGATCTCTTGCTTATTGGGCAGTTGCGCCAACTTCTACGCCACTGGGGACACAGGGATCACCACGGCTACGCAGAATACCCTAGTAGCCTCTTATCAGACGTAAATTCCCAAGGTATATATGTTACTACAATACACAATTGATATATGGTAACGTATTTTATTCACATATTGGTTACAATAGAAATATTTGTGTGATATTGTACGATATTTTGCTATCTTGAAGTTTACATGGTGTTTAGGTATAGCGAGGCACAATAAGGCTACCATAATAGTGAAACATTCATTCGCATTGCCCTCTGACCGCGTCGGACGGCCAGTACAGTTAAACACCAGCGTGGCATGGACAGGATGAGGTTATCAATCAGCTCTTGAGGGATATTTGGCCTTTCTTCCATGAGTGTAATACACAGCTCTACAACCCTTGAAGTGCTGGTATAGCTACAATGCGTCTGCCAATTGCATCCCAGATATGTGTAATCGGATTTAAGTCCGACTTCAAGTTTGTTGTCCACCAGTGCAGCTCTGTGGGGACGAGCGTTATCGTCCACCAGTAGGAATCCATCTTGTATGGCAACTGCGTAGAGCACAACAGATGGTCGTAGGATTTCGTCTCTATACTTTTTAGCAGTTAAAGCGCCGTTCTGAACGACATCCGCCAATATTGACTCCTATACACATCATTCGTCCATCACCATGATACGGTGATATTTCATCCACATAAGTAGGATTGTTGACAGTTCCACGTTCTCTCCAGATGAGGGAAAGACGATTGTCCGACTGAACACAAAATCTTGACTCTGTTATGAGCCGAACCAGGAGCTATTCGGTACAAATCAAATGCTCATGTTCCTCCGCCCAGTTACTGCGGGGTAAACGGCGTCGCGTTTCGATTTTTGAGGGGCCTGCAGTGTTAAAATGTCTTTTAATGACATATTAAAGTTTTAATCCAAGACACTGCTATTAATAATTGATAGCTTTTATTGGCACATTGTTGTAGGCACAATAAGCTTATATCAGCTATTAAACGCCGTCCTCAGGTGTTGTGAGATTTTCGTCAATTCCGTTCAATATCGTTGGAAATCGATGTGTCAAATGTCGTACACTGTTGTTCTATTACATCTTTACGTCTATTTATAACTGGATCTTCATCTGAGATTTCCTTTATTGCTTGCTCAATGTACAAATTGAACAACATTGGAGAAAGGCTATAACCCTGTCTTACACCTTTCCCAACCTCTGCATCTCTTTCGTGCCCTTCAACTCTTGTAACTGCTGTCTGGTTTTTGTACAATAACCTTCCGTTCCCTATACTTTGCTCCTGCTGATTTCAAGATCTGAAAGAGTGTATTCCAATCAACATTATCAAAAATCACCTTGAATAATGTCGCATTCACTCACTCCATGAGACACTGCGGAGAGGTTTGGAATTTAATCCAGGACGTTGGTACAAAGACTGGTGATCAGGGACAGCTGTCTCCTCTGCCGTAAGGCAAAAGGAAAATTGTCAACAGCGCGACACGTACCCGGACAGTTACCCATCCAAGTACTGGCCTCGCACGACAGTGCATGATTTCGGTGATCTGGTGGGAATCGGTGTATCCCCCGCGGCAGGACAGTAGACAAGTGAAGAGTGACATAAAAATCTACATCTACATGGGATACTCTGCAAATAACATTTAAGAGCCTAGCAGAGGGTTCATCGAACCACCATTATACTATTTATCTTCCATTCCATTCTCGAATAGCGTGCGGAAAGAAAGAACACCTGAATCTCTCCGTTCGAGCTCTCATTTCTCGTATTTTATTCTGATGATCATTTCTACCTATGTAAGTGGGAGTCAACAATATATTTTCGCATTCGGAGGAGAATATTGGTGATTGGAGTTTCGCAAGTAGCCCACGCCGCAGCGATAAGCGCCGTTGTTGTAGTGATTCCCATCCCAGATCCTGTATCATTTCCGTGACGCTGTCTCCCCTATATCGTGACAATACGAAACGAGCTGCCCTTCTTTGGACTCTTTCGATGTCCTCCGTCAAACCCACCTGATAAGGATCCCACACTGGGCAGCAATACTACAAAAATGGACGGACAAGCGTAGTGTATGCAGTTTCTTTTGTAGTTCTGTTGCATGTTTTAAGGGTTCTGCCAATAAAACGTAGTCTCTGGTTCGCCTTTCCCACGACATTATGTACGTGTTCTTTCCAGTTTAATTCTGAAGTAATTGTAATTCCTAGGTATTTTGTGGAGTTTACGGCCTTCACTTTTGATTGATTTATCTTCTAAACAAAGCTTAACGGATTTCTTTTCGTACTCATGTGGACGACTTCACACTTCTCATTATTTAGAGTCAATTGCCAATTTTTACACCATACTGATATTCAGATCGTTCTGCAGTTGGTTTTGATCTTCAGATGATTTTACTAGACGGTAAATGTCGGCGTCATCTCCAAACAACCTAAGAGAGCTACTTAGATTTTCCTCTAAATCGTTTATGTAAATAAGGAAGAGCAGAGGACCAATAACACTACCCTGTGGAACGCCCGATATCACCTCTGTTTTAGTTGATGCCTTACCATCGATTACTACGAACTGTATCCTCTCTAACAGGAAATCCCCTATCCAATCGCAAATTTGGGGCGATATACCATAGCCACGCAATCATCGGAATGATTAGCAATCAAACCAATAATCTATGGATTCATAATTTAGCACTCTACCACTGCACTACCGAGCTGCACATAGTATGAATAACATATTTTAATTCCAATTTAGTTCCAGTTTGCATATCTGAAGGGTGAAGCTACTTCAAGATAAATAAGCGTGCTACATTTTAATATCTTTTTCAATTTTAATATATATATATATATTAATTCAGTGGCTGACTTCATTATGTGATGGTGTAAGGGCTGCAGATTTCGTTATTGTAGTGTATTCTTTTGTGCACGCAATTTTTCAATTTGTATAGGTTATGGGACCGTCTTTTGCAACTGTAAATTAGTCTACTTTAGACCAGACGCGTTTCGCTTTATTTTAAAGCATCTTCAGTGGTCAGCTGTACAATAAATGGTTTGTATTACATTATTTGTTTTAGTTATTACGAAATTCGATCTGTAACAGTTCTCATACAATTGGATTGTTTTGATTCTGAATAAATTGGACTATTAATATTACTCACGAATTTTTTTATGTTTTTGTCTTCATGTGTGGTTTTTAGCACATTGTCACTTGCTGTCACTGCTTATATTTACACTATTTTACACTTTTTTCTTTTACAGTAACATTTCTCACGAAAGTGTTTTAAACATAACCATTTCTGTGGCCTGGCAGGCTCTGTATGTCGTTTGTTTTGTTTGTCTATTGTCTGTGTGTGTGTTCTTTGCTTTCGAGTTCTTTGGTTCGTGCTTGAGGTGTGTTTTTGTTTCGTTTCTGTCAAAACAGGCGTCTGCTATCAACTTTGTGTGTGATGTTCTGACTGTATTGTTTGTTTATAAATATGATTTTGGTTCAACTAGCGACTTTCTGTGTGTGTGTGTGTGTGTGTGTGTGTGTGTGTGTGTGAGAGAGAGAGAGAGAGAGAGAGAGAGAGAGAGAGAGAGAGAGGGAGAGAGAGAGAGATTCAGATTTTTCTGCATGTGTTAATGTGTGGGTAGGGATTTGTTGTTTTTCAGTTGTGCAATATTTTCCGATGTTCAGAATCGTTCAAGTATAGATAATGATCATTTCGTTGTCAAAATTACGTTGTTAACACACTAGTAGAAACACTGTTTCAGTTCCTGCATCTGACGTGAGAGTCCATTACGGTTTGTCCTAACATAACCCATGATATCACTTATGACCGCCAACCGATTTGGTTAGCTTACCTTATGTAAGAATTCAAAAATGTTCAAATGTCTGTAAATCTATCGGACCAAACTGCGTGGTCATCAGTCCGTAGCTTACAAACTACTTAAACCTAGGTAAACTAACCTACGGACAAACATACACACCCATGCCCCAGGGAGGACTCGAACCTCCACGGCGAGCAACCGCGCGCTCCGCAGCGAGGTGCTTTAGACCGCTCAGCTACTCCACCGCGGCGTGTAAGAATTCTTATGTTAATTACGTAAATATATAATCTCGGAATGTAGAATGTGAAAGTAGAGTTAAAAAAAGGAAACAGCATCCATACCTTGGCACTTCCAGGATTTCATTTATAGCCCAAGTGAGTGATTCGACGGACACGTTTGAGAAAGGCATTGTAATTCCGAGCCCGATCCACTGCACGCGTTTCATGTTGCAGTCCTGGTCTCCGAACACCGGGAAGCCGAGGAGCGGCACGCCGTGGTACAGCGCCTCCTGGATGCTGTTGATGCCGCCGTGGGTCATGAACAGCCGGACGTTCTTGTGTGCTGCAACACGACAGCATACGTCATAATAAACATTAATCAACAAGAATCACTAAAACAGAAGTAGAGTTGCTGTTTTGGCCCGCTTAGGACACGGTAGGAACACTGAAAGTGACCGCGGTGGAATAGCCGATGTGATATTCCTGGCCTATGGCCACTTCATATTTCTGGCCGCTGGCCGTTTCTTTGCTAACATCGTACGTGTCTTAAACGCGGAAGAAAGACAGAAGTGCTGCATACGTTGAAATGTGGGGTGGGGAGCGGTAGCATATGACACAGTAGGTGCTGGTTCCCGTGGGAAAGCACGCCTATGTTACTGGTACTCTTCTCGTATTGGCTGCTACATTTCACTTCACGTGATTTCTCATGAAATTAGTTTTGTTTATTATATACTAAATATTAATTATTTCAAAATGTTCAAATGTTTGTATAATCTATGGGAGTTAACTACGGGGTCATCAGTCCCTAAACTTACAAACTACTTATGAACTACTTACGAACTAGGACGGCACAAATATCCATGCCCGAGGGGGGGATTCGAACCCCCGACCGTAGTGGCCGTGCAGACCGTTACTGCAGCGCCTTAGTCTCCTCGGCCACCGCGGCCGGTTAATTATTTAGAGCTGAGAATTTATCATAAATATCTCTCAAGGACAGGCTAGATTTTGACAGTTTAAAAAGTTTAAGGTGCCTTCTCTTATTGTAACAAGAGAAGAGCGATTTTGTAGAAGGCGCGCGACGGCCCTGTTTTGGCGCGAAATAGAGCGTCAGGTGCCCTCTCGCAACGCGCCGCAGTTTCAGTCTCGAGCTGACCACTATACGCGCCGGACCGCGCCGGTCATGAGTAAAGATTTTTGTAATAGTGATAACAATCGAGATCTCAACATGAGCTATGGGCAGCATAGGGCGTGTCATATTAACAATAGTCGCTCATATTTTATTATTTAATTAATAAAGGGCATCCCTGAAAATTAAAAATCTCGCGAGTCGCTTCTTATGCTTCCATCATACAGAACTTATTTTAGCTTTACTTGTATGCTGTAGGAGAACCAACGACCTGTGTCCTGTCTTCTGCGCTGGGGACACAACTATAGAAGACAACAGGTTAGTCAGAACTCTATGCTGTCCATAAGGTCTTGGAGAGCAACTACGGCACCTCGTGCGTACTGTAGGGCGGTACAAACGCACACTGCTACGCAACAGCATCCGCAAGGATGTGGAGATTTTAGGAGACTTGTGGGAGGAAGCAGTACTAACTTCTCCGACCGCAAAAAAAAAAAAAAAAAAAAAAAAAAAAAAAAACCTAGGAAGCTTGGACCGAGCGGTCTAGAGCGTCTCGCTGCGGAGCGCGCGGTTGCTCGTCGTGGAGGTTCGAGTCCTCCCTGGGGCATGGGTGTGTGTGTGTGTGTGTGTTTGTCCTTAGGCTAAGTGTAAACTACGGATTGATGAGAACGCAGTTTGGTCCGATAGATTTACAAACATTTGAACATTTTTTGAACACTGAAAGTGGGCCTTTGCGATCGCCTTTTGACAGCTTGAAATTTAAATGAAACTGACGGCTTAACCATTCATCTGACAAGGGGAGGCCGCCAGTTGTGGAATTCAGATTTGATTCATACTGCGCATAATAAAAGCTCATGGCCAGAGGTGTAATTTGGCATAGCACCAAGATGCACTTCTCAGTCGTTGTCGAGAAAATAGACAATTAAAATAAAATCGTTGCGGTGAAATACTCTCTACGATTAATAATTTTCTACAGCGGCGTGGCGTAGCGGTTAGCGCTCGGGTTGGTAATCCGAAGGTCGCCGGATCGAATCTCGTGGCATGCAACTCTTTTTTTAATTTTTTTTTCGTAATCGAAACCAGAGAGACAGTTATAGAAATATGGAAAGCAGAAAACAGCACGATATCGAGCACATCTGATAAACGATACGTTTTTACAAGAACAATTGCTTTTTTTTAATTATCTGTTGGGAAACACACCTGATTGACATTCTGAAAAATTGTTCTATCGTTTGTCAGGTTTGACTTACACTATACGTATTCGTTTCGGAATATCGTTTATACTTCTTCCGTTAACTATACGCGGTAAACATTATGAAGACAATAACATTTGTGAAATACAACTTTGTTTGCGGAAACCACAATGATGTTCGAAGTCGCCAGTTGCATATAATAAGTTGTTTGAAAGTCGTTTGTCGTGGAAAAACTGGCGACTTCGAACATCAAATGTTATTAATCAAATGTCATTAATTGATTTGTGTGTGTGTGTGTGTGTGTACATTTGAATTACAAAATACAACTAATAAAAAAGTTACATGCCGCGTGATTCGTTCCGGCGATCTTCCAATTACGAACCCGAGCGGTTACCGCTACGCCACGCGTCTGTACAATACTACTAATCGTAGAGCGTATTTCATCGCAACGGTTTTTTTAACTGTCGATTTTCTCGACAACGGCTGAGAAGTGCATCTTGGTGCTTTGCCAAATTACACCTCAGGCCATGAGCTTTCATTATGCGCAGTATGAATCGAATCTGAATTTCACAATTGGTGACCTCCTGTTGTGGGACGTAATTTGAATAAACGAATTTTTAGAGGAGAAAATTCCTTACAGCTTAGCTCTCTTATGTTTTTTCATATCTCGCATCGTTTCAGAGATACGAGGGTTCGTACTTAAATGGTGGCAACTATGTATTCACAACCGATAAAAAAAGCGTTTCATGTTTGCACCTGTGACTTTTCTTGAAAGTAGTTACCAGCATTGTGTAGCACTCGTTGCCAGCGATGTGGAAGGTGTAGTATACCGTTATCAGAGCCTGTTCTGTTGATGGTGCGAATGGAGCGGGGCGCGGTGGAGAGACCGAGCGCATTGAGGCGCTATGCTGTGATTCGCGATTAGGGTTGCCATAGGTTGTGGATTTCGCGGGAAGTCCGTGATTTTAGGTCAGAAGGCGGGAGTCCTGGGTGATGAGATAAATGTCCGCAAATATAGAGAGTGGTTGCAATTATTATTTTTATTTCAGTTTGTCTGCCGTTCTTCGATCAAGCAGTTCACTACTCCTTGCTATATTGACGTTATCCTCTGGTAACTGCCAGTGGCGGATTTATATATAATCCCATTATGCACAGGCCTATGGGCGGCACCTTAAAGGAGGCGGCATTTTTTGCTCTGTGCTCATTTTTAACCTTTTACGTTTCAAAATAACTGTGCTTACAAACGACAATTTCTTTTTATTATTGTTAAACAACTTGCTAGTTTAAGTACTGACTAAATGGTAATTTAACATTGGGTTTCTGTCTGCTATCATCTTCATGATTGTTCAAAATATTTTGAAGTAATTTATCAGGACGGCAATCTAAAATACAATGTTTAAACGTTATATTCCGAGAATGTTGTAGGCTTCTACTTAATCCTACCATATTATCCCAACCTCTGAAAAGCTATGATACACTAATCACCAGTTTCTAAAACCGCTTCCTCTCTTGCTGGCCTACGTGTTTTTGATAAACTTTTTCCTACCCGCTTTGCTGATACTGTAGTATATTATAATGATGTGTTTTCTTGGCGTCTGCTGAAATGTAATCGCAGAGATATACGTTATCGGAGAGTACGCTCAGATGAAAAAGTGATAATAAATAGTGTACTTCACTTCTGTCTATAATTGCGTAAAAGCTTGGCTAAAACCGTTAGAAAGAGATGTGAGAGCGGTAGCTGCAGCAGAAAATTGTTCAGCTCTTACATGGATTAAAGGTATTGTTTACACTTATCACGCAGCATCTAGCTACACAGACCCTATTGATTTACACGTTAACTATTAGATCATAAAACAAATTTGCATTTTCCACACAAGTCAGTAAAATTATGTAATAGCAAATCCAGTTCTGTGTTTCTTCGTCTGTATTTAGTTATTAGTTCATGCATGGAAATCTCTATTTCATTTTCATTTTTATGCTTTCCTATAGATTCAATTGTTAATAGCGAACGAGTTTTTTTTGTCTGCTACATATTCAAGTTATTAGATCGTAAAATGACAGTTTAATTTTAATTTTAAACGCATCTCTGTAAAAGTACGTATTATTTTCTAATGTATGACACGTTCGCTTAAATTTGTAGATGGTAACACAACTCTTCTATTTTTATTTTCAACGGTTTCTTATAAAAGAACATAAAAGTGTTAAGACAATACTATTTTAAGTTTGTTTCATCCGCTGCCGTACACCAAATACAGTTCAGGAACCATATCACATTTTGATTCAGCGCTTCCAGCCAAAATGGCAATGGAGAAGTGATCGGATAATAGTTATTAATAAAATCATTTTTTATTTGGGAGGAGAGGGCGCATAAAATATGGTGTGCCGAGGGACGATCCTTTTTAATCCGCCACTGGTAACTGCTGATTTCGTGGTACAGTTCGGCTGTTTCGAACAGTGACGGCGGATCTGTACAATAACGTATCTTACGTTCTTTGGTTAAATATTCAGCTACCGGTACTTGGAGTGTACTTTTGCTGTCGCCCTTTACATCGAATTGTGAAGTACAAATGTCGAAACGACAAGTGCATTTTCCGAGACACATATATCAATACGTTTCCAAGCATTAAATGGGGAAGATATGAACATGACGCCTTTTATAAGGAGTGAAGGTAGGTACCAGGCATAGTAACACTGCGCAATGTAAACGTGATGTTTCTCGATATGTTAAAGAGTGGCAACGCTAAGATACGAAACTTTTACCGTACTTCAAGTTAGAAAGCTAATCCCACAATTGATATTCTAAATGTCCAGAATTTTAATGTTACCGGGCTTGAGTTATCAGTTTCACCTTGTTATCAAATTTTCTATTCAAAGTGATCAGAGAATGAAAGAACTGACAAAAACACATGTTTTGAGGCATAATTTGTAGGTGTTACACGTCACGAAATAGCCCAATTAGACACAGCACCTTTACCAATTACCTAATGCAATATGTTAGGGCCTAATTCGCGTGCTTGTAGTTAAATGACAACTAATCTTGAATTGTGGCATTGCAGTTGCTACATTTCAATCGCCAATGGAGGGAAACGAGCTCTGAACGACCATTCAGTAAGCAAGAAACACACGCGAGCTGTGACTTCTTCTTCAAGAAACAGTTGACCAGTTTTTTTGTTTTTGGTGGTGATCAGACGGAATTAAAAAAGAAATTGCTGTAGCAGAACCCACATTCACTTTTCATTCCGTCAAACACCACCATTCGTATAACTCTTCGTTATGCAGATCAAAAACCATCAGCGATATTTTCAGTGATTCGAAAGTAGCTGTTCATTTTTCAAGTGCAAAAACTAAAACTGAGGCAATTATCAACAACTAGAGAAGTATATGGCGATCAGTACATGTGCCATTAATCACAAGCATGTGAAAATGTTTGCCGCGGTGGAGTAGCCGAGCGGTCTAAAGCACCTCGCTGCGGAGCGCGCGGTTGCTCGCCGTGGAGGTTCGAGTCCTCCCTGGGGCATGGGGGTGTGTGTTTGTCCGTAGGGTAGTTTACCTAGGTTTAAGTAGTTTGTAAGCTACGGACTGATGACCACGCAGTTTGGTCCGATAGATTTACCGATATTTGAACATTTGTAAAAATGTTGCCTGTTCTCGTCTACTAAAATGTTGAAATGTTTATAGAGCTTATGGGACTTTACTACGGGATGATCAGTCCCTAAACTTACAAACTACTGCTGAACTAGCTAATACTAAGGACGGCACAAATATCCATGCTCGAGGGGGGATTCGAACCCCCGACCGTAGTGGCCGTGCAGAACGTGACTGGCGCGCCGCAGACCGCTCGGCCATCGCAGCCAGCTCTCGTCTACTACCTCAATATCAATGAAGGTGTTAAAAGTAATTTATTACATATAAGTAAATGTGACAATGAAACCTGCAGTACAGTGAGTGTGTATATGAAGTCTGTATTACAAGTTCTTCAGTATGATTTGGCAGAAATGTCCTTGATTTTGGATCCTAGATTATGGCAACCCTACGCGCGAGGCCGTTCCCCTTCTGGGGTTCGAATCGCCCCTCGGGCATGGATGTTTGTGCTGTCTTTAGAATAAGGTAGTTCATCAGTAGTTTGTAAGTTTAGGGACTGACGACCCCACAGTTAAGTCCCATAAGCTTCACAAACATTTGAACATTTGAATGGAGCGGTTAACTGCCTGTCGAATCTCTGGAAGACTTCTGAAATTCGGATTCAAATCAGTCACAAGGACTTCATTCCGGGGAGTATGGTGAATGGTACAGTATTTCCCAGTCCGGTCGACTGAACAGAGCAGCCACAGCTTGCTGTATACTCCCGCGCATTATAGTGGAAAAAGATGGGCGGATTGCACAGAAAGTGTTGCCGCTTCTTTTACAATCTGGTCGCAGGCGATGCTCCAAAAACGAACTGTAATAATGAGCACTGACGTTAGGATAACAGTATCACAGTCTTACATTGTGACACCGTTATGTTAGACCACTCGCTCACGAGTGATTGTGTTTCCATCGATTGGGTGCACGCAGTGACGTGGGACGGGTGAGTCCATTTGATCGGAGGTAAGGTAGGTATGTCAACAATGTCTGCTATCGGCAACAATAGCAGATTCCACTGCATAGTGGAATGTGTAATCATTCCACGCACTGCCGGGCACGGTATTAATATGTTCGTAAACGGCGCGTGTGAATTTGCGATTCTTTAGGGGCCCATGTCTCAGGTTCCATTCATCTCAGTGTGAAGGGGTAAAGTGTTCTGGATAGATCTTGGCCTAGTGATCATTTGTGTACATTTTAGAAGAATGGGTATACTGCAGCTATCATCCAGTACACCGTCAAAATTTTCAAAGTTACACACTTCCTGGAGCCCATCCAAATTGAGCAAATCAGTTGGCTTTTGTACATGACGTGTAGTCTATGGTGGGCCTTAAACGGCTTACAAAAGCACCAGTCATTCATGGGTGGTTCCTGAGAAAATCTAAAAAAAACATGATTTTTGGGTACCAAAAAAACGAATTGTAGGGATGGTCACTTCAATACTTTTTGTTCATTGCAAATCTTCGAAATTTTTACCATATGTTCTTATGATGATATTCTCGAGGCTGTTTTTAAATTTTTTCGATATCGTTTCCGTTACTGAGACCTAGAGGTTGAAACTTATCATAGTTTTGCACAAAATCACAAAACCCGATTTTTACCTGTTTTAGCACCGTGAATCGCAAATATCTAAATAACTAACCATAGAAAATTGTTCAAATATTTACAATACATCCTATACACATTTATCTATAAACGGCATTTTTCAGTTTTCATAAACTGTAGTCCGTTAGTAAGATACGGCCGAAAAACCGCGATAGTTTGCTAGAGAAAGTGCGTATTGTGCTGAAAGACGGCGTTCGGACAGCTCTGAAACTTACCATGCGATTCGAATAAAAGTACTTTGCAAAAAAAAAAAAAAAAAAAAAAAAAAAAAAAATTGAATTTTATACATCTTAAAGATTGAAATCTTCGGTCCATGAAGGGGTGATTTTTGTTTTCGTTTACTTTACAGGTAATATGCAGCATCCGGTTTAGTGAACTATTGCAGCATATTTTAAAGAGTTTGCAGAGGTAAAAACACTTCTCGTATAGTTGTTTTTAGGTTACACTTAGCTGCGCATGAAATGTAGATAATACATCAAAATTTTATTAAAAGTTTAGAGCAGAATGATATCTTATATGGATTTTGAGAAATCGGTCCGCGAAGGATAGCACGCGACGCGTTTCTGATTGTGAGGTAACGTATCTTGAGGAATAGGAAATGACTAAAATGTTATGTCTATGTTGTTTAGATGTTTATCTGGGAAATCCGTTTCCCGTTTTTGAAATATTTCGGAAATATTTATAAGCTTTTTATGGAACGATATTGATAGTGTTTAACAATGTTCTTCGAATTAGTTAAACCTGTTAGCAATTATCAGAATGTGAAGCTCTTTTTAGAAAATAAACTACTACATAGTCTATTTGGTCTGACGTTTGTACAAATGTATCAACGTATATAAAATACTATCCAAATTTTATTCACCATTGACTTCATGTTATATAAGCAGTACACTCTGATGTAACAGGAAAAAGACGGGAACCAACTGAAAAATGCTCCCGCCGGAGCACAGAAAAGGCGAATATGTTCTCTGACACAAAAGTTTGGAACCAGCTACCTCAATCCTCATTCCGAATTCCTCACCGAAAATTTTGGCATGCGAACATATTCGCGCTTTTTTCGGCTGAATGTGAGTATGACAGAGGCAGTGCAACACGCAGAGAGAGCCATATATGATGAAACAGATAAAGTGTCAGTTCAGGAGAAAGGCATATGCATTAAAACAGCAGTGGGAAGCGAAACGAGATGTCGGAAGTCAGGAACAGTGTCGACAACAAACTAAGACAGATGTAGATAGTAGCAATTGGAGCAAAAGAGAAAACAGTGGGAAACAGACGAATGGAGACTATACATAAAACATGAACGTACGGCTCTCCAATACTATAACACGAAACAATTCGTCCAGTTTTTCCTATCCCCAGTAACGTGCTAAAGTTTCCCGGTCTACAGGTCAAATTCCAAGCAAATGATCCCCATAGACATATGTGTAAATGAGATAATCGTGATTGAAGACAACGAAAGGAAGATGCTAAGTGAGAAAGAAAGGATACTAGCAACAGGACAGGAAGTGAATGGGATAACGTCAGTGGGGCAGAGAGACGATGAAAGTGGCAGAAACAGACAACGGTGAGGAATTGCGAGGGAAAGGGGTGAAGACATTGAAAGTTTGACACAGACAGAAAGCGGCAGTGGGAGAGACAGCAAACAAACGGACAGAGACATATATAGAAACTGACAGTGAGACGACATTGCTGTCTATGACGGCTTAAAGTGGGCAAAAGTATTTACGAAGTTATGCGCTAAAAGTGAGCGAATATTTTCGCATGCCAAAATTTGTGGCGAGGAAGTCGGAATGAGGATTGAGGCAGCTGGTTCCACACTTTTGTCTCAGAGAACATATTCGCCATTTCCGTGCTCCGGCAGGAGCATTTTGCAGCTGGTAAGTATTGTACGAGTTTTTGCATTATTACTGCACTAGATTCGAGGCTTGTTGTTGGTCTTCAGTCCGGAGACTGGTTTGATGCAGCTCTCCACCCTACTCTATCCTGAGCAAGCCTTTTCATCTCCTCATATGAACGGCAACCCACATCTATTTGAATCTGCTTACTATACGCGTATCTTGGTCTCCCTCTGCGATTTTTACCCCAAACACTTCCCTCCAATGCTAAATTTACGATTCCCCGATGTCTAAGAATGTGTCCTACCAAGCGATCCCTTCTTTTAGTCAGGGTATGCCAAAAATTCCTTTCCTCACCAATTCTGTTCAGTACCTCTTCATTAGTTATGCGATCTACCCACCTAATCTTCAGCATTCTTCTGTAGCACCACATTTCAAAAGCCTCTATTCTCTTCCTGTCCGCACTGCTTATCGTCCATGTTTCACTCCCATACAAGGCAACACTCCACACAAATGCCTTAAGAAAGGACTTCCTTACACTTAAATTAATATTCGATGTTAGCAAATTTCTCTTTTTCAAAAATGCTTTTCTCCCCATTGCCATTCTGCATTTTGTATCCTCTGTACTACGACCATCGCATGTTATTTTACTACCCAAGTAACAAAACTCATCTACCACCTTCATTGTTTCATTACCTAATCTAATTCCTTCAGCATCGCCTGATTTTCTAAGTCCGCATTCCATTATTTTTGTTTTGCTCTTGTTAATGTTCATTTTATACGCTCTCTTCAACACACTGTCCATTCCATTCAACTGCTCTTCCAGGTCCTTTGCTGTCTCTGATAGAATTACAATGTCATCAGCAAAACGCAATGTTTTTATTTCTTCCCCCTGAACTTTAATCCCTATTCCAAATTTTTCCTTGCTTTCCTTCACCGCTTGCTCGATGTACAAATTGAATAACATCGGAGAAAGGCTACAACCCTGTCTTACTCCCTTCCCAACTGATGCTTCCCTTTCATGCCCTTCGAGTCTAATAACTGTGGCCTGGCTTTTATACAAGTTGTAAATAACTCTCCTTTCCTTATATTTTACCCCTGCTGCCTTCAGAATTTGAAAGAGTGTATTCCAGTCAACATTGTCAAAAGCTTTCTCCAAATCTACAAAAGCTAAAAATGTAGGTTTACCTTTCCTTAATCTATCTTCTAAGATAAGACGTAAAGTGAGTATTGCCTCCCGGGTTCCTACGTTCCTCCTGAATCCAAACTGATCTTCCCCGAGGTCAGCTTCTACCAGCTTTTCCATTCTCCTGTAGATAATTCGTGTTAAAATTTTGCAACCATGACTTATCAAACTGATGGTTCTGTAATTTTCACACCTGTCTGCGCCTGATTTCTTTGGAATGGGGATTATTACATTTTTCTTAAAGTCTGAGGGTATTTTGCCTGTCTCATACATCCTACACACCATTTCAAATAGTCTTTTCATGGCTGGCTTTCCCAGAGACTTTAATAGCTCTGCGGGTGTGTCATCTACTCCGGGGGCCTTGTTCCGACCTAGGTCTTTCAAGGCTCTGTCAAATTCATCTCTCAGTATAGTATCTCCTATTTCATCTTCATCGAGGCTTATAGAACACCTAACGTTATGCGTGCTATCAGTACGTATGGCCCACTCTTCTCAAGGTTGCGATAAGCGCTTCCTCTTACCGATATACCGCGACAACCAAGTCAGTTCCCACGCCTGTGACAAAGATTTTGCGATGAGTAACGCATGAATATGAAAACGCAGTTCAGTTAAACTATCAACCTGATAATAGGCATTAACGTAACGTCGACATAGAAATAATTGAAAACGACACACGGATTCTCTTGCAGAACACTGGCTTAAAAAAAGTTGTTGCGAGCGTTTGGAAAGAACTGTGGTGAAAATTACCTGTGTTGATGCAGGGCCGCTATGTAAAATCATAGGCAGAATCCCACGACCAGAATTTTAAGGTCTATTTCACATTTATGTCTCTAGATAGCAACGCTATTCCATCATCGCCGATTTGTGCGTATAAAGCTCTTTTTACATGAGCGACTTTTGTGTGAAAATGACTTCTCCAAGTGCGTGCTCCTATCTTGTCTTCGTATTTGATGTGAGCGCCATTTCGCAGAACTTTCATACCACATCTCACTAAAATCTACATCTACATCTACATCTACATACATACTCCGCAATTCACCGTAAGGTGCGTGGCGGAGGGTACACTGTACCACTACTAGGCATTTCCTTTCCTATTCCACTCCCAAATTGAACGAGGAAAAAAAGAATGCCTATATGCCTCCGTACGAGCCCTAATTTCTCTTATCTTGTCTTTGTGATCTTTACGCGAAATGTAAGTAGGCGGCAGCAAGATCGTACTACTCTCAGCTTCAAATTCCGGCCCTCTAAATTTACTTAACAGAAATTCACGAAAAGAACGTCGTCTTTCTTCCAGCGATCCCCAATTGAGTTGCCGGAGCATTTCCGTGACACTCGCGCATTGGTCGAACCTACCGGTAACAAATCTAGCTTCTCGCCTCTGAACCGCCTCTATGTCTTCCTTCAAACCGATCTGCTGCGGGTCCCAAATACTTGAGCAATACTCAAGACGTGGTCGTACAAGCGTTTTATACGCGGTCTCCTTTACAGGTGCAGTACATCTTCCCAAAATTCTCCCAATAAACCGAAGTCGGCTGTCTGCCTTACTCACAACTGTCCTTACATGCTCGTTCCATTTCATATCGCTCTGCAATGTTACGCCTAGATATTTGAACGACGCGACCCCATCAAGAAGCTCACTACTGATACTGTATTCGAACATTATAGGATTGTTTTTTCTACTCATGCGCATCACCTTACATTTTTCTACATTGTGAGCCAGCTGCCATTCCTCGCACCAACCAGAAATTTTGTCTAAGTCAACCTGTATGCTATTACAGTCAGTTACAGACGACACCCTCCCACACACCACAGCATCATCAGCAAACAGCCGCAAATTACAACTTACTCTGTCTATCAGATCATTTATATAGATAGAAAATAATAGCGGTCCTATCACACTCCCCTGGGGCACGCCTGACGCTACACTCGTCTCTGATGAACACTCGCCGTCGAGAACAACGTACTGCGTTCTATTACTTAGGAAGTCTTCCAGCCAGTCACAAATCTGTGAACCTATTCCATAAGCTCGTATCTTCGTTAGCAGTCTGCAGTGTGGCACCGTGTCGAACGCCTTTTTGAAGTCGAGAAAAACACAATCCGCCTGTTGCCCTTCGTCCATGGCTCGCAAGATGTCATGTGAGAAAAGGGCAAGCTGAGTTTCACATGAACGATGTTTCCTAAACCCGTGCTGATTCATGGAAAGAAGCTTTTCCGTTTCAAGGAAATTTACTATATTCGAACTGAGAATATGCTCCAAAATTCTACATGAAACCGATGTCAACGATATTGGCCTGTAATTGTATGGGTCAGTTCTCTTTCCTCTCTTATACACGAATCGTCTGTTTTATACTATCTCAAACATCGACATCAAGAAAAGTCGTTTAGAGTGTTGCTAAGCTTGGATGTGGGCCACAAAGTATTGAAATTTTACTCCTTACGCAGAGTAAATGCTTCCTTCGGCTAATTGCACAAAATATATCGTATCGAAGAAAGCTCATGTACTACTAATGAGAACAGTATTTTTTGATTTGTCTGTCATTACCTGATAACATATAAAATACCAGAGTAGGATTTTCTCGAGCTTGAAGTTCACGGGAATAATCTTTGGAGATACAGGCGTGTGTGTCATTTGCTTCTGTAAGAACTGCTAGACTATTATTATTATTCGTGACGATGAGATCAACGCAATTTACAATACCCAGGTAAACTTTAGTGTAAGGTTATTTAATACGACACATAAAATTTTCAGTATGAGGAAGCTATCGCCAAGTACCGCAACTGCTAACTTGTAAGTACCGCAACTGCTAACTTGTAAGTACCGCAACTGCTAACTTGTAGTAAGTATCGCAACTGCTAACTTGTCGTAAGTATCGTCCTGTGACGTATCAGCCCTCCACCTTGACATTAGCAGCAACCAAAGCAGTGGGTCCTGCTTTGCGAACGAGCTCAAGATACAGAAGCATCGCCTCGGAATTTAGAAAGACACACGCAGTTTGTTGGGAATTGCTTAATGTCAAGTTTATCTAATGCTTGGAAAATAAATCATTCATAAATCTTTGGTAGATTTTTTTATGTGCTTAATATTACAAGGAGTCCAAGGAGACATGAGTGAACTTGATCAGGATAAGCCTCGCTGGAGTAGCCGAGCGCTCTAAAGCGTTTCGCTGCGGAGGGCGCGGTTGCTCGCCGTGGAGGTTCGAGTCCTCCCTGGGGCATGGGTGTGTGTGTTTGTCCTTAGGTTAGTTTACCTAGGCTTAAGTAGTTTGTAAGCTACGGACTGATGACCACGCAGTTTGGTCCGATAGATTTACAAACATTTGAACATTTTTGATCAGGATAAGACGTTCTCATCCATCAGAATAATGCGATCAACCATAAGATTGTTGGTTACAATGAAGAAGTTGTTGAATTTGGGCACAATTTTACAGATTTACGTTTCTCTTTGTGAACTGTGAGAATAATTTACTTTACAAACTATAAATCATATATGCGGTAGTCATTGGCCCACTTTAGGTTACGGCAGTTACACTAAAAGTGGGCCTTTATTTAAATGAAAATAACGAATTAACCATGCATCTGACACGAAAATTGAATAACCGAATTTGTAGAGGAGAAAATTCTCTACAACTTTGCTCTTTTATGTTTTTTTCATATCTCGTATCATTTCAGAGATATTTGCAAAAATAACTGCGATTTCGGGATGTATGTCTGTCTGTCCGTAACGTGTTCCCTGTTTTTAAGACGAACCGTTCAACCGAT
This sequence comes from Locusta migratoria, assembly GCA_026315105.1. Taxonomy (NCBI): domain Eukaryota; kingdom Metazoa; phylum Arthropoda; class Insecta; order Orthoptera; family Acrididae; genus Locusta; species Locusta migratoria. Next base: position 123,983,244 of record CM048751.1, read on the forward strand.
CAGCACCAAATTTTGCACACATAATTGTAGGCCACCAGAGACCAGAACCTCCCCTTTTCAAATTTTTCGGACAAACAATACGGTAGTAATACAAAAAAAGCCGTTTGTAATATAATTGTAATTGCAAACGAACCGTTCATCTGACACGAAAATTGAATAACCGAATTGGTAGAGGTGAAAATTTTCTACAAATTCGCTCTATTATGTTTTTCTCACATCTTGCATCGTTGCAGAGATATTTGCAAAAATAACGGCGATTTGACGATGTTTATCTGGCTGTAACGTGTTCCCACTTTTTAGGTCGAACCGTTCAACCGATCGGCACCAAATTTTACAGATATAATTGTTGGCTACCAGAGACCAGAAACTCGATTATTGAAATATTTCGGACAAGAAATACGTTTGTAATACCAAAAAAAGCAGTTTGTAATGTAATTTTAATTGCAAATAAACCGTTCATCTGACGCGAAGATTGAATAAACGAATTTGTAGAGGAGAAAATTCTCTACAACTTTGTTCCCATATATTCTTTTCATATGTGGTATGGTTTGAGAGATATTTAAAAAAATAACGGTTTTTTGACACCTTTCATTGAATTAACGAAAACCAGCCGTTCGCAGATGTCACGTGACATTCCTCGCCCAGAACTCTCTATGGCATACGCCATCTTGCGTTGCATATTTGATGATTTTCTTATTGTAACTTACACGTTGTCATTTCAAAGCAATGGCGCACTGAAGAATTAACAAAAACACGTTGTCCTTCGTACGATAAATGATAATCTAGTGTCTATAAATGCCATATTAGCATCAGTTAACAACGACAATCAATAGTATAAGATTAGGGAACAAAACTCGTAACTTTGATGCAGTGAAGGCTTTCACGACTGGCTGAAATAATTGCTGTTGAATCTTCCGGGTTATGTGGTCGTGGTCGAAGAAACGTATCTGCTCCTGACGTTTCGTCCAGAGCTGCGCTGGACATCTTCAGAGGTGCTACTGCTAGCGGTGAGTGTTGCCGACTGACGAGTCGGGCGTCGGAGAGCGGTATAAATACTGTCGAAGAGTCAGCTCTGGAAAAAGCAAATAGGAAACCGAATCGTTGGTTTCGAATGTGGATGACACGTTTGTCGTTTGGTCACACGGTAAAAAAGCATTGGAAAACTTCTTTAATTATCTGAATAGTGTAAATCCAAAGATCCAATTCACTATGGAGATGGAAAATGACAATGAAGTATCTTTCTTGGATGTTTCAGTTATGCGACAGACGGATGGAAGTTTGAAACATGAGGTTTTCCGGAAAGTCACGCATACGGACAGATAATTGCACAAGGATTCCAACCATCATCCTTAGCAAAAGAGAAGGACATTAAAAGTCTTATTGACAGAGCTAAACGAATTTGTACGCCAGAATATCTAGATGCCGAGTTACAGCATCTGATGCAGGCTTTTGAGAAAAATGGATATACACGGAAAGAAGTAAATAGGGTTCTGCGACCAAGGAAAGGTAAACAAAAAGACAGCAACAAAACACAACGATGAAAGAACACCGTTTCTCTCCCCTTCATTAAAACAGTTACGGATCAGATAGGAAAGATTTTACGTAAATACGATATCAGACCGGTTTTTAAACCATCAAAAAAGATAAGTCAGGCACTCCGATCTGTAAAGGACAAACGCCCTCCTCTATCATCCGGTGGGGTGTACAAAATTCCGTGTTCTTGAGGAAAAGTGTATATTGGTACTACAAAAAGGAATGTGAATACAAGACTGAAAGGACACAAAAGTCTTTGCCGACTAGGTAGAATTGAGAAATCAGCTGTAGCTGAACATGTTTTCCAATCAGGAAATCATGAAGTGAAGTTTTCCGAAACGGAAATTTTATCTACAACGACGAACTATTATCGACGATTGTACAGAGAAGCAATCGAAATGGGGCTAATTTTAATAGAAAGGAAGAAGCAATGAAACTTAATGACATATGGACTGTGGCTCTTCAGAGTAGGTAGTTACGCTTTTATCTTTGACCATCGACTATCTAAAGTTATGTTTTATCTTTGACAAGGCTTATCTCTGCTGCGCACGTGAACACTTGACCACGCCCCCTTTTGGACAGTATTTATACCGCTCTCCGACGCCCGACTCAGTCGGCAAGACTCACCGCTACCAGTAGCACCTCGTAACTGTGAGCTGTGGCGTAGTGGGCAATGCGTTAGACTATGACGCTGGAGGTCAGTGGTTTGAAACCCGCTGCTCCCTAATGTTTTTTTTTTTTTTTTTTGCTAAAAGGGTTTCAGACACTCTTATTAATTAATTTTTTATTATTTAGATTATTATTTTGGTCCAAAATGTTTGCAAAAACTTATGAAACTACAAATCTAAAGTGGGCCGTAAAACAGGTTAGCCGGCCGCGGTGGCCGAGGTGACTGAGGCGCTCCAGTCACGGTCAGCACGGCCACTACGGTCGGGGGTTCGAATCCCCCCTCGGGCATGGATATCTGTGCCGTCCTAGTTCATAAGTAGTTTGTAAGTTTAGGGACTGATGACCCCGTAGTTAAGTCCCATAAGCTTAACAAACATTTGAACATTTGAAAACAGGTTAGTGCGCCTTAATAATCTGTTTTCGTGACCACGAACTAATTTTTTTTTCAGAAAAATGTTAAGTGGAATTAGGCTACTTTACAGTGATGGTGGTAATCCATAAAAACGCTGGCTGGGCAGATGAGAGCCGTGAGTTTCATGTTGTGTACGAGCTCTTGTTCCACTACGTCATTCTTCAGAAGCGTACCTACCGAGTATGTCTGCTTGCGGCAGCCACTTGGATATCCTGACGTTGTCCGGCTTCCCAGGCAGATTGTCGTCTTCGAACTTCCAGAGAACCTTCTGCTTAATGCGGGAGAAGGCGTCAATGAACGCCTGTTTGACGTGCGGCCTCAGGTCAACACTTCTGACATTGCTGCCAAGGCTGAAGTATATTACTCCGTCTTGAGCGTCGTCAAGAAACTTTTGCAGGTCCTGCAGTAAATAGTACAGTACATAAGTGTACAATCACTTAATATGTTTTAATATGTAAATTAAAACATTATGATTACAAAAAATTCATATTTAACATATACATTACTAAAATTAGACAAACAATAAATTTGAAATGTAGAAATTGCTGCGTCACTCGTGAATTTTGCACATTCACTCCTAAAGCCCCGCCGGCCGCGGTGGCCGAGGGGACTGAGGCACTTCAGTCACGGTCTGCACGGCCACTACGGTCGGGGGTTCGAATCCCCCCTCGGGCATGGATATTTTTGCCGTTCTTAGTTATAGGTAGTTCATAAGTAGTTTATAAGTTTACGGACTGATGACCCCGTAGTTAAGTCCTTAAGCTTGACAAACATTTGAACATTTGAATTCCTAAAGCCCTGGACCGATTTCGAGCAAATTTGGTTCACATATTTCTCACCGTGAGGTAACAATTTCTGTATGGATAAAAATCACATACGACACATGGTTCAGGAAATGTAACGTCATAAACAATCGAAGTCGTAAAAACTGCCACATAATGAGACGAGAGTTTATTCATACACTGTCTAAGAATGAGAGTACAACCGCAGACTGGTTTGATACAGCTCTCCACGCTACCCTGTCCTGTGCAAGTCTCTTCATCTAAGAATAAGTTCGGCAACCTACATCCTTTTGAATCTGCTTAGTATATTCGTTCCTCGGTCTACTTCTACGATTTTACTCCACACACTTCCTTCTAATGCTAAGATGACGATTCCTTGATGTCTCAAAATGTTAAAGGGGAAAAATTTTCTCGCTTACTACTATATCGCTGTTCAAGGAGGTAAGTTATTGTATCCGGTATGACGTTTCAATTTAATTTCTACACTACAAATTGTACTCGCAAAAAATTGTACAAACAGTATTCGCATATACAGCTGAATTTAGCTTCGAAATTGTATCAGAGTACGACATGTTGTTCATAAGATATGAGGACATAAACCGTAGGGTTAATGGAAAACCGCTCTATCACGCATCAGGTTTTAATCTATTGCTTCTGTACTATTAACTGTATTCGTAATAGATTTTACCGACATATAGCACTTACACGAATTAATATATACCAGCAAAACTATACAATTGTACAACATATAATTCTTATAAATATGTGATCATATATGCTGTGATGTATAAAATTCTGTCACATCATGCACCAAATTGTAATAAATTTACGCATTTACTACTAGGAGACTCCTCTATTCCAGTCAGCTAAAATAAATTCTTGAAACTGACAGTGCCGTTTACAACTTTTTTTTTTTTTAATTCTTTATTATGGCTTTTGGAGACAGTGACCATACAGCCAGCGGTTATTACATTGACAACATTACAGTAGAATTGAGATTCTTACAATGTACAGCACAATATTAATAAGTATGTTACATAATATAGCCTTAGAATAAAAGTAGAAAAATAACATGTAAAGACATTAAACAATACATATTTAACAGTACGACAGATATTTGTAATACAATAAAAGTGCTGAAAGCATAGGACCAAATGAGAGGCGCAAAGACCAATAAAAGTCAAAATATAATATAAAATCAGTTATGCAGTTTCCCGCTGTGCATGTTCAAGGGAAACACACTAGCTCTAAAATTAGAGCTGTATGCCAGTGACTTTGAGGTAGTCCTTCAGTAAAGTGTACTTAAGCTTGTCGAATCCATGAAGGAGGACAGTGACACTTGTGGGGAGGGGGTAACCCCTCGCGACCAGCGTTCGGTAGAATACACTTTGTGCGGCCGTGTACTTGGTGCATGCCAGTATGATGTGGTTGAGATCCGCCACTGCCGTTACATCTTTGTCGCAATGCCGAGAAGCGATGATTTTCAAACGGTGTAGGTGGGCAGGGTAACATCCATGCCCCAGTCTCATCCGAATGATAGACGTTGCATGACGTCTACTAAGCGTCATCGATGAAAACCACGGTCGTGACGAGACATTTGGTTGTATAGCTGCCAGGTGTCCTCCCTTAAACACATGAGAGAGGTGCCATTCGTGGTCCCAAGTGCGATAGGCAGCTTTCCGAATCGTCGTTCGTAAGTCTGTATATGGAATCGGCGTGGGGCGTTGTTGTCCTTCCGTAATACTTCTCTTGGCAAGTCGGTCTACTGTTTCGTTATGGGGTATACCTCGATGTCCTTTAATCCAAAGTAAGTGGATGTCTATGCCCACTGTCTGTGCATGTGTTATGGCCTCCAAGACGTCCAATATATATCTATTCGTTCGTTTGTCAAACGTCGGATGTTGTAATTTTTTCAGCACGCTTTGAGAGTCGGTGAGGATCAATATAGAGTTAAATGTTCGTGCGCCGTAATAAATGGCCTCCCTGATGGCTAGTAACTCTGCCGTGTAAATAGATGACGCAGGCGGAAGCGCAAACATTTGGTAGGTGCCGTTAGAGGGGCAAAAGAAGGCGTATCCCACCCCTGCTTCAGTTTTAGAGCCGTCAGTATAGATGTGAGCATGCTGTGGCCAGTTGCGGAGAAGAAACTGTTCCACGTCGAGAGTGATGTTGGTCCCCGTTGTGTAGTCTGATGGCAAATGTGTCACCGGGACTGGGTTGAAAAACAGATGATAAGAATAACGGAAACAAGGAAGTTTGGTGTCCTGTATGATGAGTGGGAAGAGATGTCTCCATTTCTCGTTGAACCAACTTAGAACTATGAACTGCGCACAGTTTTAGGCAAAAGCAATACACTTCTAAAGAGCTATAGGGAAATGAAGAGATGAAACAGTGTACATCCAACGAATACCCTTTATTTCCGTCAGATCTACCTTTTAACTACTAGGTACTATAGTTTCCAGTGAGACTTGCTTTGTCTATTACGATTATTGTTTCCGCGCTCGACTGTACCTGTGAGCTGGGACCGTTCTTCTCGGTTGTCTGAAGAAGTGTAAGAATGCAGATACAGTTTGTAAATCTGTCCGCAGTGGCGCCAGATACTGATTAAAAACAGATGTTATGTGATGAGTCACCCATCTCTCGTATTATTTCATTGTGGAAACAAGTCATTACAAGGTATTGATACTATTTTTACCGTGTTTCTTATTCCCAACAGCATCAGTAGATTCTCTTCCATAGTTGCAAAAATGTTCAAATGTGTGTGAGGTCTTATGTGATCAATCTGCGTGGTTATCAGTCGCTAGACTTAGACACTAATTACTTGACTAACTTAAACTAACTTACGCCAAGGACAGCACAAACACCCATGCCCGAGGAGGGATTCGAACCCCCGACCGTAGCGGCCGTGCAGATCGTGACTGGCGCGCCACAGACCGCTCGTCCATTGCGGCCGGCTTCCATAGTTTCATATCACAAAGTTTCAAAGTGCTGTATGTCTGTAAAATCTGTTGCGAATACAATTAGTAGTAAAGAAGTTATAGATTAAAACGTGGTGCATGATGGGGCGGTTTTCTATGAACGTTACTATGTGTGCTCATATCTCATGTGTCGTACTGTGATTAAATTTCGAAGGTACATTCAACTATATGAGTGTATTCGGTCTGTATAATTCCCTGCGATTACAATGTGTAGTGTAGAAATTACAAATTGTAACATCATACCAAATATCATAGTTTTAGTCCATGAACAGTGGAAAAGTACTAAGCGAGAAACTTTTTTTCTTTTCATCATTTTACTCTGGTTGTCAGCGGGGAAAAATATAATGAAAGTTTTAAATTATATTTAAAGTTTGTTCCAAGTCGTTAAGTACTCTCATTCTCATACTGTGTATGAAAAAGTCTCGTCGCATTATATGACAGTTTTTTTTTGCGATTCCTATTGTTTATTATGTCATATCTCCTTAACCATGTGTCGTATGTGATTCTTAGTCCTGCAGCAACTGTTACCTCATGGTACGGAATATGTGTATCAAATTTGGCTGCAAGCGATGCAGTGGTTTAGGAGGATATGTGCAACATTATCGCATGATGTAGCAGTTTTTTTAGCTTCTCATTGTTTATGACGTCATATTTCGTGAACTGTGTGTTCTACGTGATTGTTACACTTACGACGACTGTACTCATGGATAGAAGCTTACGTGTGAATTTCATAAACATTGGAACAAAACTGTACATTTGTATGCAATACGTACACAAAAACGCACAGACACTCTATATATGAAGATTAGCTTAATTTCTCCTGCTTCACACGCGTAGACTGGATGGTCTGCATAGGTTGTTTCTATTTCTAAATATAAATTTTCATAGATTTAGCTTTAAAAATGATTTCGTAATTATTTTGATACAGCTTGTCACCCCTATTGATCATTGATGGCAGAATTCAAAACATCCCGAAACACATTGTTTTAAATTTTAACGATGGATCCAAATCAAAATATTCGCATTTCTAGCATCGAAATAGTCTCAGTAGCATCCTTAAAAGATTTTCACTTATGTCCAAAAATATCAAAACACTAATTTTTAAAATTCCAAGCAACAAACTAAATCCGAAGTTTTGTTTTTCTTGCATCAAAATTGCCTCTATAGCAACGAATTTTCAATAAACCGTTCATCTCCTATTTCACCCCCTTAGGGATGGGATCGAAAAATCTCTGATGCCTACAGTGTAAGATCTACAACGTTTACAAATTTCACGTTTATATCGTCTATAGTTTCACTTTTAAGCGCCGTTTTCTGTCTCATAGAAACGGATCGAGAATACGAAATTTCTTTCTTACGCTTTGGTATCTTTCTTGATTGCTTTACGTTTCAAACTGCAATATGTAATATCTTTTTCTTTATTCGTACGCTTGTTCCAGGAAAACAACTAAACAATGTGCATAACATTTCACTGTATATAACATCTTGGCTATTATAATACCAAAAGTCATCACTGGTCTTCACTCCGAATTTTATATAAGCTGACGACTTTGAATCATAATATCTTCCACCCTCTTATAGTATTCCGTACGGAACTACTATGGTGTACAACGGAGACTTTGTACTACAACACGCAGAGAGATTGTTCATCTCCATTGCATAGTTTTTGCTGAAGAGCAAAATATTGACACCCACACGTAGAATTTTTATGTAAGTCCGTAACTTTCAATTCCCACATTTTAGACCCCCTTATCGTTATCAACCCTCTACCACCATACTGCACAATGGGAGACTAAAACCAACTACTACTACTATTAAGATAATATTTTATATTTTAGAATCTCTATTGATTCCATATGTCTATGATTGTATTGTCGTAGGATGACTTTCAACTTTATAGCCTGTACGTAACCTAAACACAATAATCCATCTGTTCGCTGTGAAAGACGACCGTCTGTGTTACGTACAATGGTCGACTTTTAACTGTCAACAACAACACTGTACTCATCCCCCAAAGATAATCCTTATATCCAGCAATATATTCCCAGAGATACCACTCCAAACACGAATATGGGCATATATTTGCAATTGTCTTTGTGATAGTTTTTGATACATCCTCTGTCCTCATCAACCAGTTACCTTGCGATCTTAAGGCAAACACATACCAGTGTTATTATTTTAAAATAAGATGCGGGGACATTTGTGTTACCCATTTTATGCTTCTGACATAGACTCAATTCCAAATGTTTTTATTGCTTTTGTTTACATGACAACAACATAATAAAACCTGTCTGACAACTTTTAGGTGAGTAACTAACTTATCCAAAATGTTCAAATGTTTGTAGCGCTTATGGGACTTAACTACGGGGTCATCAGTCCCTAAACCTACAAACTACTTATGAACTAGCTAATACTAAGGACGGTACAAATATCCATGCCCTAGGGGGGATTCGTACCCCGACTGTAGTAGCCGTGCAGACCGTGACTGGCGCGCCGCAGTCCCCTCGGCCACCGCGGCCGGCTAACTTATCCCACTGTAATGTGCCTTATATTTGTATTTCATATTACTTTTTATTAAGTCTAACAATGTTTTAAATGATATGCACAGCACTTGAGAAAAGCCTAAGGCTGAAACCTGGTTGTGATAATAAATGTAAAATTACATAAGAAACTCATAGTTCGATGGGGCGATCTATAATTGTTTAATAATGATTTTGCAGCCAAGATCGCATTTTTTGTTTATTATGTTACCGGTTTCGGCATGCTCGACGCCATCTTCAGACCTGTCGTAATTTACATAACTTCACGACATTTTTTATATACTAAAAGAGTACATCCAGGTTGAGGCATAACCAAATATAAAATTACTAGTCACAAATAAAATATATACATCCATCTTCTAATGGTTCTGAAGCGAGGTACTTCAAAGTCTAAGTTCAGTATGACACTGAAGCCAGGTACTTCAATGTCTAAGTTCAATATTAATTGACGTCCAGTATAACACTGGAGTGTTATACTTGACTTCAATTAATATTGAACTTAGACTTTGAAGTACCTCGCTTCAGAACCATTAGAAGATGTATGTATATATTTTATTTGTGACTAGTAATTTTATGTTTGGTGATGCCTCAACCTGGATGTACTCTTTTAGTATATAAAAAATGTCGTGAAGTTATGTAAATTACGACAGGTCTGAAGATGGCGTCGAGCACGCCGAAACCGATTACATAATAAATGAAAAATGCGATCTTGGCTGCAAAATCATTATTAATAAATGTAAAATTATCAGTGAAACGGCGGTCAATTCTGTTAAAAAATTGTATATGACTGAGACTCCGGACATATACAAAATCATAACCTCAATTTTTATATACAGGGTGTTTCACTAACTGTGTTTGCCTCTGTAACTTATAAAATAATAGGTGACAGGGGAATTTTAATGCGGTAGGTCAACACAAGAAATGTTACACTTTCTGCGGAGCTATGAACATAGTTTATCGTATCATTTTCCAAAGAGTTACAGCACAAAGGTATAATTTTTTAAATGGAACAATAGTTTTTTCTGTCGTGCATTGGATTCGTTGAAACCAGCTGCGTCCAAATCAATTTAAACTACATTCCTATCACTGTTATTTTGGGAGCTACAACCCTCCAAAGTTTAGGGGGCGGAGGCTACGACAGCGTAGCTAACTGGCTGGTGGTCATGAGACAGTGGGCTGTGCCCTAGGGGATAGCCACTCGTCCAGTCAGCTACGCTATCGCAGCCTCCGCCCCCGGAACTTTGAAGGGTTGTAGCTCCCAAACTAACAGTGATAGGAATGTAGTTTAAATTGATTTGGACGCAGCTGGCTTAAGCGAATCCAACACACGATAGAAAAAAAAACTATTGTTCCATTTAAAAAAATATATATCTTTGTGGTGTAACTCTTTGGAAAATGATACAATAAATTATATTCATAGCTCCGCAGAAAGTGTAACATTTCTTGTGTTGACCTACCGCATTAAAATTTCCCGTCACCTATTATTTCACAAGTTACAGAGGCAAACACACTTAGTGAAACACCCTGTATATACTTTCCGTAGGAGCAAGTTGTTTTGGTCACATGCCGAATAATACGAAATTTAAGTTACGGGAAATCTGTGTGTAACAAAACACACTTCGAAAAACCACTTAGACAAATGTATCCGCAAACCTAACGTTTTGGAGTGCTTCAGTATGGACTGTTAGACTGTGTCACTAATTATCTGGGTAGACGTCTTGTTTACGAGTTTTATCCAAACAAGATTAAGAATAAATGACCATTCACTTCAATACAATGGCTCATTGTTCCGTGTACTTAAATGATCTGAAGAAGGCAATTTAAGTTGCCGAAACTAGTCATATCAGTGTACATGTTTCCCTGCGATGAGGGCCAATAAAGTTTTCGAATAAGAAGACAACGACATTCCGATTAAGAGATAGATCTACTACGCAGCTGATGATGCCAGGTAAATAACGTTCAGATATGCTTACATCTCCATACTGTATCCCTGCGCCGGCCGCGGTGGCCGAGGGGACTAAGACGCTCCAGTCACGGTCTTCACGGCCACTACGGTCGGGGGTTCGAATCCCCCCTCGGGCATGGATATTTGTGCCGTCCTAGTTTGTAAGTAGCTCATAAGTAGTTTGTAAGTTTAGGGACTGATGACCCCGTAGTTAAGTCCCATAGACTTTACGACCATTTGATTTTTGATTGTATCCCTGCGCCACGGTGGAGTGGCCGAGCGCATTGAGGTGCTATGCTCAGTTGCGCTAGGCCGTTCCTCGTCGGGGGTTCGAATACTCCCTCGCGCGTAGATGTTGTGTTTAGTAGGCTATAACTTTTTTTTTGTATCCCGAGATATTGCGACACGAAGTTGACGTTTGAAAAACCCGAAATGCGCTGCTAGCGCGATTACGGGCAGCGTGGGGTTCACGCCTGAGCCTCAGGACGTGGGCTAGCAGCGTATTTCGGGTTTTTCAAGCGTCAACTTCGTGTCGCAATATCTCGGGATGTAATTGGAATATTGCGATGCAATCAACGCCATTGTTTGTGTGATTTGTCATGCTATGGATTGCTGAAGAAAAAAAAAAATAGGGTGTCCATTTAAGAAAACATTAGTTTGTGTTAAAAAAACACATTTGCTTTCGTTTTAGAATGTTTCCAAATATGTACATTCATGGGCCCCAGACGTACATTGTGTGATGATACTGCCGGCCCCCTCATCTCAATGTTATCGTACGATACCGTCTGCGTCGGATCCGGAATCGTGTGGTTCATTAGTGATGTATGTTGCGTGTGAAGTTAGCCAGCCTAGGAATCAGTGTAGGACAGTGTCACGGTGATACTGTGATCAAAACAAGTGATAGATTTCATTAATTTAAAGATTTGTATAAGACGTTTACTAGACAGTTCTATAAACAATACTTTTGTTATCGTACATTATTTCAATAAATAGACAGACGAAGGGTACAAACTTTTGTAAAACATAAAGACATTAAAATAAATAGCATTGTATATATGTTAGGCTCATAAAAAAGTTGTATTGACAAGCTAATTATATTAATTAGTTTAATAGTAGAAATTTGAATATTGTAATTCTTTATATATATTGTCTGACATGAGATTTTGAACTTATTTTGAGAATTGCCAAGATAATTGATAGCTCAATATATGTTAGGAACATGTATGATGTACTCATTAACAAATTAATTGATATTTATCATTATTCTTTGTTATGAAACAAACAGTACCGCGATTTCGTTTTAAAATACATGCGCCATCTAAAATTATTGTATGTATAGTTTTCATTTTATATTGTGATTATTTTTGTGTACATGAAATATTTTCTTTGTGTGTTTGTTCATTGTAAATTAGTATATTCAATTGTTATGAAGAATGGATAATGTAACATTATTATTGCCGATGTTATATATTTGCCTCCCCGCCTTGCTTGGGGGAGTTAAGAGTTTTGTCATTTGTAAAGTGCACTGGAAGCTATGTCAGTCTGTTGTTTTTAAATTGAAGTACTGTCGGCTAAGTTCTCTTGCATTGTTTTGAATTTGTTATGTTTTGGTGGAGAACAAGTTTGATTCAAATTAAAGAAGAAGTGAAAAATTGTACCTACGAGTTTTTATTTCTACCACGACGCCCCAGGAGAATAATGTTGCAGCGAACAGAACCCCCAAACATCGTAATCTTGAAAAGATGAGTATTATGTTTGGAAAGTGGTAGAAGGAACTGTAATTTACTTAAATAGTATACAAATGTTTTAATTGATACCGGTGAAAGTCGTTTTCCAATAGCCATTATTGTTCCAGAGATATTTTGGGTGGATAAGATAGCTGGGACACCCTGTATATTAAGATTTGCAGCAAGCAGCAAGCAGAACCCCCATACATCGTAATCTTGAAAAGATGAGTATTATTGATTATAGAGGTAATCTGTCTTATGCTGACTGCAATTAAGAGGCTTATTTTTACACCAGACGCGTTTCGCTTTTTTATTTTAAAAGCATCTTCTGTGGTCTGTAAATGATACAAAGGTTTGTACAAGTTGTTTTTGATAAATAGATTAAAAACAGTTTTTAAAAAGCATTTTCACGTTAGGCCTAAGTGTTTTTAATTTAATATTCATTCTACTCACGGTGTTGATGTCTCTTCTCTACATGTAACTACTGCTTCTCCGTCTTGTTGGCTGGAGTTCGTTTTTTCCTGGCGAGTGTTTCAGGGCTGTCTACAGCACTTTTCGTGTGTTTTTGTTACGTTTTTTCCCTTTTCATCTCCGCACATCACAGCACTTCACTTTTAAATGTATACTGATAACATTTCGTCTGTTATATGTGGAATGCCTGTCTGTTCATTTGTCATTTCACTACAGTGTGGCTATGTTTTCGTGTGTTCATTTGTTTTTCGTTTGGTCTGTCAGTGTTGCCAACGTTACATATTTATAATATAAATACATACCTCATTCTACATGAGTGTGTGTGTATGTGTGTGGAGAGAGAGAGAGAGAGAGAGAGAGAGAGAGAGAGAGAGAGAGAATTTTTTTTTTTTTTTTCGTGAACAGGGTGTTAAGATGTTTTTTCAGACGAGTAAATGTAGGTTTTAATGGAAACATGAGTGAGGGTGTGTGCGTGAGAGAGAGAGAGAGAGAGAGATAGAAATATTTGATTCAATGAACAGGGTGTTAAGATGTTTTTTCAGATGAGTAAATACATCTTAACACCCTGTTCATTGAATCAAATATTTCTATCTCTCTCTCTCTCTCTCACGCACACACCCTCACTCATGTTTCCATTAAAACCAGCATTTTCTCGTCTGAAAAAACATCTTAACACCCTGTTCACGAATAAATAAATAAATAAATAAATAAATTCTCTCTCTCTCTCTCTCTCTCTCTCTCTCTCTCTCTCTCTCTCTCTCTCTCCACACACATACACACACACTCATGTAGAATGAGGTCGTATTTATATTATAAATATGTAACGTTGGCAACACTGACAGACCAAACGAAAAACAAATGAACACACGAAAACATAGCCACACTGTAATGAAATGACAAATGAACAGACAGGCATTCCACATATAACAGACGAAATGTTATCAGTATACATTTAAAAGTGAAGTGCTGTGATGTGCGGAGATGAAAAGGGAAAAAACGTAACAAAAACACACGAAAAGTGCTGTAGACAGCCCTGAAACACTCGCCAGGAAAAAACGAACTCCAGCCAACAAGACGGAGAAGCAGTAGTTACATGTAGAGAAGAGACATCAACACCGTGAGTAGAACGAATATTAAATTAAAAACACTTAGGCCTAACGTGAAAATGCTTTTTAAAAACTGTTTTTAATCTATTTATCAAAAACAACTTGTACAAACCTTTGTATCATTTACAGACCACAGAAGATGCTTTTAAAATAAAAAAGCGAAACGCGTCTGGTGTAAAAATAAGCCTCTTAATTGCAGTCAGCATAAGACAGATTACCTCTATAATCAATTTTAACAGCTGCTGCGGAATATGGCCACACAACCAAACATTGGATGGGTATTATGTTTGGAAAGTGGTAGAAGGAACTGTAATTTACTTAAATAGTATACAAATGTTTTGATTGATACCGGTGAAAGTCGTTTTCCAATAGCCATTATTGTTCCAGAGATATTTTGGGTGGACAAGATAGCTGGGACACCCTGTATATTAAGATTTGCAATAAGAGAGAGAAAATAGTGGCTGGAACATCACCTGCGGGAGTTTCTTGGCAGGCTGCAGCTGCATCCCTCCGTAGGTGACGACCGCGGGCAGCATCGGCCTGGGCACGTTGAAGGCGACGTGGGTGTTGAGCAGCAGCAGTGCCGCCGTCTGCTCCAGCTCGGCAACGCTGGGCGCGTCGGGCAGGTGCCTGCGCACGATGGCGTCCAGCCTGGGCAGGTAGACGAACCGCCTGTACAGGTTGCTCAGCAGCCCGAAGGCGGCGTTGCCAGCGCGCTCCAGCAGCGAGTCCATGCGGCCGTAGTCCAGGAACACGTTGGGGAGGTACGCCATCGGGGTCGGGTTGCCCACCATACCGTCCATCCAGGTGGCACCCTCGTAGGAGCACAGGCCCACGATGGGCACGCGGAACCTGTGCGCCAGCGCCAGGAAGCACTCGTTGAAGAAGAGCCCGTTGATCAGCAGGTCGAAGCGCTCGTCCTGCGACTTGAGCAGCCGCTGTACCCCCTCCTCCTCCATCAAAAGCTCGCACAAGCGTTCCCCGTAGTCGAGGAGTGTCGTGACTCTGCCGATTTTATCCTTGCCGAATTCAAAGATGTCCTGACCAGTACCTGCAGTGAATATTCGCCTTGTTAATAATAATGCAACATTTTTGAAATATTTTTGTAATAATAACAGTCTCTGTTGCAAATTAATACTGTTTATTAACGCGTTTCGCGCTTTTGGTGTGTCATCAGGAAACTAACAGTCAGCAAGATTGAATTTCTTAGTAAAATACATAATGGTAAACATAATTAGTCATAAATAAAACTTAAAGGCTTGGTCATAATCCGCTGATCAACCGTCAACATGAAAGGAAATCTACATAAACAGCACTGCAGTGGATAAGTCCGTGTTCACGTTTGAAACACATTACATGCCCTGCGTTAGCCAGATAGGTGCTGGTGCACGGACCAGATGACGGAGACACTGGTAGAACACATGACAACAATTGGTTCTGCCTATAGAGCATTCGATAAAATGTAGAATATGACACTGTGCACAACACTGAACGGCACACAGTTAAAAATTAAGTGCTGAAACCCCGCAGGGATAGTGGTGGGAGGGGAGGCGCAAAGGGGCGGGAGAGGGGAGGCGGAGTGGAGAGGGAAGGCGGTAGAGTGTAAGGATTCCTGGGGATGGGAAAGGAAGGGAGAGCCAAGAGAGGGAGGGAGAGGACGGGAGGGGGAGGGTGGGAGGCACTTATATAGGGGGAAGGTTTAAGATTGACAGGAAGGATAGATGTTGGGATGGAGGGCGTTATCTGGGAGAGGAAGATGACCAAAGTTACCCTCAGAGAGGATGTGGAGTGAGGGAGGGATAACTTGGTAATGGCTGGCAGAGGCCCTGGATTCAATAGGTGGGTAACCAGAGGGTATTGGGTGACATAGAGGAATTTGAGAAGGTGTCAGAAAGGTATGAGATCGTATAGGATCCACGTGGGGACAGAGAGGCAGATACAGTAAGAAAGGCAGAGGGTGTGGCACTCAGGGATCTGGAGGGATTGGTAGTGGGGGGGGGGAAGCGGGGGAACCCAGACTGGGTGAAAACTACACAAGATGGGACGCATTAAGGATCGGTAAGTATAGAGGATGGTGGAGGGGTTGAGTCCCCATGTCAGGCTGGAGAGGAGCTTTAGTAGGTTGAGGCAGGAGAGGGCTGGTTGTGTGAGAGTTTGAAGGTGGGTTTCCAGGAAAGGGAGCGGTCAAGGGTGGGGCCAAGGTACTTAAGGGTTTTGGTTTGCGGTATGGGACAGTCATGGAGAGTTAGGTGCAGGTATTGGTGGTGGAAGAAGCGGGTTGTGATGATGACTGCCTGGGATTTGACAGGGTTGACAGTAACGAGCCACTGGTAACCCCAGGTGGAGGAGAGATGAAACTGGAGTAGGTGTTGGGAGTGAGCGAGGGAGGGCTCAAGGGCTAGGAAGGTGGTGTCGTCAGCATAGGCAAGGAAATGGAGAGAAGGCTTGAGTTGTGGCATGTGTGTTGAGTAAATCAAGTACAGCAGACAGTAGAGGACGGAGCCCTAGGGCACTCTGGCAGAGCGGTAAAACATACGGGTGTTGGAATTGTTGACAGTGGCATAGGATGGGGGGCAGGAGAGAAAGACAGCAATGAATTGGACATAATTAATGGGAAGGTCGTAAGTATGGAGCTTGAAAAGGAAGACTGGAATCCCATATTCGGTAGTAAGCCTTCTCTATGTTGAGGGAGACAAAAAAGACGGCATGACGGGAATTTATCTGGATGGATAGGGGGTGGATAAGGTGGAGGAGTTTTTCATTGACAGGGAAGGATGGTCAGAAGCCACAATGGGACAGGGGAAGGATCTTATGTTGACGGAGATGTTGGTGGACACGGCAAGAGAGGATAGTTTCCAGAACGTTGCTGTACAGTGAGGTGAGGCTGAAGAGACGGTAGGACGAGTCTTTGGAGGGTGGTTTTTCAGGTTTAGGGAACATGAGGATGTGGGAAGTTCAAATGTTCAAATGTTTGTTAAGCTTAATGGACTTAACTGCAGGGTCATCAGTCCCTAAACTTACAAACTACCTATGACCTGCCTTATACTAAAGACTATACAAACATCCATGCCTGAGAGGGGATTCGAACCCCCGACCTTAGCGGACGTGCAGACTGTGACTGGCGCGCCACAGACCGCTCAGCCACCGCGGCCGGCTGATGCAGGAAGTATTCCATGGGTTGGGGAATACGCTGGTGTACAGGATGACAGTGTAGATGAAGGCAAGGCCTGTGTTGAACGAGGGTGGCATACACGAAGTTGTTGCCTGTGCGTTAGGCGGTCGTGACTGGGGACGGTGTTGCGTTTTGAGCAAACTGTAGATTCGATGTCAAGGGCGGTGATGTGTGTTCTGAGAGGGAGACTGGAAACTAGAGACGAGCAGAGGGTCAGAGGTGATAGTACGCTCGTCGACATCAGGGAAAAGGGAGTAATCGAGCAGAGGATTATTGAGGATGGAAAATACTTATTAGTTTCTCCATCACTGGATGCTTGCTGTTGCCGCAACTGTGGTTCAAATTTCAATGGAAGTCCAGCTCCAGTTGCATTTATTGGTGCTTTATTTAAGCCCACACTACCGCTTTCGGCCTCTATGTTAGGCCATTTTCAAGTGTGACAGACCTGCATATAATGTGTAGCAATAAGTTTACAAAAATTACATGGTACAAGACAGAATGTTACATATGTAAAAAGGTACTGTACAGAAGCAGAAGGAAACTTACGTTATGCCATAGAGAAAGCAACGTCAAGTAATTAAAACAATAGAACTCCGAGAATTTAAAACTTTTGGTGCCCAATGGCGACATGAGAAAAATGGGCGTGTCATATTTAAGATTCCTAAACATTATAATGTTAAAAATGACACGCCCTTTTTCTCTATGGCATAACGTAAGTTTCCTTCTGCTTGTGTACAGTACCTTTTTACATATGTAACATTCTGTCTTGTACCGTGTAATTTTTGTAAACTTATTGCTACACATTATATGCAGGTCTGTCACACTTGAAAATGGCCTAACATAGAGGCCGAAACCGGTAGTGTGGGCTTAAATAAAGCATCAATAAATGCAACTGGAGCTGGACTTTCATTAAAAATTAAAAGATGGAAAATACATTGGACAGGAAGGTAGCAAAGTGTTCTACCTTACTGGCATCGTCAGGGAAAGGAACGTCGTTGTGGAGGAGTGGGTATTGGGGAGTGGTGCGACTTCCAGTAAGGTAGTGGATGCTGTGCCAGTACTTGGAGGAATTCACACTGTGTGAAGCATTAAGACAGGGGCATGTCTGACGTCAGTCCTGACGTCTTTTGGAGTTAGTTTCTTATGAGGTGGATTTCCTGGTGGTCGAAGAGTGTATACCGGTTGTTGGTCCGCAAGAATGAGCAGTATAGTCGGATTCGTGGATGAGGAGCACGGTCTGTGGAGGGAGGATGGAGTGGTGTGGATGGATAGCTTTGGTAGGAATGTGGGCTATTACGGAGCGTAATAATAAGAAAAACTGAGTGGTGTCCTCTACTTACTGGGCACAATGTGAGTGATGGGCGTGACAGGCACGATGGTCCAGTTGGTGTGGGGCTGCTTGTCCTGGAGTGGCGTGATGATGGTGATGTGGTGGCCCCTGTCGGCCAGCTCCCACATGAGCGGCCGGTAGATGTGCCAGTGGCTCCACCCTGGCACGGGGCTCGCGAGCAGGATGCGCGCCCCCTGCACCGCGGCCAGGCACCAGGCCACGACCACCAGACGCCGCCACATCTGCAACACGAAGCTCACTCACCGTCTCCCTCTCATTGCAATATGCCTGCTGGGCGCGCCATTAGTATACGATTCGCATATATTCTATGAAGCACCTAAACGTTACCATACATAGAGAAGGCTTACGACCGAATATGGGATTCCAGTCTTCCTTTTCAAGCTCCATACTTACGACCTTCAGTAGCTTGGTAGCCTTAATGTCAAGGACATGGGGAAGAGATTTAAAGCAGAATCAATTGAACTGAAACACTCTTAATGTGCTGCTGTAGTACACCAGCGAATGCGAAAATATATTGTTGACTCCCACTTACATAGGTAGAAATGATCATCAGAATAAAATACGAGAAATCAGAGCTCGAACAGAGAGATTCAGGTGTTCTTTCTTCTCGCGCGCTATTCGAGAATGGAATGGGAGATAAATAGTATAATTGTGGTTCGATGAACCCTCTGCCAGACACTTAAATGTGATTTGCAGAGTATCCCATGTAGATGTAGATGTAGATTACACATTACTGCCACAAAAGGGGGTTAATATGGCGCCCATCAGTGTCAGGGGGAGTCTAAAGCACAGGTTTGCATTCTGGATAGCAGAATGAAGCATGTCCATTGATATGCTTGGCTGCCTCTCTTGATGTGGTGCGCTATAGATCAGCAAATGTGTAAATATTCCCCCAGTTGATAATTCGATCATTTCCAAATTCGTTTCAGAGAAGCAGTAGAACTTCATTGAGCGATGTACGGTAGGGCCCCACCTTTCGAAAACTGTAGGGCGGGTCTGGCAGGTTGGCGAATCATATAGCAGTAACGCTGGCCAGTACCACTGCACGTCTTTTAATGGGCCAATGATCAATGTAGCCGTGAAACCACACCATACGGTGACACGTCCACCATACAGGGGAACTTCATGCACAATGACTGGAAGTAAAGATCCCAGTATTTTGCAATTGCAAGAGAAAAATGAGCTTCGTATTTCCATAAGATGGTCCAGGGACAGCCCTCATCAAATTAATTCGTTGCGACGAAATGGACAACGAAATCAACATATTCTTGTGCGTTCTGTGGTGCAAGCTTCTGTACAATAATACAGATCTTGTACAGATACCATTTCCCAATCTTGTTGTTGTCGTTGTTGTGGTCTTCGGTCTGGAGCAGTGGCGGCCCGTCCTATGTCTTCATTGGTTCAGTGAACCTCCAGAAAACAGCTCGTCGCGAAAAACGGTAAATAAATGTGTTTTTATACTACCATTTTTCGTTTTGTTCTGCTACCAGATCATTTTATATGAACATTAAAGTATTTTTATCGCATAAGAAACGTTTTACGTCGTGGACACAGCACGTATATGAGTCGTAGCGCGGTCACCTAATATAGGAGCCAGTGGCCGCAGCATTGCAATGAGCATGCGCGGTTGAGGTTCGGATTGTCTTTTGAGCCCCCTGGAGGCAGCATATAGCGGCTCCCGCGGCAGGGAGGGGCGAGGGGAAACGCCACTTGGCGTTGGAGCTGGTGGAGACACCAGCTCCTGGCCACTCGAGTTCTGGCGGTTACGTAGGAATGGTCCCGAAGAAAGACACTGGAGCTACTGTGCACCTTGCCTTGCACATGCGCAAATCCTCCACGAAGGCAACATCCGACCTTCATATTTGTTTTTGGCACATTGAAGATTCATCAAAAACATGTCATACTTGGTAAAAATCTTATAACTATAAACTAAAGACGCATCAACTGCAATAGCCTTCAGAAGATCCGATAATGAATAATAACGAAGTCACTACTCTCCGCCTAGAAAGAACAGCCCTGTGGTTATCAGCATAGCTTGCGCCCTCGAAGGTGATGTGTTCGAGAGCGCCCTGTAAGCAATATTTTTAAACCAAACCTTCTTTTTAACGGATTCGCAAACAACAATGACTTTTGTACTGTTGCTTGTCTCATCTCTTTGGACATTTTAACAAATGTGTCATGATTTTGAGATAAATGGCATTTATATTCTTTTTTGTAACAAACGTTTAACTGTTTGAAAAGATGTGGGGGAGAGCAGCCTTTGCGAATGCGTAAACTTAGGAAGGGGTGCTGCTTACATGTCACGTGACCCGAATGTAGTTTGCCTCTTCATCATAACAGATTCATTTTGTTACAGTCACTTAACAGCGTAATCAGTTACTTACTGTGTTTTAGTGTTCATGTGCAAATTAGCAAAGAAAAACGAATCAAATTACTCAGCTTTAAGCTTGGAAGAGAAGTGTGAAATAAAGAAGCTTGATAGGCCGACGTCTCAGCTCCAGTTGAAGGAAGCGCAAACAAGCCAAGTCATTCTGCAGATCTTTTATTGAAAATGTATCTAAAGGGGGGGCAAATCGGCGCTACTCGCGGTTGTGCGCCAAATAGTCTATTTGGACGCCGAGCGGGAGGGGGGGCGCCACTATCAAGAAGAGAACCCACAGACTCATCTGAATCACCAGTCACCACTGGTCTGGAGCATGGTTTCATGCAGCTTTTCAGTCCTGAGCAAGCCTCTTCATCTCCTCATAAAAACGGCAACCTGATTATATTTGAACCTGCTTATTGTATTCGTCTCTTGGTCTCAGATCTTTATACCACACACTTCCCTCCAATGCTAAATTCACGATTCCTTGATGTCTACGAATGTGTCCTGCTAGTCGGTTTCTTATTTTAGCCAAGGTATGCCAGACATGACTTGAAGGCAGTAATCTAGAAATGGAAACAAAATGGAGGAAGGTGAGATAGGTGATATAATACTGCGATTGGAATTTGACAGAGCGCTGAAGGATTTGAGTCGAAACAAGGCCCCTGGAGTAGATGATATTTCGTCTGAACTGCTGACATCGTTAGAAGTGCCAGTCACGAAAAAATTGTTCCACCTGGTATGCAAGATGTATGAGACAGCGGAAATACCCTCCGACTTTAAGAAGAATACTGTAATTCCAATTCCAAAGAAAGCAAGTGCAGACATATGTCTGCACAATCAGTTTAATAAGTCATTGTTGCAAAATACTAACACGAATTATTTGCAGACGAATGAAAAACTTGTGGAATCCGACCTCGGGGAAGATCAATTTGGATTTAGGAGAAATGTAGAAAGACAGGAGGCAATACTCACATTATGACTTATCTTAGAAGATAGGCTAAGGAAAGGTAAACCTATGTTTTTAGCGTTTGTAAATTTGGAGAAAGCTTTTCACAATGTCGACTGGAATACACTCTTTCAAATTCTGAATTTAGCAGGGGTAAAATATCGGGAGCGAAGAGTTATATTCAACCTATACAAAAACAGACAGCAGTTATTAGAGTCGAAGGGCAAGAAAGGGATGCAGAGGTTGGGAAGATAGTATGACAGGGTTGTAGCCTTTCTCGAATGTTGTTCAATCTGTACATTGAGCAAGCAAGGAGTAATTTGGAGAAGGAATTAAAGTTCAGGGAGAAGAAATAAAAACTTTGCGGTTTGCCTATGACATAGTAATTTTGTCAGAGACTGCAAAGGATCTGGAAGAGCAGTTAAATAGCATGCACAGTATCTTGAAAGGAATATAAAAGATGAACATTAACAAGAGTAAAAAGAGGGTAATGGAATGGAATGTCAGAAAATCAGGTGATGCTGAAGAAATTAGATTAGGTAATGAGACGATAAAAGTAGTAGAGCACTTGCACATAGGCAGTAACATCTGCTTTTATTACCGAAGACCACAGCCCGTCATTTCGTCTTCCAAGTGATTCTCTGACATCACTAACGAGTAGTGCTCGTGGATGCAGTGGCCCGAGTGAAGGACAGGCTAGAGGTGGACAAATGTTAAAATGTTTGTAAAGTTATCGGACGTAACAGTGGTCATCGATCCCTAAACTTACAGATTACCTAAGTGCAGTAGTACCGTCCTATCTCGACAATGTTAAATTGGCTATATAAATGTCCAGTTTTCTCAGGTACTGTTGAGAACATAAATGTGCTGCTTTTATCACATGTTCTCGCATGTTTTGTGACTATATTGCTCTACAATCACTTTAAAATAACAGCTGGTAAAAAGGTATGATGTTTCCCCTAAACATATAACTTTTTTGTTGCAAATTTTCACAATTTTAATTTCTTGAATTTTAACTATTACAGTAAATACTACTAAAGCAGCGTTACAACACCATTGTACTATGCATGTTAAGTGGTGAAAAAAATCATTGACATAGATTCAGAAGTTTCTGAGAAAAAGGGGCATTTATACTGAAAAATGTCATTTTTGAGAAAATTGCTTCTAAAGAAAAAATTTTAATATATAGCAGACTTCCACATAAAAATATATATTAGAATCATCCTGGATGATAGAATTCATCTTCCTTGCCTCCTTCCCTTGGATCTGGGTTCTTTTGACATATTGTTTGTTGCAGTCTCTGCCTTTATGATTCGCAGTTGGTCCACACTTTTTGTGGTGTTGTAGCCCTTATGAATTCCAGTAATTCCAAAACCTGTAGTCTTCCAGAATACCCTTCGTTAAAAGTAAGGACAGCATAAAAAATACCGACTTCAAAGACTTCCAACGAACAGAGAAACTAAAACACGGGTAGTGGAAAATTATTATTATCAAACACAAACAAATGTACAGTTCAAAGAGTTTACTACGAAGTACCGCTAGTGTAGGCAACTTACGAAACGGAAAGTTCTCTACAAAACAAAAGAAACCACTGCCTCCTACACTGTCGAAAGGTGGCAACACTATGTCCCTGTTACTCTCTGGTCAGAGAGGTTTTATTGCTGTGAACTGTGAGTCGGCAGTAGCGAGTGGTAGGCACGAAGAGTCTAGAGCGAAAGTGGACAGACGGAGTCAGGTGTTGGTGGAGAGCAATAGACTGAGACAGTTTGAAGTTGTTAGGATTGTTGATAACTTTGACTTTTGCTATGTATTTTTTATTGTTTCTTATTATAAGAATCATAAATCATAATTTGGTTTTACTTAGAGGATAGCTTCATTCTCTCTCTCTTTTTTTTTTTTTTTTTTTTTTTTTTTTTTTTTTTTTTTTTTTTTTAAATCAGCATCAGGTGTGATGTTGGTATCACACCTGATGAATTCAACAGTTCCTTCATAAAAGCTGGGAATATGTTTAACGCGAGTGCAACTGCACATAACATTGCAAATGACAACTCAAATCATAAAACATCTTTACTACAAAAGTTTGAAACTGCAATTCCTATCTTTAAATGGAATGAAGTAAAACTAACCGACATTAAAACTGTAATAACAAAATTGAGTCACTCAAAATCTGAAGATATTTATGGTCTCTCTAATTTTGTTATAAAAAATATTGGATTAAATAGTACAACCACTATGTTTCCTTATAAACAGGATGTTTATTAGTGGCTGTTTCCTCTCATTCTTAAAAATGACAGTTGTTACTCCTCTGCACAAAACAGGTGATAAGTCTTCTGCAAATAATTATTGCCCAATATCTCTTGTACCCATATTTTCAAATGTGATAGGAATTTACATGCAGCTCCAAATTAACCAACACCTTTCCACAAACAATATTTTATGTGACTCACAGTATGGGTTCAGGTCTGGTTTGTCAACAGTAAAAGTAGTTGAAAATATTGTTTATTTTATACTGTAATCATTTGAATCTGAATTATCTGTAAATGCTATGCTTGCGGACCACAGCAAATCATTTAACACTGTCATCCACAGAATTCTGCTAGAGAAACGCTACTGCGATGGATTCAGAGACTTAGAACTATCTCTGATCTGGTCCTCCCTGTGTGACAGAAAACAAATTATGCAGTTTACCAACATGAAATCTGATGTCTTACATATCGCACAGGGTGTGCCACAGGGTTCCGTGCTCGGCTTCATTCTCTTCACATTACACGTAAATGCCTTGCCCTGTGTTATGTAAATAACACTATGCACATGATACAACTTTTGTTACTTCTGGAAAAGACTTGGTAGCAATAAAGCAAGAATGTAGGAATCATCTCTGTGCAGCCAATAAGTGGTTCCAAATGAATAAATTTAGTGTTAATCATGAAAAAATAAACATTCTCATCAGTTTGTGTATTAAAGACAATGATAATAATTGTTCCTCAGCTAAACTTCTTGGGGTACATCTGGACTGTAAATTAACAAGGAAAAGTCATATTGAGAGTATGTGTAGTAAGTTAGCACATGTTACATATTTATTATGTAAACTAAGTTCCGGTGTTAGTGATAAATTATTGTTTAATGCGTACTGTGCCTTTTTTCTCATCCACTTGACATATGGTGTTTTACTATGGGGAAACTCCCCAGTAGCTAAACAAGTTTTTATTTGTCTGAAGAAGGCAATCAGATGCATATGTGGAGTCCGGAATGATGAGTGTTGTAGACCATATTTCAAAAAACTAAAAATACCAACAATTGTGTCCTCTTTATATTAAGTTGTCTAATACATATAAAAGAAAATCTAGCCAGTCACAAACTACGACAGTCTGTCCATCACCATAACACTCGCACAAAACAGCATTTTGACATCACAGATGATAGACTTTAGAAGACACAGGATAGTTATGAGTACGTGAGATTAAAACTATTTAACATTTTGCCAGAGGAAGCAAACAATGTGTCACTGAGTAAATTTAGAAACACAATGCAGAAATGGCTTAAAGAGAAAGCATTTTATACACTAGAAGAATTTAAAATGTGCTCTAAAGATGATCTTAAGTTCTGCCATAGTTCCAATAGAATAAATCTTAGGAAATTATAAAATAATAATTTTAAAAGAGCTGAAGTAATTTATGATGGACCAATTAGGTCAAACGTATATGTGTAAAATAGTATCAATGTGTCAAAGTGTGATAATAATATTTGTAAAAAATCCTAATACTGTATTAATGTTGCAACATTTTGCCTCTATTACTTATCTGTAACTTTAATATACCTGTGTTGTACCAGTTACGCATTGTACCATATTTTGTTATTCTCTTATATATGTTTTTTTTAATCTATGAGTGATACTGTATAGAACCTTTTGTATATACCCCCATGACGACATCGATTGCATGCAAATACTTGAAGATGGATAAATAAATAAAATAAATAAATTATTGACAAGTTGTCTTAGGCGGTAAGTTTTAAACGATAGGACGGATAGAAGTTTCGACTTTATTTATATTTCATCATTAATGTACTGCAAGTGCCCAAGCTGCTGTCTACGGACAAGAGGTGATTGAATTTAAATTTATTTATGATTCGAATTCGGAGTAGGGAGGCAGATTGTTACGTGTCTTTTAAACATTTCGCACATACTTAGTACTCCGATTTGTTATGCTCTTACATTTTTTGAAACAAGTATCATAGGCAACTAGTTACTCAGTTAGGTACCAATAATTCTTGACAATCGTGCCTAATTAATTATACCTAATTTTACCACCTGATTATTTTTCATCTTTGTTAAGTCATTCACATTCAGTTGTAGAAGTCGTAACCAACTAGTTTATCACATAACTAGCAGAATTTCTTGTCTATCGTGTGACGCGCCTTTTCATACAACTATTATTTCTGTTAACAGAGTAATTAGTTTGTTAAGAAAATTAGATCAGGTGTCGGTACACACATTCATTATTGGTAAGGTTGCAACCGAATATATACATAGTCAGTTTTGGCTTTTAATAATATGTTTCAAATGTTTGTAAATCTATCGGACCAAACTGCGTGGTAATCAGTCCGTAGCTTACAGACTACTTAAACCAAGGTAAACTAACCTAAGGACAACACACACATCCATGCCCCGGGGAGGACTCCAAACACCGACGGCGAGCAACCGCACGCTCCGCAGCGAGGCGCCTTAGACCGCTCGGCTACTCCACCGCGACTGTATTTAATAAACTAAACTTTGATCTTTACTTTAAATTATTAGTCAATTACATAATTATCGACTTTGACGTTTCTAAATTATGATAGATTGTACAAGTTCTTTTTGTTGCTATGAGTTACCGTTGTAGATTGTCTGTCATTCTATGCATGAGCATGTTTACACTTGGTATTACTTGGTTTGCATCCAACTTAGCAAATGAACTATTTTCACAATACAACATTTCTGTATTAATAAGGCAGATCCTGTCCACAGCATGTAACTTTACATGTAACAATCACTACTAAAGTCACAATAGAAACACACAATGTCAGAGTAGTAATCTAAACTTTGATCTTTAATTAATTAACGGATAAATAATCATCTACTTTAGCGTTTTCACTGTACCATAGTCTTGCGTGTTATTCGGCTGCTATCACTCGCTGTTAGAAATTGTCAGTTACTCGACCCATGATCACATTTATTTGGATGTCAAATTTGTGTCAGACATTCGTCAGTACTTAATTAATGAACTATTTGTCTGTCTGATTAACGAATCGGACCTTGTGCTACAATCGGACTTGTCATTCATTGTTGAAAACCAGACTCGTGTTATGGATAGTTAAGCGCACTAACAGGGCCGTACACATTTCAATCAGTCTATGACAAGCTGATTACAATATTTACTCGTACTTTAACTGTAGACATTCAGATCAGTTTTTACATTCACAGACAGGAACTGTTGCATCAGTACATAAACAGAAGCACATTTAAACCACCCTAGTTTTCGATCACAAACATTATTTTATTTTATTTAAACACACTCACTCACTCACACACACACACACACACACACACACACACACACACACACGCTAGTTTCCGATCTAGAACTTAATTTATTTTACTCAAACTAATATGTTTCACTATATAGTTCCAGAGAAAAATGCCAATATGCGAAAAGATGGAAAACAAAATTCTCAGAAATATCAGCGCCTGGTGATTTTCAAATATGTGCAGCTCACGTGGTGTGGAGCCCCTGGAATATCTCGACACGACTCTGACATGTGACACGTACGTTCGCATCCTGGCTGAACATCTGCATCCATTTATGTCTATCGCTCGTTCCGGGGGACCTGTGAAATTCCAGCAGGACAACGCAACACCGCACACGTCCAAAATTGCTACATAGTGGCGGGTGTAAGAGTTTCTTTAGCTCTTCACTGTATGTTTACCTGAAGTAGAGACGTTCATGTTTCTGTTGTTTCGACGGAGACAACTGTAACTGTATGTATTGCTTGGAGGATGGGCTACTGTACTGCAACAATCATTAATTAAGGGTTAGAAGTCTTTATAAAAATAATTAACTGAGCCGTCTGGGTTCTGCAGCTAGTGAAAAGAACTCTACTTATATTACGCCGCAACAGCCTTGTAGGTTTTATCTGTGTTGAATAATTCTTGAAAGATAGTTGCACTAGTAACACTTTGATAAGAAGCTGTAATACCGATTAGATACTTCAGTCAAGAATGACGTAATGCTCTTCTGAGGGATTAAAAAAAAATCTCTTCTTCACATAACCCACTCAGATGAGTGGAGCGGGCTGTTTGAGATCACGGTTCTATTGAGCCCATTATCAGACAAGCAGATAGTGGGGCAAAAGGGGATACCAACTGCGAATAAGTGGGAGGGGCTTATCAGTTCCGGCATATGCCTTACAACCACGGAAAGCATCCTGAAAAACAGATTAAATAGATTATCAAGCAAGCACAAGTGCACTCCCGACAAACAAAAATCAGACGGCCAAGTTAATCTCGTAAAGTCGCTGAGATCAGCTCGATCAAATTACAGTGGACAAGCGTCTCCCTATAGGAACCACACCCTGGAGCGCAGTATCCTCTGCGAATCTCACCGTCACTCACATTGTCACTCCCTCTTTCTGAGGGATTAAAGATTCATAACTAAAGCCACGCAAGTAAATACAGTGCCTGCGAATGGCAATTTCAGTGACGGTGAGACGAACTGGTAACAACGCACACCCATTTGGCATAGTTTGGGGAACATGCAACAGTTCTCTGAAACTTGCATATTACAAGCCGCCAACAAGACTCAGGCATGAGAAATTTCTCTTGCCGAGCAATATGACACTAAGTGACATAGAAGTGTATGATACATCGGCACTCAGGGTTACATGGAGCCCTCTCGAAAGCTCAAAGCATTGGGGAATGTAAGAAATGGCGAATGTTTCAAGATTTTTATAAATGTTTTTAAAGCTGTCAGATAAATCGAGAATGTATTTTTCCTCTTTTGAATCTTTGACGCTTGTCAGGATGGATTCGATTCTGTTGTGCTGTTTCCATTCTGGTTTTCAACTTTTGCTCTACGGTAGTTGATTAATTAGTCGACAGGGGCGCGAAATGGCTCTTCAAATTTCTCCTCGAAAAATCAAATAAACGCCGTCTTTACGATTAATGTGATTATTTAATACCTCTGGAAGAACTCTCATTGTACCATGACGCCAACCATGTGAAACCAAGAGGAAGATTGTGATTTTCATTTCCATCACAGACAAGCTTTTAGGTAACTAAATATTAAGTGGTGAGGTGATCAACTTAATTTTATACCGCCGCTAAAATACTTAGCAATCACATTTTATAAATACCAATAACGTTCTGACGAAGCTATCGAGCATGATCTGGGATGCTGACCATATACTCTGAGGTCCTCCGCTGTGTGGCTTTGTGTCTCTCTCCAGAGGAGTAAGCTGCACCAATGTGGAGCGACTATGTACATAAAAAGCAGGTGGATGTCTGGTTGTCAGGTGCCGACACCAGTAGAAAAACATATTCAAATGTTTGAGGAGCTTATGGGACTTAACTACGGGGTCATCAGTCCCTAAACTTACAAACTACATATGAATTAGCTTATACTAAAGACGGCACAAACATCCATACCCGAGGGGAGGATTCGAACCCCCGACCGCAGCGGCCGTGCAGACCGTGACTGCCACACCGCAGACCGCTCGGCCACCGCGGCCGGCTAGAAAAACATATCCGAGGGGAGATCGCAGCCGACCTAGAAAGATCAAAAAGGGATATAGACCCTAGTCAGTCCAGTGTCTAGACACCACAACACTCCATATCGCTTCAAGTCTCCGAAACGTTTTTTTATGAGTAAGCAACACCAGAAGTAAGTACAATCACTAATGGAGGAACCGTCTGAGAAAACCTTGATGTTCAAATTTTAGAAGTACTACCATCTAGTGGCGATCGGCCCTACACAGTATGGCGAATCCTCAATCGTATCAGGGTGGCGTTACCGAGGTAAAAGACCAACATGCATAATGCCGGAGGAAGCAGATGTGCTAGACGAATGCGACGTGATCCAAGACACACACCATCTTCTGATTTGCAGCAAACTGGACAATCATTGCACAGCTGAGGACTTTCTTTTAGAAAATGACAGGGCGATATCAGCAGCAAATTGTTAGGAATTTTGTGTTTGAGTGAGAAGTGAGTACTTAAAATCTTATTGCAGTTAACGTATAAATGAAAATTAATTTATAAAATACTTTTGAGTACATTTTCTGGACGACAGATGAGTATCACATTGTGCTAACTATAGCTATGACATATCAACAGAAAACAATGTTTACTGATTAAAAATCGGTTTCATTTTATCAATTTATCTATCTTCGTGTAAAGAGTGAACTAATTCTCAAGTACCAATCTGAAGTGTAAAACAGACATGCATCAAAAACCGCCAATAAAACAGTTTTTTTTTCACGTAGAATCCTAACAGTACATACAAATGGTGCAAATAGTCGGGTATTAATTATAGCTCAGTTAAAATGTTGTACAAAATAAATTAATCGATTCACAATATTTTCCTGATACCCAGCTCCGGTTCATTGTTTGAAATTTGCTTATAGGATACAGGGAGCGATGCTCGCCAGGGAGGTAAGTTCGCCGTATCTGCCTTTATTTTGCAACATATTTGTTAGCACTCACTCCCATCTGTTGGCGATCATGAGAAAATCTACTTTAACCCATGTCCTTTCTATGCTGCCATCTGGTGGTAGCACAGAAAAATTACGTACGCTATCAAAAGCAATAACGGAGCACATTTCGCAAGAAGACGGCTCTGAAACGGTGGACATTTTTTCCAACTCCACGATTTGACATCTGTTTTCTTTACAGCGAGTAAATATAAAGTATTATTTTGCAGCTATAGTGCGTTATTGTGTGCTGCCACTGAAACGACAAAGAATTAATCTGAAATTACTTAACAATGCAGTGAAAAATTATTATAAAAGAAAGAGTGCTTCTGGAGGGAATGTCGCCATTAGAGCCAAATCTTGTATTTTCAAAGACTGTGGAGAAGATTACTACGATCCAAAAGCAAGACGAGTGGAATGGTACCGATGTGTAAATTACCGGAACTGGTTTCACGAAGACTGTGGCAACCAGTCGGTGAAGAGGTGTGGCTTGTGTACTGTGTGTAATGACTTGGACTCTGATACTGATTAACATGGCCAGAAACGTCACAAAATTATCTAAAATGGGCTGCCATTCCTGCCGGATGTCTGAGTCCTCCTTCTGGCGTGTGTATGTGTGTTGTCCTTAATGTAAGTTAGTTTAAGTAGTTTGTAAGTCTAGGGATTTATGACCATAGTAGTTTGGTCCAATAGGTTTACAAACATTTGGTAGTTACCAAAAAATAATAGCACGATTTCACAACATCAACACTCCACTGCTGATAGCAATCCACAGCAACCGGTGTAGCAACATATGAAACAAAAATACACTGAACTGATCTGTATCTCTGTAGTCAATAAAAATTTGACACATGTTATATGACATTTTTATTGCAATTCGTCTCTACTACCAGCTCCTAAAATATTTACTTTTCCTCCTTAACAGCCTGTATGTGCATCTGACTGTCCCATGACGTTTAGCGACTCAGCCACAGCTGTGACTCAGTGTAGACGTGTAGCGTATTTGCGTTTTGACAGCGTTCCTCAAGAACGGATACTGGAATGTCCGCTCTTACAGATCTACTTACTGTTTATTGCGGGTATTCGCGATGACACCGTCACCTTGGCCTGTAAAACCGTGTGCTCTGCTGCGTAAAATGTGTAACGCATAAAGCTTCTTAGAAGTCTAGACTCGTTTCTGTAAAAGCACATTAACACTTTCACCATAGCTCCCTTCCAAACTGGTACATGGCAGTGACATGGAATGTTTATGGGATCCTTTAAATGAAATAGCAAAATACAGAAATGTTGACCGGCCGCGGTGGCCAAGCAGTCTGCGGCGCGCCAGTCACGGTCTGCTCGGCCACTACGGCCGGGGGTTCGAATCCCCCCTCGGCCATGGATATTTGTGCCGTCCTTAGTGTAAGGTAGTTCATAAATAGTTTGTAAGCTTAGGGACTGATGACCCCGTAGTTAAGTCCCATAAGTTCTACAAACATTTGAACAAAAATGTGGTAGGAATATGATTCTTGCGTCATTTAAGAGAGAAAAATAACTTTGTTGAATGAATATTATATTATTTCAGAGTATGCAATATTAAACCATCATTTTAATACATCATGATTGCAAAATCCTAACGAGAATTATTTACACAAGAATGTAAAAGCTGCTGGAAGCCGACGAGACGATCGGTTCGGATTTAAAAGAACTGTAGGAACACGTGAGGCAATATTTCCATTACGATTAAGGAAATGCAAATCTACGTTTCTAGCTTTTGTAGATTTGGTGAAAGCTTTTGACAATACTGACTGGAATACACTCTTCCAAATTTTTGAAGTCATCAGGGACAAAATATAGGGATCGGAAGATAATTTACAGCTTCTACAGAAATCAGACAGCAATTATCAGAGTCGAAGGGAAACATTGTTGGGGAAGGGAGTAAGGCAGGGTTACAGCATTTCCCCAATGTTACTCAGTCTGTACATCGAGCAAGCTGTGAAAGAAACCGAGGAGAAATTTGGAGAAGGGATGAAAGTTCAATCCGAAGAAATCAAAACTTTGCGGTTTGCCGATGACATTCTAATTCTGTTACAGACAGCAAAAGATCTGGAAGACCAATTGAATGGAATGGACAGTGTCTTGAAAGGTGCATATAAGAAAAACAAGAGCAAAACAAGAACGGAATGTAGTCTAAGGAAACTGATGATACTAAACGGGTTAGATTAGGCAATGAGACTAAGCTGGCAGGTGAGTTTCGTTACTTGGGCAGTAAAATAACATACGATGGTAGTAGCACCGATGATATAAAATAAACAGAATGGCCGTGAGAAAAAAAAAGCATTTATGAAAAACGGAAATTTGTTAACTTCAAATATTAAGTGTTGGGAAATCTTTTCAGGAGGCATTTCCGTGGAGTGTTGCCTTGTACGGTGGTGAAAAAATGGATGATGAATTGTTCAGGATAGAAGCTTTTGAAACGTGGTGCTACAGACAAATGTTGAAGATTAGGTGGGTCGATCGCATAAGTAATGACGAGGTAATAGAATTGGAGAAAAGAGGAATTTCTGGCATACCTTGACTAAACGAAAGGATCGGTTGGTAGGACACATTCTTAGACGTCCTGGAATCGTGAATTTATCATTGGAGGTTGATGGGTAAAAATCACAGAGGGAGACCAACAGTCGAATATAGTAAGCAGGTTGAAATAGATGTAAGATGCCGTTCTTAAGAGTAGATGAAAAGGCAGAGTAGGATAGAGAGCTGCTTCAGTGTCCGAACTGAAGATCAAAACAAGATGTACAATATGTACAGCTCGTCAAGTTATAAGAAAAAACTTAGGAAACCACGACGTCCGAAAGAACAGACACCACACTAATATAATAAGTATTTACACGCGAAGACGGCGTTAGCTTCAATTACTTCACCGCAGATACGGTCATACGTTAGAACTCGCACGGGAATTCCTAATGGCGAGTGCAGCAGGGCATGGACGGTAGGGACGCTACAGCCATAGCGTGCGACTTGTGGAAGTTTTGAGAGGGACGGGAGGCGAGCACGGGTAGCCAAATGGTTAAGGCGACCGCTGGCACGAAACGAGAGACCCGTGTTGGATTCCCGGCCCTGCTCAAATTTTCACTTGTCGCCGTTGTTTAATTTCAGTGCCCTAATGCAGCCACTATCAGTCCTTTCTTTCCTAATACGTCTTCCTTCCACTCCTTTGTCAATAATTTGCAACTGCAATATAAATGCGAAGCAGGTGTGGTGTCTGTTCTTTCGGACATGTCCGACAGAACAGACACCACAACAATATAATAAACTATCTACCATGCCTTACACGAACTAACACAGAATACAGGGCGTCAATAAAACACACACACACACACACAGACACAGACAATCACAACACAAAGTATCAAAACTAACTATCAAAACTCGTGCCACAGATACAGAAATACTCTCACATATATGACACAGCTCGCGAGTCGCGACGCACGCAAAATGGCGTGAATTTCAAACAACTGCCATAAGTGGAACGTCTGTCAAAATGTTCAAATCTTTGTAATCATATGGGACCAAACTATGTAGGTCATCAGCCCCTACTCTTACAAACTACTTAAACTAAAGTAAACTAACCTAAGGACAACAGAATGTTCAAATGTTTGTAGAGCTTATGGGACTTAAGTACGGGGTCATCAGTCCCTAAACTTACCAACTACTTATGAACTACCTTATACTAAAGACGGCACAAACATCCATGTCCGAGGGGGGATTCGAATCCCCGACGGGGTGCGGACTCGAACATAGTAGCGTAGCCGCTCAATGCGCTCGGTCGCTCCACCACGGCGGGTTTGATCCACCGTCCTCCCAAATTGTGTCGAATTTTTATTGGGTACAGACATACAGCTGTCCATAAGTAACCCTAAACTAACTTAAAGCAAAGGCAAATGAGGACGTTCAAAGCTGAGTTTAAAAAATTCCACCATCAACTTATAATAGTTTTTTTCTTGGAAACACCCAGTGTAGTGCTTCTCTGGTCGACCTTCATCTAGATGACCGACCAACGAACGTGAGTACGATTTCAAATTATCACACACTACTGGAAGCAGCTAAGAGAATGTCTTGGAACAGTAGTGGGTAAAGGCAGGAATAAGCAGACAGCTTGAAGGAATGACACAGTCAAGGCAGCCTGTAAAAAGAAGGTATTTCAAAAATGGCTACATTCTAGAAATCAGGCAGACAGAGAAAGTTATGTTGAAGAAAGAAACAAAGCCAAACGGATAATTGCGGACTCCAAGCGGAAATCATGGGAAGACTTTGGAATCATGCTAGAAACTCTGGGTCAAGCCACGGGAAAACAATTTTGGAGCGTAATTAGCAATCTTCGAAGGGGAGGGAAGAAGGAGTTAACAAGTGTTTTGGACAGGTCAGGAAAGCTGCTAGTTAATCCTGTGGATGCCTTGAGCAGATGGAGGGAATATTTTGAAGAATTGCTCAATGTAGGTGAAACGTTCAATGATGTGTCAGATTTTCAGGTAGAATGAGATAGGAACGACGATGGACACAGGATCTCATTTGAGGAAGTGGAGAAAATGCTCAGTAGATTACAGTGCAATAAAGCGGCTGGGGTGGATGAAATTAAGCCAAAACTCGTCAAATACAGTGGAATATCAGGTCTCAAATGGTTACACAGGATAATTGAAAAGGCGGGGGAATCGGGACAGGTTCCGTCTGAGTGGACGAAAACGGTAATCACGCCAATTTTCAAACATGGAAACAGAAAAGATTGCAACAACTATCGAGGTATCTACTTAATTAGCGTTGTAGGCAAAATATTCTCAGGTATTGTTGAAAGGAGAGTGCGAGTATTCATTGAGGACAAGTTAGATGAAAATCAGTGTGGGTTTAGGCCTCTTAGAGTCTGTCAGGACCATACCTGTAGCCTACGGCAGGTAATGGAAAAGTGCTATGAGTGGAACAGGTTATTGTATCTATGTATCATAGATCTGGAAAAGGCTTATGACCGTGTTTCCAGGAGGATGCTAATGTCAGTTCTTCACGATTATAGTATAGGAGACAAACTGTTGCAGGCAATTAAAGGGCTTTACGTAGACTGTCAGGCAGCAGTTAGAGTAGATGACAAATTAAGCTCATGATTCAGGGTAGTTTCAGGGGTAAGACAAGGCTGTAATCTGTCACCACTATTCATACTATTCATGGATCATATGTGGAAAACAGTAGACTGGTAGGGCGGGATTAAAATAGGTAAAAACAAAATAAGCAGTCTCGCATATACGAATGACTTAGTTGTAATGGCCGATTCGATTGAAAGGTTGCAAACTAATATTTCATGCTCGATCAGAGGTGCAAGGATTATGATATGAAGATCAGCATCTCCAAAACGAAATTAATGTCTGTGGGAAACAGATTAAGTGCCAAATAGGAGGAACAAAGTTAGAACAGGTAGACAGTTTCAAGTACATGGGATGTATTTTCTCACAGGATGGCAACATAGCGAAAGAACTGGAATCGAGGTGCAGCAAAGCTAATGCAGTGAATGCTCAGCTAAGATCTACTCTCTTTTGCAAGAAGGAAGTCAGTACCAAGACTAAGTTAGCAGTGCACCGCTCTATCTTTCGACCAACTTTGTTGTATGGAATTAAAAGTTGGGTGGATACAGGTTACCTTATTCATAAGGTAGAGGTTACAGATATGAAAGCAGCAAGAATGATTGCAGGTACTAATAGATGGGAACAATGGCAGGAGGGTGTCCATAATGAGGAAATCAAAGAAAAACTGGGAATGAACACCATAGATGAAGCAGTTAGAGCGAACAGACTGAGCTGGTGGGGTCATGTTACACGCATGGGAGAAGCAAGGTTACCTAAGAGACTCATGAGCTCGTCAGTGGAGGGTAAGAGGAGTCGAGGTAGACCAAGAAGAAAGTACTTAGATTCGGTGTAGAATGATTTTGAAGTAAAAGGCATAACATCCGACGAGGCATCAATGTTAGCATTGAATAGGGAATCATGGAGGAATTTTATTAGAGGTACTTTGCTCCAGACTCAACGCTGAAAGGTATAATCAGTCTCTAATGATGATGATGATGATGATAATATACTTTAGCCGGCCGCGGTGGCCCAGGGGACTGAGGCGCTGCAGTCACGGTCTGCACGGCCACTACGGTCGGGGGTTCGAATCCCCCCTCGGGCATGGATATTTGTGCCGTCCTTAGTTGTAGGTAGTTCATAAGTAGTTTGTAAGTTCAGGGACTGATGACTCCGTAGTTAAGTCCCTTAAGCTTAACAAACATTTAAACATTTTTTTGCATTATATGGGCCAGGGTTTAAGAATTCAAAGAGAAAGTAACAAACATATTGAGAACTTCATAGTTGGATGAGTAACAAACATATTGAGAACTGCATAGTTGATTTAGATCTCAATGTTTTTTACTTTCTCTTTGAATTCTTAGACCCTGGTTCACTATAATTCAGCCTGGAATTGTTTTATTTATCACCAAGACGTAATGTCTAGTAAAACTTAACGTATCTTTTATCGTTGGACGTATAAATCGGACAGAAAATTCACCAATGTAATCAGCCTGTTTAATTTTACTTTCCTGGTGATGATAATATATGAAACTGGTTAAGTTCTCAATAAAGAGCTGATGGTTTACAATATGCAATTTAAAAAAATAAAATCTTCTATTATGTAAAATATTGAAATTCTTAAACTATAACAGATATTTCAATAAGTCTCCTTTGACAACGTTTGTTATTGTCATTCAGCGTTGGTACAAAATCGCAACTTCCTCCGCATTGTAGATCAAGAGTAACGTTGAAAGTAGCCTGTTATTGAAATAAGCAAAATCTCGGGCAGTTGAGATCTGCGAATGTAAGTTAAAACGCTCACTGCTGCTCTAAATTACTTTATGATTGGCCACAGTACATGCGCAATGGAAATTTATCTAAATGCTCACTCCTTAAAGGAGCAGCCAACGTTTAAACATATACAAAATCAATATTAATAAATGAATAGATAATTAAACATGGGACGGGGAGCAAGAAATCATAAAGCAGAGGTTTGATACTTTAAAATCATAATCTATTCACTTAAAATAACAAGCAAATAAATGTGGGGAGACCAAATTAAGCACACACCTTGTACAAAAGTAAATTAAATCATAAAATTACTGCCCATAATGAAATTGTTTCTGCTCTTTATGAATATGGAAGTAACGTGGGAGGAAATTTGTAAACACACAATGGTTAGCTGAAAACACATTCATTCATTCACAGACACAAGCATAGTGCTTGGCAGTACATTACAATCCTGGAACACATGAAAGCAGCAGCGAAACGTAGCGTCGGCGGCATTTTGACGAGATGGCGGGCGTCTTGATCACAAATTTTTAAATTATACTTTCCATTGAATGAACTCCTAAGTACCACGTGGTATGCGACCATGGTGAATTACATTGAATTTACAAAGGAAATTAATTTAGAATAAGCGAGTAAAGCACACGCGAGAATTCGTATAGAAGAAAGCCAGTATTAACAAAAGCATGGCTGAAGGCTGTTACGAAAGCACGTGGTGCAATCGGTCATACAAGACAGAAAAGACGGAATTAAACAAGAAAATATAAGAAATATTTAGCATACGCGCGGATACAGACGCGACGTGAAAACATTAGTTAAAAACAGCAAGGAAATTCAAACACACTAAATTTACATGAAGGCTTAAGGTCACTTTTGTGTCCCAACTTCGTCGCCGCTTTTGTGTCCCAGCCTCGTCGTAGGTGTCGGTGGCCGAGTGGAATGAGACCGACACGCTGGTGCAGGTACGGAGGGGAGCAGCCAGAAACTATAAACACTCGAGTAAATTAGAAAGAGATATATATTGCACAGAATGTAACAATACTTAACTTTTACATAGTACTGCAGAATGTTGATACATAGTTGTTAGAGGCCTGCCTAGTGCCTGTACGATAGCAAAGTCTTCACTGGTGCCTATCTGATTACGAAGATCCTAACTGGTTGCTATCTCCGTCCGAAGTGGCCAGTCCTTCAGTGGTGGCCACGAGCGGAGTTGTCGCAGAGGGCGCTCGTGGCTGTCGTCGTAAGATCGCCGCGCCGTGCGTGCATGGCGGCGCGCGGCGAAAGTAGGTGGCGCGCACTTTGTACTTGTGCGACACCACAGTCACATACGTGTATTCTAACTTGAGCAAAACCGGACACACAATTATCACTGGAATGAAAATGCAAATAATAAATTTACACTGAATTTACTCGAGTTCTGTAAATTAAGAAACACTTCGCCTCGCATAGCGAAAGAGTTTCACTGAAAAACCAAGACTGGCTGATCACAAGTAAATCAAAGTCCAAATAGCATGTCTTCCTCTCAGCATGATTCGGCGGAGTACTTACTTCCTCAGTTGTCGGAACCAGAATGAAGAGTGAAGACTAAAGCTTTGAGGCCTCGTAAAAACCTCTCCCCGCCATACACCAGATGTAGAGCTCGCTAAAAACGACACAGAGTGCGTTCAGAGACTAGTGTTTACCAACCCTCGCTACCTGGCCAACACAATTCCCTCTTCAACCGCTCCCAGAGAGGTCTCCTGTCACCTCTTTCGTCCAAGATTAGGTTGGTACGACACTAAGAACACGGCCACCTCGCCACCTTGCCAAGTAAGCTTGTCTCCGGGCACCCAGCAGACGCCAGCGCAGACGGCAAACGAAGCCATGCGTTCTTAAATACAGCAAAACGAGGCCTAAAATGGGAGGCGGTTACTGTAAGCCATTTCACGGCAGTCAGTCAATATTAAGAGCATACATTCAGATGAACACACAAGTTCAATCACACAGGTGGAAACATTTATAAATGTGGTGCAAACATATGTAAACATGGGGCATTGATCATTAATAAAAAGAATAAAATAATTAACACACAGATAGATAACATTAATGTTGCAGAAACACACTAGGTTAATGAATAAATCAAAATGGAACACGACCACACATTCAGTGGACGTGTTTCAATGTGCACCGAAAACAAGGTATGAAAATGCAGCCCGTTCACCTCCAAGTGCCGAGTGGTCTGGAGCGCCACGTTACGGATCGCGCGTTCTCCCGCGTCGGAGGTTCAAATCCTCCCTCGGGCATGGATGTGTGTGTTGTCCTATACTGCCAACTCGAAACTGCTCGTGCAACCGTTTTCCATTCACGCTGCAGGCACCCCGCTGCTCGCTGCGTGTATTCTCCTGCAGCTGTTACACTACAGCTGAGTGCACAACTGCAGTGGCTTGAAGCGTCAAACATGTTCTCCACATCGTCTGACGACAGTGACAGTGATTTATCGCTACAAAAATGTCGTTATTAGAGAGGAGAAGAAAGAGGAGGTATTTAGTGCATCCTCTGAATGCTCAACGTCCTTACTACGGATGCTTTCACAACTACTACCAACAGCTCAAAAACTATCCAGATCGCTTTTCCAGGCATGATAATCATCTGCTTCAGATGTTCACTCATTGTTGCTGTACTGAAACTACCTCTAACAAACAATATTGTGCGCGATGGGCACGACAATTCTACGCGCGCAGCAGTCAAACGCCGCTCAGTCAAACCTTAAGGTCGTAGATTCTACCAAATACCTAGGAGTTACAATTACGAACAACTTTGACTGGAGAGAACACACAGAAAATATTGTGGGGAAGGCGAACCAAAGATTACGTTTCATTGGCAGAAGCTTCGAAGATGCAACAGCTCCACCAAAGAGACTGCCTACATCACACTTGTGCGTCCTCTCCTGGAGCACTGCTGTCCATTGTGGGACCCTCACCAGGTGGGACTGACAGAAGAAGGTTCAGAGAAGGGCAGCTCGTTTTGTTTTATCACGTTACGGGGGGGGGGGGGGGGAAGGGGAAGCGTCACGGAGATGTTGCACGAATTGGGGTGAAAATAATTAAAAGTAAGATGTTATTCATTGCGGCGTGATCTGTTTGCGAAGTATCAATCACCGACTTTTACTTCTGAATGTGATAATATTTTGCTAACACCCACCTACTTAGGAAGACCATACCAATAAGATAAGAGAAATCAGATCGAAAAGGGAACGACTTATGTGTTCTTTCTTCCCGCGCGCTATTAGAGAATGGAAATGTAGAGAAAATTTATAAAAATGGTTAATGAACCCTCTGCCAGGCACTTAAATGTGATTTGCATAGTATCTATGTAGATGCAGATGTAGATGCTAGAGTGACCATGAAGCAACCAATCACAGTGCAAGTTTCAGGCCGGGCGGCGATGGTCGTAGCGTGATATCATCGCTTGGAGAGGATCGTAGTGAGCAGCGAGCTGGGAAAGATGCGATGGTGCACGCTGAATGGACCGGTAAGACTGTGGGTTTGATTCATCATCGCCGTGCCATGTCGGCTAGCAGCGAGCAGCGAGGTGGAAGCATAAACGCACCCTTAGGTTAGTTTAAGTAGAATGAAACATTTCACTCTGCTGCGGAGTGTGCGCTGATATTAAACTTCCTGGCAGATTAAAATTGTGTGCCGGGACCGGGATTCGAACCTGGGACCTTTGCCTTTCGCGGGCAAGCGCTCTACTGACTGAGCTATCCCGACACGACTCACGATGCCGCCTCACAACTTTACTTCCGCCAATACCTTGCCTACTGAGTCCAAACTTGGAAAGGCGAGGTACTGGCGGAAGTACAGTTGTGAGGCGGGATCGTGAGTCCCTTCGGGATAGCTCAGTCGGTGCAGTCTGCTTGCGGCAGCGGCGGTGTAAGGAGGTCGCGCGGTGCCTCGCTGCGGCAGCGGTTTGTTTACTTCCGCGTGGGGTAAGTCTGTTCGCTTACGCCAGCGTTTACTGTAGTGTGTATTGTGAAAATGAAGACGCAGTAATGGATAACATTAGTAGACGAGACACGTTGTAATTTACATTCGTACGAAAATTTGCCCGACCAACGTCCTTTGAATTTGAAGATTGGCTCATAGAAGTTGCTAAGATCCGACTCGAAGACATAATTGGATATCATATGTCGATTATCAATAGTGTCATGTATGTGAAACTGGCATCTGCCGAATTATGTGAAAAAGTAGTGCAGGACACAGGTGGTTCATTGAAATTTAATCATAGAGACGGCAATATAGGTAACGTCACTGTTGATCTTGTTGGTTTCGGAGTTAGAACTGTTCGGATTTTTGAGTTGCCATTCGAGGTTCCAGCTGAAGCAATAAACTCGGTAATTGCTCCATATGGTAGAGTACTCAGCAATTTTGCCGAGAGATGGTCCAGCGCACATAAATTGCCTGTTTTGAATGGTGTTAGGCAACTGAAGGTTGAACTGTGCCGACATATACCATCATATATAAATGTTTGCGGTTTTAGAGGCATTGTTATGTATGACGGTCAACCGAAAACCTGTGCCATTTGTAATTTACCAGGGCACGTTCGCGCTGACTGTGTCAAACGACGAATTGCTCAGCTCCCAACCAGTGAAACACTTCAGCCCCCGAATATGACTATTTTGCCAGCTACGTATGTAGCTGTCGCACGTGGTCAGCTGACAGAGCCATTAATTAGTGAGGTTCCTTTAGACAATATCCCACCTGATGACGTCGTGCAAGACATTGTAACTCAAATGGACATCCCGGAGAGCACGCCAGAACAGGCACCACAGAAAGAAGCCATTGACCAGTCTCCTCCACAATAAGCGGAAGAGATTCCGGTATGTAAAGAGGATACGGGAAAGCAGGAAACAGCTGACCACCAGACACCAGTAAGTCAGCCTGAGACCTTTGCAGACGGGCAGAGTAGCTCTCCAGCAAAGTCAGCACGAACCCACAAGAAACGTCGACTGGCCCGCGAGGGGGCAGAGGAGAAGGCTGCTCCTTTACGAGCAAAGGCAAAAGAAGTGAAGGAAAAAATATGTGGAAAGTCACCAGATGGTTCAGCTAAACAGAAGCAGTCAACCAAGCCCAGTAAGGAAACCGCAGATATGCCGTCCGACAAACTTGCTTCGGAACATGCATACCCAACGCAGAACCAAGAACAGCAAAATACTTTGCCTTCCAAATTTATCACTGGCGTCGACTGGACAGGGGAGGTAGACATGGAGGACGCTTCCGGGGATTCTGGAAACGCAGCACATGATCTTCCAACTGCTGCTGCGGTGAAGAATAAAAATAGTACGGAAGCAATGGAAATACCAGAAGCGGAGAAAGAAGAGGACTCGGATTTCTATTAACTGTAGGCAATTTTCATTTCATAACCCACATGTGAGATCGTCAAGCCTATAAAATTGCAACGTTAAACATCAATAAGAGTCGCAGCTCCATTAGGCTCCGTCATATTCAAGAT
Organism: Locusta migratoria; assembly: GCA_026315105.1. NCBI lineage: Eukaryota > Metazoa > Arthropoda > Insecta > Orthoptera > Acrididae > Locusta > Locusta migratoria. The sequence continues at coordinate 124,026,309 of CM048751.1, forward strand.
TTCCTGTATTCTGCTGATATTGATATTCTTTTTCTACAGCAGGTTGCAGACATTAAGTTAGAAGAACTATTCGGATACAACGTCATAGCAAACCCAGGTCGTGGTGCAGATTTGGGGACTGCTATCTTATTAAGAGAGGGAATTGTGGCGCAAAACATAGAAATGCTTGTCAACAATCGAGGGATCGCCGCCACCATCAATAACGTTAGAATTGTAAACATCTATGCCCCCTCAGGATCCAATAACAGGCGACGCAGAGCGGAGTTTTACACGGAGGAGATTCTTCCGCTACTTACATCAACGTCTGATCAGCTTATCGTGGGGGGAGATTTTAACTGTGTTCTGCACCCTAAAGATCAGACACCTAATTTTAACAAATCCGTGGAACTGGAACGGATAGTAAAGGATTTACTTTTAACAGACAGTTGGGAACATAAGTATGGAGTAACTCCTGGTTTTACGTATGTGACAACTCATTCGGCAAGTAGATTAGACAGGATATATGTATCAGACAACTTAAAACACCAAATTATACATTGCGAGGTATGGCCAACTATTTTCACGGACCATGCTGCATATATTTGTACTTTAAACTTGCAGAAACAGGGAACGTACCGCAGTAAAGGAACATGGAAACTTAATATCTCACATTTAAATGATCAAGGATGTAAGGATGCCTTCACACATGCGTGGAATGAAAGTCTCGCCAAGTATAGGACACATAATTCGGCAATCAAATGGTGGCTACAATGTGCTAAACCCAAATTAAGGAAAGCCATGCTACATTACTCAAGGGAGAAGAACTGGTGGCTTAAGCGAACCATGGAATTTCACTACTGAAGTCTAAGGGAACTATATAAACTGGACGCGACAGTAATCGAGAACTACGCCGAAATTAAAAAAGTGCAAGCTAAACTACTACTTCTTAAACGAAAACAGTTAGATTGAAAGTCAGATCTCGAACCCAGGACTCGCTACACAATGAAGGGACGTCAGTCTACCATCTGGCACGTGAGAGTAAACGAGGACGACAGAAGATACTCACAGAACTAAAAACTAGAGACGGCGCAATCTTAACTCAACAGAAAGATATTAGAAATGAGATTCAGACTGTCTACACGGAATTGATGTCTGAGAAAACGATTGATGACAACGCCTTTGAAGAACTGACTAACAATTTAACGAACAGACTTACCCCTTCTGAATATGATGAACTTATAACACAAATAACAGAAGACGAGTTGGAAGATGTGGTGTTCCACAGTCCCAAGAATAAATCTCCGGGAAGTGACGGACTCCCGGTGGAGTTTTATCAAGCCTTTTGGTCGCAAATGAAAACACAACTGTTAGAGATATGTACAGAATTAATGAAACCGGATCTACAGGTTCCTCAAGAGTTCAGTGAAGGACTTGTCGTCTTAGTCCCAAAGCGCGCAGATAGTAATGCTATCTCGAATCTTAGACCGATTACTCTTTTGAATAGCGATTATAAACTTTTTGCACGTATTCTTGCAAAAAGGATGAAAAATGTAATGAATACAATTACTGGACCTTATCAAACCAGTGTCGGGAGAGATAGAACCATCTATCAAACATTAGTTGATTACCGCGATCTAATATCGGTGGCAGACGCATGCAAAATTAAATGTGCAATAGTAAGCTTGGATTTTAATAAAGCTTTCGATAGAGTGAACCACCGATATTTGTTCAACGTCATGCGGTCGCTAGGTTTTCCCCTGAATTTCATCAGTGTAATAAGGAATCTATTACAAAATAGCATATCACGGGTGATTGTCAATGGACGACCAGGTGACATAATCCCGGTAAAAAGCTCCGTAAGACAGGGGTGCCCCATGTCGGCGACACTTTTTGCGATCGCTATAGAACCACTGCTATCTACACTGACGGCGCGTTTAAAAGGAATACAAATACACGGTCAGAAGTTAGCGTGTCGAGCTTATGCCGACGACGTGGGATTCCTGGTCAACGACGCGAATGAGGTAGACACCGCACTTCAGATAACTCGGATATATGAAAAGGCCTCCGGTGCACTATTAAATTGGCAAAAATCGGGCATCATGAACATAGGCAAAGGAATAGGCTTGCCGAATCATCACAAGTTGACAGAGGTGCCCAAGTTGCAATGTCTCGGTGTCGATTTTCGTAAAACAATTCGACAAACCGTTGCCGCGAATTACAAACAGCTATTAGCTAAGATACGGGCGTGTGTACAACTGCACAGTGTCAGGAAATTAGATGAGCTGCAAAAAGTGGCGCTGGCGAATACCTACATCATGGCCAAGGTGAACTACGTGGCTCAAGTCCTGCCGATACCTCACGACATAGCGCAAAGAATGCTGGCAGCTCTTGGACACTTCGTATGTCGTGCACATATTTTCAAAATCAAGTACGACACACTGACTCTCCCTTTGCTACTAGGTGGCTTGAATCTCATTGATATACACAAGAAGGCGCAAGCACTCTACGTGTGCCAAACGTATAAACAGTGGAAGCTGTCAACCAACACTTTGACTAGTCACCTGTTGGAAGAAATAGCCCCACTAGACCTACGACCGCCAATCAATGTCAGTCATTTATCACATGCCTTGCAGCAATTGAGGTGTTTTCTTATCGACTACAGTTACATACGAACGAGAATTCCGAAAGAAAAATGACAACAGTTAAGGAAATATACCAGGCACTATTGTTAAACAAACAGAGAAATGCGATAGAATGGAAATTCCCGAATAACGACTGGAAAGCAACGTAGGAAAACATCCACAGTTCTGACTTACCTTCACAAGTAAAGGCAACGTGGTTTATGACGGTTAATAGAAAAACTCCGACGATGACCAGACTACATAAAATTCACATAAAAGACTCTCCCAAGTACCCCACATGTAATTTAGTCGATAGCGACGAACACCGTTTTGTCTGCAGTATCAATAAAGACATATGGGAGTACACAAGGCAAAAGTTGGCGCAGGTCAGACGAACTTCGCCAAATACAATAACACCGGCCGATGGCCTCAACCCCGACACAATTCCATATCCAAAGACAAAACGAAATGCGGTAAATTGGATAATGGGCCATACCGTGTACTATATTTTTAGTACAGAACCAAAGAGAAAGGAGGACTTCATACACTACCTGATAATGCAACACGACCAGATACGAAGAAAGAAGAAATACAAGGAGCGTTATGCCAACTTCCTGATTAAAACTATAATGTAATACATACAGAACACTCAATCGGAGAAAGATTAAACAATAAGGAATATACATGGAAGATGTTCTTTTATTTTGCTAACGTTTTGATTTTGCCTTTTTACAATAACAAGAACAAAATAGAAAAAATTAATGGGGCATACTGTTTGCCGACGAAGGCATTTATGTTAATATAGCATTCAGTTATGATGTTATACTTACATAATGTGTTTATATGTACAGGTACTATGTCCCTTTCAAAGAAGACCTATTTAGTTACTTAAAGTCAATTCCTGTGCCTGGAAGAAATCTTTATTTTTGCTCTCGATAAACACGAAAGGTAATAGAGAGAGATTTATTTTACAACTATTTTAATGGAGTTCAGAACAGAACGGTATACTTCGTTTAAAGGCGCAGAAGCCGGGCCGAGAAGGCAATAATTGGCGAGCAGAAGGACGGGTTGAAGGGGAGGAAGGAGACCCGTAAAAAAAAAAAAAAAAAAAAAAAAAAAGAAAAAAAATGTGGCTAGGATAGCTGGCTTTCACCCAGCAGGCCCGGGTTCGATTCCCGGTACCGGAACGCACCTTTTTGCGTGCAAATCTCGACGAGTTTAAACCGTTTATTCCTCGCGTTCTTGGCGTGAAACAAACGTCTTTCGTACGTTGTCGAGAGAAATCGAAATACTAAAAAAAAAAAAAAAAAAAAAAAAAAAAGAGTCGGTAGTGCGCTTGTCCCCGAAAGACAAAGGTCCCAGGTTCGAGTCCCGGTTCCGGTACACAATTATAATCTGCCAGGAAGTTTCATATCAGCGCACACTCCGCAGCAGAGTGAAAAGTTTCATTCTCGAGTTCATAATTAGTTTGTAAGTTTAGGGACTGATGGCCTGCCGCTAAGTCCCTTAAGCTTCACAAACATTTGAACATTTTTGGTGGCAGCATAAACGCACCCTTAGGTTAGTTGGAAAGGGAATAAGACAGGGTTGTAGCCTTTCTTCAATGTTATCCAATTTGTACATTGAGAAAGATATAAAGGAAAAGCAAGGAGAAATTTGGTTAAGGAATTAAAGTTCAGGGTGAAGAATTAAAAACATTGCGTTTTGCCGACAACATAGTAATTCTGTCAGATACAGCAAAGGACCTGGAGGACAGTGTGCTGAAAGGTGCATATAAGATGAACATTAACAAGAGCAAAACTAGGGTAATGGAGTGCAGTGTAAGAAAATCAGGTGATGCTGAAGGAATTAGATTAGGTAACGAAGCAATGAAGGAGGTAGGTTAGTTTTGTTACTTGGGCAGTAAAATAACAAATAATGGTTGCAGTACAGAGAATGTAAAATGCTGAATGGCAATGGGTAGAAAAGCGTTCTTGAAAAAGAGAAATTTGTTAACATCGAATATTGATTTAAGCCTAAGGAAGTCCTTTCTGAAGGCATTTGTGTGGAGTGTTGCCTTGTATGGGAGTGAAACGTGGACAGTGCGAACAGGAAGAGGATAGAGGTTTTTGAAATGTGGTGGTACAGAAGAATGCTGAAGATTAGGTGGGTGGATCGCGTAACTAATGAGGTACTGAACAGAATTCAGGAGAAAAGGAATTTCTGTCTTACCTTGACTAAAATTAGGGATAGATTGGTAGGACCCATTGTTAGACATCAAGGAATTTTGTGAATTTAGCGTAGGAGGGAAGTGTGTGGGGTAAAAACCGCAGAGGAAGACCAAGAGATGGATACAGTAAGCAGATTCAGACAGATGTAGGTTGCCGATCTTATGTGGAGTTGGAGACGCTTGCTCAGGATAGGGTATTGTGGAGAGCTGCATCAAACTAGACTCTGAAGACAACAACAACAATTAAGAAGGGTAAAAACTATTGTCATTTTATCAACTATTTTACTATCAAATGTGGAATGCAATTATTGGTATCGCTTAAGTCTGTCTTTGTTATATTACAGTGCCAAAGATCTGAAGATGATTCAGTAGAACCGAAACCGTTGCCGTACTTATGTGGAGATGAAAAGGCTTGCTCACGATAGGCTATTGTGGAGAGCTGCATCAAACCAGTCTCCGGACTGAAGACCACAACAACAACACGACCCGAGCTAAGACCATTAAGCTTAACAAACATTTGATGATTTTTGGTGGCAGCATAAACGCACGCTTAGGTTAGTTAAAGTAGTTTGTCAGTCTAGAGACTTATGACCAAAGTAGTTTGGTCCCATAGAATAACGAACAAACAAACAATGGAGATGAAAAGGCTTGCTCACGATAGGGTATTGTGGAGAGCTGCATCAAACCAGTCTCCGGAGACCCTTAAGCTTAACAAACATTTGATGATTTTTGGTGGCAGCATAAACGCACGCTTAGGTTAGTTAAAGTAGTTTGTCAGTCTAGAGACTTATGACTAAAGCAGTTTGGTCCCATAGAATAACGAACAAACAAACAATGGAGATGAAAAGGCTTGCTCACGATAGGGTATTGTGGAGAGCTGCATCAAACCAGTCTCCGGACTGAAGACCACAACAACAACACGACCCGAGCTAAGACCCTTAAGCTTAACAAACATTTGATGATTTTTGGTGGCAGCATAAACGCACGCTTAGGTTAGTTAAAGTAGTTTGTCAGTCTAGAGACTTATGACCAAAGTAGTTTGGTCCCATAGAATAACGAACAAACAAACAATGGAGATGAAAAGGCTTGCTCACGATAGGGTATTGTGGAGAGCTGCATCAAACCAGTCTCCGGACTGAAGACCACAACAACAACACGACCCGAGCTAAGACCCTTAAGCTTAACAAACATTTGATGATTTTTGGTGGCAGCATAAACGCACGCTTAGGTTAGTTAAAGTAGTTTGTCAGTCTAGAGACTTATGACCAAAGTAGTTTGGTCCCATAGAATAACGAACAAACAAACAATGGAGATGAAAAGGCTTGCTCACGATAGGGTATTGTGGAGAGCTGCATCAAACCAGTCTCCGGACTGAAGACCACAACAACAACACGACCCGAGCTAAGACCCTTAAGCTTAACAAACATTTGATGATTTTTGGTGGCAGCATAAACGCACGCTTAGGTTAGTTAAAGTAGTTTGTCAGTCTAGAGACTTATGACCAAAGTAGTTTGGTCCCATAGAATAACGAACAAACAAACAATGGAGATGAAAAGGCTTGCTCACGATAGGGTATTGTGGAGAGCTGCATCAAACCAGTCTCCGGACTGAAGACCACAACAACAACACGACCCGAGCTAAGACCCTTAAGCTTAACAAACATTTGATGATTTTTGGTGGCAGCATAAACGCACGCTTAGGTTAGTTAAAGTAGTTTGTCAGTCTAGAGACTTATGACCAAAGTAGTTTGGTCCCATAGAATAACGAACAAACAAACAATGGAGATGAAAAGGCTTGCTCACGATAGGGTATTGTGGAGAGCTGCATCAAACCAGTCTCCGGACTGAAGACCACAACAACAACACGACCCGAGCTAAGACCCTTAAGCTTAACAAACATTTGATGATTTTTGGTGGCAGCATAAACGCACGCTTAGGTTAGTTAAAGTAGTTTGTCAGTCTAGAGACTTATGACCAAAGTAGTTTGGTCCCATAGAATAACGAACAAACAAACAATGGAGATGAAAAGGCTTGCTCACGATAGGGTATTGTGGAGAGCTGCATCAAACCAGTCTCCGGACTGAAGACCACAACAACAACACGACCCGAGCTAAGACCCTTAAGCTTAACAAACATTTGATGATTTTTGGTGGCAGCATAAACGCACGCTTAGGTTAGTTAAAGTAGTTTGTCAGTCTAGAGACTTATGACTAAAGTAGTTTGGTCCCATAGAATAACGAACAAACAAACAATGGAGATGAAAAGGCTTGCTCACGATAGGGTATTGTGGAGAGCTGCATCAAACCAGTCTCCGGACTGAAGACCACAACAACAACACGACCCGAGCTAAGACCCTTAAGCTTAACAAACATTTGATGATTTTTGGTGGCAGCATAAACGCACGCTTAGGTTAGTTAAAGTAGTTTGTCAGTCTAGAGACTTATGACCAAAGTAGTTTGGTCCCATAGAATAACGAACAAACAAACAATGGAGATGAAAAGGCTTGCTCACGATAGGGTATTGTGGAGAGCTGCATCAAACCAGTCTCCGGAGACCCTTAAGCTTAACAAACATTTGATCATTTTTGGTGGCAGCATAAACGCACGCTTAGGTTAGTTAAAGTAGTTTGTCAGTCTAGAGACTTATGACCAAAGTAGTTTGGTCCCATAGAATAACGAACAAACAAACAATGATGAAAAGGCTTGCTCACGATAGGGTATTGTGGAGAGCTGCATCAAACCAGTCTCCGGACTGAAGACCACAACAACAACACGACCCGAGCTAAGACCCTTAAGCTTAACAAACATTTGATGATTTTTGGTGGCAGCATAAACGCACGCTTAGGTTAGTTAAAGTAGTTTGTCAGTCTAGAGACTTATGACCAAAGTAGTTTGGTCCCATAGAATAACGAACAAACAAACAATGGAGATGAAAAGGCTTGCTCACGATAGGGTATTGTGGAGAGCTGCATCAAACCAGTCTCCGGAGACCCTTAAGCTTAACAAACATTTGATCATTTTTGGTGGCAGCATAAACGCACGCTTAGGTTAGTTAAAGTAGTTTGTCAGTCTAGAGACTTATGACCAAAGTAGTTTGGTCCCATAGAATAACGAACAAACAAACAATGATGAAAAGGCTTGCTCACGATAGGGTATTGTGGAGAGCTGCATCAAACCAGTCTCCGGACTGAAGACCACAACAACAACACGACCCGAGCTAAGACCCTTAAGCTTAACAAACATTTGATGATTTTTGGTGGCAGCATAAACGCACGCTTAGGTTAGTTAAAGTAGTTTGTCAGTCTAGAGACTTATGACCAAAGTAGTTTGGTCCCATAGAATAACGAACAAACAAACAATGGAGATGAAAAGGCTTGCTCACGATAGGGTATTGTGGAGAGCTGCATCAAACCAGTCTCCGGAGACCCTTAACCTTAACAAACATTTGATGATTTTTGGTGGCAGCATAAACGCACGCTTAGGTTAGTTAAAGTAGTTTGTCAGTCTAGAGACTTATGACCAAAGTAGTTTGGTCCCATAGAATAACGAACAAACAAACAATGGAGATGAAAAGGCTTGCTCACGATAGGGTATTGTGGAGAGCTGCATCAAACCAGTCTCCGGACTGAAGACCACAACAACAACACGACCCGAGCTAAGACCCTTAAGCTTAACAAACATTTGATGATTTTTGGTGGCAGCATAAACGCACGCTTAGGTTAGTTAAAGTAGTTTGTCAGTCTAGAGACTTATGACCAAAGTAGTTTGGTCCCATAGAATAACGAACAAACAAACAATGGAGATGAAAAGGCTTGCTCACGATAGGGTATTGTGGAGAGCTGCATCAAACCAGTCTCCGGACTGAAGACCACAACAACAACACGACCCGAGCTAAGACCCTTAAGCTTAACAAACATTTGATGATTTTTGGTGGCAGCATAAACACACGCTTAGGTTAGTTAAAGTAGTTTGTCAGTCTAGAGACTTATGACCAAAGTAGTTTGGTCCCATAGAATAACGAACAAACAAACAATGGAGATAAAAAGGCTTGCTCACGATAGGGTATTGTGGAGAGCTGCATCAAACCAGTCTCCGGACTGAAGACCACAACAACAACACGACCCGAGCTAAGACCCTTAAGCTTAACAAACATTTGATGATTTTTGGTGGCAGCATAAACGCACGCTTAGGTTAGTTAAAGTAGTTTGTCAGTCTAGAGACTTATGACCAAAGTAGTTTGGTCCCATAGAATAACGAACAAACAAACAATGGAGATGAAAAGGCTTGCTCACGATAGGGTATTGTGGAGAGCTGCATCAAACCAGTCTCCGGACTGAAGACCACAACAACAACACGACCCGAGCTAAGACCCTTAAGCTTAACAAACATTTGATGATTTTTGGTGGCAGCATAAACGCACGCTTAGGTTAGTTAAAGTAGTTTGTCAGTCTAGAGACTTATGACCAAAGTAGTTTGGTCCCATAGAATAACGAACAAACAAACAATGGAGATGAAAAGGCTTGCTCACGATAGGGTATTGTGGAGAGCTGCATCAAACCAGTCTCCGGACTGAAGACCACAACAACAACACGACCCGAGCTAAGACCCTTAAGCTTAACAAACATTTGATGATTTTTGGTGGCAGCATAAACGCACGCTTAGGTTAGTTAAAGTAGTTTGTCAGTCTAGAGACTTATGACCAAAGTAGTTTGGTCCCATAGAATAACGAACAAACAAACAATGGAGATGAAAAGGCTTGCTCACGATAGGGTATTGTGGAGAGCTGCATCAAACCAGTCTCCGGAGACCCTTAAGCTTAACAAACATTTGATGATTTTTGGTGGCAGCATAAACGCACGCTTAGGTTAGTTAAAGTAGTTTGTCAGTCTAGAGACTTATGACCAAAGTAGTTTGGTCCCATAGAATAACGAACAAACAAACAATGGAGATGAAAAGGCTTGCTCACGATAGGGTATTGTGGAGAGCTGCATCAAACCAGTCTCCGGACTGAAGACCACAACAACAACACGACCCGAGCTAAGACCCTTAAGCTTAACAAACATTTGATGATTTTTGGTGGCAGCATAAACGCACGCTTAGGTTAGTTAAAGTAGTTTGTCAGTCTAGAGACTTATGACCAAAGTAGTTTGGTCCCATAGAATAACGAACAAACAAACAATGGAGATGAAAAGGCTTGCTCACGATAGGGTATTGTGGAGAGCTGCATCAAACCAGTCTCCGGACTGAAGACCACAACAACAACACGACCCGAGCTAAGACCCTTAAGCTTAACAAACATTTGATGATTTTTGGTGGCAGCATAAACACACGCTTAGGTTAGTTAAAGTAGTTTGTCAGTCTAGAGACTTATGACCAAAGTAGTTTGGTCCCATAGAATAACGAACAAACAAACAATGGAGATAAAAAGGCTTGCTCACGATAGGGTATTGTGGAGAGCTGCATCAAACCAGTCTCCGGACTGAAGACCACAACAACAACACGACCCGAGCTAAGACCCTTAAGCTTAACAAACATTTGATGATTTTTGGTGGCAGCATAAACGCACGCTTAGGTTAGTTAAAGTAGTTTGTCAGTCTAGAGACTTATGACCAAAGTAGTTTGGTCCCATAGAATAACGAACAAACAAACAATGGAGATGAAAAGGCTTGCTCACGATAGGGTATTGTGGAGAGCTGCATCAAACCAGTCTCCGGACTGAAGACCACAACAACAACACGACCCGAGCTAAGACCCTTAAGCTTAACAAACATTTGATGATTTTTGGTGGCAGCATAAACGCACGCTTAGGTTAGTTAAAGTAGTTTGTCAGTCTAGAGACTTATGACCAAAGTAGTTTGGTCCCATAGAATAACGAACAAACAAACAATGGAGATGAAAAGGCTTGCTCACGATAGGGTATTGTGGAGAGCTGCATCAAACCAGTCTCCGGACTGAAGACCACAACAACAACACGACCCGAGCTAAGACCCTTAAGCTTAACAAACATTTGATGATTTTTGGTGGCAGCATAAACGCACGCTTAGGTTAGTTAAAGTAGTTTGTCAGTCTAGAGACTTATGACCAAAGTAGTTTGGTCCCATAGAATAACGAACAAACAAACAATGGAGATGAAAAGGCTTGCTCACGATAGGGTATTGTGGAGAGCTGCATCAAACCAGTCTCCGGACTGAAGACCACAACAACAACACGACCCGAGCTAAGACCCTTAAGCTTAACAAACATTTGATGATTTTTGGTGGCAGCATAAACGCACGCTTAGGTTAGTTAAAGTAGTTTGTCAGTCTAGAGACTTATGACCAAAGTAGTTTGGTCCCATAGAATAACGAACAAACAAACAATGGAGATGAAAAGGCTTGCTCACGATAGGGTATTGTGGAGAGCTGCATCAAACCAGTCTCCGGACTGAAGACCACAACAACAACACGACCGGAGCTAAGACCCTTAAGCTTAACAAACATTTGATGATTTTTGGTGGCAGCATAAACGCACGCTTAGGTTAGTTAAAGTAGTTTGTCAGTCTAGAGACTTATGACTAAAGTAGTTTGGTCCCATAGAATAACGAACAAACAAACAATGGAGATGAAAAGGCTTGCTCACGATAGGGTATTGTGGAGAGCTGCATCAAACCAGTCTCCGGACTGAAGACCACAACAACAACACGACCCGAGCTAAGACCCTTAAGCTTAACAAACATTTGATGATTTTTGGTGGCAGCATAAACGCACGCTTAGGTTAGTTAAAGTAGTTTGTCAGTCTAGAGACTTATGACCAAAGTAGTTTGGTCCCATAGAATAACGAACAAACAAACAATGGAGATGAAAAGGCTTGCTCACGATAGGGTATTGTGGAGAGCTGCATCAAACCAGTCTCCGGACTGAAGACCACAACAACAACACGACCCGAGCTAAGACCCTTAAGCTTAACAAACATTTGATGATTTTTGGTGGCAGCATAAACGCACGCTTAGGTTAGTTAAAGTAGTTTGTCAGTCTAGAAACTTATGACCAAAGTAGTTTGGTCCCATAGAATAACGAACAAACAAACAATGGAGATGAAAAGGCTTGCTCACGATAGGGTATTGTGGAGAGCTGCATCAAACCAGTCTCCGGACTGAAGACCACAACAACAACACGACCCGAGCTAAGACCCTTAAGCTTAACAAACATTTGATGATTTTTGGTGGCAGCATAAACGCACGCTTAGGTTAGTTAAAGTAGTTTGTCAGTCTAGAGACTTATGACCAAAGTAGTTTGGTCCCATAGAATAACGAACAAACAAACAATGGAGATGAAAAGGCTTGCTCACGATAGGGTATTGTGGAGAGCTGCATCAAACCAGTCTCCGGACTGAAGACCACAACAACAACACGACCCGAGCTAAGACCCTTAAGCTTAACAAACATTTGATGATTTTTGGTGGCAGCATAAACGCACGCTTAGGTTAGTTAAAGTAGTTTGTCAGTCTAGAGACTTATGACCAAAGTAGTTTGGTCCCATAGAATAACGAACAAACAAACAATGGAGATGAAAAGGCTTGCTCACGATAGGGTATTGTGGAGAGCTGCATCAAACCAGTCTCCGGAGACCCTTAAGCTTAACAAACATTTGATGATTTTTGGTGGCAGCATAAACGCACGCTTAGGTTAGTTAAAGTAGTTTGTCAGTCTAGAGACTTATGACCAAAGTAGTTTGGTCCCATAGAATAACGAACAAACAAACAATGGAGATGAAAAGGCTTGCTCACGATAGGGTATTGTGGAGAGCTGCATCAAACCAGTCTCCGGACTGAAGACCACAACAACAACACGACCCGAGCTAAGACCCTTAAGCTTAACAAACATTTGATGATTTTTGGTGGCAGCATAAACGCACGCTTAGGTTAGTTAAAGTAGTTTGTCAGTCTAGAGACTTATGACCAAAGTAGTTTGGTCCCATAGAATAACGAACAAACAAACAATGGAGATTAAAAGGCTTGCTCACGATAGGGTATTGTGGAGAGCTGCATCAAACCAGTCTCCGGACTGAAGACCACAACAACAACACGACCCGAGCTAAGACCCTTAAGCTTAACAAACATTTGATGATTTTTGGTGGCAGCATAAACACACGCTTAGGTTAGTTAAAGTAGTTTGTCAGTCTAGAGACTTATGACCAAAGTAGTTTGGTCCCATAGAATAACGAACAAACAAACAATGGAGATAAAAAGGCTTGCTCACGATAGGGTATTGTGGAGAGCTGCATCAAACCAGTCTCCGGACTGAAGACCACAACAACAACACGACCCGAGCTAAGACCCTTAAGCTTAACAAACATTTGATGATTTTTGGTGGCAGCATAAACGCACGCTTAGGTTAGTTAAAGTAGTTTGTCAGTCTAGAGACTTATGACCAAAGTAGTTTGGTCCCATAGAATAACGAACAAACAAACAATGGAGATGAAAAGGCTTGCTCACGATAGGGTATTGTGGAGAGCTGCATCAAACCAGTCTCCGGACTGAAGACCACAACAACAACACGACCCGAGCTAAGACCCTTAAGCTTAACAAACATTTGATGATTTTTGGTGGCAGCATAAACGCACGCTTAGGTTAGTTAAAGTAGTTTGTCAGTCTAGAGACTTATGACCAAAGTAGTTTGGTCCCATAGAATAACGTACAAACAAACAATGGAGATGAAAAGGCTTGCTCACGATAGGGTATTGTGGAGAGCTGCATCAAACCAGTCTCCGGACTGAAGACCACAACAACAACACGACCCGAGCTAAGACCCTTAAGCTTAACAAACATTTGATGATTTTTGGTGGCAGCATAAACGCACGCTTAGGTTAGTTAAAGTAGTTTGTCAGTCTAGAGACTTATGACCAAAGTAGTTTGGTCCCATAGAATAACGAACAAACAAACAATGGAGATGAAAAGGCTTGCTCACGATAGGGTATTGTGGAGAGCTGCATCAAACCAGTCTCCGGAGACCCTTAAGCTTAACAAACATTTGATGATTTTTGGTGGCAGCATAAACGCACGCTTAGGTTAGTTAAAGTAGTTTGTCAGTCTAGAGACTTATGACCAAAGTAGTTTGGTCCCATAGAATAACGAACAAACAAACAATGGAGATGAAAAGGCTTGCTCACGATAGGGTATTGTGGAGAGCTGCATCAAACCAGTCTCCGGACTGAAGACCACAACAACAACACGACCCGAGCTAAGACCCTTAAGCTTAACAAACATTTGATGATTTTTGGTGGCAGCATAAACGCACGCTTAGGTTAGTTAAAGTAGTTTGTCAGTCTAGAGACTTATGACCAAAGTAGTTTGGTCCCATAGAATAACGAACAAACAAACAATGGAGATGAAAAGGCTTGCTCACGATAGGGTATTGTGGAGAGCTGCATCAAACCAGTCTCCGGACTGAAGACCACAACAACAACACGACCCGAGCTAAGACCCTTAAGCTTAACAAACATTTGATGATTTTTGGTGGCAGCATAAACACACGCTTAGGTTAGTTAAAGTAGTTTGTCAGTCTAGAGACTTATGACCAAAGTAGTTTGGTCCCATAGAATAACGAACAAACAAACAATGGAGATAAAAAGGCTTGCTCACGATAGGGTATTGTGGAGAGCTGCATCAAACCAGTCTCCGGACTGAAGACCACAACAACAACACGACCCGAGCTAAGACCCTTAAGCTTAACAAACATTTGATGATTTTTGGTGGCAGCATAAACGCACGCTTAGGTTAGTTAAAGTAGTTTGTCAGTCTAGAGACTTATGACCAAAGTAGTTTGGTCCCATAGAATAACGAACAAACAAACAATGGAGATGAAAAGGCTTGCTCACGATAGGGTATTGTGGAGAGCTGCATCAAACCAGTCTCCGGACTGAAGACCACAACAACAACACGACCCGAGCTAAGACCCTTAAGCTTAACAAACATTTGATGATTTTTGGTGGCAGCATAAACGCACGCTTAGGTTAGTTAAAGTAGTTTGTCAGTCTAGAGACTTATGACCAAAGTAGTTTGGTCCCATAGAATAACGAACAAACAAACAATGGAGATGAAAAGGCTTGCTCACGATAGGGTATTGTGGAGAGCTGCATCAAACCAGTCTCCGGACTGAAGACCACAACAACAACACGACCCGAGCTAAGACCCTTAAGCTTAACAAACATTTGATGATTTTTGGTGGCAGCATAAACGCACGCTTAGGTTAGTTAAAGTAGTTTGTCAGTCTAGAGACTTATGACCAAAGTAGTTTGGTCCCATAGAATAACGAACAAACAAACAATGGAGATGAAAAGGCTTGCTCACGATAGGGTATTGTGGAGAGCTGCATCAAACCAGTCTCCGGACTGAAGACCACAACAACAACACGACCCGAGCTAAGACCCTTAAGCTTAACAAACATTTGATGATTTTTGGTGGCAGCATAAACGCACGCTTAGGTTAGTTAAAGTAGTTTGTCAGTCTAGAGACTTATGACCAAAGTAGTTTGGTCCCATAGAATAACGAACAAACAAACAATGGAGATGAAAAGGCTTGCTCACGATAGGGTATTGTGGAGAGCTGCATCAAACCAGTCTCCGGACTGAAGACCACAACAACAACACGACCCGAGCTAAGACCCTTAAGCTTAACAAACATTTGATGATTTTTGGTGGCAGCATAAACGCACGCTTAGGTTAGTTAAAGTAGTTTGTCAGTCTAGAGACTTATGACTAAAGTAGTTTGGTCCCATAGAATAACGAACAAACAAACAATGGAGATGAAAAGGCTTGCTCACGATAGGGTATTGTGGAGAGCTGCATCAAACCAGTCTCCGGACTGAAGACCACAACAACAACACGACCCGAGCTAAGACCCTTAAGCTTAACAAACATTTGATGATTTTTGGTGGCAGCATAAACGCACGCTTAGGTTAGTTAAAGTAGTTTGTCAGTCTAGAGACTTATGACCAAAGTAGTTTGGTCCCATAGAATAACGAACAAACAAACAATGGAGATGAAAAGGCTTGCTCACGATATGGTATTGTGGAGAGCTGCATCAAACCAGTCTCCGGACTGAAGACCACAACAACAACACGACCCGAGCTAAGACCCTTAAGCTTAACAAACATTTGATGATTTTTGGTGGCAGCATAAACGCACGCTTAGGTTAGTTAAAGTAGTTTGTCAGTCTAGAGACTTATGACTAAAGTAGTTTGGTCCCATAGAATAACGAACAAACAAACAATGGAGATGAAAAGGCTTGCTCACGATAGGGTATTGTGGAGAGCTGCATCAAACCAGTCTCCGGACTGAAGACCACAACAACAACACGACCTGAGCTAAGACCCTTAAGCTTAACAAACATTTGATGATTTTTGGTGGCAGCATAAACGCACGCTTAGGTTAGTTAAAGTAGTTTGTCAGTCTAGAGACTTATGACTAAAGTAGTTTGGTCCCATAGAATAACGAACAAACAAACAATGGAGATGAAAAGGCTTGCTCACGATAGGGTATTGTGGAGAGCTGCATCAAACCAGTCTCCGGACTGAAGACCACAACAACAACACGACCCGAGCTAAGACCCTTAAGCTTAACAAACATTTGATGATTTTTGGTGGCAGCATAAACGCACGCTTAGGTTAGTTAAAGTAGTTTGTCAGTCTAGAGACTTATGACCAAAGTAGTTTGGTCCCATAGAATAACGAACAAACAAACAATGGAGATGAAAAGGCTTGCTCACGATAGGGTATTGTGGAGAGCTGCATCAAACCAGTCTCCGGACTGAAGACCACAACAACAACACGACCCGAGCTAAGACCCTTAAGCTTAACAAACATTTGATGATTTTTGGTGGCAGCATAAACGCACGCTTAGGTTAGTTAAAGTAGTTTGTCAGTCTAGAGACTTATGACCAAAGTAGTTTGGTCCCATAGAATAACGAACAAACAAACAATGGAGATGAAAAGGCTTGCTCACGATAGGGTATTGTGGAGAGCTGCATCAAACCAGTCTCCGGAGACCCTTAAGCTTAACAAACATTTGATCATTTTTGGTGGCAGCATAAACGCATGCTTAGGTTAGTTAAAGTAGTTTGTCAGTCTAGAGACTTATGACCAAAGTAGTTTGGTCCCATAGAATAACGAACAAACAAACAATGGAGATGAAAAGGCTTGCTCACGATAGGGTATTGTGGAGAGCTGCATCAAACCAGTCTCCGGACTGAAGACCACAACAACAACACGACCCGAGCTAAGACCCTTAAGCTTAACAAACATTTGATGATTTTTGGTGGCAGCATAAACGCACGCTTAGGTTAGTTAAAGTAGTTTGTCAGTCTAGAGACTTATGACCAAAGTAGTTTGGTCCCATAGAATAACGAACAAACAAACAATGGAGATGAAAAGGCTTGCTCACGATAGGGTATTGTGGAGAGCTGCATCAAACCAGTCTCCGGAGACCCTTAAGCTTAACAAACATTTGATGATTTTTGGTGGCAGCATAAACGCACGCTTAGGTTAGTTAAAGTAGTTTGTAAGTCTAGGGACATGGTCCTATAGAATAAAGAACAAACAAACAATCACGACCAGGTCGCCTCACCTCGTATGACCGAGGAAGAGCGGCGCGGAGTATTCGTGCTGCTGGCTGGCCACTGGTGCTCGCGGCTGCGGCAGAGCGCGCGCACTGGATGTCGCTGGGCCGGTACCAATAGCCCGGCGCGCACAGGCTGGCATCTGATAGCTGCGACTCCCCTCCCGTGCCGTGCTGGCCGCTGACGAGGCACGAGCTGATCAGCGTGACGTAGCCGCGCGCTGCTCGTAGAACTGCTGACTAAAGGCGGGTGTACACTGGACCCAAAAGCGTCCGGCCGCGGTGGCCGAGGAGACTGAGGCGCTCCAGTCACGGTCTGCACGGACACTACAGTCGGGGGTTCGAATCCCCCCTCGCGCATGGATATTTAACGGCCGGCCGCGGTGGCCGAGAAGACTAGGCGCTCTAGTCACGGTCTGCACGGCCACTACGGTCGGGGGTTCGAATCCCCCCTCGGGCATGGATATTTAACGGCCGGCCGCGGTGGCCGAGGAGACTGAGGCGCTCTAGTCACGGTCTGCACGGCCACTACGGTCGGGGGTTCGAATCCCCCCTCGGGCATGGATATTTAACGGCCAGCCGCGGTGGCCGAGAAGACTGAGGCGCTCTAGTCACGGTCTGCACGGCCACTACGGTCGGGGGTTCGAATCCTCCCTAGGGGCATGGATATTTAACGGCCGGCCGCGGTGGCCGGGGGGACTGAGGCGCTCTAGTCACGGTCTGCATGGCCACTACGGTCGGGGGTTCGAATCCCCCCTCGGGCATGGATATTTAACGGCCGGCCGCGGTGGCCGAGAAGACTGAGGCGCTCTAGTCACGGTCTGCACGGCCACTACGGTCGGGGGTTCGAATCCCCCCTCGGGCATGGATATTTAACGGCCGGCCGCGGTGGCCGAGAAGACTGAGGCGCTCTAGTCACGGTCTGCACGGCCACTACGGTCGGGGGTTCGAATCCCCCCTCGGGCATGGATATTTAACGGCCGGCCGCGGTGGCCGAGGAGACTGAGGCGCTCTAGTCACGGTCTGCACGGCCACTACGGTCGGGGGTTCGAATCCCCCCTCGGGTATGGATATTTAACGGCCGGCAGGGTGGCCGAGAAGACTGAGGCGCTCTAGTCACGGTCTGCACGGCCACTACGGTCGGGGGTTCGAATCCCCCCTAGGGGCATGGATATTTAACGGCCGGCCGCGGTGGCCGAGAAGACTGAGGCGCTCTAGTCACGGTCTGCACGGCCACTACGGTCGGGGGTTCGAATCCCCCCTCGGGCATGGATATTTAACGGCCGGCCGCGGTGGCCGAGAAGACTGAGTCGCTCTAGTCACGGTCTGCACGGCCACTACGGTCGGGGGTTCGAATCCCCCCTCGGGCATGGATATTTAACAGCCGACCGCGGTGGCCGAGAAGACTGAGGCGCTCTAGTCACGGTCTGCACGGCCACTACGGTCGGGGGTTGAATCCCCCCTCGGGCATGGATATTTAACGGCCGGCCGCGGTGGCCGAGAAGACTGAGGCGCTCTAGTCACGGTCTGCACGGCCACTACGGTCGGGGGTTCGAATCCCCCCTCGGGCATGGATATTTAACGGCCGGCCGCGGTGGCCGAGGAGACTGAGGTGCTCTAGTCACGGTCTGCACGGCCACTACGGTCGGGGGTTCGAATCCCCCCTCGGGCATGGATATTTAACGGCCGGCCGCGGTGGCCGAGAAGACTGAGGCGCTCTAGTCACGGTCTGCACGGCCACTACGGTCGGGGGTTCGAATCCCCCCTCGGGCATGGATATTTAACGGCTCACCGCGGTGGCCGAGAAGACTGAGGCACTCTAGTCACGGTCTGCACGGCCACTACGGTCGGGGGTTCGAATCCCTTCTCGGGCATGGATATTTAACGGCCGGCCGCGGTGGCCGAGAAGACTGAGGCGCTCTAGTCACGGTCTGCACGGCCACTACGGTCGGGGGTTCGAATCCCCCCTCGGCGCTGGATATTTAACGGCCGGCCGCGGTGGCCGAGGAGACTGAGGCGCTCTAGTCACGGTCTGCACGGCCACTACGGTCGGGGGTTCGAATCCCCCCTCGGGCATGGATATTTAACGGCCGGCCGCGGTGGCCGAGAAGACTGAGGCACTCTAGTCACGGTCTGCACGGCCACTACGGTCGGGGGTTCGAATCCCCCCCTAGGGGCATGGATATTTAACGGCCGGCCGCGGTGGCCGAGGAGACTGAGGCGCTCTAGTCACGGTCTGCACGGCCACTACGGTCGGGGGTTCGAATCCCCCCTCGGGCATGGATATTTAACGGCCGGCCGCGGTGGCCGAGAAGACTGAGTCGCTCTAGTCACCGTCTGCACGGCCACTACGGTCGGGGGTTCGAATCCCCCCTCGGGCATGGATATTTAACGGCCGACCGCGGTGGCCGAGAAGACTGAGGCGCTCTAGTCACGGTCTGCACGGCCACTACGGTCGGGGGTTCGAATCCCCCCTCGGGCATGGATATTTAACGGCCGGCCGCGGTGGCCGAGAAGACTGAGGCGCTCTAGTCACGGTCTGCACGGCCACTAGGGTCGGGGGTTCGAATCCCCCCTCGGGCATGGATATTTAACGGCCGGCCGCGGTGGCCGAGGAGACTGAGGCGCTCTAGTCACGGTCTGCACGGCCACTACGGTCGGGGGTTCGAATCCCCCCTCGGGCATGGATATTTAACGGCCGGCCGCGGTGGCCGAGAAGACTGAGGCGCTCTAGTCACGGTCTGCACGGCCACTACGGTCGGGGGTTCGAATCCCCCCTCGGGCATGGATATTTAACGGCCGGCCGCGGTGGCCGAGGAGACTGAGGCGCTCTAGTCACGGTCTGCACGGCCACTACGGTCGGGGGTTCGAATCCCCCCTCGGGCATGGATATTTAACGGCTCACCGCGGTGGCCGAGAAGACTGAGGCGCTCTAGTCACGGTCTGCACGGCCACTACGGTCGGGGGTTCGAATCCCTTCTCGGGCATGGATATTTAACGGCCGGCCGCGGTGGCCGAGAAGACTGAGGCGCTCTAGTCACGGTCTGCACGGCCACTACGGTCGGGGGTTCGAATCCCCCCTCGGCGCTGGATATTTAACGGCCGGCCGCGGTGGCCGAGGAGACTGAGGCGCTCTAGTCACGGTCTGCACAGCCACTACGGTCGGGGGTTCGAATCCCCCCTCGGGCATGGATATTTAACGGCCGGCCGCGGTGGCCGAGAAGACTGAGGCACTCTAGTCACGGTCTGCACGGCCACTACGGTCGGGGGTTCGAATCCCCCCCTAGGGGCATGGATATTTAACGGCCGGCCGCGGTGGCCGAGAAGACTGAGGCGCTCTAGTCACGGTCTGCACGGCCACTACGGTCGGGGGTTCGAATCCCCCCTCGGGAATGGATATTTAACGGCCGGCCGCGGTGGCCGAGAAGACTGAGGCGCTCTAGTCACGGTCTGCACGGCCACTACGGTCGGGGGTTCGAATCCCCCCTCGGGCATGGATATTTAACGGCCGGCCGCGGTGGCATAGAAGACTGAGGCGCTCTAGTCACGGTCTGCACGGCCACTACGGTCGGGGGTTCGAATCCCCCCTCGGGCATGGATATTTAACGGCCGGCCGCGGTGGCCGAGGAGACTGAGGCGCTCTAGTCACGGTCTGCACGGCCACTACGGTCGGGGGTTTGAATCCCCCCTCGGGCATGGATATTTAACGGCCGGCCGCGGTGGCCGAGAAGACTGAGGCGCTCTAGTCACGGTCTGCACGGCCACTACGGTCGGGGGTTCGAATCCCCCCTCGGGCATGGATATTTAACGGCCGGCCGCGGTGGCCGAGGAGACTGAGGCGCTCAAGTCACGGTCTGCACGGTCACTACGGTCGGGGGTTCGAATCCCCCCTCGGGAATGGATATTTAACGGCCGGCCCCGGTGGCCGAGGAGACTGAGGCGCTCTAGTCATGGTCTGCACGGCCACTACGGTCGGGGGTTCGAATCCCCCCTCGGGTGGGGGGGAGTTTAGGCAATGCTGACCCCGTAGTTAAGTCCCATAGACTATACAAACATTTGAACACAAAAACGCTCCCGTCTGACGGAAAATGCTACTATCTACATCTCCATCTACATCATATTCTGCAAATCACATTAAAGTGCCTGGCAGAGGGTTCATTAACCACTTTCATAACTTTTCTCTACCGTTCCATTCTCTAATAGCGCGCGGGAAGAAGGCACACCTAAATCGTTCCGTTTTCGATGTGATTTCTCTTATTTTATTGGGACGGTCATGTCTCCCTAAGTAGGTGGGAGCTAGCAAAATCTTTTCACATTCAGAAGTAAAAGTCGGTGATTGAAACTTCACAAACAGATCACGCCGCAATGAATAACGTCTTTCTTTTAATGATTTCCACCCCAATTCTTGCAACATTTCCGTGACGCTTTCCCCCCCGTAACGTGATAGAACAAATCGAGCTGCCCTTCTCTGAACCTTCTCAATGTCTTGGCAAGGATGGGGCCCCTCCACGCCCACACCAACGTGGTGACCATCACAAAAGTTCTACTGTCACCTCCGTAATTAAGTTAGTTTGCTAAGGTGGATCACGGGATGTGGGAACCGCGATGTTATCCGTACGTGTGGGCGCGATCACCCATTAATACGGTGCATCTGGAGATAGAATTGGTCGAAAGGTATACGAAGGGTAAAGGTATGTAAGGGCAGAGGAAAAAAAGTGCCAAGGCAAGAGCCAAGGGAAAAAAACCTCTGCGACAGTGGGGTAGGTATGAAGGGCAGGAGCGGTATGCTATCTGCGACAGATCATGCAAGGGTTGGTAATGTTAGTGATGGGTATTTTCTCAGTACCATTAACTTTGCTAGGTTCGTCATAAAGAATCAGTCCGTTTTGATGCGAGGTTCTGCTGCAGCTGAGCTCCAATGATGCCTCCTGGGTCGGCTGTGGCAGTTTACCCGTTAACATCGGCTGTGGCAGAATACCTGTAACATAGCCAAGTCTGTCAAGGTAGTTAGGCAGTTCGGTCATAGAACTGGCTAAGTGTGCTGGACTGTTTAGGTTTGTTTGTGTTTAGTGCGATGAATATGGTTTCCCTGCTTTGCCTGGAGGTCGGCTGTGGGCTCAGCTGGCATTGCCAGTCAGATTGCTGTTTTGCAGGGGTTTGCCATGTTCATCGTGTTTGTGAGTTGGTGTTCCCTAAGGCCGTAGGTGGTTAGTCTCTGAGGAGAATTGTTTTTGGGCGATTATGTTTCCACCTATGGTTGTGATCGTAGTTCCCCAAGCGTAGGATGAAGGGGTTGTTCGAGTGTCTCGAGTTTCTGTATAGTCGTGAGGCGAGTTTCTTGAATACCACCGAGAGGCGCTCTAGGCGGTATTCATTGTGAAGGTCCACGGTGCGTGTGTATCGTGGAGCGTTGCTAATGATGCGTAGTACCTTGTTCTGTATGAGCTGCAGGCGGCGCAGCCGTGTTGGCGCCGCGTATGCCCGGCACGGAGCACCGTACGTCATCAGAGGTCTAATATGTGTCATGTAGAGGTTCCTCGACACCCGGCTATTCAGTTTGCTTTCCCTGTTGAGCATCGGGTAGAGTTGTTTGAGCCTCGCGTTTGCTCTGTTGGTCATGTGTTGTATGTGGTCCCCCCATATGAGTTTCCGGTCCAGCCAGACACCAAGGTATTTGACTTTCTCACGGAAGCGTATTGGGCGTGTATGTAGAGTAATTGGTCTACAGTGTTGGTGTTTGCGCAGGTGTTTCGGTCTGCGTGTGAACAGAACTGCCTCACACTTGTCGACGTTGACTTTAACACGCCATTTCTCCAACCAAGGTTCGGCAGTTCTGAGTGCTGTCTGTAGGCGTGAGTTAATGTTTGATGGCTTCCAATCTTGCGCCATGATGGCGGTGTCATCTGCGTAGATTGCAGTCATCGTGTTATGTGTGGATGGAAAATCATTAATGTATAGGTTAAACAAGAGGGGCCCCAGGATGCTGCCTTGGGGTACTCCGGCTTGAATACCATGTCGTGTAGACTGTTTGCCCTGCACGTCAGTGTTGAAGCTTCTGTTGGTGAGATATGAGTGTATGAGATGCACGAGTCCGTCGGGAAACGCGGCGTCGTTAAGTATGCGTATAAGGCCGTTGTGCCAGAGACGATCGAAAGCTTTTTCGATGTCCAGGAACACCGCCCCAGTGGCTTTGTTTTTGTTGTAGCCGTCTGTTATGTGTTCAACTACGCGGAGGAGTTGTTGTGTTGTGGAGTGGTGATTCCTAAATCCGAATTGCTCCGGTCTTAGGGTGTCATTGGTGATGCAGTGCCGAGTGAGACGTTTAAGTATTACCTTCTCAACTATCTTACTGAGCGCGCTCAGCAGACTGATGGGTCGGTAATTTTGTGGGAGTGAGTTGTCTTTCCCTGGCTTCCTGAACATCAGGACCTTGGCCGCCTTCCAAAAGGCAGGGAAGTGTTGGTGTTGCAGGATGGCATTTGTGATGTGTGTCAGGTACTCTACTGCTCTATCTGTGAACTCCTGGAGAACCCGGTTTTGAATGCCATCATGGCCAGGCGCTTTTCTGGTTGTGGTGTGCTTGATGGCCCATGTGATTTCATGTGTGCTAGTACGTCTAATTTCGTTGCGCGGAGGCTGGGCCATGAAGCGTGTGATCACCTGGTCCGTCTCTAGTGTGAACACTGGGTCGGAAGGAGCCAGGTTCGGTGTGAATGACGCTGCTAATGTTTGGGCCATTAGCTCAGCTTTCTCTTCCGCTGAGTATGCTGGGCCGTTTGGTCCCTGTAAGGTAGGCGTGTAGAGTTTCTCCCTGGTGAAGTGTCTGGCCAGAGCCCACACTCCAGGACGTGTGGTATCAAGTCCAGCGAGTTTCTGGTCCCATTGTGTCGTTTTGAATGTTGTTATTTTACCCCGTATGATACCCTGTAGCCTGTTGACGTGATGTTTATACACCGGACGCCTGGTACGCTGCCAGTATCTCCTGAGTCGGTTTCTCATTGAGATAAGGCCCAGGATTTCCTGGGGCAGGGCCGCTGAGTGTTGTTGTGTGGCACGTAATGGTATGGATTCGGCTATTGCGTCTTGGACAGCAGTTGTGAGGACTTCAACAGCTTCATCAATTTGTTCTGTTTGTGTAATCTCGTGAGTATCAGGAATACGATTATCAAGCGTGTCTTCCGTCAGTCCCACCTGGTGAGGGTCCCACAAGGGGCAACAGTACTCCAGGAGAGGACGCACAAGTGTGATGTAGGCAGTCTCTTTTGGTGGAGCTGGTGCATCTTCGAAGCGTTCTGCCCATGAAACGTAACCTTTGGTTCGCCTTCCCCACAATATTTTCTATGTGTTCTCTCCAGTCAAAGTTGTTCGTAATTGTAACTCCTAGGTATTTGGTAGAATCTACGAACTTAAGGTTTAACTGATTTATCGCGTAATTAAAGTTCAGCGGATTTCTTTTAGTGGTCATGTGTCAATACCAAAAATTTCTGTGGCGCCACTCAGCTTTCGCCGCTTTCACCGTGCCACAAAAGTAAAGTCACTTTGACTTTGTGATTCCATTTTTCCAAGAATCAGTACAAACAACCGCCTTTTGGCCCACTTCAGGTTACGGTAGTAACACTAAAAGTGGGCCTTTGCGATCGACTTTTGACAGCTCGAAATTTAAATGACAATAACGGCTTAACCATTCAAATGATACGAAAAATCAATAACGCGCAGTGCAACACTGACTGCTTGGCATTTTTACAGTGATCTTCCGCAGTTGACAGTAATTGTGCACGATGAAAAAGTTGAACACTCATAGTCATATACATGATGTTTCAACTGAGAAAAAAATGTTTCTGAGCTATCTTAGAAATTGTAAAAGTTATGTACACAATTGTAGCCAGAGGGTCTGAAAGGGTTAAGGCGATATTTGTTTTTCCCATGCCTTTTCGGCAAGGTCTCTTTTTTTTATTTTGCTTAGGAGCAGTCTCGTTTAATTGTAAGAACGTCGATTCCCTGACTAAGGTAATAGGATTGCGGATGATTTGAGACGTCTTCCCTCTGAGAGATTTGTAGTTTTCTTTATTTGTTTGATTCTACTGGCGGCCTCAGAACAGATGACTCACACTGTCATTGCCGTCATTGTATTTCTGAATGAGTCCGTTTTATTTATTGTTTTGTTTGTAAATCTTATGGGACTTATCTGCGGGGTCATCAGTCCCTAAACTTACAAATTACTTATGAACTACCTTGTACTAAAGACGGCACAAACATCCATGCCCGAGGGGGGATTCGAATCCCCGACGGGGAACGGCCTCGCGCATCGTAGCATAGCGCCTCAATGCGCTCGGCCGCTCCGCCGCGGCTCCGTTTTGTTTCGCCCCGACTTTTCTTTCTTGTGTGATCACCGTGAAGAAGGTGTATCGTCACTTTTATAAGCCCCATGTCTTCTTTCAGAAGCAGTTTAAATTTTGATTGATGGGAGCGCAAATTTCTCAATTGACGTTTGTTTTGGCCCACTTTAGGTTACGGTAGTAACACTAAAAGTGGGCCTTTGCGATCGTCTTTTGACAGCTCGAAATTTAAATGAAAATAACGGCTTAAATATTTATCTTATACGAAAATTACAAAATTGAATAAACGAATTTGTAGACCAGACAATTCTCTACAACTTTGCTCTCTTATGTATTTTTCATATCTTGTATAGTTTCAGAGATATTTGCAAAAGTAACGGCGATTTTGGGATGTCTATCTGTCTGTATATCCGTAACGTGTTCTCTGTTTTTAAGACGAACCGTTCAACCTATCAGCACCAAATTTTACAGACATAATTGTAGGCCGCCAAAGAACAGGACCTCTCTTTTTCAAATTTTTTGGACAAAAAATACGATAGTTATACCAAAAAAGCTGTTTGTAATATAATTGTAATTGCAAACGAACCGTTCATCTGACACGAAAATTGAATACCTAATTGCTAGAGGGGAAAATTCTCTACAACTTCGCTGTATTATGTTTTTTTCATATCTTGCATCGTTGGAGAGATATTTGCAAAAATAACGGCGATTTGACGATGTCTGTCTGGCTGTAACGTGTTCCCACTTTTTAGGTCGAACCGTTCAACCGATCGGCACCAAATTTTACAGACATAATTGATGGCTACTAGAGACCAGAACCTCGCTTTTTCAAATATTTCGGACAAGAAATACGTTAGTAATACCAACAAAAGCAAATAAACCTTTCATCTGAGACGAAAATTGAATAAACGAATTTGTAGAGGAGAAAGTTCTCTACAACTTTGTTCCCTTATGTTCTTTTCATATCTCGTATCGTTTGAGTGATATTTGCAAAAATAACGGAGTTTTGACACCCCCCATTCAATTAACGAGAACCAGCCGTTCTCAGATGTCACGTGACATTCGTCGCCCAGAATTCTCTTTGACGTACACCATCTTGCGTTGCGTATTTGATGATTTTCTTATTGTAACTTACACGTTGACATTTCAAAGCAATGGCGCACTGAAGAATTAACAAAAACACGTCGTTCTTCGTACGATAAATGATAATCTAGTGTCTACAAATGCCATGTTAGTAGCAGTTAACAACGGCCATCAATAGTATGAGGTTAACGAACTCATCTCTAAACCGTCTGCCGTAGCGTAGTGGCTAGCGCGTTGGACTTTGACGCTGAAGGTCAGTGGTTCGGAACCTGGCACTACATAATTTTTTCCCTAAAAGGGTTTCAGACACTCCTATTAATTAATTTTTTATTATTTTGGTCCAAAATGTTTGCAAAAACGTATAAAACTACAAATCTAAAGTGGTTCGTAAAACACGTCAGTGCGATTTTTTTATCTCAAGGATTCCGACGCCCTATTTTGTGTCTTCGTGTATTTGTGCCTACGTATTGCGAATAAAGTGCATTTTAATTACGCACCAAAATAAAGATATTTCCAAACTGTGAGGTTTTAAGTCTCGTTTGTTAGGCTACAGTTAGGGTGACTAACTTTCCAGTATTATACGGTGAAACGAGACTGTCATTTCGTTTCATTGCTCCGCTGTCTCATTGTCAACTTAGCGAATGAAATTGGAATTGATTCAGTTGGAAATGGCTTGCAACACTTTGTGGTAGGTGTTGAAGACCGTAAAAGCAGATGTAGAAATAGAGATGGCGAAGGTGTATACTTTATATTGTATCTTTCTTGTTATAAGTCACTCTCCTATTTACCCCATCCTTATGTGTTATGGAGTGCGAGTGGAATGTAATAATATTTCTTTGGGTGTTGGTAAAATGGGCAATATTGTAGTCTTTGGTTGTGGCTAGAGAAGGAGAGAAGGAGATCGGTTCCTGGCCTGGTGGACTGCGGACGTGAGGAGAGATGCTCGTTGGTGTCGCAGAGGTTTTGGTAACGATTTGGTGAGAATCTTCAGCAATGTTGTTCATGGTGCTTTTAAAGCCATTTGGGAGCTATGGAGACGACTTTCCAAACACAGCGTCGTAGTTCTTCACAAACTGAACAATGAAAGACTACCGTCGTCAAATAATAGTAAAGTCAGTACTGTGAAGAATGTAACATGTTTTTTAATTGAAAGCACCTTCGTAAAGCATAGAAAATTACGAATAAACAAAAATACGTGTATATTTGTAAATATTACCAATAGATGTTACGACTAAATATTCGAACACAAGGAAAACAAAACCTATCACTGCAGGTTTCGAACCCACCATTCTACGGTTGCAAGACCTACACCAACAGATGCTGCGACTCTTTTAATGATTTGTTTCTGCAGGTACTTGCAAAAATTCGAAGTAGATTGCTCGAGAGGTTTTGAGAATTCCGTCGAATGTCTTTGTCTGAGTATTATTTATGTTCTGAACTTCACGTACCATAAATATACAAAAAATTCTAAAACCCGATACCCATGTATGATCTCCTTGTGAGATCTCTGGTAGGTACGGATCGCGCGGACTCCCGCGTTGGAGGTTCGAATCCTCCCTCGGGCGTGGATGTGTGTGTTGTCCTTAGGTTAGTTTAACTTAGTTTAAGTAGTTTATAAGACCAGGGGCAGATTACCAACGTAGTTGGTCTCATAGGATTACAAACATGTGTGTGAAAGCACGGTTTCGTATTTGATACGTTTGTAACATTTCATGCGGAAATCCTGTGGAAATACATGGTTCAGATTGTTACTTGCTGCCTATTCAAGATATTACACAGGTGTTGTATGCACAGTAAAAGGGAAATTATAATAAGGGACGTAACGTTAGCGTGTTTACATCTCTGCGTGAGGAATGGGTAAATTGGAAATGGACCTGTGCAGTTCGAATGTTCGTATTCCGAAAGGACAGAACTGCGTAAGTCATCCGGCCCAAGGCTTACACACTACTTAAACTAACTAATGCTAAAAACAATACACCAGAGGACTCGAACCTCCAGCGGGAGCGGTCGTGCACCTCCGCGGTTTACATGAAACATTGCGCACCTTATGAGCAGCCCATTGTAAGTACAGGGTGACAGTTACTGAACTACACGAAACAAAATCGTTATAACTTTGTACTGGGACATTCACACTGCATGGGTGGCCACGGGACACGTTGAGAACTGGTTCGCGCATAGGGTAAGGTGGTACAATTGCGATCATTTCGGACACTTGTTATTGTAACTGGAAATATATTGAGAAAAGAAATAATTTTAACTATGGCATTTGTTCTTGGTTTTTTAATGAATATGTAACACAAATATTATGCAATTACAAAAGTTGGTATAAACATAAAAAGAGGTTACAGAATTGAGAATAACCGATCGAAAATGTACCACACTAGGTACAATTGTGATCA
The DNA here is from genome assembly GCA_026315105.1 of Locusta migratoria. Taxonomy (NCBI): domain Eukaryota; kingdom Metazoa; phylum Arthropoda; class Insecta; order Orthoptera; family Acrididae; genus Locusta; species Locusta migratoria. Next base: position 124,055,524 of record CM048751.1, read on the forward strand.
CTTCCTGGTACAATTTTGATCACTTGCATCTTCCAAATATAAAGAAAGCACTTTTTCCCTCGGGCACCAACGCATACTTCGTGGTACCAAACATTGCATTTTTGGCAGCGAATCCAGTCACCCTTAGCTACTGATTCTGCACTATAATAATTCAATAAACAAAATCCACAATAATTTTCGTTGTTTGCTGGCGAATTGAAGCTTGGTAAACTTCTTTCATCATTACTCACAGACGTATATTTCCGTTTATTGTTCTTGTTACATTTGTTCATTGTTTCCCTTGTGCCCTGTTGAAAAAGTTTCCTCTTGCTGCGGAGGTTATCCAGGTTATCATCTGAAGTGAGTCTAGCTTATGGATGTGTTTTCCTCTTCCGAGACGATAATTTTTTCTCTGGACTTGGCAAAATGTCCCTGACAGGATCGTGCTGAGAAATTGTACTGGACCCTGGCGTTACGGATTTGCCGTGTTCTTCAGTTTCATCTTTTGACGATGAGGGTTCTTCTCCTATAATGCTGTTAGTAGCTTTACTGGTGGAGATTGAAGGAGTAGGAGCCTCGAATAACGTTGAAGGTGCAAATTTCTCCTCGGGAACAATGTCTTTGCAAAAGGGCATTATTCCTGTACATTAGAACCCTTTGACTGCGCACCCAATGACCGCAGCTTTGCCCTAGGCATCACAGAAAATAGTACAGAATCGTTGTTTAATAGTGTTTTCATTGGGATTGCGATGAATCCAGTTAGTTGCATTTCTGTGATATTGAGCCTTTAGGGACTTGAAGAAAGTTCTATCTTATGGTTGCAGTACATGTGTACTTTGCGGAGGCAATCCCAAAAGTTCTATCCCATTTTACCGACAATATTCTAATCTAAGCTGGTGTAGCTGCCATAATTGTCAACAATAAGATCTGTAACAAGGCTACCCATTGTTTTGTAGTTGTTGAAGTGTCACAGCTGGACTCCATTTATTGTAGATTTTCTTTTCCGTTCGTTTTCGTGGCATCTAGAAAATGAGAGGTGGCTTTAAAAATCGCGTAGGAAAATCTTTAAAAATGCAGAATTTATTTGCAATAATTGTGTATAATGTGTCTATGGTAACCAATCGTCACGGACTAAACTGAAAAACTGCATTGATCGAAATTGTACTAGAGTATCGAAATTGTACCATTTTTCTGATCGAAAATGTACTACTGGCGTGAGTGAATTACGAGTAAATAGTAGTGAATTCTGCCAAGAAATGGCAGCACATGTCACAGAGGCTTTCTCTGTAGGTGCCACTGAACATGCCAGAATGGAAAACAAGTTTCTAACGTCACTAATATAGAATTTGCAAGAGCGTGGAAACTAGAAAATTTATAAGAGCGCGTTAGACTAAGTAGCTTCACTTACTTCTTAACAGGGAAAAATTTATATCTCCGTAGTACAAAGTGGTGTATTCTTGGAAAACACAGGAGGAGCTGTAGGAACCTGCTACACTACAACGCCACACAAAGGCAAGTTCTACCAACACTAAGAGACTAACAAATGGCACGAAACCTTATGTTGATCGGAATTGTACCTATATCGAATTTGTACCACCTTACCCTATGCTTTGTTACTGTCGGCCGTCTGCACGTGAAAATTATAGCGACTGTGGAGGCACAGTATGCGAGCAGTAACAGCCCAACAGCAGTTTGCTACCGCGTTCAAGCTGAAGACAACCGGTACAAGTGTGCTAACAATCAAGAATTTGGTCGCAGGTTTGAGAGAACAGGCAGTGTTAGTGATGACAGTGTCGGCAATGTATGTCGTCCAAAAAGGGTGAAAAAGCCTGAAAACATCAAGAAGACACGGACCGTCTTTCAAACCAGCCCCAGGAAAACGATCAGACGAGTTGCAGAACAGGTAGGAATCAATAGAGAAACAAATTTTTGTTGAAGACCTGCATCTCTTCCCACACAAAATTCAAACCCGTCAGCCATTAAGGGACAGGGGCGTGGAACAGCGATTGTGTTTCGCCTTCTCTGTTGCCCACAGACTTTACGAACAGGGCTTTGATGTTAATACGGCTTGGTTTAGCAACGAAGCTAACTTTCATGTTGATGAGTCAGTCAGTAAGCAGAATTGGGACATTTGGGGGGGGGGGGGGATATTCGCATTTCGCGATCTGGAAGTCTCTTCACCCTCAAAGAGTGATTGTGTTGTGCGGAATGCCCAGTCACGAATAATCGCTATGATAGTCCTTCATGAGACGGTCGCAACCTAACGGTACGTGAAGATGTTGCAAGATGATTTCATCCCCATTATCCAAAGTGATCCTGATTTCGACGAGAGCCGGCCGCGGTGGCCGACGGGACTGAGGCGCTCCAGCCACGGTCTGCACGGCCACTACGGTCGGGGGTTCGAATCCCTCCTCGGGCAAGGATATTTGTGCCGTCCTAGTTCGTAAGTAGACCCCGTAGTTAAGTCCCATAAGCTATACATACATTTGAACATTTTTTTCAACGAGATGTGTTTCAGGCAAGACGCAGCTCTACCACGTGGAGAGTGTTTCATGTTCTGGAGGGGCACTATGTTGACCGCTTTCTAGGATTAGGTTAACCAGAGGCCGGTTTTCTGCCATATTCTTGGGATCTCAACACGTGAGACTCCTTTCTGTGGGTCTGTATTAAAACAAGCTGTACAGCAGTAACCCGAGAACCATTGCTGAGCTGAAAACAGCAATTTAGGAGGTCACCGGAAGCATCGAAGTTCCTACACTTTAGCGGGTCATGCAGAATTTCACAATTCGTTTGCGTTTCATCGCCATGGAAGGCAGACAAATCGAACTCGTCATAACCTAAATCCCAATATCTGTAGTGACGTTTACATGTTGAATAAAGCGTGGGTACGCCGTAGTTTGTATCTAATTTACGTTTTGTTTCATGTAGTGCAGTAATGGTCACCTTGTATCTACACAATCATCATAGTTAACATATAGTTTCGCGTTTTCATAACGTAAATCTGCAAAACTGAAAATTCTAGCCAGCGGGTTATCTATGCGATGGCGGATTTACATATTAGCCTACTAGGAACGGGCCCAGTGACGGCATCTTATGTGGGGCGGCATTTTTTGCTCTCTACTCATTTATTAACCCTGTACTTTTTAAAACAACTGCGCTTACAAACGTCAAAATTTTTAATATTGTCAAAAAACTTCCTACTTTAAATAATCCGTAAGAACGAAATTCTACAGTACAAGCTTGGAAATATACGTACTTTACTTGTTGATTGAATGAAAATTTAACATTGGGTTTCTGTTTGGTATCATCTTAATGATTGTTCGAAATATTCTGAAGTATGCTGTCAGGCAGCAATCTACAATAAAATGTTTGAAACGTTATTATTCCAAGAATGTTTTCGGCTTCTCCTTAAACCTACTATTTTTCCCCGTGAAAATACTGGGAAGCCTGAAAAGCAGTAATAAATTAATCAGCAGTTTATTACATACTGTAACATGTGTGGTCCTCAGTATTTGAAACCCGATTCTATTTAAATTTCTTGAAGAAATTACGGTGAAGTATCAATCAGGCCTCTATTACTGTAATGTGAAAGCTTTTTGATCTTTAACATCTGAGCTTTGATTTAAAGACATCCGTTTAGCCAAACAAGTTATACTGGGAATGTTTTAAATTTTTAAAAACAAGTTTATTCGAAACATCATAAGCAGAGTATCTAATAATGTGTGAAATACCCTACTCAATAGTTTAAAAAATATTTATTTATTTACTTTTTCTGATTACTGCGCAATGCAGTATTAAGCTTGTTTTATTCGCTGCCGTACACCAAGCATAAACAGTTCAGGAAACATATTTTGATTGAGCGCGACTAGACCGCTGATACGTCCTTCAGAACAACGAATAGCAGAGTACGCAAAACAGCTCCCAGCGTTCCCAGCCAAAACGGCAATAGGGTATTTGACTGTTTTCTAGAAATCGTTTTAAATTGTTATTTATGTCATATTATGGTCCGAACATCCTTTTTTACCTCGTGGATTTCAGTACTTCTTTTAAAAAAAATGAAATGAAATTCAAATAATTTGAAAGCCCGCTGAAACGCAACATTTGAGTCACGTGATGCCTGTGACGTCATACAACACGCCGCTGCTGCTGCTCTCGTAAGATAAACAAACACCTGTATATTGGTTGGGCCGAGGCCTCGTGTTTGGGCGTTAACGTTTGCATAATGACCTACAAATATTGCTTAGTTCCGTACTGTACCAATACATCTGTCAAGACTCCAGAAAAATTGTTCTTGCAGTATCAAAAAATGAGAAGATACGCAAAAAGTGGTTGACATTGGCGCGAAGAGATCCAAATGAAATAGCGGCTACTTAATGTGTGTATTTCTGTTCGTGGCTTCGTATGTCGACGAGTAAACGTAAATGGATTAGTTTGTAGTGTCAAAAGTAGTGACACATTCATATGAAACCAAATCTTGAATATGTAAGGAAAATACTGATATGCATGGCAGAAAGTTTACACACAATCGCAAACATTCACTCACAAAAACAACAAAGCAGAAAATCACTGTAATTTCGGCGCTATAAATTTATTCCATCGTGTCTCGCTCGCAATGTTTACGTGAAAGTGACATGCCTTTGGCTACGCGAAATGTGCGTTGCCAACCTACTAGCGATATGAAAACACCGCCGACGCAACCCGCTGTCCCTGTTTTAGACTATAGATATATTATATAACTATACACAAGGCATTTTTGCTGTATGTTACAAGTTTTGATGTTTCAATTTGCACCAGTATTAAAGTAGTTAAATAAAATTACTCCCTTAACTGGTTGCTTTACTGGGTTAAATTTTACTAACTACCCCTGTGACTGTTGGCAACAGATGCTGAATAGCGAGAATCATGAGACGTCGCTATTAGTCAATCGCGTGACAGCGCAAATATTTTGTCGTGAAACCTTTGATTTACGAGGGCAGTTACTTTTACTGACCGGACAAGGGTACATACAAGAATCATAGAGCAGGAAAAGTTGGAAAAGTATTATTTATTTACTTCATGGTCTGTACGATACACTAATTAGTCATTCTATGTGGTCTGAACATCTGGACAAAGATTTTCTATCGTGTTGTTGATGTTGCCAACATAATCAGTCAAGGCCGCTTGGATAGAAGATAAAATTTCACCCTTTATTGCATAATATGGTGACTTCAGATTAAATCTGCTGACATCAACAAATAGGGTACTTTTTCCCAATGGCATAAAATATCTCTCGAAATAATTAGCTTTAAAATGTAGGTATGCGTTACTTACAATGCAGTTTTCACGTTTCTTATTTCTGGCACGTAAAATTTTGAATTGTTTTTAAAGAATGAAGACACCATAATTGCATCAACTTTAGGGAGGTTTCCGCTGTCAGCCTTCACATAAGCATCTTCCATTGTGGCATAAAAACTGTAAACGCGTTTAGATCACGAAAAAACTGAACTTAAAGCGTCGAAATGGAGAACGCGTACAATAATACAGCTCCGACTTCTAGTTGCCGCGCTGTAGGTGTTCTATGACATCACCAGTACTTCAGCCAATAACGGAGCGTTTTCGATCACGTGATCTAATCGTGAAAATTGATGATTTTTCAAGCTTTAATTACGTAAAAATAACAGATGTTTTGTAAGAATTATGAGCGAAAATGCTGTCTGAATGTTATAATCATTCAGAATAACAACAATTCGAACCATATTTTTAACACTGGAAAATACCCTATTGTGAAGTGATCGCGTAATATTTATTATGAAGTATTAAATCACAATTAATTTCTTTATTTTTCTGACGACCGCTTTCGATACACTTAGGGAACCATCGTCTGGTCACTTGTGTGCTATGCTTTTGTTTCGTGGAGGCGCATGACATTAAATTGGTACGTCAATCATAAAACATTTGACATTGAGCAATGGTACATCAAACAAAACAGTTAAAATATTTAAAACACATTCTTCATTGTGTAAAAATGGAGCACGTGCTTTAAATATTTTAACTGTTTTATGTTTGAAGTACCATTTTAATGTCATGTCCCAACACGAAACGAAAACATAGTACAGAAGTGACCAGATGATGGTATCCTAAGTGTATCGAAACCGGTCGTCAGAAAAATAAAGAAATTAATCGTGATCTTGGCATTTTAATACTTCAAAGTAAGGAGATCGCTGACCTACCATAAAAAAATTAAATAATAGTTATTATTTAAAACATGTATTTTTTGGGGGGAGGTGCACCTTATATGATGTCCCTAAGAGCGCAAAATTTTTAAATCCGCCACTGTATCTATGATGTGGCATTACATTATATCACTTTGTGAGGTCTTATGTCAGTTTTCGTCTAATTTGTGGATTGACAGTCAGATGTATGCGTGAATTGTATTCCATTGTAGCTTCTTACGTAAATTTCGGATCGTTCTCATTTAAAGAAAGGGAGGTGAACGTTTATTTTAGTACCTGGCAGAAAAAAAACTTTTTACACAGATAAAAAAAAAACATCGATATTTGAGTCCGTCTCCGTTGTCTAGTGGACAACGTAGTGGGTTGCTATGCAGGAGTCCGGTTTCGATTCCCGGTCGGTTCGGAAATTCCGTCCGATTGGGGACGCCGAAGTGGCATCAGATAATGGCCACAAATGCCACACAAAATTGAAATATGGATTCGTTAATTTTGTTCCGATATTGACAACAGTCCAGCGCAGACATGTGCATTACGCTACACTCGTGTCTCAGTCTAGTGTCTATCTCTTAATTTACAGATAGTGTCCTATCAAATTTCCCAGGGTGACCTACATATTTATCTCCTGACCAGCCATCTGCTGTTCAACATCCAGATAGTCGTCTAGAACGTTGGTAAGGCAGGGAACACTCGAGATACCACTCAGCAGAGTATAAAAACGCCCGTAAAAATTGACAAAATTACATTTAGTAATTATGTGAATGTAAAGCTAAATTACGTGATTGTGAAGTACAGGGGTCATGACAAATTAACCAATTTTTGCCTGGTGTTGTTGACGGATGATCTCCATCCAAGAAGAAGGAAGATTAGGGTTAGCGTCCGGTCAATATCATTGTCATTATACGGATAGTTTTCGTCAGTGATGGGGAAAGATATAGGCTATTCCGTACGTAAGGCACTATCCCGACATTAGACATTAGTCTGGAGTTATTGAGGGAAATTACGGAAAACCTAAATCACGATGGCGGGAGGTGTGTTTGAACCCATCTTATCCTAGAGTTACGTGAAGATGTTATAAGTGATTTATTGTTCAATGCCGTTATTAATAATTATAAATCTCTTATGAGATCTTGATTTGCCACACGTCGCTTATATACATTAATGACTAGTTTCGAGTCGTTAAAGTCATTATCAAATCTTAATTGTCCAGTATGGTAAGACATATGTTTCAGATGAGCCGTCATCATTGTGGCAAGCTGTAAATGGTATGGTATTTCACTAGTGATGTGCATACCATTGATAGCTTGTCACAATGATGTCAGCTGATCTGAAACATATGTCTTACCATGCGTGGACAATTAAGATTTGATAATGACTGTTTAACGAGTCGAAATGTAACATCAATGTATATAAGCGATCTATGGCAAATAAAGATCTCATAAGAGATTCATAAACATTACATTCAAACCTGAATAAAATGTCAGGTAATTGTAAAATCCGTCATTAATATTGCCAGAAAGGTTTAACTATCTACGTAAGTAAGAGAAATTCATTTAATATTACCTGACATAGTCGGGTCTGGAGGCGATCTAATCGTTTTATAGTTTTCAAAATGACAAGCCAAGATTGCACACTAACAATTTATTAAATGACGACTGGTTTCGGTCTACTGTGTCACCATACGATGGTGACACAGTGCACCGAAACCGGTAGTCATTTAATAAATTGTTAGTGTGCGATCTTGGCTTGTCATTTTGAAAACTATAAGAAATTCATTTAGTTGGTAATGATGTGAAAGCAAAGATATAGTCTCACGTGTGTTCCTAACCCTTCGAAATATTCTTAATGAAAGTTAAACTTTATACCTAAAGCAAGAAAATTAAAGAAGTGTGCTTGTGAAAGTAGCAGACAGTAATGTGTCCAGACGTGTTCGTTGGTTTTCATTGTGTAAATGATCATGCACTTGATTCCATCGTACGTTATATTATTGTGTGATGCGCAAACATTTTGTTAAAAAACAGTAACCCCCTCTCTAAACAATTAAAATGTTTTGCAAATGAACAAATAAGAATTATTACCAATAGGTAAACAAGCACTGCTTTTGTAGTTCCAGCTTCATCAGCTATTAACACTTATTCAGTAAATTAGAATTTAAAAGAATTACGAATTTTCACTTTCCTCTTAGGCTGTAATGCACGTTTTTCACTTCAACTACACATATTTTTAGATGAATTTGAAACACACAACACCTGTGAAACCAGTTTCGTTTCCCTGAACAAAATTCTACAAAATTTCCTGTAGACATCACATACTTCTTTTCTCGGGTAGAATGTATACACAAAAATAATCACATGATGAGGCCATATCTGTCGTAATATTGGATCGAATACATATTCAAAGCCAGAAAATCGTTGCAAATTGCTTTCCGACACCATGTTATTCACTTAAGCACTGTAATATCTAGAATTTAAAACAGTTGTTGCACATTGAACACTATTATGCTGTTTTATAATTAACATGGATACGTTCAAAATGTTCAAATGTTTGTAGAACTTATGAGACTTAACTACGGGGTCATCAGTCCCTAAGCGTACAAACTACTTATGAACTACCTAAGACTAAGGACGGCACAAATATCCATGCCCGAGGAGGGATTCGAACCCCCGACCGTAGTGGCCGTGCAGACCGTGACTGGAGCGCCTCAGTACCCTTGGCCACCGCGGCTGGCTGGATACGTTCCTGCAGACTTTAACTTAAATTACAACATTCACTGGTATTAATTGTCTAATTACGTTGGCGACCGTTTCTTAAAGCTGCTTGCAGATTATTTTGTAATCGCAAATGTGTGGCGTAGTGTTATCTGGGTTGTTACGTGCTCTCTCTGATAACTAACTGTTAGATAACGAAGTTCTTAACGAGTAAAACTTGTTCCATTCAATACTAGTGGCTGGTGCAACAACAGGTTATGAATTTATCCCGCAAGTCAGTCTCAGTTGCAAAATTGTGCCCTTTCGAGGTATAATTAGATAGCTCACCACGTATCGTTTACATTGTCTGATGATGCTTCAAAAGGGCGAAACGCGTCATTGAAATAAAGAGAATTTTGCAACTGAGACTAACTTTCGGGGTAAAGTTCTTAACGATTCCTTGTCTGTTAGGACACACATACACGGTTGAAGCTTTAAAAATTCTCGCAGAGGGCAATCTTATGGTTTTATTGTTCTTTATAGTGAATAGTTGTAGTTGAGTACTGTAACTACCTGCGAATAGAGCAACAAATCGGTAACCGCTATAACATGACATAAATTAAGAACAAGAAGCAATCTCTGCGATATTTCTTCTTCTGTCGCTCCTGTGGTTGATGATACTATACTTTTGAGTGTCTACACATTCTTTAAAATATTTTCATTTTTGTTGATAATACTTGATTGATCATGGTAGCAGTAGTGACAGCCAGAATTTTTTCACTTGTACTTGTCTCTGTCCTTTGCAACAAATCAGTACTTATTTCAGCGTGGCAACAACGAAAGTTATTAATGGTACGTTATTTTGACGTGGAATAATCTAGGGGCATTTTTAACTGCAGTATTTTGTTGTCACTTTCGTATTGATTCTCAAATTTCGTCCACCAATGTTTACATCCAAACACTTTAATAGCAATTTTACAAGTTTGTAGACTTAATATGTTCAGTAAACACAAGATAAATGTATACTAGACTTTACGAAAGCAGTTGTTACAACAGATTAACAGCAGATGCAAATACGTGATCTAGATTGTTCGTCATAACAATTACTGTTCACAGTACGTTCGCAGCTCGTTTAGACCACGCATTTGCATTATAAACAAACCAAATTTTTCACTGTGGCACTTCCGTTGTTATCGTAAATCTCGGCTAAATGTTATACTTCGAACTGGAACTGTAATACTGATGGGTTGGTGAAATTTCATTATAGTATTTTTAGGACATTTACTACCAGGCCCGTCAATTCGCTGCTTCGATAAAGTCTGACAGAACTTGATCCACTTCCGTATACAAAAGTCAGTCTACATTTAAAACTGTAAATAGGTAAAATTCTCCAGTCGGTATAGCGTACTAGCTGTCAGCCAATAACCCAAATAACATGGTGGACGCTAGCTCAATTTGTCTCAAACAAGGCGGACCTACCGCGACTCTATGAAATTTAAGCTCGGTGTTTGAGGCTAACTGAACTGGCGTCCGCCGTGGTTGTTTTCTTTTTTTTTTTTTTTGTTGGGGGGGGGTATCAGGTAACTTCTGGTATGCCACACCCACTAGAGAATTTATCTATTTACAGTTCCATGTTTTAAATAAAGACTGACTATTGAATACGGATGTGCATCAAGTTCCGTCAGACTTTATCGAAGCTGCGATTTGACGAGCCTAGGAGTAGATTTCCTAAAAATGCGGTAATGAAATCTCACGTACCCGTCAATAATACAGTTCCAGTACGAAGTATAACAGCTGATTTTGCTATAATAAAGAAAGTACCGCTGTGGAAATATTTGTGTTGATTATAATGCAAATACGCGGTCCAAACTAGCTGCGAAACATACAGTGAACAGTAATCATAATCATGGATTATAACAATCATAATCATGGATTTGCATGCGCTTTTACAACTGCTTTCACAAAGCCTAGTATACAATTCCCTCGTGTTTACTAAACCTATTAAGTCTACAAACTTGTAAAATTGCTGTTAAAGGGTTTGGTTGTATACTTTTGTGGACGTAATATGAAAAGAAAAACAAAAGTGACAACAAAATACTGCAGTTAAAAATGCGCCTAGGTCAGCTGCCACAAAAGCATTTCAAGTCGAAATAAGGTGTCGTTAATAACTTTCCTTGTTGCAATGCTGAAGCAAGTAACGTTTGGTACATGAAATTTGAGTACAAAGACGAAAGTGATAACAGAATACTGCAATATAAAATGCGTCTGAGTCTGCTGCCACAATCGCATTCCACAGCGATATAATGTATCATTAATAACTTTTGTCGTTGCCACGGTGAAATTAAGTACATTTCATTACAAAGAACCTAGATATATATAAATGAAAAAATCCTGGCTGTTACTACAGCAGCCACACTTTACAAGGACTTTTTTTATTTTATTATTATTTTTGACACTGTCCCGTGCCTGTCGTCCTGGAGGGGTGGGACTACAAATCTGAACAGTTTTTTTTTTTTTTTTTTTTTTTTTTTTTTTTTTTTTTTTTTTGTAATACATGTATTTTAATGTGGACCCTCTCAGTTAGCCGTGTGGTCTAACGCACCGCTTTCCGAGACGGGGAGGCGTACCGGCCCCGGTTCGAAACTGGATGTGGTTTTTAGGCGGTTTTCCACATACCCCTAGGTGAATACCGGGCTGGTACCTAAGTCCCGCCTCAGTTACACGATTCGCAAACATCTCATAACACTTTACACTTCCACACCTATAACACTATACGTATACATTTGGGGTACACATTTCCTCTCGGCGGTCATGGTGTGGCGGCAGGAAGGGCATCCGGCCACCACTTAATTACTAACATGCCAAATCCGCATTAACAAGCCGACCCTGAAATATGTGGGAAAACGGCTAAAGAGAAAGAAAAAGGGATGTATTTCTAAGTGGACGGGGGGCCTCATTTTGTTTCCCGCCGTCTCGGGCTTCCGACAGCCATAGTCCGCCACTGGTTATATGGCAACCATGTTCGATCAGGTATTGTCAAGCACAAATGAAAATAATTTTGATAAGGTATAGACACTGAAAAGTGCGATACCAGCTACCACAGGAGAAACAGAAGAAGAAACATCTCAAAAACACACCATCACTAGGTAGAAAACAGCCTTTTTTCTTCTTTTTTTCTTTTTTTTTTTACCCTGTGTACTTAAAGGGAATTGCAGGATAGGTCATTTGAAGCTTCTCTCTTTGGACAGCTATGTGTCATTAGTCAGGAATTTTGTTTGAGTATAGACAAATTGAGATCAAACGAGGAAAAAAATTGGGTGTTCTTGCACGATGTACTTGTCGTTTTATCACTTCGATTTGTGCATTTAAATTCTGAACAATCCTTAGGCATATTTCAGCAGCAGAAATTGTACACATGATATACATTAAATACAGCACTACAAGCTCAACAACAACATACGATAGACGGACTCCTCTCACGTGTGCTGATCATCTAAATATGGCGGCCGAGATTACACAGGTTGCCGCAAAGATCGCTGTAACTCGTAAGAATGTTCTAATGCTTGTATAGTCTATGGGACTTAACTACGGGGTTATCAGTCCCTAAACTTACAAACTACTTACGAACGAGGACGGCACAAATATCCATGCCCGGAGGGGGGATCCGATCCCCCGACCGTAGCGGCCGTGCAGACCCTGACTGAAGCGCCTCAGTCCCCTCGGCCACCGCGGCCGGCGAAGATATTTTCAACATTGAAGATAATTACCTACTGATGTCTGTGATTGAAGTAAAAGGTGCCTGTTTCAGTAAAAGTTTCAAGGCCTCGTAAAAGACGACGGGGGGGGGGGGGGGGGAGGCAGAGTGGTGCGAATCTGTTTGCACAGCGGAACCGTCGGTGATGAAAACTCATGTTATAGGTATCAATCAGCATCTCGTGGTCTTGTGTATAAAAGAGGATGACTAGTGTTTAGCCTTACTCAGGAATGCGTGAATAGTCAGGGGCCTTTCACTCCGTCACTTGTCTGAGAAACTGTTCGATATCCGAACGTGCAACAAGATGTCTTCGCTGCAAACGTTGTCACTTGTTATTTCGCTGTCACCCGGCTCGTACGCCGCATCGTTCGGCAGGTCTGACCGGCGGTGGTTAAGCAATCCAAGGGCTACTATGTATGCTTCATGAGGCGTTCGCATAACCGCGATGTATATTATTGCGTACGATTTAGTCATATTTACAGAAGAAAAGGAGGAAACATTTTTTAATATAATCCAGTTTTCGCGCAATTTCGCACTTTCTTCCGAAAAAAAGAAAAGAACCTTATACTAGTCGAGACCTCTCCTCCCCACGCGAGATTGGGCGAAATTGGGGTCGATTTCCACACTGCCTCCCAAGCACCTCACATAATTAATAGAAGATTCATTACCTTATCGCAAACTCCAATTTGCAGCATCCTGATGACGTCAAATGCTTAAAACTCGATCAACGTCACCGAAAAGAAGGTGGTGTTCGTATAAATTGTCAATAAGCACAGAGGATCTAACATCCCGTTATCACTTAATTCCATTTCGAGACTTTTTATTATTTATAAAATACTGCAGTAGGATATGCTCAGTTCAGTTGCAGTTTTACCGGTTTTCATACACGTCCATTTACAGTTACACAGTGAGACAGCGTCTACTTGCATTACTCCATTGTTTTAGCTGCAGGCCGTGACATCAGAGCACTTGTGGTGAGGCTTTGTTTCTGAGTGGCGTTGATACAAGCTGAGGTCATTGACTAGTGACGTCATAGATAGGCTACAGCTCTAACAATCGTTTACAAACATAGACCAAAGATAATAGAGACTGCGCGTCTCACTGTCTCTGCTGCGTTCTGGATTGAAACCAACATCTGACGTTTCTGCCTCATGCGTTTTCGATATTATGAGCAACAGTTTTTCTGAAACCAAGCATTCATTTTAACAATAAAAGACTGTCTGTATTCCTGTAACACACGTAGTAGTAACGGTAACGAAGTTTCTACAAAATTTTCTTAATGTATAACAATGAAACAATGAATGTTTGTTTGTTAGCATTTTACGCGCGCCGTTCCGTTCTTCCGATTGTGATGAAACTTGGTCAACGTTTTGCTTACTCTTTCGCTGAGACTATAGGCATCATTATATGCCTGTAGGACCCATAGTTCACGAGTTATGACATCACGAACATTTAGATGCAAGGAAAACTGCTGCATTATCAATATCATTTAAATATATTACTTCTTTGCTACTAAATGTATTCGCAAAATTATTTTGCAAATAGTACCCATTTATGCCTATGAATGTACACTCTTTGACAAAAAACCTGGCCGCCGGCCGACCGCCGCTGAGCCTAAGTCCGAGCCGATCGCTACATGGGACAATAAAAGTGGCCGCGCTGATTCGCTCTAAGTCCAGCTATCTGCACAATCTGGCAACACTGCAGACTGCGGGAGTTCATACAGCACTTCTTGTGTGCAGTTAGAAGTAAACTGGGTCAGCTCCCTCCACGGTCTTGCGGTAAAGTGCGCGACTTGCATGTTCAGTATTAGCCATCGGAACCGACTGTTGACAAAAATTTTTAATTCACGTCACTCGTTCATGCTCATGCCCCATGTGAAAGGGAAGCGTATTTCATTTTTTGGTACACTGGTAATAACATTTCGGCCCAATAACATCGCCGCCTATGGCCGCAGCACTTGGCAGAGCTCTCCGCGGCCCACTCGCCGGCAGCAGCGGTGGCGGCGCTACACAGCGCTGCCTCGCCCTCTGCCCACAGCGCCTGCCGCCGCTCATCGCCCTGGATGTGTTAAACGCGTTACTCTTGAGTGGTGATCCACAAAAAACGTTGAGATTCGTATTTCACACAGGATATAACGAAGCAGACCACCTATTTTGAATGATGAGCATATAATACATTAGAGAGGCAAAAAATTGTCATTGTCCAATCCAATGGCACTCTACGATGGTTAACACTTATTTGTGATTTAAATCTCGATCCTTTTCCTTTCAGAAAAGCCTTTCATGTAATTTGTTATTGTCATCAGTTCATATGTTTTCATCAAGACACAACATGTAACTCACTAAAATGTTTTAGTGTCGTTGTTTCACTCCGTGCGGTAAATGAATGAGCTAAATTATGTGAATACGTTTCAGTGCACGTTCTAAAGCAATACAGGCACACTGCAAGGTTCGTGTCTTCATGTCTCATTTCTACAGGAGATATTTCACATCAATGGAGATGAATTCGAATTTCTTCGAAGGCGTTTGTATGGTGAAGCAAAGAAGACATCTAATACCATTTCCATAATTTTAAGTCGACCTTTCTGAAAGACTTATTGTATAAAGTTTTTCTTATGATTCCGTTAAAGAGTTTCTTCTTGCAATCTGCAGCGTATAAAGTAAAATAAAATGAAATTATATTCCATCCCCAGACGCACTTTCTCCAACCAGGATTAGAACTGCCGACTCACACTAGTAGGGCTGCATGACAAGACACAAGCAGAACCACACAGCCAAACACACACTGTGGCATCGTGCCCTCAGTCTCTCACATATTCAATGCTGAGCCTCTAACGCATCGCGAAAGAACCTGAAAGTCACCTACACAAATAACTACATTCCTTGAGTGCAAAAGTAAAATTTCTGTCTCTCATTTCACGACGGCATTACAAATCATTAGTCATGAAACTAGAAAAGGAATGTCAAGTGAACTTAGTGAGACAATTCAGTACCACTTGAGGAAGTAACTTCACTGTCACAGTGTTGCCAAATATCAGCAACGATGTTGCCAGTTCTTAGCTGTACTAGGAAGACCTGTGAAGCGATAAGCGACGCGAAATCGCGCTAGTCTCATGCGGGCTTCTAGAGGGGAGTCGCGCATTTCGGTTAATATGCGGCGCTGTCTCCTGATAGATTCAGCCGTCACATTTACGATGCAGATATTAAATTCGTCCAATGAGGCCGAAACTATCGTTTAAATTTTTTGAAGCTTTACAGCATTATGATATTTCAGCAAATGACTAGAGAAAAAAATACTGATATTATGCTTGCAACATACGGCAGGTCAAAGTCTGAGATATATAAACTTCCATCACGATTTCAGTTTCACCCCCCTCCCCCCAAAAAAAAGACTAATACAATTGCTTTGATACATTTCGACAAAAGTTAATTTTTTATGAAAAGTTACTGGAAATCAATGATGCCCCATCCGTCTCGAAAAACTTGAAAGGGACTGCGTTTCAAAATGCAACCTTACGACTGTACAAGTAATATTTCATGTCTTCTACGTGTTGGTTTGCTTGAAAGCCAGCCAGAAGAAACATAGTTAACTGATTATTTGTGCAACACAGTAATTATTTTACTTAAGTATTCAGAAGACTGGATATTTAAAATTACGGCCATGAACACAGAAACTAAACTGTATATGTGGGCAACGTGCAATTCTGATGTTTTTCCTCTGCAAACGTATACATATAATCTATAGACTACTAAGCAGCTTATTGATTTCGTAGTGTTACAGCCTTGATGGGCCAACAAATGATGATGAGAATCCGAACCCATGTGTCTGATGGATTTTTCGAACGTTGCAACCTATGACTTGCACGTGTTGTTGCTTAGTATCTGTCGTCACGATGTTAAATCAACAGAAATTGTTAAAAACATTTTACCTATTTTCTCCTATTGTCCCATTTTTCGTCAAACCACACATTATTTCTGGTCTCTTGGCCACATGGGAAACAAAGCTTTTGCAACTGAATTAATGATAATAATGATGGTAATAATGATAGTAATCAATGATATTTACGGCATTACAGCAGAATGATAAAGATTACAATAACAATAGAAAATGACGATCTCTTGGTTGACACAAAGCAATGAGTTTTGGTATTTCGTTGCTGAATGCCATTTATGATATTTTTCAGAGGAGAAAAATAGACCTGAAGCCACACACATCACTAGTACAACGATACCCCACTAATCAACTATGCTTGCTGTAGATGAGAAAACGAGAACGGCGCCACCGAGCTAAAATGAGATTACTCGTTCAGTTATCTGACATTTTTTGGCAGTTAATACAGACAGTCCCGACATAAAACACAAAATTATTTGCAATTTAAGGAGTGGTAGACCTTTCTGCGGTCGAAAATTTAATTCAGGATAACAGAGTCATTTAAATGCAATGACTAATCTCATATCCTCATGAATATTGGAAAATACCTCGAATTCTGGAACTAAGGGAACGATCAGAGTTTCCTAGCATCGTAAGCAATACTGCGAAGCTATAGGAAGAATTTATTGGCCATCCCACAATATCCTCATTCCTACAAACAGCTTGCTTCAACTGGCTTTTATCCATGCTGCGCTACCAACGCCCATTCTAAGTAAGGCTTCAGTCCGAAAGCAGACAACATCATTGAAAATGCTGATGAATAGATGACTTACGTTCATCAACTTCCGGGGAGAGTTTCTTTCAACGAAACGGAGAAAGTGTGAAATGACTACTTTATCCAAAGTTCCTACGGACTTTTGTCCCAAATTGGACGTATATACGTTCAGTCTTGTCATACGCGGCTCACATTCCAGGAATATCACCAAAATGAGCATCTGGCGGGTACCGTCCTAGAGCAGCTATTACGCAACTTTTTACCGATAATCATAAAATTGACAAGACGGCTTTTGCTGCAGAATATAGTGACTTCTATTACATCCGCATAACCTTTCCCAATAAGAAACTGTTTTCTTCGTATAGTGATGCCCCTGTTTAGGTGCATTATAATGTTAGTGTTTAATGTTGCTTCAAAAGCACTTTTTGTCTTAAATATTTTTATATTTGCAGGTGATTCTAAGTAATTGTAATAATTAGTTTCCCTTCAAATTACTCCATTCATTCGATCTGTTATTTGT
Source organism: Locusta migratoria (assembly GCA_026315105.1). Taxonomy (NCBI): domain Eukaryota; kingdom Metazoa; phylum Arthropoda; class Insecta; order Orthoptera; family Acrididae; genus Locusta; species Locusta migratoria. The sequence goes on from CM048751.1 coordinate 124,073,321, forward strand.
AAAGTAATTGCAACCACCAAAAGTGAAATTGTCCTATAAACCAAACCTTTCGGTTATCTTAGGTCATTCCTATATGGGCAGAACACTTTCATCTGAAATATCTCCACGAAAGGCAGAGAAGCGGACGGTTCTCTGTCATAGTAGAGTTAGGCTCGCTTAGCTAGTCCTCTGTGCAGAAGACATGTAATTATATATTGAAGAAAGAAGTCATATCTAAGAAACTTGCATATTAATTTTATTTTTCTCGTGTATTTACATTCTTTCAGTTTATATTTGCCTTTACTTCTCACAAAATAATGAGATATATTTTTCTCTGCTAGTAGCTACCTTTGGTCGTTTCCGACCGCATTACATTTTCCGTTGTCTCTAGACGGATAATACTTTGTCTCTGCCGATCCCAGATTTCACGTCGAAAGAAAACATGTGCTCCACCTAATTCATTTCGCAGTAGGCGGTCGTATTTCCACCGTCGGTATATTTACTTGTACAAATATTGTTCGTAACCATAAACAGTTTGCTCTTGCTGTTCATCTCCTTAATATTGTTAAACACATATTTTCCCTATAATTCTCCTCGTGAAGTGTTTGAACTGCTGTGCTTTATTATTGTTAGTACCATTAGTTTTTATTTCAAGTTGATCTCTGAATTTGTATTTTGTATTACCGTTATATTTGTTTGTTCAATATGTTTCACAATATTGAAGATCAACAAGTTATCATATCCATTAATATAAGCGACTTAGAGCTAATGTATAACGTTCATTTTAGTCTTGTTTCATCCGTAAAAGTTGCTCTGAAAATCTGGAGCACTTCTTTTAACACTCTTAATTTCAAAACCATACGTAGGCAGAGGACATTCAAGGATTGCTCATTTATTAACTTCATTCACAATGATAATTTGGAACAAATTTATTTACAAATTTTGTACTCAGTCCATTTAATTTTTATGATAGCGGTAAAATTACAGCTTTGCGCAACCTAGGGCATCTGTTCAAAATCAATGAATAAGAGATTCATCAATACTTTTATTTACTATCTTTTAACAAGCAACAGTGCAATTGCTTTCCCTAATATTTTTCTAAACCATGGCACAATTCATAGATCAATTTTAATCGTTGTAACACGTGATTATTAGGTTGCTTTATTGTCTACTGTGTTTTTGTTACAAATTTTACAATTGATTTTATACTCACGATAGGCCAGACACTTAATTAACGTAACTCAGAACCGCGTGATAATGCAATATTTACTCGCATTCGTTTTTGCTACGGAGCGAGTTGGTGCATTGGTAACACACTGGACTCATATTCGGCTGCATAGCGCTTCGAATTGGCCTTCGGCCATTTGGATTTGAGTTTTCCATGATTTTCCTAAATCAGTCTACGCAAATGCCGGAATGGTCCCTGCGGCAGGGCACGGCCGATTTCCTTCCACATCCTTATCATGACAATCCGAACTTCTGCTTCGCTCTAATGGCCCCCTTATTGAGGGGATGTTAAATCGTAACCTTCCTTCTTTCTTTCGTGTCTCGTGTGCAATAGAGCTTACTTTGTTCATGTTTCCGTTTGTTGGTACAAATTTTGCAGTTCATTTCAAACCAACTGCCCTCTGAACAAGAGACCTTGAACTTTCAACTTAACTTAGAACTGGATGACACTGCTTCATTAACGCCATTTCTTAATTGGTGTGTGGTGGAGGGCACTTTTTATACAACTGCTGTTTCTCTTCCAGTCGTGAGTGGTTCGCCGTTAAAACTATTTCTGGTAAGACTTAGTGTGAGTTCATATCGCCCTATCTTTTACCTTCGCGATCTTTTCGTGGCTAATACAGAAAAGAGGTCAGGTGAAATAGAAATAAAACAAATGTATCGAATGCCTCTGTTGTATTCTCATAAAAACGGTTGAAACTGAATGAAAAATTTCACACATACAAAATTTGAAAAGTGTAAAATAATCATTCAGATGGAAAATGCATAGAAACGTTGTTTTAAAATAGACTAAGACGTATAAAGTAACTTTTGTCCTCTCGATAATTGCTACCGCGTTAAGGATAGTTCTAATAAATTTTCGAATTTTTAATAGCTATGTCAGACATCATAGTAACACTGGAACATAAAGTGTTCTTGCATCATGAGTAATGCTAACAGTAGCGTTTAGTGGCCACCAACGTGAAGGGTAATTTATTTCATTAACGTTCTGAAGTTGATAAGAGGTATGACGCGGTGGCGGCAGCCACGATCGTTTCGGTAAATGCGGCACAACGAGCGAGCGAAGGCGCGCTCGTCTGGAAATGGAGAAGGCGGAGCGCGCCTGCTGGAGGGATAGTTTTCGTTCTGAACAGAGGAAACCATCAAAAGGAGCCTAACAGATATTCGGTAGACCTCTTGGAACTTACGCGTTTTGACTTTAACGTAAGAAATAAATGAAAGTCACGAATTGAATTGAACATTGCAATGTATAGTAAATTAATGTCGTCCGCTATCTGCGACGACACCGATCGAATGATAATCTATCGACGTGAGATACCTGGCACCTAAAAGTCGCCATTAAGTTTGTACTTTCAAACCTATCACCGCGCTGTAATGACCACGTTTCAATTAAAACTATGTTTAAATCGCAATCGGCCATGAGACTACGTAACATTTTATGAAATCAACGAGGCAGGCAACAAAGACAGGTCCGGAATCCATTGAGCACCTCATCAAGGAACGTGCTCAAAAAAATCAAATGGAACGCTATTTATCGTAGCAAGATGTTCTGTCAATAACAGGTCGCTTGTAATTTCCATATTGGCCTGTGGACATTTTATTTTATTAGGAAGCAAACTCGAAGGAAACTGGACAAATTTGGGTATTTAGGAAGACTTTTCTGCGACAAATTGTGAGTCTTATTGTTAGTTAATGGAGTACAGTAAACATAACGATAAGTCCTGTATATGAATCAACCATAAACCGAGAAATAAAACTGGTAATACGCTCAAAAGGGATTCATTGATTTTTTTATTTTTTTTTTTATTTTTTTTTTTTTTATTAAGGTCCAGGTCCAAGACCGTTTTCACGTTTTTAATTGCCCATCTTCAGGTGTTAATTTTTTTCATATGAAAATTTATTAAAGAGACACAAGGTTCTAATTGCTTTCATCTGTCATGGGAATAAAATTTCATTAATTAGGCTCAGATATATGGAACCAGTCCAACAGAAATAATCACTGTCATTCAGAATAAAAACCAAGGACATTAAAATGTGGGACAAATAGTCGCGTAATTTTGATTACTGTATTTTCAATTAAACCAGTAGATGGCCGACGAAGTGAAGGAGTACAAACCAAAGAAAACTGTCCAAAGAATCGGGGAAACCGATAGATGATGGATTTGTATTTTGCTCATCTTTGCATCAAGTATTATGGCAAGGTAATACGAATATGCGCAACCACCCAGATTCTCTGTTTTGTTACAGCTTCATGAGGACTAAATTCATTTAGGTAATATTCCTTGAATGTGAGACGCGTTTGACAAGACTCAAAGTAGATACAGTCGATGTTCGCACAACAGTGCCTAGTATCATTGGAGAAAATGATGGTTCACATTACTTTTTCGTTTTGTTACAAAAAGCTCAAACTGAAAGTTGATGAGGGTAAGTTATCAATTCATCATTATTTCTTCTCAATTCATGGCTAAAACCCAGTTGAGGCCAGATACTAGTATGACTGAGAATATTGTGGGCTGTCGCTTTCAAGATGCGAAGTGTTTGATACCTTACTGTTTAGTGACGGATGATGCAACGTTCATTTCCAGCAAGCAAATTGCTTTTGTAGATATCCAACAAAGTAATTGTTTTAGTCTTTTTTTTTTTGGGGGGGGGGTGAAACTGAAATCGTGATGGAAGTTTATATATCTCAGACTTTGACCTGCCGTATGTTGCAAGCATAATATCAGTATTTTTTTCTCTAGTCATTTGCTGAAATATCATAATGCTGTAAAGCTTCAAAAAATTTAAACGATAGTTTCGGCCTCATTGGACGAATTTAATATCTGCATCGTAAATGTGACGGCTGAATCTATCAGGAGACAGCGCCGCATATTAACCGAAATGCGCGACTCCCCTCTAGAAGCCCGCATGAGACTAGCGCGATTTCGCGTCGCTTATCGCTTCACAGGTCTTCCTAGTACAGCTAAGAACTGGCAACATCGTTGCTGATATTTGGCAACACTGTGACAGTGAAGTTACTTCCTCAAGTGGTACTGAATTGTCTCACTAAGTTCACTTGACATTCCTTTTCTAGTTTCATGACTAATGATTTGTAATGCCGTCGTGAAATGAGAGACAGAAATTTTACTTTTGCACTCAAGGAATGTAGTTATTTGTGTAGGTGACTTTCAGGTTCTTTCGCGATGCGTTAGAGGCTCAGCATTGAATATGTGAGAGACTGAGGGCACGATGCCACAGTGTGTGTTTGGCTGTGTGGTTCTGCTTGTGTCTTGTCATGCAGCCCTACTAGTGTGAGTCGGCAGTTCTAATCCTGGTTGGAGAAAGTGCGTCTGGGGATGGAATATAATTTCATTTTATTTTACTTTATACGCTGCAGATTGCAAGAAGAAACTCTTTAACGGAATCATAAGAAAAACTTTATACAATAAGTCTTTCAGAAAGGTCGACTTAAAATTATGGAAATGGTATTAGATGTCTTCTTTGCTTCACCATACAAACGCCTTCGAAGAAATTCGAATTCATCTCCATTGATGTGAAATATCTCCTGTAGAAATGAGACATGAAGACACGAACCTTGCAGTGTGCCTGTATTGCTTTAGAACGTGCACTGAAACGTATTCACATAATTTAGCTCATTCATTTACCGCACGGAGTGAAACAACGACACTAAAACATTTTAGTGAGTTACATGTTGTGTCTTGATGAAAACATATGAACTGATGACAATAACAAATTACATGAAAGGCTTTTCTGAAAGGAAAAGGATCGAGATTTAAATCACAAATAAGTGTTAACCATCGTAGAGTGCCATTGGATTGGACAATGACAATTTTTTGCCTCTCTAATGTATTATATGCTCATCATTCAAAATAGGTGGTCTGCTTCGTTATATCCTGTGTGAAATACGAATCTCAACGTTTTTTGTGGATCACCACTCAAGAGTAACGCGTTTAACACATCCAGGGCGATGAGCGGCGGCAGGCGCTGTGGGCAGAGGGCGAGGCAGCGCTGTGTAGCGCCGCCACCGCTGCTGCCGGCGAGTGGGCCGCGGAGAGCTCTGCCAAGTGCTGCGGCCATAGGCGGCGATGTTATTGGGCCGAAATGTTATTACCAGTGTACCAAAAAATGAAATACGCTTCCCTTTCACATGGGGCATGAGCATGAACGAGTGACGTGAATTAAAAATTTTTGTCAACAGTCGGTTCCGATGGCTAATACTGAACATGCAAGTCGCGCACTTTACCGCAAGACCGTGGAGGGAGCTGACCCAGTTTACTTCTAACTGCACACAAGAAGTGCTGTATGAACTCCCGCAGTCTGCAGTGTTGCCAGATTGTGCAGATAGCTGGACTTAGAGCGAATCAGCGCGGCCACTTTTATTGTCCCATGTAGCGATCGGCTCGGACTTAGGCTCAGCGGCGGTCGGCCGGCGGCCAGGTTTTTTGTCAAAGAGTGTACGTACAACTCTATTTTAATGTACCATGTATTGTTTGAGATATGACGTTATAAACACTGAGACGGTGATGAAACTTTGCAATCTACATCTTAAAAAGTCACTGATTTTGTATTGTACGTGGAAAAGGGTACTTTACCTATAAACGTAGACAAAATCTACGGTTGTATTCCGATCTTGATGAAATTTTGCACACTAAACATTCAAAACAAGATGAACATCGCCTTCTACCTTAGATTACATACGATTCATGGCGGAGGGCGGAAATGGACAGGGAAATGGGTAGGAAGACACGAACAGAGAAAGGCGAAATGAGGAACAGAGAGATAGAGGTGAGAAGAGCATGTCTTACATGGTCATGTTACAGTCTTATTTGAAAATTTTCATACATAAAGGAATACATATACAAAAACAATGTACAAATACGTATAATAAAATCAAGCAAAAAAAAAAAAATGCTATAATTGAATATCTACAGCTTTGTTGTCACCAAATCCAGCTCACTGAATCCTCCAGCAAATTTCCATAGTGCACACTCTTCAATCTGGTGCTGCATAGTTTGCACAGGAATACCACAGTCACACGCTGGGCATCCAAGTATCCCCATTCATACAAACAGGCACTCCATCCTCCATGCCCTGTACGTAATCGGTTCAGGGACGTCCGTAGTTTTCTGGGAAGACCGAATCCATTCACACGTTTTGTAGGGTCAGTTATAAGACGAGAGTTAGCCGGACGAAATGTTTCCAAACATCCTTCCATTCTTGTCAGACATCGTAAACAAGGGGCGCATCTTGCATTGGCCATGGTTGTTTCCTGGATTTGAGTCTGCTGGTAGGTATATTCCGCAGCTGATTGTACAGAAGTGAGTTCTTGTGAGTGGACCTCTTGTGGAACTCTCTTACTGCTGCTGTTTCTCGTCTTAGTGATGGAGGTGGAATATTACACAATACAGGCAGCCATGGAAGTGGAGGTGTATCAGCTCGTTATGAGTCAAAATACGTAGAGATTTTACGAGTGTCGATACTCGTTGGACTAAGGTATGATCTACTTTGAGCTTACGATTCACTTGCGGTTTGTGATCGCGGCTATCATCATATTGCGTAATTGTTTAGAGGATTGTTGGTTAGCTCGACAAATCTCTAGGGGTCCGATAGAACGTTTGCGGTCTATGTGATGTACTTAAGGGCTTTTTAATTGGTAAATTGCACTTGGAGGGTAATCAGAAAAACGTGTAGAAATATTATGTTGGATGTATTTGTATCTGGCAGTGGTTCTTTGCATTTTCCTGAAAGTGATAACTAGTCGGAAGAGTCTCTCGTTGGTTTGTGTTATAAGCATTTTCGATCATTACATTGCACGTATGTAGTTGTACTGTAAGCAAAAAGTATAGACACAAACTGTCATCTGCCGATGAACTGACTGTCGTCTTGCACTGTGTACTGTCGCCTGTGAAGACGAAGGTGCGCTACTTTCATTGTCAAGTTTTTGGCTTACACATTTTTGTCTGTGTAATATTATTCCGAGAGGTATTAGGATGTTAGCGCAGACAGCCACGGTGACGGATGTTATGGACTGTGGAGGGTCTACTAAATTTCATTGTGTTTAAGCAATGTCTACTATTATTAATAGAAAGAATCAGCTCTTATCGTCTGTACTTTGACATAGAACTTCGAAATATGTGAGGTTTGTTAGTGTTTGATTGTGACAAAATTTTTAACATTGAGGTAAAGTGGGGTGTAGGCTAGCATCCTAGTTTATAGAATGCACATCTTCGTTTGCGGTAGACAACAACTAGTAATTATCGATTTAAAAAATTCAGGGTTCGTTCCATTGGATTGAAAAAAAAATGTATTTAACACTCGTAAAGATCTTGAATTGTGTTTGGAGTAAGAATGTTAGTTTCTCTCTGTCTATATTCTGTGTAAAGGGCTGGTTGATCTTGCTCTACAGCAGCGAAAACCTATTGAAGGCGTGTTGGATCCGAGCGCTCATGGCAGGTAAAGTACTGCCGTTATGTCCTCTCGGTAGTGGGGGAGATGTTTGTGTTGTGACTCACCATTACATTACCTAACAGAATGTAGCAAGATATAGTATACAGTGTTTCTCAGAGACATTAGGTGGCGAACGAATTCCAGAAATAAAACATTTTAAAAAAAGGCCCAAATGTTTTCTTGTGTTATAATTGTTTTTAAATAACTGGCGATGAATGTATGTAAGTTTTATTATCGACACTTCATTTGTTTTCAAGGTATTGATAATTATGGGTGAAAATTATAAATTTTCTGCCAAAGAAATTTAGTTCGCCGGCCACGGTGGCCGAGGGGACTGAGGCGCTCCAGTCACGGTCTGCACGGCCACTAAAGTCGGGGGTTCGAATCCCCCCTCGGGCATGGATATTTGTGCCGTCCTTAGTATAAGGTAGTTGATAAGTAGTTTGTAAGTTTAGGGACTGATGACCCCGTAGTTAAGTCCCATAAGCTTCACAAACATTTGAACATTTGAAATTTAGTTCATGAAGGGTTCTGATCAGGTATCAAACCCAGGACTCCTGATGTCCCTACCTAACCCCCACATCACGCTTCCACCGCTCCCAAACGATCTACTACCAAACACATTTGATTTTAATGTACGTACAGTTTCCTTGTCTTTACTGGTAATTGTTTATAAACAACTATTGTTATGCTGTTTCAGGCTTTCCCGACGTAACATGTTCTTGAATGGTTCACGGGAGTACCGTCGGATACTATTGTAGTAATCGCACAATATTTCTGCGAGACAGCTGCTCGCCATCTTCAGGTGAACTGCCGCTGTTGCTTCTCTGCTCGCAATATATATAGTGGCTTGTTACCACGGCGCAGGCGCCGCTGCTGTGACGTCATGGCAGACCAGAGCGTCGACGGCGTGAACATGGAGAGCCCCCCACCGCAGGGCCGTTGAGCGGGCCGCTGGTGGTCTGCGCAGGCGCGGCGCGGGCAAGAGCGGCCGCTGGCCAAGGACCCCTTGTGCGCGCGCCAACCGGGGGAAAAAAGTGCGTGTTTTACGCGACTTGACTTTGATGACCCATCTGCGTCGATTGGTGACCATCGTCTGTCTGCGCCTGATGCTGCCTCAGTACTGCCAAGGCCGGTTCCCATGCTTTACTAAGTTGGAATCCCGTGTCTCTATTAATTAAATCTTTTGCAATGCGTATTTCGACGGCATCTTTAATGATTGAGTCCCAGTAGGTGGAAGCGGAGGAAATGATCTTGGTCTCTTCGTAATTCATGCAGTGCCCCGAAACAAGACTGTTAAGCCACAGCCGATTTTTCTGGTTGACACAATCTTGTATGGCGTTTATGTTCGTCGCATCTGTCTTTCACTTACAACTCATTGGGGCCGCGCTGGAAGAGGACATTTTACATCTTTTTAAACATGTGCTCACCTCGACCTACTTTTTATTTAACAACGAATATTTTGAGCAGACTGACGGCGTTGCTATGGACAGCCCTCTGTCTCCCATAGCAGCTAATCTTTTTATGGAAGATTTCGAGGACAAGGCCCTTCAGACGGCGCCATTGAAACCTAAATGATTTTGGAGGTATGTGACGATACCTTCGTTGTATGGCCACATGGGTCTGCCACATTGCCTTCATTCGTAGACCATCTCAACTCACTCCACCCGAACATCTGTTTTACCATGGAATTGGAAGAAAACGGTAAGGTCCCGTTTCTGGACGTCATGGTTCGCCGAAATGAAGACGGTTCCTTGGGCCATGGTGTGTTTCGTAAACCTACGCACACCGACCTGTATCTGAAAGCTACGAGCTGTCATCATCCATCTCAACACAGCGGTGTACTACGGACACTCGTACACAGAGCAAGAGCGATCTCAGATGCAGATTGTATAAAAGCAGAACTCAACCATCTTCGCTCTGTGTTTTGCCCAGAACGGCTACACTGAGAAACAGATTCGTGCTACATTTCGACCAGCTCGCTCGAAACCTGAAGAGGAACTAGAAGAAACGGAGAGCTCCACTAAGATGGTTTTTCTCCCCTACGTCGGTGGTGTGTCCTTCAAGATTGGCAGACTGTTTAAAAAACATAATATAAAGTGTGTCTTCCGCCCTCCAGCGAGAGTTAAAGACAACCTCGGCCTCAGGAGACCGGGAATATACAAAATCCCGTGCCAGTGTGGAATGTCTTATATTGGACAGACGTGTCGCACTGTGAAAGACAGATGCGACGAATATAAACGCCACACAAGACTGTGTCAACCAGAAAAATCGGCTGTGGCTGAACGCAGTCTTGATTCGGGACACTGCATGAATTGCGAAGAGACCAAGATCATTTCTTCCGCTTCCACCTACTGGGACTCAATAATTAAAGATTTAATTAATAGAGACATGGGATTCCAACTTAGTAAAGCATGGGAACCGCCCTTGGCAGTACTGAGGCAGCATCAGCCGCAGACAGACGATGGTCACCAATCGACGCAGATGGGTCATCGAAGTCGAGACGCGTAAAACTCGCACTTTTTCCTCCGGTTGGCGCGCGCACAAGGGGTCCTTGGCCAGCGGCCGCTCTTGCCCGCGCCGCGCCTGCGCAGACCACCAGCGGTCCGCTCAACAGCCCTCCGGTAGAGCAGGAGGCTCTCCATGTTTACGCCGTCGACGCTCTGGTCTGCCATGACGTCACAGCAGCGGCGCCTGCGCCGTGGTAACAAGCCACCATATATATTGCGAGCAGAGAAGCAACAGCGGCAGTTCACCTGAAAATGGCGAGCAGCTGTCTCGCAGAAATATTGAGTGATTATTACAATAGTATCCGACGGTACTCCCGTGAACCATTCAAGAACTGTTGTTATGATTGAATGTTGCTTAGGAACAGTATAGCAAATGCTGTTGCTCGCTGATGATTTCAAAAGGGAAAAATGTTCTTTTGGAAACTCTTAATGTAAATATAAGTTGTCACATTTAAATTGATACACAAATTGGGATATTAAAACATTTAATTGGGTTTGGGGGCGACTGGAGGGGGCTGTCTGGTGGGGGAGGAAGACCAATCTGTTGTTGTTTATGAGATTTCAACCTCTTGTTTATTGCAATTTCATGTTTGATGTTATCAGCCAATGCATTATCTTTTGATCTCCCCTGTCCTACTTTCATGTGCGCTGTCAATAATCCACGGTGGGATCCTTTGATCAGCAGCCTGGAAAGTGTCTGAGGGTGGAGGGGTTGGGAGGAGGTAACGGTTCTTTGCGCATTGATTGGGGTACCCTGAAGTGAATCGGCTTTATCATACTACTTTCGAGTCTTCCTTTGGGCATGGTTTTATGGGTATATGTGTATTATCCTTAATACAAGTTGGTTTAAGAAGTACGTAAGTCTAGGGAACTACGACTACAGAAATTTGTTCCCCTAGTATTACAAATATTTGAAGATCTTGTTTCAGTGTACACTACCTCCTCCCAGAATACTGAGAGCACATAGAGTTCAATAGATGAGTGCCCATGTATACTAAACTTTTTATCTTGTATTGCTGCAATTTACCTGTCCCCAAAGTTGTTTGTGTTTTTTTTTTTTTTTTTTTTTGTGATACTGTATTGTAGTAGAGCATAGGCAAATGGTTAAATTATAAGCAAATGGCGGAGGCAAAGCAGTAGTTAAAGGTAGATGACGGTAATGTGTGTGGCTATCACGTGTGGAAATTATTCATCTGCGAAAGTCATTCACCTGCATGTCAGTCACACTGGGCCTCACACGGCCAAAAGTCAAAGCAAAGGGTAAACACACACCATGGGAAAGCGGTGCAAATAGTGGTGGGTCTGAAGCTAAGAGGGAGTCATCAACTGTTGCAGTAGAACCGAGCTGGGGCCACACTACGTGATGTCACCACGCCGCACCCGAGGCCAAAGAGAAAGACAGGCCTCAACATGCACGTCATGTCACGTAAGCAAGGTAGTCCTGAGCTGGCGCGATCGCTAGCGGAGTGGCTGGCCGGCATAAGGCAGTGGGCTATGCCAACACCACCTAGAAGACAAGGCCTCACAGCCGGCCGCGCCTTTGTCACACCTAAAGGCCGCGGCCGTCAGCTTACTGACTGGCTGCTGGGGCACGCCCACCGCCGCGCAGTGGCTGAGCACTCACCTCACGTGAGCGGCCTTTATGTGTGACATAGGCACGGCCAGCTGTGAGGCCTTGTCTTCATGGTGGTGTTGGCACAGCCCACTGCCTCAAACCGGCCAGCCACTCGGCTAGCGATCGCGCCGGCTCAGGGCTACCTTGATTACGTGACATGACGTGCATGTTGAGGCCTGTCTTTCTTGTTGGTCTCGGCCGCACCGCCAGATGAAGCACTGGATGACTGTCGCCTCGACCGGCTGGAGGTTCCGCAGCATTCAGCGCTATAGGGCCCACAGGAAGACATATCAGTGCTGCAGAAGTTGCAAGCTTCCTAGGGTTTTATTTGCGGACGGAGAAGTTAGTACTGCTTCCTCCGACAAGTCCCCTAAAACCTCCACATCCTTGCGGATGCTGTTGCGTAGCAGTGTGCATTTGTACCGCTACGAGGTGCCGTAGCTGCTGTCCAAAACGTTATGGAAAGCATAGAGTTCTGACTAACCTGTTCTCTTCTATAGTTGTGTCCCCAGCGCAGAAAACACACAGGTCGTAGGTTCTTCTACAGCACACAAGTGAGATTAAAATAAGTTCTGTATGATGGAAGCATAAGAAGTGACTCACGAGATTTTTAATTGTCAGGGATGCCATTTATTAAATAAATAATAAAAAAATAAGCAACTATTGTTAATATGATACGGCCTATGCTGCCCATAGTTCATGTTGAGACCTCGACTGTTATCACATTTACAAATAATCTTTACTCATGACCGGCGCGGTCCGGCGCGTATAGTGGTCAGCTCGAGACTGCTACTGCGGCGCGTTGCGAGACTAGAGGGCACCTGACGCTCTATTTCGCGCCAAAACAGGGCCGTCGCGCGCCTTCTGCAAAATCGCTCTTCTCTTGTTACAATAAAAGAAGGCACCTTAAACTTTATAAACTGTCAAAATCTAGCCTGTCCTTGAGAGATATTTATTACAAATTCTCAGCTCTGAACAATTAATATTTAGTATATAATAAACAAAACTAATTTCAAAAGAAATCATGTGACGTGAAATGCAGCAGCCAATGCGAGGAGAGCACCAGTAACATAGGCGGGCTTTCCCACGGGAACCAGCACCTACTGTGCCATATGCTACCGCTCCCCACCCCTCATTTCGACATATGCTGCACTTCTGTTTTTCTTCCGCGTTTAAGACACGTACGATGTTAGCAAGGAAACGGCCAGTGGCCAGAAATATGAAGTGGCCACAGGCCAGGAATATCACAAAGTGATCCTGTGAAGTACGCAGTGCTACCGCAGCAACGCCATCACTGATCGTGCCGGTTGACCATTAGTTAGGTATTGCTGGACATGAAACTGATTTCACACATAGCAGGAATGCTGTGCCGAAGAAATCAATAAAAACATTAATTGATAACGCTGTTTTACTGACGCCAGGAAGCGCGTATACCAAGCATCATGCCACATGCCACACTAGTATCAGGAGTTCTACAGTGTAAGTAAAAGACAAAATAAAACGATACTGATGTAAAAAAAAGTAATCTGTTAATTATTTAAAAAGTATTTGCCGTAACTATTAATATATCTACTATATTGCAGGTTAATGCCCACCCATAGGTTACCAAGGTTGCTTCGACTACACTGTAGAAGTTTACTGGGGAACTGTTACTAATCATTCAGTCCCGATCGCTCCAAATGTAATTTCCATATTTTTGAAGCCATGGCCGTCGATTTTCTTCGCACGAAGAGGTACACACTCTGATACGATCCTGCTTGTGCAGACACCCAGAAACATTTTTCAATAAAGGCACTGAACTCTTTTTCTCGCAGTGGTACAAATGTATTAACAAATACAGAGGTTAATTTTCCAATAATAAACAGTTTACGTACTTTTTTTCATCAGTCTGTCTTTCATTTGATTGCCTTTTGTATATCTACACATCTAAACAATATTTCATCGATATTTATTATTTTTATAAGTAATGCTCATTAAATTGTGTTTAACAAACTATGTAACACCATTATTCGTTTTTTAAAATAAAAACACCGTTTTCTTGCTGTGACCTGATCCGCCTGCTTTTACTTAAAGTCATCTTCAGCGAGTTCTAGAAATTTCATTTTTCTTTTTAGATGTAGTATTTATAGATTACAAACAGTTCATGTCTTTTTGGAATAAATTAGTGGTTACTTTCGGTTTATGGTTTTCAGAGTTTGGGTTTTACTGTTATTCCCATATGGTCACATGCTGATGTCGCACAATTCTGCCATTTATGTGATATTTTGTTCATTTTTGTACGTTCTGAAAGTGCCATTTATGTCTCATAATGTCACAACTGTCTATTGTGCTTTGTTGGTTTGATTTTTCACCTTGCAGTTGTAAATGGCTCCACAGCTGAAGTACACTAGTAAAAAAAATAAGAATTAAAAACTCAGTGAAATAATGGCAATGATTTCATTGCAAAAGTACCGGATGATCAAAAAGTTAACATAAATTTGAAAACTTAATAAATCATGGAATAATGTAGATAGATAGGTAAAAATTAACACACATGTTGGAATGACATGGGGTTTTATTAGTAACAAAAAAAATCAAAGTATTGCTAGACACGTGAAAGATCTCTTGCGCACGTCGTTTGGTGATGATTGTGTGCTCAGCCGCCTCTTTCGTCATGCTTGGCCTCCCACTTCCCCAGACCTCAGGCCGTGCGATTATTGGCTTTGGGGTTACCTGAAGTTGCAAGTGTATCGTGATCGACCGACATCTCTAGGGATGCTGAAAGACAACATCCGACGCCAATGCCTCACCATAACTCCGGATATGCTTTACAGTGCTGTTCACAACATTATTCCTAGACTACAGCTATTGTTGAGGAATGATGGTGAACATATTGAGCATTTCCTATAAAGATCATCACCTTTGCTTTGTCTTAATTTGTTATACTAATTATTGCTTTTCTGATCAGATGAAGTGCCATCTGTCGGACATTTTTTGAACTTTTTTCCTAATAAAACCCCATTCCAAGGATGTTTGTTAATTTTTACCTCTCTATCTACATTATTTCGTGATTTACTAAGTTTTCAAACTTATACTGACGTTTTGATCATCCGGTACCTTATGACAGTAGGCAATATGGAAAATAAATAAAGAAACAGTTGTTTACACTGAAAACTCTTTGGAAGTATGGACAAATATGGCTACTGGGTAATTAAAAAAAATCTGTCATGTTTTTAATCTTTCAACAAGCAATATTGGTAAATGACGTGACTTTTTATTATTTACTCACTCCAGCGAGATGATTTTTTTATTAGATTTTTTTTTTATTTTCTCTAGAAAGAATTCCATTTGAGGTGTCTTACTTTCTTCTGATATTTTTCATTACGAATTTTTATGTTACTCTGACAGCACGCGACTTTTATGTTTTTGGCTCTTTATTTTGTTGTTTAGTTTCCATCTGTTAGTTTTCTGAGATAGTTCTTTTTCGAAAACTTTTAATTTGGAAATCATCTCGTCTTGTATTTGAACTCCAGCTTCAGTAACTGGATTTAACGGCAGAATTGTGTTGATTTCTTTGTTAGAAGTTGCACTTCTTTTACGTTTACGACAGACGTGATTATCCGGGGTCTACTTTTTGCTTTGTATGCTAGATCATGCTGGTAACGGTATTTTATGGAGAGGATAATTTGTAAACTGTTAGGTTGAGAATATTTCACTTGGAATCAGATTTATAACCTGCATCGGTAAAGCATTAACTACAAACCATTAAAGAATTTAAGTGTTTTGACATGAAGGTTTCTCTAGAAAACACACGTAACCATTTATTTCTTGGGCTATTATCAACCGAAAATTCGATTCAACTAATGCTGCTGATTTTTCCTGTCTGAACCTCACATAACGGCACACAGCAATGAGCCATCTGTAACGAATAACGAGTGTCTAAGATTATTGATTTTATGGTCACAGAAGCGTAATATTTACTTACTTTAATCGCAAACTCTCTGAACTAGCATCAAAACGCACAAGAGCAGTTCAAGTGCAAGTACCGGTACTACAACAACAGTTTCAGTATTACTCGCTCCCTGTATTCCTTACTTTTTTGGCCCACTTTAGATTACGGTAGTAACACTAAAAGTGGGCCTTTGCGATCGTCTTTTGACAGCTCGAAATGTAAACGAAAATGACGGCTTAACTATTCATGTGACACGAAAATTGAATAACCGAATTGGTAGAGGAAAAAATTCTCAACAACTTTGCTCTCTTATGTTTTCTTCATATCTCGTAGCGTTTTAAAGATATTTGTAAAATAACGGCGATTTCGAGATGTATGTCTATCTGTCTGTCCGTCTGTCTGTCCGTAACGTGTTCCATATTTTTAAGACGAACCGTTCAGCCGATCAGCAGCATATTTTACAAACATGATGGTAGGCCGCCAGAGACCAGAACCTCCCTTTTTCAAATTTTTCGGACAAAAAATACGGTAGTAATACGAAAAAAAGCCGTTTGTAATATAATTGTAATTGCAAACGAACCGTTCATCTGACACGAAAATTGAATAACCTAATTGGTAGAGGAGAAAATTCTCTACAACTTAGCTCCCTTATGTTTTTTGGCCCACTTTAGGTTACGGTAGTAACACTAAAAGTGGGCCTTTGCGATCGTCTTTTGACAGCTCGAGATTTAAATGAAAATAACGGCTTAACTATTCATGTGACACGAAAATTGAATAACCTAATTGGTAGAGGGGAAAATTCTCTACAACTTAGCTCCGTTATATTTTTTCACATCTCGTATCGTTTGAGACGTATTTGCAAAAATATCGGAGGTTTGACACTCTCCATTGAATTAACGAAAACCAGCCGTTAGGAGATGTCACGTGACATTCCTCGCGCAGAACTCTCTGTGGCATACGCCATCTTGCGTTGCGTATTTGATGATTTTCTTATTGTAACTTACACGTTATCATTTCAAAGCAAAGGCACACTGAAGAATTAAGAAAAACACATCGTTATTCGTACGATAAATAATTATCTAGTGTCTACAAATGTCATATTAGCATTAGTTAACAACGGCCATCAATAGTATGAGATTATAGAACTCATCTTCTGATTGTTAGCCGTAGCGTACTGGGCTAGGCGTTAGATTCTGAATCCAAAGGGCGGTGGTTCGGAACCCGTCACTACCTATTTTTTTCCCTAAAATGATTTCAGACACTCTTATTAATTAATTTTTTATTATTTAGATTATTATTTTGGTCCAAAATGTTTGCAAAAGCTTATAAAACTACAAATCTAAAGTGGGCCGTAAAACACGGCAGTGCGATTTTTTTACAAGAAGACTGCAGTGGGACTATAATCTTCAAGCAAAATAAATTAAAAAATCATACTTTACATTTTGTGTCTCGTTTCCGCCGGTTGTCGTGGGTGTCGGTGGCCGAGTAGAAAGAGACCGACACAGGAAGAAAGGATGACGCTTCTGCAGGTACGGAGGTGACCAGCCAGTGGGACAGCAGAAACTAGAACACTAGGCTAAATTAGAACAAGATATATATTTCGTGGAGTCTTGGTAATACTTAACTTTTACATAGTTCTTGACTGCAGAATGCTGATACATAGTTTAGATAGAGGCCTGCCTATTGATGATTCCTAGTGCCTATCCGATAGCCAATTTTAACTGGTGCCTATCTGATTCCCAAGTGAACGATGCTGTTCAATCGTGGCCACGAGCGGAGTTGCAGCAGAGGGAGCTCGTGGCCGACGTCGTAAGAACGCCGCGGCGAAAGTACGTGGCGTGAACTTCATACTTGTGCGACACCACATTACATATCCCCTGTTAACAGTTTACATGAGCACATATGACTTTGATAGTAACAATTTGAAAGTCCAGAAAAGTCTCGGCGTAGCCCTCAAGCGTATAGTAGTAGTCAAAGAGGCAACAGTCAGTGCCTGGCGCCACGAGCTGCAGAGCCACACACCACCTAGAGACAAGGCCTTACAACAGGCCGTGCCTACGTCACACTTAAGAGGCCGCGGCCGCCACCTCACTGGCTGTTGGCTGGGGCACACCCACCGCCGCGCAGCGGCCGGCCAGTCAGATGGCGGCCACGGCCTCTAAGTGTGACGTAGGCACGGCCTGTTGTAAGGCCTTGTCTCTAGGTGGTGTAGGCTAAGCCCATAACACGCTCAACCCCATCTGATCCCGTAACCGTCGTGGCTACAAAAGAGACAGAGAGGCGACACCGCGACGAGACCGAAGCAAACCGAACAACAATCCGCCAGAAGTGGCATGGTACATGACGAGTACATTAGAAGATTACGAAAATACCGGCTGATCAAAAATCACGGAATAATGTAGATAGAGAGGTAAAAATTGACACACATGCTTGGAAAGACATGGGGTTTTATTAGAACAAAAAGAGTATTGCTAAATGCGTGAAAGATCTCTTGCGCTCGTCGTTTGGTGATGATGGTGTGCTCAGCCGCCGCTTGGCCTCCCAGGTCCTCAGACCTCAATCCGTGCAATTATTGGCTTTGGGGTTACATGAAGTCGCAACTGTATCGTGATCGACCGACATCTCTAGGGATCCACAATGAAACTTCACTCTGCAGCGGAGTGTGCGCTGATATGAAACTTCCTGGCAGATTAAAATTGAGTGCCGGAACCGGGACTCGAACCTGGGACCTTTGCCTTTCGCGGGCAAGCGCACTACCGACTGTGCTATCCCGACACGACTCACGACGCCGCCTCACAACTTTACTTCCGCCAGTACCTCGTCTCCTACTTTCCAAACTTCACAGAAGCTCTCCTGCACACACGCCAGACTAGCACTCCTGGAAGAAAGGATATGGTGGAGACATGGCTTAGCCACAGCCTAAGGGATGTTTCCAGAATGAAACTTCACTCTGCAGCGGAGTTTGGAAAGTTTGGAAAGTAGGAAACGAGGTACTGGCGGGAGTAAAGTTGTGAGGCGGCATCGTGAGTCGTGTCGAGATAGCACAGTCGGTAGTGCGCTTGCCTGCGAAAGGCAAAGGTCCCAGGTTCGAGTCCCGGTTCCGGCACGCAGTTTTAATCTGACAGGAAGTTTCATCTCTAGGGATGTTAAAAGACGACACCCGACGTCAATGCCTCACCATAGCTCCGGACATGCTTTACAGTGCTGTTCACAACATTATTCCTCGACTACAGCTATTGTTGAGGAATGATGGTGAACATATTGAGCATTTTCTGTAAATAGAATCATCTTTGCTTTGTCTTAATTTGTTGTGTCAATTATTGCTCTACTGATCAGATGATGCGCCATCTGTCGGACATTTTTGAACCTTTTTTTTTTTCTTCTAATAAAACCCCATGTCATTCCAAGCATGTGTGTCAATTTTTACATCTCTCTCTACACTACTCCGTGATTTCTTAAGTTTTCAAATTTATACTGACGTTTTGATGACCCAGTACAACTGTTTGCGGTGCGGCTTGGCAGCACAAAGGTAAAGTGCTAGACTATCAACCAAAGGTCGTGAGTTCGATCTCCGCCATGCCCTAGGATTTTTATCTGCCACTTTCCAATTCTTTCATCTCTGGCAGTGTTACTGATGTGAAAAATATAGAGTATGACCATGGGTCGGAAGCCACGTTAAACTGTAGGTCCCCCTATAACTGGTTGGGTAAGTCATTTCGAAGGTCAGAGGAAGGCAACGGCATACCACCTCCAAACAGGACCATGTCTAGTAAAGCAATGTGTTCTTCAAACCAATCTTTGGATTGTTGACTGCTTTACCTTTAACTGTTTGTGCATTTTAGTTTTAGCCAGAAACAATATTACCTTTGAGTATTATGCAAAAACACTTTACGTACATCGTTTCTCGAAAGTGACAGCAGCTTTCATATGGTCAGTGCAAACGATGTGGTCTGGAAAGTTTAAGATCAATCTACATTCGTTTTTGTAACCCGTTTTCAACAGAAAATTTTCGAAGAATGGTAGACGTTTCGAAAACAAACCTTTTAAAGTAAGTTTACGTTAATTTCAATTAATTTAATGTTTGAAACAGAAACTGTTTAATGGGCCAAGGAAATACAATCACTCATTGGAGCGGAACACTTAAGCCACCTAGTCAGTAGAATAAGCAGTTAAGTTTGTGGCTTGTCGTAAGTTTATTAAATTAGTAGTCAAAATATGCCTGTCTTTCTCATGAATCAGATTACGGTACTCTGCATGTAAGTACTTGGAACCGTCATTAGCGAATGGCCTTATTCTAAATTTACCTTACAGTTTCACATTTTATGACGAAAAGTGCGTTAAATATATTTAGCCTTACTTCATTCACTTCATACGTAAATTTTGTTTTAAGATTTGAAGGGCAAATACGAGTAGTTTCTGTCAGAAACCAATTCTGTCTTCTCACTGCAAGAACCCAGATCTTTGTCAGCAGCTTGTTTTCAACAAAACGTTTGATAAAAAGAATAAATGCTAATAATGTCTAATACAGAACTCAAATGCTCAAAACAATTAAAATACTTATTTCTTTTACTTTACGCGATCAGGCCCAGTGGACTGCGCGATGATATAATCAAGGCTCTCCATTCATTGCGATTCTTCGCTGTCTGTTTGCAGTTCCAGGCCTCAAGGTTTTAGAGGTCTTCTCTTATCCCATCCACCCATCTCTTCGTTGGTCGTCCCAGTGATCTTTTGCCTGTTGGTATCATCTACATGACCATCCTATGCCATCGCTCCTCTTTCATACATACCACATGCCCTGCCCATTCTAATCTTCTACTTCTCATCAAGCCCACAATGTTCAGTTCACAATAGAGTTGTTTTAATTCTATATTGTGCCTTTTCCTCCATTCTCCTGTCATGTTGTCTTGAACCGGTCCAAATATTTTTCTCCAGCATCTCCTTTCGAAAATTGCGAACCTGTTTAATTCCTGTTTTCTAGTGCTCCAGCATTGCCACCCGTATACAATGACAGGAAGAATTAATGTTTTATAATGATTATGCAGCCAAGGTCGCATTTTTCATTTATTATGTGACCGGTGTCGGCGTACTCGACGCCATCTTCTGACCTATTACACAAAGTATAACAATTGATCTATATACATGATTGCCAAGAGACAACTTATATTACAATTGTATGGTTACATACCTGTCGTAATTTACATAATTTCACGACATTTTTTTTAAAAATATTTTTTTTATGTACTAAAAGAGTACATCCAGGTTGAGGCATCGGTAATTATAAAATTAGTAGTCACAAGTAAAAAATATATATCCACCTTCAAACAGTTTTGAAGTGAGGTACTTCAAAGTCTAAGTACAATACTACTTGGAGTCCAGTATAACACTAACTGGCTGGCGGGAAACTATATACAAAGATTGTACATGTACATTTGTATTATGGTCTCTGCCCTTTGTGGTCGTCATTTTTTTAATATATAATTAATGTATATATACATTGACATATAAAGGTTACATGTAGTACATTACATCCAACGTCATATATATACATAATTGTATAAGTTACTATGTTAAGCACCCTAGATTGTAAGGCGCTCTGTCAGTTAACTATTGTGATGTTCAAAAAATTGATACAATTTATTTATTTTACATTGACATATAAAAGTTACATGTAGTACATTTCCTTAAACTACATCTAATGGCACACACACACACACACACACACACACACACACACACACACACATATATATATATATATATATATATATATATATATATATATATATATATATATATATATATATATATATAATTAGTATAAATTACTATATTAAGCACCTTAGATTGTAAGGTGCTATGTCAGTAACCTATTGTGATCTACAGAAATGTAACAATTTTTTATATATATAATTAATGTATATATTCATTAATGTATATATACATTAATGTTTTATACAACCTTAGTTCGAGGCCTCGTGATATGCTCCGGAAAGTCAAAATGTTGTGAATTGAGTGAAAGCATCAACTACCCACTTGAATTCTTGCCTTTATTTCCATTTCAGACGATGAATTTTCTGAAATTATCCTTCCAAGATGTTAAAAATTCTTTACTCTTTTGTAGGTGTTATTCCCCACAGTTAATTTCTAGATTTCTGGGTGTAGGGCTGTTCCAACTGTGGTGTCGCACAAGTCCTACTTTCGCCGCGCACCGCCATGCACGCACGGCGCAGCGTTCTTACGACGTCAGCCACAAGCGCCCTCTGTTACAATTTCGCTCGTGGCCACCACTGAATGACATCGTTCACTTGGGACTGAGATAGGAGCGAGTTAACACTTCGGAATCAGATAGGCACCAGTGAAGACTTGACTATCGGATAGGCACTAGGCAGGCCTCTAGCTCAACTATGTATCAGCATTCTGCCGTACTGAACTATGTAGAAGTTAAGTATTGTATAAATTCTGTGCAATATATATCTCGTTCTAATGTACTCTAGTGTTTCTAGTTTCTGCTGTCCCACTGGCTGCTCCCCTCCGTACCTGCACAAGCGTGCTACCTTTATTCCTGTGTGGGTCTTCCTACTCGGCCACCGACACCTACGACGGATACGAGACACAAAAGCGGCGACGAGGCTGGGACACAAAAGTGGCGACGAGGAGCGATAGAAGAACCTTGAACCAGCCCGCTTGCAGCAGCCAGACAGCAACAGTCGGAGCACGCAGAAATTGCTCCCGTCCACCCACCCTTATTATAAGATTTTTGGGGGAACATTTTCAGTTACGTGTTTTGTGGACTTTTTTGTTGCAGTGCGTCCTCACTTCATATTGCATTTGTGTTTTGTTGTAAGTTACTTGTATGTGCGGCGCCTAATCGGTCAGCATGGCCGCTAACCCGAATCCAAACTTAATGGAAATTATTCAGTTACAGACGGCGCAAATCACACAACTCCTGCAAGCAGTGTCCCAGCTAACACCGCAAGCAGCTAACCAACAACAAAACCGCCACTTCAGCAGCCCACACCTGCCGTCACAACGCTTCCTACGTTTCGCCAGTACAACGAAAGTGGGGAAGAATGGAGAGACTATTTCGCACAGTTTCAAGAACTCGCCGCGGCTCATCAACTAACAGGTCTGACGGTCAAACATTTCTTTCTCGCCGTAGTTGGCACCAAGACTTTCGTGTTACTGCAGAAACCTTTCCCCCAAGCATCTCCTCGTGATGTAGACTTTGAACAAATAGTAGAGGCACTAAATGCTCATTATGAGAGAAAAGTTCTTGTAGCCGCTGCACGGTACCGATTTTTCAGACTGAAAAAATTACCTGAGCAGTCACACCAGGAATGGATCACTGAATTGAAGAGCTTAACCCGCAAATGTAAATTTACTTGCTCTTGTGGACTTTCTTATAGTGATGTGATGTTAAGAGATGCGATTACGCAGAACATTCAGGACCCCAGAATTAGGGCAGCAATTATGAAACAATCTGACCCTTCATTAGACAGTGTACTGCAGCTTATTGAAGCGCATGATACTTTTGACTTAGCAGATGTAGAAATGCAAAGCCACAGTGTTAATTCAGTACGCCGCAACGGACGCTTTCCTAGCTGTAGTTCTCAGTATAGCACTAGTGATTCTTTAAATTCTACCGGCCGTGCTGAACAGTGAGTGAACAGTAGCCAGTGTAAAAGTGCGACAGAAAGGTAGCCCCGTCGTGTTAGAAACAGTAATTTGAATAACGGGCGCCAATGCTCATTTCAGAAAAATGTTCGTAAGTCTTGCCCTCATTGTGTATCTCGCCACAAGCGTGCGCAATGCCCAAGTCGCAACGCCATCTGTTATCAATGTGGCAAATTGGGACATGTGCAGGCTGTGTGTATGCAAATTAAAAACTCAATGAACGGTGCCGTTAAGATCAGTGCTTCACAGAGTGCGAGAACAGTTCATGCTGTCAATGGCATAGACGCTGTAGAATTGAACAGTGCTTTACTTGGTTCTCAATTGCAAGAAAGTTCTTCTGCGCCTACTGCAAACCTATGTAGTGAGCCACGTCGCAAGTGCCGACGAGCGCGTAAAACAGTGCAACGGAAAAGGGTTCGGGACAAGCATAATGACTATGTACAGTGCAATCCTGTAGTGACACTAGTGCCTTCTGCAACTGATCATTGTAATAGTGCCCGGTACTGTGTAGATAGTAACAGTAGACTTGGTGTAGCTACTCGAAGTAATTTTAGTGCAGTAGCCTCGCATTGCGCAAACGCCGATCCGGCGGTAGTGCCATCTAGTGACAGTGTTGTTAATCCGCTGCTTGCCGAGTCTGCGCCGCTTACTTCACTACGCGGCCCGCGCATGCGCAAGCGCAGCAAACAAGCTGTAGCAGACGTTTCCCACATTCTCGCACCTGTCGAATGCCACAAACAAAAACTTTTTGTGACTCTTTCGATCGAAAATAAGACTGTGAAATTTCAGCTTGATACTGGTTCCGCTGTCACATTAATAAATAAAGATACTTATGAACTTCTGGGTTCGCCAAAATTGTCGCCGTCACAGCAAGTGTTAACAGCGTACACAGGACAAAATATTCCCGTGCTAGGAACGTGTAGCCTGCCTGCCTCTTTTCAAGGTGTAACAAAAACAGTTGCTTTTGTTGTTCTTCAGGCCAAATCTACACAGAACATTTTTGGACTAGATGCATTTGACTTGTTTGGTTTATCAATTCAAAGAGATGTACTTCAAATTTCGTCGGTAGTGCCTCAGGACAAAATAAATGCATTGTGTGACAAATATAGTGACTTGTTTTCGCCGGAACTAGGTTGTGCAAAAGACTTCGTGGCACATGTAACTTTAAAAGACTCTGCAGTTCCAAAATTTCGTAAAGCTAGACCAGTGCCTATCGCAATGCGTGATACAGTTGCGGAAGAACTTAAACGTTGGCAAGATAGTGGGGTGATTTCTCCTGTTTCTGTTAGTCAGTGGGCCTCGCCTTTAGTAATTATACCCAAGCCGTCAGGAAAACTTCGTCTCTGTGCGGACTTTAAATCAACAATGAACAGTCAAACAATTGTAGACACTTATCCCCTACCCAGACCTGACGAACTAATGGACAAATTAGGACAGTCTCGCTTCTTTTCCAAGATTAATTTAGCAGAGGCATACTTACAGATTCCACTTGATGACGAGTCAAAAAAGTTTTTCGTCATTAATACTCACATGGGCCTTTTTCAATTTCAACGCCTACCCTTTGGCAGTTCTTCCGCCCCCGCTATTTTTCAGCGTTTTTTGGAACACCTGACAGTTTCTGTACTGTGTTGCTCGAACTACTTAGATGATATTGTGGTATCCGGACGTACAGTTGAAGAAAATTTATCAAACTTGGAGTCCTTTTCAAAGTTTTGACTGCAGCAGGTCTACGTTGTAATAAAGCAAAGTGTTCGTTTTTTCAAACTGAAATAGAGTACCTAGGCCATGTGATTAATGCCCAAGGAATTCATCCCTTACAATCACATCTTAGAGCAATCAAAGACTTGCCTCCTCCTAAGAATGTGCATGAATTGCAAGCAGTAATGGGAAAGCTTAACTATTATTTCAGATTTATTCCCAATGCCTCTCAGATTGCAGCTCCACTGCATCACTTACGTAGGAAGAATGTTCCTTTTGTATGGTCTAAAGATTGCCAGGTTGCCTTTGACAAAGTAAAGTCTGTACTACTCAGTGATGCATGTTTGATTCCCTTTGATCCTCAGAAGCCTGTAGTGCTAGCAGTTGATGCCTCGTCATACGGTCTAGGTGCAGCATTGTCGCATCATATTGGATCTCACGATCGTCCTATTGTATTTGCATCCAAGCTACTGACGCCAACGCAGATAGAAAAGGAGGCCTTAGCAATCATTTACGGTGTCACAAAGGTTCATCATTATCTCTATGGTAGAAAATTCTATTTGTTGACTGACCACAAGCCTCTCACGTCGTTGTTCTCACCCACAAAGCCAATTCCGCCACGAACGGCACAAAAGCTTCAGAGATGGTCCTTGATATTGTCTAATTATCAGTATGAGATTTTGTACCGACCTACCTCTAAACATGCCACCGCGGACACACTTTCCCGACTTCCAGTTGGCCAGGATGTGTCGTTTAATTCTTCAGAAATGGCATGTTGTCAGATAGACTCCAGAGATGCTTCCGCTGTCGCAGACTTTCCTTTAAACTCTCGTCGGGTTGCACAGGAAACAGCTGCGAATGCAGACCTAAGTGTGGTAGCACGTTTTGTTCGCTCAGGGTGGCCTGCCAGAGCCAAAGACATTGATCGGCCTCTGGTTCGGCGTTGTTTTGCACAACGTCATGCATTATCTTTAAGTCATTGTGTTCTGTTGTTACATACGGACAACGACCAAACAAGAGTGATTGTTCCTCGTTCCCTGCAACGAGAAGTGTTACGCCTCCTGCATCAAGGGCATTGGGGTATTGTTAGGACAAAGCAATTGGCCAGACGTCATTGTACCTGGGTTGGTATGGACGCCCAGATAGGGAGCATAACGTCACAGTGTACAATTTGTGCGGAGCATCAGGCGGCTACTCCGCAACGTTTCTCAGACTGGCCACGCCCCAAGGGACCATGACAACGTTTACACATTGACTTTGCCGGACCTTTCTGGAATACGCGCTGGTTAATCGTTGTAGACGCTTTCAGCAAGTTCCCTTTTGTGATTGCCATGAACTCAACGACAGCGTCTAGTACAATCAGTGCCTTAACATCAGTGTTTTGCATCGAAGGTTTGCCTGAAACTATCGACAGTGACAATGGACCTCAATTTGTTAGTGCGGAATTTCAACAGTTTTGTCGTGTGAACGGCATTCAGCATATCACCACCGCACCTTTTCACTCTCAGTCCAATGGTGAAGCAGAACGTTTCGTTCGAACATTCAAGTCTCACATGGAGAAGATGAAAGGTCAGCACTCCAGGCAGCAAGCTCTTCAAATTTTCCTGTCTACGTATCGGTGCATGCCACGTGACGGCCAGTCTCCTGCCGAGCTGCTACACGGCCGCCGTCACCGCACTCTCCTTCACCTGCTGCAGCCTCCCACGCACCGAGTCGGTTCGTATGGCGCTACGCGTTTTCAGGTTTCCACGCCGGTGCTGTACAGGGTGTTTGCTGGCAACAAGAAGACATGGTTGCCAGGCATCATTCAGCGCGTGCTCGGTCGCAATATGTATGTCGTACGTTCTTCCACAGGGTCGGAGCTGCGGCGCCATGCAAACCAATTGCGCCTGCACAGGCCGCGCGATCCTGTCTCGGATTTCTTGATTCCAGACCCAGTTCACCGCCAGGGAGCACAGCCACATCCCCGCCGACGGGTCCAGCGTCCCCGGACTACGAGATCCCTATGGACGTCGACGCACCTCCGACGCAGTCGTCACCGCCGCTGTCGCCGCCGCAGATGACAGAGTCACCAAGAGGAACTCCGGGACCGTGCGTGCCCCCGCCGCCTGGCCCACGCACCTCAGAAGAAGATGACCTGCTCCATCTGGGCGGAGGCGGGCGCCCTTCCGCTGGTTTTGGAGGGTTTCCCGGCGGATCGCAAGGTGTATACCGGGGCGCGGACGGCGTCTCGATCCCAGCCTCAGCTACGACGGCCGTCCCACCAGTAACGCCCCCGCCCAGGCCCTCCTCCCAGTGCCGTCGCCGTGGCCCTCAGCCCTACGCCACGACGGTGCGGCGGTTTGGGGGGGAGGGGTGTTGTGTCGCACAAGTCCAAAGTGCGCGCCACCTACTTTCGCCGCGCGCCGCCATGCACGCACGGCGCGGCGTTCTTACGACGTCAGCCACGAGCGCCCTCGGCTGCAACTCCGCTTGTGGCCACCACTGAACGACATCGTTCACTTGGGACTGAGATAGGAGCGAGTTAACACTTCGGAATCAGATAGGCACCAGTGAAGACTTGACTATCGGATAAGCACTAGGCAGGCCTCTAGCTCAACTATGTATCAGCATTCTGCCGTACTGAACTATGTAAAAGTTAAGTATTGTATAAATTCTGTGCAATATATATCTCTTTCTAATTTACTCTAGTGTTTCTAGTTTCTGCTGTCCCACTGGCTGCTCCCCTCCGTACCTGCACAAGCGTGCTACCTTTATTACTGTGTCGGTCTTCCTACTCGGCCACCGACACCTACGACGGATACGAGACACAAAAGCGGCGACGAGGCTGGGACACAAAACCAACTATCACGTATTTGGTTTTGGTGGGGTTCACTTTCAGTCCAAATTTGCTTACTATGCTTTCCATGGTCATCATTAGCATCTTCAAATTTCCTTTTGTGTGTCATTAAGACTATATCATCTGTGTATGCTATATGGGTGATGTTCCTATTTGCTTCATGGATATCCTGATGGTTTAAACTATCAATTTCTCTAATGATCTTCTCAAGCACTAGATTGAATAACATTGGGGAGAGATTATCCCTTTGCCTTAGTCCTATGGTTACCCGAAAACTACTTGTGGTTCTATTCCCCAGTTTAATCTTTGCTCTTGTGTCATCCAGACATAGTGATACAAGTCTTACTAGCATCTTGGACAGACTAAATTCGACCATGGCCTTAAAAAAATTTGTTCTGTAGATGCTGTCATATGCCTTTTGGAAGTCAACAAACAGAAGATGTATTTCTTTATCATATACGTACAGTTTTTCACAGACTTACTTAATAAAAATATATGGTCAGTTATTAAGTTCCCTGGTTGAAACCCACCTTGGTATTCGTCAGTTAGCTTGTCTGCCAGTGGTTAAACAATTAACATTTAATTTTTTAAAAAGTACCCATTTCAAAAAAGAACCACAGCTGTATTTCTTCTAATGGATACAGGTACACGTCACATAAACTTTAGGCATGATTTGTAAAGGTACTGCTAATCTCACCAATTAGCAACCATATTGTCTCGAATTCAGAATGCCACTGCCAGATATCCGAAAACATGGCGACTACCAGTAAAGCGTGGCACTGCAGGGAGCTCTGAAGATCGTGTCAACGCCACTCTATGTATATTCTACCTCTTTGGAGCATACCAGCGGGCTGTGGCTTCACGATCGATGCATACCCTGATGTGACTCGATAGCTAAAAATGTTCAAATGTTTGTAAATCTATCGGACCAAACTGCGTGGTCATCGGTCCGTAGCTTACAAACTAACCTAAGGACAACATACACCCATGCCCCAGGGAGGACTCGAACCTCCACGGCGAGCAACCGCGCGCTCCGCAGCGAGACGCCTTAGACCGCTCGGCTACTCCACCGTGGCGACTCGACAGCTCGCAGCCCTTTAGTGTTGCTGGTGTTGCTTAACTCCACTCACAGAATACAAGTGAACGAGTTGCTTTACTTACTCTCAAGTACAATAACATTATAAATCATTCATTGTAGGTTGCATTATTTTATTACAATCAATAATAAAATTCATGGCACATCTGAGAAAAAATACTTGTAGTTTTCTCTGTTAATATTGATGACATTTACGTCAGTAATACTTGTGGATTTCAGCAATGGCTATTGTGGTAGGACAAAGTCGACAGCTCTGAACACTTCAGTCTAGCTGGTGTTGCTTAATTCCACTCATAGCATACAAGTGAACGAGGAACGTTACTTAGTCTCAAGTACAATAACATTGTAAATTATTCATTGTAGGTTGAATTATTTTATTACAGTCGATAATAAAATTCATGGTACAGCTGAGAAAAAAATATTTGGTGTTTCCTCTATTAATGTTAATAGTAGTTACATCAGTAATACTTGTGGATTTCAGGAATGGCTATTGCGGATAGGGACGAAGGTAGTCTCCTGGTCCCTGTGGAATCACGACACAGGTAAATCCATGCCGAGTGAGGAGGCATCCCAAATCGTGAGTCACCTGCAGTTGGTTCGTTGGATCGTCATGAGCGGAGGCTGGTCATCTCGATGGCGGTGGCGGAGGTGGAGGCGGTGGTGGGGGTGGAGGGCCTGGAGTGTGCGCTGCTGCCGCCGCCGCCGCTGGCGCCACCTGCCAACCACCAACCATCCACCATCAGCACTCCCCATCACTGCCGACAACCTCTGCGCCCACTACACCACGCCGCCATTCACAACAGGAGACAGTTGCAAGCTTGGAGGTGAAACGAGGGGAGAGGGCGTACCATCACAAACTTGAAGCTGACTAAACCTAGCTCCACCATTACAGTTTGTTCAAAACATTAGTTTTCTGCTGAGCTGTTGCGTAGCGTTGTCGAAGATTTGCAATTGATGACGCCTGTGTGCGTTGTTTATGGTTGTACTAACCGTTTGCGAGCATACTAATGAGTTGAAGGAAATTGCGTTCCATTCGGGCCTGTGAGTCTTTTCAACAAACAAACATGGCTGCCGACAGGCTTCAAACAGAAGTACAGCAGACGCCCGTAGTGACCTCCCCTCCTTTTACCTCCATGGTTGCTAGGGGAAATGCTCTTTGCACAAGGCTTTCGGCAAACGTGACGTCACGTGCAGTATCGAAGGTCGCAGGAACTGCTATCGACTTCTGTTACCAGAAGAAAAAAAAAAAGTTCAAATGTTCGTGATTCTATGGGATCAAACTACGTTGGTCATCAGTCCCTAGACTTGCAGACTACTTAAACTAAGTTGAACTAACCTAAAGGCAACACACACATCCATGCCCGAGGGAGCATTCGAACCTCCAACCCGGGACTTCTTTTACCGACGTCTTCAGTGCTGTGCGTTGGTGTCCCTTCTAAAAATGACGTTACGTTTGAAAAAGTCTTGCAGAATGTTTACATAGAAGGCATAGCACACTGAAGGCTTATTGAGAAAAACAGTTGTTTAAGCTTTCATGAAATTCAAGTTACAGCATAAAAGTTTGTAGTTCCTCAAATTTATCGTAGTATTACGAAAGTGTGAAGAGTGAAATTAAGTTTGTGGCTTATGTCGCACCACTTCCATTTCATCTCTTCTCTGCCTCCCCGCCCTACTCCTCCCCTTCCATTGTAAAATATTCTGTGACTTCCTTATTACTCCAACAGATGTGTGTTCTGTAATACTGGGAGGCGTATTTGATGTTTGTTAGATATCATGGTAGTCTTTCAGGAACGAGTTGTCATTGCCAATAATTTAAGAATCAAGTATGAAACGCGCAGATGCGAGAAAATATGCAATACTCATTGATTTTCTGGATAAGAAAATTATCACTCCGAATAAATAGTTTGGAAAAGTCTGATACTTTTCAGAAAAGACATAAAAGATAAGGCCCTAACTTCCGTTATCTGTAGTATATATAAGAAATTTTCAGAGAAACCGATAGTTCTTTTAGACATACCTACAAAGAAAAAAGTCTTCAATTAAAGTAATATTCCACCACCAATATGAGGTAAATGATCATTTTACTTAATCAAATTGGATTAATACATATGTCATTTCGAGAGAATCTCAATGTACAGGTGTTTTAAAAAATTTATTCAAGGATAATAAGTTAAATGAGCAACTGCTGTAATTCGTGCTATGACTTTCAGCTTGAAAGTGGTCCACATCGAAGTCTAACGAAAGTCGATAGCAGTTCCTGTGATGTTCGATACTGACCACGCTACTGTATGTGACGTCAAAGTGACGTCACGTCGCCCGAAAGCGCGGCCTACAAGAAAGACAGGCCCCAGCGCAGTCGTCATGCCACGTAAGCAAGGTAGTTCCCGTGGCCGGCGAGAAAGACAGGCCTCAGCGCGCACCTCATGCCACGTAATCAAGGTAGTTCCGAGCCGGCGCTATCGCTAGCCGATTGGCCGGCCGCTGGGGCACACCCCACTGCGTCTTAGCGGGCAGCCACTGAGCTAGCGATCGCTTCGACTCGGAAATACCTTGCTTACATGGCATGAGGTGCGCACTGAGGCCTATCTTTCTCGCCGGCCACGGGAACTACCTTGCTTACGTGGCATGACGACTGCGCTGGGGCCTGTCTTTCTCATAGGCCACAGGCCGAAAGCCTTGTGGAAAAAGCATTACCCAGTTGCAAGCAGCCATCTTGTTACTGAGAGGTTGCTTCAACTTTTTTATGAGAACAGCAGTGTACATTCTATAAGGCGATGCCCAGCCTTCAGTCACCCTTGTTTACAGATACCTGTAGCGGGCAACGGCTAGATACGTCAGTTTTCCTCTTTCCTATCTCACGCAGCACTCTATACCATGCCGCCTCGCACAAATAGAGTATGTGCACTTCCTCTTTTTAAAGATGCCGTTTGTTCCTGGTAAATGGCTCTTTTCAGGTTCTTTTAGCGTATGTTTTTCTCATTAACGTTTTGTTTTTGCTCAGTTTATAGTGGGCCATTTGTTGATCGTGGATAGTGTTTCGGATCAGTGGTTTATCAGTGTGGTTTCGTTTTTTTGATTCACCCTTTTTGCTCGTTTCTTCGAATCGGATAGAAAGGGGAAGTTAGTTAATGATTGATGACTACACTTGATTGTCAAAGTAATCACGCCCCTTGGCATGCTGGACGTTGTCCTTTATAGAACATGTAATCATTATCATCTCGGTACACCCTTGATAATCATGACAGATTATAGTTTTTTGAAAATAATAATAATAATAATAATACTTAAAAACTTTAATTTTAATAATTTCTTATATTTTTCGCTCTTGTGGTATCTGGTTAGTAATTCAGTTAGTAGTTTGCTATTCAAAGATGTAGCTGAAGATGCATCTCAAATTATGTGTCCCCCCAGGAGGCACACGGGTCTTTCGTGAGTACATGCGGGGCCTTCATTCCTTCTTTACTTCCTGGTCTGCATTTCCTTTCCCTTCCCCTACTTTCCTATCCTCACTCCTTCCCCTCCCCATCGCGGGACTGATAACCTCAGTAGTTTAGTCCCCCTATCCCTACCAAACAACCCAACTGAACTCAAATTACGTGAGACCGGTTGTGTTTAAACAAACTCGTTTGGACACCTTTGCGGTTCTCTTTCAACACACCAGCACCCAGGACTTTTTGTATTACTTAAGTTAATTTTAGGTTTTTGAGGAGTAGTGTGTGTTGTCATTTCATTCAAAATGTTCTTAAGCTGTGGTTGCCCTTCCCAGAAAATTATTTGTATCTGCCAAGTGTTTTGAGAGCTGCTGTTGCTGTGTAAGGGTGGATTAAGGGGAGGGGGGAGGGTACAGGGGAACGGGTCCTTCCTCCCCCACCCCCACCCCCAGATGGCTGGACAAAAATTGAGAGAGAGAGAGAGAGAGAGAGAGAGAGAGAGAGAGAGAGAATGAGGGGGAGAGAGAGAGAGAGAGACACTGAGGAAGAGAGCGAGGTAAAGATTATCAGCGTTAGAATAATTAACTTTGACTTAAGGCTGTATGTAACTGTGAGATAAAAAATGCAATATCCCTGTAATTTACATAACGTAATTTGACTTTTTGTGTTATGTTTCCAGTTACTTGCATCTTGCTCTTTTTTGTAAGTAATTTACGATAAAAATAAATATAACTTGTTCATTGTTTCGCGATTTTTTGGGAGACAAATGAGCTATTGTATATGTTTTACTCATACGTAAATAAAGGATTTAACTATGTGAAACAACTGCGAATTTATAGTGCTGCGTTCTGGCTGGCGCATTCAGGGCCGGCCGCGGTGGCCGAGGGGACTGAGGCGCTCCAGTCACGGTCTGCACGGCCACTACGGTCGGGGGTTCGAATCCCCCCTCGGGCATGGATATTTGTGCCGTCCTTAGTCGTAGCTAGTTCATAAGTAGTTTGTAAGCCTAGGGACTGATGACCCCGTAGTTAAGTCCCATAAGTTCTACAAACATTTGAACATTTGAATTTGAGCGCATTCAGGTATTTTCGATAAACTTTTTATGTCTCTGGATTCTTTTCCTAGACACTAAGAGACAGTACTGTCACCCATTATAAACAGTTTTATTTGAAGCTACAAGTTTTGATTTTCCAATTATTGGAGCAAATTAGAAATTTCAATGGCAAACAAAGAATTTTCATGGTAGCAGAAAGTATTTTTGAAACACTGTCAAGTGTAATTTTCAAAATGAAATGTTCACTTTGCAGCGGAGTGTTCGCTGATAGGTAACTTCCTGGAAGATGCCGGGATAGCTCAGACAGTAGAGCGCTTGCCCGTGAAAGGCAAAGATTGCAGGCTCGAATCCAGTTTTGGACAGACAATTTTAATCTGACAGAAAGTTTAAAGTGTATTTTTGTTGATCGGAAAAGCTTTCTTGAAAACTTATCTCGTTTTGCGTAGCAACTTTACAAAGCATGAAGAAGAAATTTATTCAGTACAACGCAAACACAGGAAATCTGATTTTCGGTTTTGAGAGAATATCAATCTTAGCGCGACATATTTACTGTCTATTTGTTTCTGATCCGTAATTGGGCGACCTTTTAGGATACGCTGTTTTTTCCAATTTCTGCATTGTTTGGTAATGACAAGGCTGCCTCAAGGGTATGCACTGGATATACAACACAGTGATTAGACCCAAGATTACCGATGAGGCGGTCGTGTGGTGGAAGAAGGTAGAACAGCAGGTTGCTGCTAAGGAGCTGGGTAAGGTGCAGAGATTAGCCTGCTTAGCCATAACAGGCGGAATTAGCAGCATACCAACTGCTGGGATGGAAACCATGCTGAATATGCCCCTATTACACCTTTGGGTCAAGATGGAGGCAGCGGCTGGTGCATACAGACTCAAATCTGACAACAACTTGAACTCTTCGGTATATCCAGAATCACACACTAAAATAGTGAGTGAGGTAAATATAGGAGAGGTTGGGGAAATGCCAGCCGACTATGTTATAACCCCATACTGCTTCAACAAGCCTTTCAATATAACAACTGGAAGCAAGGAGCAGTGGGAGAAAATAGTTCGACACCGTACGGGGGATAAAATCAGACCAAGGTGTTGGAGCTGGGGTATATGTGCTGCAGCCAAGACTGGAGGGCGTCATCTCTCTAGGAAAACTGGCCTCAGTATTCCAGGCGGAAATCACTGCCATCAGGGCGTGTATGGAGGAGAATTTGCGTAGGTGCTACAAAGACAGTAGCATCTATATCTATTCAGACAGCCAGGCAGCCCTGAGATCACTGGCAGCTCCTGCAACAAGGTCTAAAACTGTTGCAGAATGTCACAGGGTTCTAGTGGAGCTAGGGGAAAGCAATAGAGTAAACCTATTGTGGGTCGCTGGCCACTCGGGGATCAGTGGCAACGAACATGCCGACAGATTAGCCAGGATGGGGGCAGAGACTCCATTTATTGGACCGGAACCTGTCCTGACAATCACCAAGGCAATGATCAAATTGGAGCTACGTAACTGGCTCAGAAGACAGCACGTAGAATATTGGACCAAAGTCCATCATCAAAAACATGGCAAGGTAATGATGCCAAAGCCATGTTTTAAAAGAAGCTCTGCAATCCTGGGTCTGAACAGGAGAGAGATTAGGCTCATGGTTGGGCCATGGGAAATTCAAAAAACACCTACATACAATGGGAATAACAGAAGAGGACCCTAAATGTAGGATCTGTGATGACGGTGATGAAACTGCATCACATTTAATCTTCGAATGCATTGCATTGGAGAGTAAAAGGCACAGAACATTTGGGACAACCAGACCCGAAGAAATTGTGTCTAATAAAGAACTGGTAAAGGGACTCCTTGCACTGTTCAAGGGAATTGGTTGGCTTTACTAGACATACAGGGAGCGATACCGCACAATAAACTTAGTTTCGGTGCGGGCAGTGGCGGGTTGGATCAACACTGTTTTGGCTTCCCTGAAAAACTCAAATTAAATCAAATCAATGACACAGCTACTCCGGATACTTCACTGTCCTTCCATGGTAAGTTGACGATTTGTGCCTTGGCTATTGTCAGTGGCAGGAGGCGTGTACCGTGGCTGCCGGGAGGCGAGGAGCAGTGAGCGGAAGGCTGCATCGCAGTGTTGAAAACGCTACCAGTAACAATGTGTGCAGTAATAATTCGTGCCTTTCGTGTCTAGGGGCAGCGTAACGTTGACAGCGCTCCGAAATAAATAAATGTCGTGCAACTAGTGCAGATGTTTTCTGATGCTGCCATCACCAGGTAAAATCACCTCCACTTGTCACATAAATATACTGGGATATAATTACTAATGCACTACTGGTTTTAGGACACTATGGCATCATTCTCAAGTTCCTGTGATTACAAAAAAATATTACAATGATTCAACCACATTAAACAGTGAAAAGTTTAATAATTTACCACAGAATAAAAAAGAGTATCGGAACACTATATTTACCAGATTCAAAATGACAAGCAAACCATGTGCGCCGCCGCGGGCGTCCGTGTGATCCGAGGTGCAACGTCACGGAGTGCGTGGTCGCTTCCGCCAGATTTTTGATTCCTCCCATTGGCATGTGTGTGTCTCTGTGTGTGTGTGTGTGTGTATTGTCTTTAGTTTAAGTAGTTTTTAAGACAAGGGACCGATGACCTTAGCAGTTTGGTCCCTTCGGATTACAAAGATTTGAAAATTTTGAACCATACGCTCTAGGTTTTTGTACAATTGTGATTACGTCATTTGCCTCTATTTATATCATACTGTTATGGGCATCACTGTACATCATTAAAATAATACAATCTAGATCGCAAGTTGTTGAGTTTATTACTGGCAACCGGTTTCGATTCTAATAATAATATAACAAAGAGAGACTTAAGCGATACCAATAATTACATTTTACATTTGATAGTGAAATAGTTAATAAAATGACAATAGTTTTTACCCTTCTTAATTGTTGTTGTTGTCTTCAGAGACTGGTTTGATGCAGCTCTCCACAATACCCTATCCTGAGCAAGCCTCCAACTCCACATAAGAGCGGCAACTTACATCTGCCTGAATCTGCTTACTGTATCCATCTCTTGGTCTTCCTCTGTGGGTTTTGCCCCACAGACTTCCCTCCAACGCTAAATTCACAATTCCTTGATGTCTAAGAATGTGTCCTATCAATCGATCCCTTCTATTAGTCAAGGTATGCCAGAAATTCCTTTTCTCCCCAATTCTGTTCAGTACCTCCTCATTAGTTACGCGATCCACCCACCTAATCTTCAACATTCTTCTGCAGCACCATATTTCAAAAGCCACTATCCTCTTCCTGTCCGCACTGTTTATCGTTCATGTGTCACTCCCATACAACGTAACACTCCACACAAATGCCTGCAGAAAGGACTTCCATAGGCTTAAATCGATGTTATCAAATGTCTCTTTTTCAAAATCGCTTTTCTGCCCATTGCGATTCTGCATTATATATCCTCTGTACTGCGACCATTATTTGTTCTTTTACTGCCCAACTAACAAAACTCATCTACTTCCTTTATTGTTTCGTTACCTAATCTACTTCCTTCAGCACCTCCTGATTTTCTTAGACAGCACTCCATTACCCTAGTTTTGCTCTTGTTAATGATCATCTTATATGCATCTTTCAGCACACTTAATTATGAAAAGTATTTCAAGATCGCTGTTAAAAAGAAAAAAAAATCTTTCAAAAATTGGTGTTATTTTTAGACCATATAGGGATTCGCATATACCCATCTGGCGAATCTCAGAAACAGTTACATATGAATTAAATTCAGAGCCTGAATGCCCAGTGGTCAGCTGTTGCCAAGTGTTTCATCCTTTATGATATGAAGGATGACACAAGTGTGCCCACAGCTGAACACAGGGCATTCACGCTCTAAATTCTGTTTTTTTTTTATTTTATGGTAAATTTAGAAACTTGACACTGTTTAATGTGATTGAATCATAGTAATATTTTTGTGATCATAGATATTTAAAAATAACTCGATAGTGCGCAGAAACTAATAGTGGCTTTTTTTTTTTTCCTAAGGAGCGGCTGTGGCTTTCGAACATAATTCGTGTGTTTCATATAGCAGTTATATGTGACAATGACTGTTTATATATATATATATATATATATATATATATATATATATATATATATATATATATAGGGTGTTACAAAAAGTTACGGCCAAACTTTCACGAAACATTCCTCACACTCAAAGAAAGAAAATATGTCGTGTGGGCATGTGTCCGGAAACGCTTAATTTCCAAGTTAGAGCTCAATTTATTACTTCTCTTCAAATCACATTAATCATGGAATGGAAACACACAGCAACAGAACGTACCAGCGTGACTTCAAACACTTTGTTACAGGAAATGTTCAAAATGTCCTCCGTTAGCGAGGATACATGCATCCACCCTCTGTCGCATGGAATCCATGATGCGCTGATGCAGCCCTGGAGTATGGCATATTGTATCACTGCCGTCCACAATATGAGCACGAAGAGTCTCTATATTTGGTACCGGGGTTGCGTAGACAAGAGCTTTCAAATGCCCACATAAATGAAAGTCAAGAGGGTTGAGGTCAGAAGAGCGTGGAGGCACAGACAAATATATACAGACGGGAAACCTCCGTAAGGGCCCGGTCACACGCTCAGGGGTGCGGAGAGGAAAGTTTCCATAAGATGTCCCATGATGGCACAGCGGTCAAAAGGAGCCCTTTAAACTGGCCAGAGCAGGCGGCAGGTAGCGGCTGCCCTCACCACCACTTCCTCTCAAACGCCAGCACAACGGACACAGCCATGGCCTCGTGGCAGGCTGTACGAGCTCTCCCATCAGCCTCCCCTCCACGCTACACTCAGAAGCGCCTCTAGTGTCGTCTACCGGCACTAAGCCGGGGAATTGTCTGACACCTGCTGGCATCTTACGGAACTACAAGGGCAGTGTAGGACAGAGGTTTAGGGGGGGCTTCTCCTCTGTGGTGGAGGCCATGGAATTGGTCCGCCTCTACCAATCCATTGGTAACCGAATCTGTTTTTGAGAAGCGTATGAACACGTCGACTGAAATGTGCAGGAGCTCCATCGTGCATGAACCACATGTTGTGTCGTACTTGTAAAGGCACATGTTCTAGCAGCAGAGGTAGAGTATCCCATATGAAATCATGATAAGGTGCTCCAGTGAGCGTAGGTGGAAGAACATGAGGCCCAATCAAGACATCACCAACAATAGCTGCCCAAATATTTACAGAAAAACTATGTTGATGACGTGATTGCACAATTGCATGCGGATTCTAGTCAGCCCACACATGTTGATTATGAAAATTTACCATTTGATAATGTTGGAATGGAGCCTCATCCGTAAATACTAAAATGAGCTCTAACATAGAAATTAAGCGCTTCCGGACACATGTCCACATAACATATTTTCTTTCTTTGTGCATGAGGAATATTTCCTGAAACTTTGGCCGTAACTTTTTGTTACACCCTTTATATATATATATATATATATATATATATATATGTGTGTGTGTGTGTGTGTGTGTGTGTGTGCCACCAGCCGCGGTGGCCGAGGGGACTGAGGTGCTCCAGTCACGGTCTGCACAGCCACTATGGTTGGGGGTTCGAATCCCCCCTCGGGCATGGATATTTGTCCCGTCCTTAGGATTAGCTAGTTCATAAGTAGTTTGTAAATTTAGGGACTGATGGCCCCGTAGTTAAGTCCCATAAGCTATACAAACATTAAACATTGTGTGTGTGTGTGTGTGTGAGTGGTCACAAAGCCCTTAACGACACGCTCACCCTACTCGGCCTTGAGCCCCCTCCAGAAAAAATATTCTGGATCCGCCAGTGTTGCCGTGCGTACCTTGGTCGCCAGCACGCGGCGGCAGCTCCTGGGCAGCTTGGCGCGCAACTGTCGCACGACGGCGCGGTTGCAGCAGAAGATGTAGAAGATGAACGCCGGAAGCAGCACGTTCACCAGGTCCGTCACGATCCACACGTAGACGGGCCCGCCCACCGCCCACGACACGATCTCCATCAGCCACGTCACGCCCATCAGGCCGAACAGCTTGCCATATAGGGATAGCCTGCGATGGCAGATGATGTTTGTAGAGCTTATGAGACTTAACTAAGGGGCCATTAGTCCCTAAACTTACAAACTGGTTACGCACTAGCTAATACTAAGGATGGCACAAATATCCGTGCCCGAGGTGGGTATTCAAACCTCCAACCGTAGTGGCCGTGTGGAACGTGACTGGCGCGCCGCAGACCGCTCGGCCACCGCGGCCGGCGCGGACCTTCACTGACAAGGAAAGTACTTGGGCTTGAAGAAAAACATATGCACCAAAATCGTATGAGAGATAATGTAAAGATCCCTTATTGCACTAGTGATACTCCCGCATCTGCAAAACTCTGCAGTCGTCCGTTAGAGGTCTCTGCGTGTGCCATGCCGCATTGCACTTTGACCTGTCGGTTTGCCAGTAGGGACGGTGCAGTGTGCCTCCCAAGTTGCGTTTTGTGATGTTATTTGTGTGGTGAAGCATTCAGATGGGGTGGCGATTGCTAATCTATCCTGCTAATGTATTGCGATTAGTTGAGATGAAGTTACGAAGAACCCTTCTTCGTGCAGATGTTATTAGTGTAGAAGATGAATCATTTGCATGCTTTCCCGTATCTGTTATGGTACAGAAATATGACCACAATTTAGATACTGTTGTTACAAACTCATAATAATGAAAAAAGGGATGATAATGACGAACAACTCATTGCAAGCGGTAGTAAGTGCGGGAAGAGGCGATGGAAGCAGTGGCAGTGAATACCAACAGTCTTTCAGGAAGAAGGTTAAAGTTGCAACTATCATCACGGCCTTTGATGACAATACTCTAGATAACATGTACGATGATTATTACATAAGTTATAGTTAAGATATCTGCATTACGAAAAAATGATCAAATGTTTGTAAATCTATCGGACCAAACTGCGTTGTCATCAGTCCGTAGCTTACAAACTACTTCAACCTAAATAAACGAACCAAGGGACAAACACACACACCATACCCCAGGGAGGACTCGAACCTCCACGGCTACTCCACCTTGGCTCTACAGTGCTATCTAGCGCATGGTTGCAGAGCTTTTCAGAAAAATGACAAACACAGCACATTGAGGTGTACGTAGAGATCATGTAACCAAACGTTCATACAGCTATGTTTGTTCGAGCCCATGTACTATCCTTGTGAGACGATTCACGGTTACTGCTATGTTACAATATTAGCAATATGCAGTGAAAATCTGCTGCAACATCTTTATCAGATGTGTACAGCTACACCAATAAACTACATCTACATGGTAAATCTACAACAACAGGCATAAAAATATTTGCAACAACATCAGGAACTCTTAACTACACTGCCAGAAAAGAAATTAGTAAACCTGAAAAGGCGAAGTCGTTTTAGATCCAATTATGGCAGATACCACCTGGACGACAAGAGATGTAATAATAATGGTTTCAACGCCTTCCGCCAACAGACAGCGTAACGGCATAGCTGCCGGAGCATCAACTGCACGTACATTTAAACAGGGAACGTTTAGAGCTACATGCGTATCGGATTTTACCGTTTTTTTCATAGTTATGGTACGTGAAGTTCGGAACTCAAATAACAATCACTCAAAGCCATTAGATGCAGCTCTAAAAAATTCTCGAGAAAATCGACTTCGTTTTGCAAGTACGTGTAAGTACCAAAAATTAAATAAATTGCAGCATACATCGGTAAAGCTCAGGCGGTAGCGTGCTGACAAGTGGTTCTAATCCTGTCATGGCATTATTTTTCGTTGCGTTCTAACACTTACAAAGTTGTAATATCTAATGGTAATTTTCACGAAAAGTGAACGTATTTTTGTTTATTCGTAATTTCCTATATTTTATATTTATTAATAATTATGATTTCAATAAAAAAACCTAAGTTACTTTTTTTACGGTATTGGGTTCACTATTAGTTGACGACGGTATTCTTTGATTGTTCAGTTTGTGAAGAGCTGCGACATTGATTTTGGAAAGTCATCTGCAAGCAGCTAACCCACTCAACCATCGTTTTATGTGACAACGTTTTCAGCTTGTCTACATACACACAAACAATAACTGACACAACACGTGGAATTAGATGTCCCTAAATGTTTTATACAACTGAATAAGAATATATATATATATATATATATATATATATATATATATATATATATATATGTGTGTGTGTGTGTGTGTGTGTGTGTGTGTGTGTGTGTGTGTGTGTGTGGTCTACCGGTACTAAGCCGGGGAACTACCTGACACCTGTTAGCATCTTACAGAAATACGAGGAGAGCTAGTACAGTGATTTAGAAGGGTTTCTTGTCTGTATAGTTACTTTGTGGTTGGCTGTAGGAAGCACGAATGCCTCTCCATGTCGTAGCGCCTGTTTCCTTCACACGTTGATATCACAGTGAGAAGGACACCACAGAGGTATCGGATTTTAGAATTTCTTTATATTTTTTGTACGTGCAGTTCAGAACTTAAATAGCATTCAGCCACAGCCATTCGACGCAACCCTATAAAAATGTCGACAAAATCGACTTAGAAGTTTTGCAGAGTACCCGTAAGTATCAATAAAACACAGTTGCAGCATCTGTTGGTGTAGCTCAGTTGGTTGCGTTCTAGCCTTACACACGTAGAGTCGTTGGTTCGAATTCCACTATGACATATATATATATATATATATATGGAGAGGTATTTTTGCGTCAATTGAAGTCCGCGAAACAACCCGTAGGGTTTGACCAATGACGTCATATCTCTGTTAAAGACGATAGTTTGTTTACAAGAATAGAGTAGATTATAGATTACGATTTTGTGGCTAAAATGTGATCTGCAGATTTTCTCTTATGGTTGGTTACAGGTCAATCCAGATTCTTCTGTCCCACAAGTGAGCACAGAAGGAGCGAATTTTTGGTCTGAGACCTGTGATCGTTGGTAGATTCTGCCTTGGTGATCTGTAATTTACGAGGATAATTACAGATTATTTACTATCTACAGT
The DNA here is from genome assembly GCA_026315105.1 of Locusta migratoria. Taxonomy (NCBI): domain Eukaryota; kingdom Metazoa; phylum Arthropoda; class Insecta; order Orthoptera; family Acrididae; genus Locusta; species Locusta migratoria. The sequence continues at coordinate 124,115,888 of CM048751.1, forward strand.
ACTGAGGTTTATCCAGTATTTTTATATTCATCAATAGTGTTTGTTTTGCTAGTTGGTATATCTACATAGCGTATCCTGTGAGGCTCAGATATGACATAACTGGTCAAAGCCAACAGGTTGTTTCGCGGTTTTCAGTTATGCCGATTTATTAATAACAACTTACAGGTGGTGAATCAAATGTTTGTAAATTTATGGGACTGCACACACACACACACATACACACACACACACACACACACACACACACACACACACACACAAGCACACACACATGGCCGAGGCAAGACTCGAGCCGGCCGTGGTGGCCGAGGGGACTGAGGCGCCCCAGTCGCGTTCTGCACGGCCACTACGGTCAGGGGTTCGAATCCCCCGTCGGGTATGGATATTTGTGCCGTCCTTAGTCTTAGTTAGTTCATAAGTAGTTTGTAAGTTTAGGGACTGATGACCCCATAGTTAAGTCCCATAAGCTATACAAACATTTGATTTGATTTTTGAAAGACTCGAACCTCTGAATGAGAGCAACTACACTCTCTGCAGCAGGGTGCCTTAGGCTGTGTTTACAGCCTGCGGTTGCTCTGCGGCGGAGAAATCGCAGGGGTTTGGCAGTGTGCTGTTACTCATTAGGCAGTGTGAGTCACTGTGGCATCAAAATACCTGCGGCTGCACTTCCAAACCGCTTACACCACGGCTACTGGGGCTGTTCGGTGCGCTATATGTCTCGTCACCAAGTGGAAACAGGATGCTCAAGCTCACTGCAGCTAACGTACCTGCTGTGTGAGTGACCAGTGGTGCCTCCGCAAAATCACAGCGGTTGCTCCGCCGCGGAGGAACCGTGGGCGATAAATACAGCCTTAGAGCACTGGGCCATTCCACAGAGCCTACAGGCGGTAGACCCAGAACAGATCCTCTGCGAAGGTGGAATTCGGAGAATGCATGTAGTGTGGCGTATATGGTGTGGCGAGCTGTTGGTGACTTTCGTCGCTCATGTTGGACGCCCTGTTGACTGTTGACTTGGGGCATTTTCACAGCTGTGTCAGCTGTCCATTTGCCAAAGTCCGAGTCCAAAAGGATGGCCGCAGGTTTGGTGGAGTGGCCGAGCGTTCTAAGGTGCTTGCTGTGGAGGTTTGAGTCCTCCCTGGGGCTTGGGTGTGTGTGTCGTCCTTAGTGTAAGTTAAAGAAGTTTGTAAGTCTAGGCCCAATAGTAGTGGTCCAATAGGTTTCAAAGTTTAGAACATTTTAGTCTGTCCTCGCTCACCTCTCACGGTCCTTGCGCTGCTTCCTGGTGGGCTTGTCTGCCCGCTGCTGCGGGTCCTGGTGGCGCCTCCTGCTGCCGCCGTGGTAGTGGCTACTGCCAGCCTTCTGCAGGATCCCGGTGTCGCGGTGCGCTGCGCAGATGCGGCCCGTGGTGTACACGAACATGCACAAGTTGCCCAGAAGTAGCAGCGCCATCGGCCCGTAGAAGTACAGCAGCGTCGCCGGCTTCCCTGCAGACATCATCTGGCTGGTTTCACCTCCCACCCAATCATATCAAGCTATGACACAGCAGCATACTAACATCTATCGGGGGCAACGGTTCCGCAAGCTGGGCACACAGGTTCACCTGTGTGGCACCTGCCATGGCAGTGAGAAGAGTTCAGAGTTCAACGAAACATCCTGCTACACTCGATAGGGGCTTATAGGATCACTCCAGAGGGGGTCTTGTCATCCTAATGGAACACCGTCCCTTGGACTTCAATGTAGGAGAACAGGCCGCATGCTAGTGGGTGAAGAAAGGGAAACAGGACAAGAAACTGAAATAAAGGGCAGTGGTGAAGTGTCCATTAAGGCTCTGAGGCTGACCCTCCCAAAAAATTCTATTATACCTCGTCCTAACTGATATTAATGAGATCTGATGACGAAAACTTGTAAATGTTTACAATTTTACTTTTTAGTTTCGGATATTCTCCCGCCAGAGAAATGCAGCACTCCTCTAGCTCTGCAACTGACAGCTGCTCTGAATTCCGAGCTTATTTGTCACATGCACAGTAAACTGTTTCTTTCCTGTGGCTGACAGGATTTGCACAGCCTTCATACGACTTATAAAAGATGGCATTTCAGTTGCTTCCATGTCTCCCTGGCAGGTGGATAAATGCCTGGACAGTTTATATGCTATGGTGGAACAAAGGGTCTTTCAGTGGTATTCTCACAGATAGCGTCAAATGCCATCCCCAGCAGCCAACAACCTTCTTGGCCTACGCCAGAGCACTATGAGAAATAATTAACTGTTAATTTCATTGTCTATCTCAAACAGAAAGAACAAGAAGGCAGTATTCAGAAGCTAAGAATGCTAGAATTCGAAATAATTGACACAGTACTGGTAAACATACAAACTAGATTCATAGACTTTCAAGAAATAGCTTTTACAGAACTTGTAACTGAGAAAAAGTTTTCAATTTATAGTAGTCCAAATAGTTTCCAGTAGTAGGTGGGATGTGAGAGACCTGGGGCAACAGGTCATGAATAACAGGGTGGCAGTCCCCTCCCCCTCCACACCCGCTCTCCCTCCTCCCTAGAGGTCAAGGTCAAGGTCATCGACAGGCATGGGAGAGAACTGAGACAACCCCTTATGAGGAAGGTTTCTGGGAAAACTGTGACCCTAATTAAAATTTGCATGATTTATGACCCTAATTAAAAATTTGAATGATTTATGACCCTAATTAAAAATTTGCATGATTTATGACTCTAATTTAAAAAAATTTGCTTGATTTTTGACACTAATTATAAAATTTGACATGATTAATGACTTCTATGATACCCCTTCCCACCACTCGCTGACTATGAGACCCCTCCCCCTCTCACCATAGAGGACAAGTTCAGGATCTGGGAATCAAACACATGACCTGCAATGTCGGAATCCCTGCACAGCACGCGTATTCCGAATATTTTATGTTACGTAGAGCGATCGCTGTTTATGTAAATAATTGACTCCCCCTTCCATACAGAACCTTAACTCTATAAAAATATCTGATTTATATCATGCCACAGACCCACGGCATCACAATAAACGGTGGGACGCCACGATCGAGGGTGGCGCGGCCGAGGGGCGGCTGCACGGCCGCCGTGTGTCTGCCTTTCTCCCCTTAGCTTGTCAGGTGAAAATCAGGAGCACGTGGCACTTCTTCATGCTAATTGTCATGTGGAAATCCTCTAAATTAAGTCAGGAGCATACGGCTGGGCATGACAGGCATGCTTCAAAGACACCGTGTGCAGCTGCAAGCAATTAATCAAACAGACGGTCGGTATGTTGCAAGGGGCATGCTGCCACATCGCAGCTCCGGAGGCCGCCATGTGTCTGCCTTTCTCCCCTTAGCTTGTCAGGTGAAAATCAGGAGCATGTGGCACTTCTTCATGCTAATTGTCATGTGGAAATCCTCAAAATTAAGTCGGGAGCATACGGCTGGGCATGACAGGCATGCTTCAAAGACACCGTGTGTAGCTGCAAGCAATTAATCAAACAGACGGTCGGTATGTTGCAAGGGGCATGCTGCCACATCGCAGCTCCGGAGGCCGCCATGTGTCTGCCTTTCTCCCCTTAGCTTGTCAGGTGAAAATCAGGAGCATGTGGCACTTCTTCATGCTAATTGTCATGTGGAAATCCTCAAAATTAAGTCGGGAGCATACGGCTGGGCATGACAGGCATGCTTCAAAGACACCGTGTGCAGCTGCAAGCAATTAATCAAACAGACGGTCGGTATGTTGCAAGGGGCATGCTGCCACATCGCAGCTCCGGAGGCCGCCGTGTGTCTGCCTTTCTCCCCTTAGCTTGTCAGGAGCACGTGGCACTTCTTCATGCTAATTGTCATGTGGAAATCCTCAAAATTAATTCAGGAGCATACGGCGGGGCATGGAAGGCTTGCTTCAAAGACACTGCGTGCAGCTGCAAGTGATTAATCAAGCAGATAGTCGGTATGTCACAAGGGGCATGCTGCCACATAGAAGCTCCGGAGGCATGTGCCCCTTACTGAGTGGCTGCAAAAGAATATCAGGTGTCCAGGATTCCACTAAGCAGCAGTGGCCACTACGCCTAAAGGCCGACCGCGAAGGGCGTGTCTCAGACTGTCTCTCACACTCACAGCAACTGACACAAGGCCCCCCATCCGAATACTGCAGGGCGAGTATACCGCCCTCGCCACACAGCTGCTGTACGATGCATCCAGTTTAATTTTTAACTTTCAGTTGCAAATAGCAACATCGCTCTTCCCTCCTGTGCAATTCTCCAAACCAACAGCATTCGGGATTTTAACTTTAATTTCCTAAATAATACAACTCTTAAGACAATTCTACTCCACACTAATGCGGAATTTCTATATAAAATTTTAAGATTGTAATTTTTTTAAACTATTCGTCATTCTGCTATAAATATAGATACATAGAGCTCAGTAAATGTCAGGTTCTAAGGATTTTTAGTAAGGGTTAGACTTGTGGAATAAGGATGTTTTTGTAGGTGCCAGACCTAATTTTGGGATTACTGTTTCCAAGGGTATTCTGAGGAAAATGTTCTTGACTGGGAGAAGTAGGTTTCTCCCAGATAACACATTGGTTCGTTCTTTATTCTGTTTGGTGTAACTTTAATAACATCCAGCTTAATTTTAAACTTTCAGTTCGATATCGCTACTTTAACTTTTATTTCCTATGGAACTCTGGGTGTACAGCTTTTCCAAACGAATGCTTCTTAAATATTGCTAGCAGAACGACGATGCATGTAGGTACCAGATATAATTCGACGATATCTGTTTCTGAGGCCATTGTGAGGAAAATGTTCTGGACTGGGAGAAATGTGATTCTAATTCTTTAATATAGCTCTTCTGTGTAATACTTATACCATCATGCATGAATTTTTTTTTGAAAAGCCTCTGCCGCAATTAGCTTTATTTCACATTACGCATTTCGAGAACATCATCATCAGATAAAAAATTTAAAAAAATGATGGGAAATACAACCATCTTAGTATACATGCTTGATTAAAACTTAAAACACCATCATGGACGTCTAATGACAGTGTTGAACTAGGCTCACATGCCCATGTGATACGCAGATGATAAATATAATACTTTCCTGAACACATTTCTTAAGCTATTTGAAAGTTCCTTTCGCTAGAACGCTCAAAACAGGGTACTTCCAGTAACAGGCAGCCAGGGTGGCTGACAAAGGGGATAAGAGTATCAGGTACAACAAAACAGAAATTGTGTCAAAATGTTATAAGCAGTCAGAGTAAAGATGCAGTAGCTCATTACAAACAGTACTGCAAGGTTCTGAAAAATGTCATTAAGAAGACAAAAGTATGTGGTATGCAAAAAGAATAGCAAACTCTCTGGATAAAATTAAAACCATCTGGTCAGTTGTGAAAGAAGTCTGGTCGGCAGTAGAAGATAGAAGATATAACGCCAGTGCATAATAGAAATGTTTCTGTTACTGACAAGTTAGATATATGTACTGTATTCAATAATCACTTTCTGAATATAGTAGGTGAACTAAACAGAAGTCTAGTTTCTACAGGTAATCATATGACATTTTTAGAAAATGCCTTTCCAAGGCTGTTACCTGAAATGGTCCTCCATGATACTTCCATAGGGGAGATACAGACAATAATTAAATCACTAAAGACTAAGGACTCTTGTGGATATGATGGGGTACCTAGCAGAATTCTAAAGTACTGTTCTCCATATGTTAGCCCAGTACAAAGCCAAATTTGCAATTTTTCCTTTTAGAATGGTCAGTTTCCCGACAGATAAAAGTACTCAGTAGTGAAACCACTTTATAAAAAAGGAGAAAGGGATAATGTTGGCAACTATAGACCTATTTCTATGCCAACGGTTTTTTTCTAAAGTTATTGAAAAGGCTGTATATTCAAGATTAATTGATCATTTCAGTTCACATAATCTGTTGTCAAACGTACAGTTTGGTTTCAGAAGTGGTTTAACGACTGAAAATTCTATATTTTCGTTTCTCTGTGAGGCACTAGACCGGTTAAATAAAAGGCTATTGGCATTAGGCATCTTCTTTGATTTAACAAAGGCATTTGATTGTGTTGATCACAAAATATTGTTGCAGAAGTTGGAACATTATGGAATACAAGGAGTAGCTCACAACTGGTTCACCTTTTAGTTTAAAAATAGACAACAAAAGGTAACTCTCGACAGTGTTGGAAATGGCTATGACATACAATCCCAATGGGACACAGTTAAGTTTGGATGCCCCAGGGTTGTGTTTTGGGACCATTGCTGTTTCTTATTTATATAAATGACATGTCTTCGAGTATAACAGGTGATTGTAAAATATTTTTGTTTGCTGATGATACCAGTTTGGTAGTGAAGGATGTTGTTCGTAATATTGACACAGTATCAACTAATGCAGTTCAAGAGATAAGTTCATGGCTTGTAGATAACAAGTTGATGTTAAATCACAGGAAAACTCAGTTTTTACAATTTCTAAAAAAAATTTGACGAAAGCTGACATTTTGATTACACATAATGGGCGTATAATAAGTGAGATTGAACAGTTCAAATTTCTAGGTGTTCAGATAGACAGTAATCTGTTGTGGAGAGCCCATGTTCAGGAGCTTGTTCCACAACTAAATTCTGCTATATTTACCATTAGAACAATATCTGAAATAAGTGATTTGTTAACACAAAAAGTAATCTACTACACTTACTTTCAGTCACTTATGACGTACGACGTTATTTATTTTTTTTATTTTGGGGGGGGGGAAACTCGACTGAAACAAAAAGGATATGTTTGGCTCAGAAACTGGCGGTTCGAGCAATATGTGGTTTAAGTTCACGTACTTCATGGTGACCCTTTTCCAGTAGTCTGGGAATTTTGACACTAGCGTCACAGTAAGTTTTTTCTTTAATATCGTTTGTTATTAATAATATCAGCTTATTCCCACGAGTTAGAAAGCTTTCACTCAGTGAATACTAGACAGAAGTCGAACCTACATTTGCATCACACCACCTTGAGACTTGTACAGAAATGTGTGCATTATTCTGCAGCATCCATTTTCAATAAGCTGCCACAAGAACTAAAGAATCTTAGCACTAACCCACGCTGTCAATTCTAAATTGAAGAGTTACCTCATGGCTCACTTCTTTTATTCTGTCGAGAAACTCCTAGAAAAATTAAGCAATTAAGCTAATTCATTTTTTTCTTTATTGATTCTTTTCACTTAGTCTTAAGAGCGTCGTGTGCATATGACTACTTAAAAATCTTCTGTTACCATTCTTGTGTTAAACTTCATGTATTGACTTGTTCCATGACCATGGAGGCTTATTTCTCAATTAGGTCCTCTGGAACAGAAAACCATATTATTATTATTATTATATATAACAATTAATTGCTTGTGAAAAAATGTCACTCTTTTCTTGGAATACGAGACGATTATCCATTATGTTGCATGTGTACCACACAGAATGTCCACGTGGTCTAAGGTGTCATGCTATGGACTGGATGGACGTTCCTGCCGGAGGTTCGAGTCTTCCATCAGGAATAAGCATGTGTTTTGTCCTTAGTGTAAGATAGTTTAAGTAGTTTTTAAGTCTAGGGACTGATGACAATAGTAGTTTGGTCCAATAGCTTTACAAATATTTGAACATTTAAGTTGTTGTACATTAACTGAACAAAAGTATGACAAAAACGCATAATTACTTAGAAACTCCTGATTGACTGTCTTCACTTCCCATAATTTTTAAGAATAATTATCTTTTTTCATCATTGCTGAACAATTTGTAATCTAATAAAGAACTAAAATAAATATGATAAACTAATCTTGAATCTTCCTCTTTTATATCTTGTGTTGCCCATATCGATATTATTATAAACTGAATCTTCTCTCACTTTATTTTGTGGCTGGTACAACAACCAGTTTAAAAGGTGATATAAATAATACAGCCTTGGTATCGGATTTTTATACTTCAATGACACATTTCGCCTACAGTAGATATCCTGAGATAATATTTACTAGTCTGTGCATGGCCAATTCATGAATTGTGATATGGCCACTGAGCAAACACATTAAGAGTGCCTGTATTATCAACTGTTAGGTGTTATGATTATCAGTGGCTTCATTATGGATAATTGTAATATTTAACAATTGATAATCTAGGCGCTCTTGATGTGTTTGCTCGGTGGCCATATCACAATTCACGAATTGGCCATACCTAGATTAGTAAATATTATCTGAGGATATCTACTGTAGGTGAAATGCATCATTAAAGTATAAAAATCCGCAATCAAGGCTGTTTCATTTATATTATCAATTACAAACTGCATCACCATTCACTGCATACAAACATTTGTGCATGTTCACCGTGGTTTCTTTTTCTGCACCCAAGAATTCAATAACAGCATGCTGTTTGTAGTGTGAATCGTACAAAGACACTATTGTGACACTCTACCACATGCCGGAACACTTTGAAACCTCACCAATGTGCAGAAGAAACAGCAAATGTGAAGTACCGACAAGGACGTTTGTATATGTATGTTAATGCCTTCTTAAAATATAAACCACAAAAATCATTAACATATATGCAAATAGTAACAGAATATTCCACAGAATTATAATCGTATAGCATCTTTGTACAACTGTCAAAACATTACACTTACGACAGATAACGAATAAACATAACCACCCAGAAATCACAGACATACATCACAGACCCTTCAACCATAAAGATCATAAAGACGAAATGATAAAAGAATGCCATAGTAACTGTAAACATATAACATCTTTGGTCAATCCATTGATTAAAAGACAAGTAAGATATTATGAAAGATAAGTATGACACCAGCATACACCTTACTCATATACGGCAGTGTGACATTGCCCACTGATGTGATATGGATATATGTACAAAATTTATATTTAAAAAAAAAAAAAAACAAAAAAAAAAACAGGCCCATCACTAAAAGTATATGTACATCAGTGGTGGTGAGTCCTATGTGTACACTGATTCAATGAACCCCAGAAAAAAAGTTCATGAAAAACAAGTAAATAAATAAAATAAAAAGTATTTTTAAATTTTCATTCTTCGTTTCGCTCTTCAATTAGATCATTTTATATCCACATTGAAAGTATTTGTATCGCATGAGAAACGTTTTACACCACGGAGACAGCATGGAGATGATCGTCTAAGATGGTGTTTATAGCCCGCCGGACTTCTGCGGCAGAGCAACTGCTGTGATTTGATGGAGGCTTTCGACTGTATCGCGATTTTAAGGTAATTGGGATTTATACTCTTTGTTGTAACAAATATTTAACAGTTTGAGAAGATGTGGGGGAGAGCAGCCTTTGCGCATGTGTAGGGTTAGAGTGGGTGCGGCTTACAGTGTCACATGACCCAAAAGTATAGCTTCTGTCTTTATTGTAACAGATGCGTTTTGTTACAGTCACTTAACAGTATAATCAGTAATTACTGTGTTTTGGTGTTCCTTTGCTTATTCATAAGTGCTTGGTGTTTGTTATCAAAGGAAAATTGACAACATTCAGTATCTCTTAGAAACAAATTTCTCAGCTTTAAGCTTGGAAGAGAAGGGTGAAATATAGAAGCTTGCTGCACGACGCCTCATCTCGAGTTGAAGAATGCGCAAACAAGCTGAGGTAAGACATTCTGCAGATCTTTCAACGAAAATATATCTTTAAGGGAATGGGGGACAAACTGGGATGCTTTCCCCGGGCCAGAGTTGCGCCAAATTGCCTCTTTAGAATATGAGAGGCGGGGGGGGGGGGCGGCGCCACTATCATTATCTGGCAGTAAAAGAAGTGAACCCCCAGTCATCTGAAGCACCAGCCACCATTGATGAACATAGACACAAAACACATAATGTTATGTAAAAAAATAATGTATATTTTGCAGATTTTGTGAAGTGATCCATCAGAATACAAATACGTTTATTAAAATAGCAGTATATTGGTATATTTATATAATGTCTCTCTGAGACATTTTCTGCGCTGTGGGCCCATTTGCAGGGTGAGGTGGCGAGCGCGTACCCTTGAACCAGCAGGTGCCCTTGTTGATGTTGGGCTTGAAGGGCGAGTCCTTCGGCACGGCGGGCGAGAACTCTGCGCCGATGGCGGCTGCGCAGATGGCGGCCGTACAACCCCAGGCATACGCAGAGTACCACAGGAAGCGACGGCGGTCGCGCTCCAGCGACGGGCACTGAGTCACGCGCATGACCCTGCAACCCAAACCGCCGCCAGCCCTGCTACAGTTCACAGACAAGTATCCACAGGCGACGGTACTCTACACCAGTCTATTTCAACTCGTGAATCCGTTTCCAAGGAAAAGTGTCCCCTGTCATATAGTACAGCTGTCAGTGATTCGAAAGGAAAAGCATTTAATTTTCTTTCTTAGGTATATGTAAGATCTGTGCAGCCATGCCCGTCTGGTGAAAGTTGCAGAAGCTAAAACGAATCAAAACTGCAAACAAATTGACTACAATTATTTCATGTTTGGATTTGTTGTCGTCAATAATAAGCCATGCCAAGTTGGTCGTGCGCACTTTGGTGCCATCACAGATAAATATATACAGACGAGAAACCTCCGTAAGGGCCCAGTAACACGCTCAGGGGTGCAGGGCGGGGGGGGGGGGGTGCAGGTTGCTGAAGCAGTTCCGTAAGATGTCCCGTGATTGAGCTGAGGTCAGAAGTTGCCCTTTAAAACTGGCCAGAGCAGGCGGCAGGTAGCGGCTGTCCCCACCACCACCTCCCCTCAAACGCCAGCAAGCTGGACACAGCCGTGGCCTCCTGGCAGGCGGCACGAGATCTCCCTCAGTCTCCCCTCCACGCTACCCTCTGACGTGCAACAGGCACCCTCAGAAGTGCCTCTAGTGTGATCTACCGGTACTAAGCCAGGGAACCGCCTAGCATCTGGTGGCATCTTACGGAACTACGAGGGGAGCATAGGACAGAGGTTTAGGGGGGGGGGGGTTTCTTCTCTGTATATGTTACTTTGTGGTGCTGTGTTGCAGGGCGCGCGGTCGTTCGCCATCGGGTAGAGGTCTGCGCAGATAAGAAAAGTGTTATCCGCATCCGCACCACATCCGCAAGGCCCATATCTGCAACCGCATCCGCGGTTCTTAAACGCATGCGCAAATTCGTTATCCACAGATATTAACTTAAAGGTTTGAATGGGTAATAGTAATAGACAGCATTATTTAAAATCATGGTATGTAATGATATAATTATTGCTAGAGTGTCATTTCTGCGACAACTTAACTACTCTTGACTTCTCGAATCGCAGTAACTGTTCTATAGCTACTCAAAAACAGGCTATTCCAAACAGGAAAACATTGGCGCTCCAGACACACACAGTAGCGCTTTGGAGTCCAAGTGGTCGGAGTACTACGTCAGCTGTTTATTACAGGCATCTTCTTAAATTTTGATTGCTTAAAAGTTATCGGCATGGAGGAGATTTTACTGTGTTTACATTCAAAAAGATACGGCCCCTTTCCAAAAGGGACACATTATTTTTCCCATATTAATGCACAAGAGGTTTTTGGCACAAAGCAATGGATGTCATTTCAGGTGTTAAAACTGCCGTCAGCAAAGAGAATGTCAGCTATAGCTACGGCCAGCCATAGAATCTAACATTGTGTACTTCCTAAATACGTTACTTTCACTGTACACCGTATCTGATTATGAAAGTAGCTATAAAATACTATTATCAATCTTTATTAGTTCCATCATCATTTATCTAAGAAATAAAGATGAATATTTGTTTGTATGTTTGTTCATATTTTATGTGCGGCTGTATCGTTCATTCAGTTGTGACAGAACTGTGTAAGAATATACTTTTTTACACGCAAAACAGGCCACTATATTGTTGATCTTTTCGTTGCCATCAAATACGATCCATTTTTTTTTTTTTCAAATTGACGAGTTCATTTTATTTTCCTTCACGAATGTCAAATCACCTCTTTTCACTTTACACGATATAGTATTCATTTATGTCATGTCCATTTTAAGAAGGAACTGTCACTGTATTCACTATGATATACGTTGTCACTCGGTCACTACAAAGCGCTAACAATTCACCACGCGCACAAGACGGGCGTTAAGGGACGATAACGTTCGTCAGCAACAGCAAAGGCGTCCAAAACGATGAGTGTTACGAAGATTTGCAAATGCCACAATATCTACAGTCAACGAATCACACCGATTGTACATGCAGGACCAATCATCAACACAAAGTACAGTTAATAACAATTGCAGACTATTGACTATGAATATGTTGTGTAATCATTCAATATTACTAAGGAGCGAATATTAATTTTGTGTTAAATATTCAATTTACACGTACTAAAAGACGCACTGCAACACTTGGTTAATGAATTAAACGGAACAATTTAATTATACTGCTAAACATGTTTGATAGTAGAATGAAACTTCACTCTGCAGCGGAGTGTGCGCTGATATGAAACTTCTTGGCAGATTAAAATTGTGTGCCAGAACCGGGACTCGAACCTGGAACCTTTGCCTTTCGCGGGCAAGTGGAGTGCTAGTCTTGCGTGTTTGCAGGAGAGCGTCTGTGAAGTTTGGGAAGTAGGAGATGAGGTACTGGCGGAAGTAAAGTTGTGTGGCGGCATCGTGAGTCGTGTCGGGATAGCAGAGACGGTAGTGCGCTTGCCCGCGAAAGGCAAAGGTCCCAGGTTTGAGTCCCGGTTCCGGCACACAATTTTAATCTGCCAGGAAGTTTCATGTTTGATAGTAGAGTTAGTTGTTGATATTATATGGAACAAAACGCCATTCCATGATATTACTTTTCAAAATTAACATTTGATCCAATTTGTTAAAGTTAATTGCATAAGTCTTAGTAAACGACCCACTTGATAACAATAATTACACGTGGCTCATTGGCCTAGTGCATGTCTTTCAATTGGACGCCACTTCGGTGACTTGCATGTCCCTAGCCTACCCCAGTTATCCAACCGGGGAAATGGGACCTACAGCTTAACATGGAATCCTAACCATCTGTCATTTCTGGCTACTCCTCACATCGTTGAGAGGTGAAGGATGGGTTAAAGTGCAGACTGAAAAAATCCGAGGTCCAACTTGATTCTGAACCCGCGACCCTTCGGTTTCCAATCGAGCGCTTTACCCTGACACCACAGGGCCCGACGACTCAATTGATCAACAGCTAGTCATTGTAGGTACAAGTCAATTACAACAATTTCAAGTACTATTGCTAATCAAGATATAGTAAAGTGGCTTGGCAAGCAGTACATTGATGGTTTGATTTTACGTAGAATTGTTCTATGCATGCTTATTCTTAAAAAAACTTTATGTTCATTTGAGGGATTTCAGCTGATTGTGGACACTGCATAAGTAACCTGAATTTACCTATTTTATATTGCTCTGTGTTCCTGCTGCTCCATTCTGTGACCACATTGTCCTAAATTAACCAATTGGTGATTATTATTATTAGATGGTACATTTTATTAATTAAATTTGTTGCTCGTACATAGAGCTGGCGACGATATTTACCTATACAAAATTGTTCTGTTGGTACAGTTTTGTCAAGATCTCATTTACCAAACGATCGTTATTGCGAATTAAATCGCGAAGTATCGTTTGTGAGTGTAACCTCCACTAAGTTATTGGTTTCGCCTCTAGAATAATAATAATAATAATAATAATAATAATAATATGGTTTTCTGTTCCACAGGACATAAATGAGGAGTGAGACTCCATGGTCATGGAACAAGTCAATACATGAAGTTTAACACTAGAATGGCAATAGAATATTTTTAAGTAGTCCTATGCACACAACAATCTTAATACAAAGTGAAAAGAATCAATAAAGAAAAAATGAATTAGCTTCATTGTTTAACTTTTCTAGGAGTTCGTCGACAGAATAAAAGGAGTGACCCATGAGGTAAGTATTTAATTTAGATTTGAAAGCGTGCTAAGATTCTTTACTTCTTGTGGCAGCTTATTGAAAATGGATGCTGCAGAATACTGTACACCTTTTTGCGCGAGTGTCAGGGTGGTATGATGCAAATGTAGATTCGACTTCTGTCTAGTATTCACCGAGTCGAAACTACTAACTCGTAGAAAAAAGCTGATATTATTAACAACAAAAGACATTAAACAAAAAACGTATTGTGACGCCAGTGTCAAAATTCCCAGACTACTGAAAAGGGGTCGCATGACATTCGGGAGCTTACACCATATATTGATCGAACCGCCCGTTTCTGAGCCAGAAATATCCTTTTTGCATCAGACGAGTTACCCCAAATAATAACGCAGTACGTCATAAGTGAGTGAAAGTAAGCGTAATAGACTACTTTTCGAGTTGAAAAATCACTTATTTCAGATATTGTTCTAATGGTAAATATAGCAGAATTTAGTTCTGGAACAAGATCCTGAACATGGGCTTTCCACGACAGCTTACTGTATATATATGAACACCTAGAAATTTGAACTGTTCAATCTCACTTATTATACGCCCATTAGGTGTAATCAAATGTTAGCTTTTGTTAAATTATGTGATAGAAATTGTAAAACTGAGTTTTACTGTGATTGATCATCAACTTGTTATCTACAAGCCATGAACGTATCTCTTGAACTGCATTATTTGATACTGTGTCAATAGTACGAACAACATCCTTCACTACCAAGTTGGTATCACCAGCAAACAAAAATATTTTAAAATCACCTGTTATACTCAAAGGCCTATCAATAAAAACAGCAATGGTCCCAAAACAGACCCCTGGGGGACCACACTTAATTTTGTCGCATTGTGATTGTACGACATAGCCATTTTCTACACTGTGGAGAATTAACTTTTGTTGTCTATTATTAAAGTAAGAGGTCTGATAGCTTTATCCCAGTAATGAATTCCTCAGGCAGACAGATCATTGGCTAATGAATTAATTACCCAGTTTAAGCTATCAAAGCCGAAACCAATAACTTACCACCTCCAAACAGAACCATGCCTAGTAAAGCACTGTGGTGTTCAAACCAATCTTCGGATTATTGACTGCTTTACCTTACGGATCATTCTGAATTCTAATTACTCACGCTTGTCGGTAGTGTAGGCCAGTAATCTTTGATGTGTTAAATTATAGATTATTTTATTTTATTCTGAGTTATTGGAGTGTGGAACTCACAGATGTCCTTCAGGCACGCCCTTAAGAACCGCTGGGCTTACAACCCTCGTTAGTTTTGAGAACAAAGCATAGGTGGGCCTTTCCAGATTTTGGCAGCTGCTCCAACAGCTCTCCACTATACACTGCCAGTCTTTTATCTTTCCAAACAATAATATTACTTACAATAATTGCGCGACTCTACAGACATTACATCTGTAAAGTCATAACAGTCAATGCGCCATAAAAAACACAAACATGTACAGTATACTGATTAATTAAAAACTGTAGAAATTCATTTTCGAAATTGTTCTCAAGACATCTGAATTTAATAGAGATGATAACACTTTATTTTAGTTTCGACGAGCTGATGTTTGGATACGCTGACTGAAGATTAAGGCAGAATGTTCTCCACCACTTTCTTCGGTAGCTAAAAATGTTGCACAAAGATAGCCAAAATTAGTTACTGAGATAAACGCAAACCGGAGAACAAAACCAGACGCCGGCTCTTAATGCTAATACGCAAACAGAAGTCAAACACAAAAGAAGTGGACTCATGGCTATCTTGAAAACTCTTAAGTAACTCCTTCACGGTTCAGGAGAAACATTTTCTCATTTTATTGGACTCGAAATCTACGCTCATACTTCTTGAATAGACTTCCGGAAATAAAAATTAGTATACAGTCTTAGAGGTTTCAATTCAATCAAGGTTTGTTTTTGAAAATGTGCTTATTCAGTATATGAAATGATTACACTTACAGATCAATATCTCAAACGGTACTGAAGTACCAGGTCTAGAAACATGCTGAAACATCCACATTGTACGTGGTTTAGCCTCCACAAGCTGCAATGCAGGCGCTAATTGTGGTATCCATTCGATCATACAGATGAATTTCGTTTTGGGATGCATTTCATCACGCTTGCTCCACCTGTTTGCGTAGTTCTGCGAGAGTTGTGTTAAGTCAGATCGCGTGTACTTAATTACCCAGACTCGGTGCATCCCATGTCAGTAGTTAAACTAAGCTACGATCAGTAGCATTAATGTTTACTCCTCTACTTTTCTGAATGTGTGTGTTTCAGAGACTGTAGGTAAAGTAATACTCACGTGAAGGTCCGAGAGATGACGATACACATGACGTTCAGCCAGAAGAACGACGCTAGGAACGTGAACTGTATCACGAACGCTGCAACAGAAGATCACACCAAGGTTAGCTTTCGTCTTAGTGTCGCACTAAGAGAAATGTAATCGAACTGGCAATAATTACTGCAATTAAAAACATGATATTTTACAGTTCGGATTTTAGACGTACAAGGGACTTATACACTGTTCTTCATTCCTCTTAATGCCCCTCAACCTGCTACCATTTGTGCGTCAACATAAAGGGTGTTTCACTAAGTGTGTTTGCCTCTGTAACTTATGAAATAATAGGTGACGAAAATTTTAATGCGGTAGGTCAACACAAGAAATGTTACACTTTCTGCAGAGCTATGAACATAGTTTATTGTATCATTTTCCAAAGAGTTGCAGGACAAAGATATAATTTTTAAATGGAACAATAGTTTCTTCTATCGTGCATTGGATTCGTTGAAACCAGCTGCGTCCAAATCAATTTAAACTACATTCCTATGACTGTTAGTTTGGGAGCTACAACCCTTGAAAGTTTCAGGGGCAGATACCACAAGCGCTGCGCATAATCCAATGCGCCTTCTAAATGTGGTGCGGCCGAGTTGTAAAGTCGCCGGTGTCACGGAGCGAGAAGCTTCCTCGATGCGCTGTTAGACTGCCGACTGTCGCCGCACACGGCCGTATACCTGACAGTTGGAGCCACACAAACAACCAGGGCACAATATACCACACTTACTGACATCGGATGACGATGGCATACACGAACAACAGCGCATCGAGGAAGCTTCTCGTTCCATGACACTGGCGACGTTACAACTCGGCCGCACCACATTTAGAAGGCGCATTGGATTATACGCAGCGCTTGTGGTATCTGCCCCTGAAACTTTGAAGGGTTGTAGCTCCCAAACTAACAGTAATAGGAATGTAGTTTACATAGATTTGGACGCAGCTGGTTGCAACAAATCCAATGCACAATAGAAGAAACTAATGTTCCATTTAAAAATTATATCTCCGTGCTGTAACTATTTGGAAAATGATACAATAAACTATGTTCATAGCTCCGCATGAAGTGTAACATTTCTTGTGTTGACCTACCGCATTAAAATTTCCCGTCACCTATTATTTTATAAGTTACAGAGGCAAACACACTAAGTGAAACACCCTGTATATACTTTCCGTAGGAGCATGTTGTTTTGGTCACATGCCAAATAATACGAAATTTAAGTTACGGGAATTCTGTGTGTAACAACACACTTCGAAAAACCACTTAGACAAATGTATCCGCAATTCTAACGTTTTGGAGTGCTTGAATATTGACTGTTATACTGTGTCACTAATGATCTGGGTAGACGTTTTGTTTACGAGTTTTATTCGAACACGATTAAGAATAAATAACCATTCACTTCAATACAATGGCTCATTGTTCCGTGTACGTAAATGATCTGAAGAAGGCAATTTAACTTGCCAAAACTAGTCATATCAGTGTACACGTTTCCCTGCGATCAGGGCCAATAAAGATTTCGAAAGAGAAGAGAATGACATTCCAATTCAGAGAGAGCTCTACTATGCAGCTGATGACGCCAGGTAAATAACATTCGGATATGCTTACATCTCCATACTGTATCCCTGCGCCACGGCGGAGTGGCCGAGCGCATTGGGTGCTATGCTCCATTGCGCTAGGCCGTTCCTCGTCGGGGGTTCGAATACTCTCTCACGCATAGATGTTGTGTTCATTAGGCTATAATATTTTTGTATCCCTGCAGTATTAATCATGTATACCAAAAACACGCGAATGTGAAACAGCACTTAGAGATCTTCTATGGCCCCTTGCTACCATATTTTCCCGTCACAGGTTGGTCTGCAACACGTTGCCATAATGTTCTGTATATTCCCAGATTCGGCAACAATAAGAGAAATATTGAAGAATTCCACAACGGTTTCAAGTAACAGCCTTTATCATAGGCTAGAATTTTAATTGAGTACCAATATTATATTAAATATGTACTTATTTAATTGTCATGGTGTAAAAAAGAAGAAAAAATAATGAGTCAATTTAATACTACAGGGGCAATATTTGGTACTGAGGATTAATGAATAGTCTTGTTTTGGCGGCTCATGGGTGCATTTTTGAAACAGATCATTTTATGAGACACTTTGTGGGAAATATGAAATCTCCCAAATATGTCTTGAGCTTTACACCGTGTGGAACACACCACCTTTTGTTTTCATAAATCATTTATTTATTTAAATTTAGAGAAATGTGAATGGGGTTTTGCATCCAGTGTCATTGCTGTGAAAAGACAGCCTGCTGTAGGAAAGGGCCAAGCCTGAGCTGCTGGATAATGCTCCACCAGAATATACTGCAAAGTATCACCCTGGTGGACAGATGCAGAAAGAAATTTACCTTAAGTGCTTTCAACGATTTGTTGACTATTCTAAACCAATTGCGAAGAAACCTGTTGTTTTGCTCTTGGATGGTCACTCAGCACACACAAAGAGTACTGAACTTATTGATATGGCTAGAGAAAACCTTGGTCATCTCTAATGCTTACCCCCACACTACACCCATCTAATGCAGCCCCTGGACAATTCATTCATGGCCCCACTGAGTAATTATTACTCTCGAGAGGTTCAAAAGTGGCTTCATTGTCGGGACAAACATGTTTAGTCCTCTTAAAACAACAACAAGCTTCAGTGTCATCCTGGACGAGTGGTTTTTATGCCCAATTCAAAGTAGACAAATTGGACAATAAGTCATTAAAAACTCAACAGATTGGTACACATAGTCATTAGATATGCCACTTTGTTTACGAAGTACCCTGTTTTAACTGACTCTCCGCTATGGGCTTCTGTCAAAGTTCTGTGAGCAAGTGAAGATTTGACCAATATATTGCTTACTCCTACGTATATCTCCCTAATAGAGCAGGATGACGAAATTGTAAAGTTGAAGCCCACATGGGGATTTATCTGTAGTCTCTTTCCCTAGAATATGCGACTGGTACAGAAAGAGGTGCCTCCGTCACACAGGTGGCTTGTGAGGTGTGGCTCTAGATGTAGATGTAGTAGCTGTGGTACCACTGTTTTCTGACATAATCTGTTGAACTGTGTACATTTCGTTTATATATGTCACTGGATACCAATTGATACACAGTAACTCTCCTCTCATAAAGAAACGCATATGAATAGTTTCAGTCTGAGGCACTGCAGCTACTTGTGCAAGATGATGGCTTGAGATATATTTCTCGAACATAAGTGCTGGAAACTAAGATTGAGGATGATTAAGATGCCGAATCAGGCTGCAGCTGTATACAGATCAATCCCATAGTAATGCTTCAGATTTTCTGGGATGATGCAGAATGTTGAATACATCAGCCTGAAAAAAAAATCATACGAAACAGTTGGCTATCGTGTTGATCCTATAAATGAAGAACTAAATTTGAAAATGCCCAAAGATATTTTATTTCTTCAGTGATATATATTTTCCTTCGAAGAGCAGTTGACAGATTTATGCAAATAATTAGAGTGTTTACAACTTCAGAGCTACAAAATATATTACCTCAACAAGATTTACTGTTCCTGAGTCAGATATAACAGCTCTATTAGTTAAATGTGATTCATTAAGTTCGTGATACATTTGACACATCACATTAAAATGAATATAGTTTAAATATATATTATATCAAAAGATTTTGAATTGAAACAGTTCACAAATTCTCTTTGAAAGGGGAAAGGGACAAAACGATGGTGAATTATGTACTGGTAATTCTTCTGATTTCTTGATTTACACTATCGCACAGCATACATCTAATGATTAGAGCTCTGTGAAATTCAAATATGCTGGAAATGCTAAATAAATGATATAAAAGCTATGAAGTGCTATGAATGCTACATAAGTAAATTTCAATGGCATTTACTGAAATTACTTATTTCAGTAAATTTATTGCTCAACTGCTAAAAATCTTAATATGCAGACAGCAAACTTTTATTGATTATAATATGCCAAAATTTGTATGCAAAAGACACCAAATGAGTGAAAATCAAGATTCATAATAAATACTTGTTGCATAACTACATATGTGCCGTATATGATGAACTTAGCAAGACACATTTATATACTACCAAGCTGCCACATAGTAGATGAGATAAATCTCTATGATACGTAACATCATTGAAAGACCTAAGGACCAAGGATATTTAATTTATACCTGGAGGAATAAAGACGCATCAAGGTCGATATAAGCTTACAAAACTTTACTAGAAGACTCAGAACAGTATATTTTCTTGCTTCATTGCTTATGAATATATACAATTTTTTTTTAATTTGAAGCTAACGAATGTTTTAGTTAATGATTAACTGCTTATTCCCTAAAAAGATATAAATTCAGCATCCTTACACTAAATACAGAAATATTTGTGAGAACACTGGTAAATATGTAGCAATTGCTCAAATTATAAACTGGCTGCTGTTTTACCCTATTTTCAATTCATAAAATGAGATTGCATTACAACCATTGTTGCAAGTTGCCTTCCTCCACACCTCGAGGCTGAATGAGGATGAAGAATGAAGCTGATAAGCTCAAGGTTATCAAAAATAAATATAAGTGTGCTGGGGAAGAAAATGTTTGGACATGCTATTATATCCACAATGGAATATTATACAAAAGGCAGAGGGAATGTAAAAATAATGGAAAGTGTGTATACCAGAACATATTGTGGACAAGTTGTTTTAGTACACTCATTACAGTAATGGCCATCACTGACCCAAGAAGTGCTTTTGTATGACGTTACATCAAAAAGGGAGGTATAACCCCACCGAGTGGATATATTTTTACTCGTCAGAGACGGCCCACTGGTATGCAAATGTGCAAAATCACAGATATACAAATTTATTTTAAATATAATCCTCATTAATGTTAATATCAAGGGTCGCCATCATATTTTTTATTAAAAAAATGGAAAACATCCAACATCCTAAATCTACAAGTACAATGGCGAGATAATTGATCAGAGTGCACCAAATAATAAACACAGTCCTCTACCTATCTATCTAATTACCCCTCCAAAACAGTGAATTAGAAATTGCAAAGGAAAGTAAATTTATGACTTAAAATACATTTATTCATTAAAGCACACAGAAATTTGGGGATAGTTAACAATCAGTATAAAGGATTTTGTAAATGAAATCACAGTTAAAATTGTAGTCAAGCAATGGGTTACAAATGAAAACAAATATTTATAAAAAGGACATCAAATCGGTTAACACTGCAGAATACATGTGTGACCAGCAAAATGTCTGAGTTTTAACAAATAAGTTTACAAATCAATATACGAAGTCTATTAGGAATGGAACAAATGGAGCTGTAACACACTGAAATATCTGGCTATAAATGTGGCATTGCCCTATCATGAAAAATAGAAAGGTGGACAGAGACACTAAGAAATTACTTATAGGAAAGATGAGTCAACATCGATCATATGCACGCTCATATACACTGATGGGTGATTACTGCAACTATATAAAACACCCATAGCATATAGCGAGCATCACTTTACCAATAACTTTGAGTCGGCTCGATCTGTCGATGGTGGATTTCACTGGCGACTGGACGATGTTGAACGAGTGGGGCTGAAAGAGCATAAATTCTTCCACCCAAGAATCTCACCTCAATCTGTAAGTAGTATCGACATTTAACTATAACAGACTCACCATCACGGCAGATAGCAGTTGTCAGGTAAAAGCATTTACTTGACAACTGTTGGCTAGACATACACTCATACACTCACAAACTCAAGCGCAAAACGCAAGTATTGAGCACAAGTGACCCCAGAATGGATTTGCATAAACCACTAGAATGTCGGTACGGCCAGTACAGCGGTGGCTGTCTAATCTCTCGACCAAACAAGAATATAAAACGCAGCTGTTTCACAAAGCGAACAACTGCAACTGAGTTTCTGTCTGGGTCGACACATGAAATTTTCAAAGTCCGCGATCTGCTACAGGCAGATACCTCAGAAAACTAAAGTCCCACAAACGCTCAGGACACAGGCCAGAAGAGCGAATAAATTCTTCAGGTTCTATCTGAAAGAAGACGTTCGAACTAGCCGGAGCCTACACGAGAAGTGCCTCACCAATCTTCGCCCGTCTCACCACCCCCCTAAACTCGATATACCAATCACTTGAGAGCTCTCACCCTCCAGCCAATGAGATGGAGAGGCAGCTATGACAGATAGCTAGACCTGTCGCCTATAAAAACGGAGCCAATCAGATCGCCTCCAGAGGATGCCACCCATCCGTCCTTTCGAAAATTCCACACGCCCATCGTTTCCCAGATTTTTGCTCTAAAAGGAATTTAAAGTATTACCTAGCGAGCTTGTAGCCCAAATAGCCATAGGTAAAAGAGCGAAGTGGAAAGGGGACACGAAACACCAGACAAGAGAGGCTCCATTGCACACCGAAATTCCACAGGATGCCAGGCTGAAAAAACATGGACCGAGTCAGCTCCCAGCTGTAATTTTGCAAACAAGGAAGGCTAACGGATAGTAGAAGATAACCTCTCCAAAGGCTCCATGATGATATGAACCCCACAGAATGCAGCCCACACTGCCCACTATCTCAAAGGGATGCAATAAATTATCGAGTGCTTTCTAGAGAGTGCAGCTACCTCAGGTAGTGACCCTACCGACAGATAGGTCCCACCTTGCAAACTGTCCCCATAAACGTGTCGCCAGCGACCAGCCTCCCTCAACAACACCTGCCCAGCTCTAACTTCCACAGGCAGGGACAGCGCCTAACAGCTATTGAATACAGTTCCCAAGACAACGAAAAAATTGTCATCCAAGATGCATACTGCAGATTCTCCAAACAATACATTCTGAGACACACCCTTATGACATGGAAGCATAAATAAAAAATAAAAGGACTAGTTAATTTCTCTCACTACATGCAGCACACATAAAGGCACCATAAAAAGAGAAAATAAATGAACAAATAATTGACAACCCTACACTTTGAAAAATTTAAATTAGATATTTCATTCAGTAACATGCACATATGCAAATTATTGAGTACTTGATACGTGCCAAAAGACCTAGACGACCACTATCCAGCATGAAGGTTATCTGCACACAATCATACTGACCCCAATTAAAGACATCATAGCTGTGGATCTGTTTGACCTTTGTCTGCAGCAAAGGAGAACTACACTCAAGTCTCAGTCGCTATAGAATTGGTTTCAAAATATGGAAAATTTTATCAACTGAAGAAAGCCACCAGCAAGCCATCATTACTAAATTTGAAAAGGATTATTTCATTAATATATGTACACCTAAACGAGTTTTAAGTGATAATGGGTGAAAATTACGGTGTAAGGAGTGAGGGAAATGCTCAATAAATGGTATTTGAATTGTTTATTGATCTTTGAGTTTCTGTCAAGAAACAGTGTAATTGATTTATTATAATTCTGTGGTAAGAGAATATTCCAAGCTCATACATAGATGATACAGTATGAATTTTTAATTGAGTACCAATATTATATTAAATATGTACTTATCTAATTATCATGGTGTAAAAAGAAAAAAAATAATGAGTCAATTTAATGCTACAGGGGCAATATTTGGTACTGTGGATTAATGAATACTCTTGTTTTGGTGGCTCATGGGTGCATGTTTGAAACAGATCATTTTATGAGACACTTTGTGGGAAATATTAAATATCCCAAATATGTCTTGTGGCAGCCATATTATTAATAAGTTTTGTGACATGGAAAAGTCTAGGTGTTTCATGTTTATTTCTTTATTTGATATGTAGAAAATAGAGTATCATATATTATTGTGTATTTGTGGAAGAACTATGTAGTGAGTTTCCTTTGGTACTCTTTATTACTGTATAACTTTGCAAACTATTAATGTCACATTGGATTGCATTGATAATGTGAGTGAAATACGTTGTCAGCTATAAAGTGCGTTGGTGATGAGTATAGCTGAAAGGATGGCGAACCAAGGGGTAGCTGGAGAATAAGGAATAACCTTGAAGTATCGTATAATTGATTAGGAGTATATACTTTTTGTGTCTGAGTTTAACTATCTGTTTTCTTATAGTTTGTAAAATATTTTCTAATGTCAATGTCAATGTTTAATTATAACTAATATTGTCAATTGGTTTCTTGTATATTTATGGCCAGAGACATAGGGATTTACCTATTTGTGTTTCATTAACGTTCATTCTTTTTTTGTCATTTACAGTAAATTTCTCAATATTTTCCTTTTTGAAATATTGAAAGAAAATCTTTTTGGGCGGGGATGTAAGCGGTCAGCGCCCCTCCCCCCAATTCAGAGACATATAGGTATATTAAG
This sequence comes from Locusta migratoria, assembly GCA_026315105.1. Lineage (NCBI taxonomy): Eukaryota > Metazoa > Arthropoda > Insecta > Orthoptera > Acrididae > Locusta > Locusta migratoria. The sequence continues at coordinate 124,140,489 of CM048751.1, forward strand.
TATGAGCATATCGATAGTGGGCACTGACTGCGACATCTGTTGGCAGAGTAAGTAGGGTGTGTTGAGTAGTGTTATGGTGGTGTGCTTGAAGTGAAATGTTTTGTAAGATATGTATGACAGCTGTGATGTGTGTCCACAAAGCATCGTGGGTTGACCCCCCAGTGAATTACTGATTGCCAAAAATCTTTTATTGTGACCTGTATTCGAGAGAAGGAAGAATCTGGTTTTCGAGTCAACGGCACCAGTATTGTTATTACAGAATACTCGGAAGATTACAAAAGTACATGGTGTCGAAAAGGTGTGATTGTAACCTGATATTTTGCCATTAAACTGTGACTAATGTGTTTATAATTGTTAGAAGAAGGCCATGACTCTTTCATTTATCTGTGACTTATTAGCAATATACGAATTCTACTAATGACATGCAGTGGATTCAATTTGGAACCTAGCCTATGACGTATTTTAATGTTGTTGGATTCTCAGTGAAAAGGGAACAAAGACTGATTGGAACAACTCCTGCACTTAAATCAATAGTTAGCAGCCTTATCAATAGGTACGGTCAAATTAAATTATTGGTTGCTTATAATCACAATCACAGCGGAAGTGTTTCAAAGTGAGGTGTAACGCACACTCCAGGCAGCAACAGGACGCACAATATCAACACAAACAGGGAATGTGGCCTCTGTGCATGGAGGTATATGGTGTGTGTCCCATGAAAACTACAATGAGTCAAGGTTGTCTGATCAGCCGGACAATCGTCGTTCACTCATGTAGAGAGAATGTGGAACTCGGAATAATCCTGCTGATGTTCAGAAAACATCACCATATCATAGTGGTGGACGACTGATGTGACCTGAAGTCAGTATTGGCAGATGTCATTCAGATTTATTCTTTAAGTTCCCCAACGTACAGAAATGAGATTCTTTAACCTTTTGTTGGGCCCTACGCTGGTGACAGGGGAGATGAGTTCCTTCTGGTGAACGATAACACACGTCCCTACAGATCTGCACTGGTGGACAACATGCTTCAAGCTGAGGTAATTGAACGAATGGAATGGTCAGCGTCTTCATCGGACTTGTACCCAAATGGGATGCACTTGGCAGATGCATTGCAGCCAGACCAGCGCCTCCAACTATGCATTATTAGCTGGATATTTCACTCGTCGAAGAACAGCTATATGCCACTCAACAGGTTATTCAAAACCTGATACTGTCCCTGCTGCACAGGTGTCCAGCTGTATCGCCCAAACATGGTGGTCACACAACATATTAGACAGCAACAAGTCACCGGTGCCTCGCTCTAAGTAAACGACATGTAAACCTCAAGTAAAGAGTTGGACAGCAAAATATCCTACTGTCCACACACAGACAACAGTTGTAACCAATATCTGAATAGAATAAGTTGTCGTTGTGGCGCTTGAATACTGACCGAGCAGGATGCAGCCGGTGGGCGATCCGCCGTCAGGACTGAGGTGCAGCACGGCGGTGGCGAAGAAGGCGGCGGCGAGCGTGGCGTTGTGCGCCAGCGACAGCCGGGCGTGCAGCCTCCTGCGCACGCGCGCGGGCAGCACCAGCAGGCTCTGCACGGCCGCCGCGCACAGAAGCAGCAGACCACCGACCACGAACAGCACGACCTCTACCACGTGCAGCGCCGACAGTGGCGCCGCCGGCTGCCGGCACGCGAACACCACCAGCGCAGACTCCGCGAACAGCAGGCGCTCCGCGCAGAACTGCGTGGGAGCCAGCCACGCGCCAGTTGGCATCTGCAAAAAAGTCACTCTTCATTTAGAAGCTGCTGGCTCCTCCTGAGACTGCTATGGTGTAGGTCCCCAAATTTGGCTGTAAGCTACGCAAGTTTTAGAACTCAGTATGGTCCTCGATAGCGACCCCAGAGAAATGTTCTAGGACCATTCTTATTTTCTATCTGTATAAATGATCTGACAGACAGAGTGGGTTGCAATCTGCGGCTGTTGGCTGATGATTCAGTTGTGCACATTGTCAATGAATGACTGCAGATGGATTCAGGATGATGGACCAACTTTGTAGGTGCTGTGAAGAGTGGCTGCTAGCTATGAATGTAAGGTGATGGAGATGAGTAGGAGAAACAATCCCACAATATTGGGATACAGCATCAGTAGTGTGATACTCGACAGAGTCACAATTAAATATCTAGGTGCAATACTGCACAGCGATGTGAAATGGAATGATCAGGTAAGGGTCAGTTGTGGGGCAGGCGGATGATGAACTTTGGTTGATTGGGAGAATTTTGAGGTGTAATTCGTCTGTAAAGGAAACTGCTTATAAAACGCTTGTGAGACCCTGTCTTGAGTATTGCTCAAGTGTTTCGAATCCTTACCAGATCGATTTAAAGGAGTGATAAAAGCAATTCACAGGTTGGCGATTAATTTTGTTACTGGTAGGTTTGATCTACATGCGACTGTTACTAAGATGCTTCAAGAACCGCAAATGGAAGTCGCTGGAGGGAAGGTGGCGTTATTTTCAAGAAAATTAGTTGAAGAAATTTAGAGGGCCAGAATTTGAAGCGGATTGCAGAACTGCCGCCAATTTACATTCCACGTAAAGGCCACAAAGATAATATCAAAGAGATTAGGGCTCATACAGATGCATAAAAGCATTCGTTTTTCCGCTCATTCTATATGGAATTAGGACAGCAAAGTAAATAACTAGTAGCGGTACTGAGTACCGTCTGCCATACACCTTTGGTGCTTTGTGGAGTATGTATGTAGATGTAGATGAAATAGCATTTACCAACAATGTACCATGTACCACCAATAGTTTGAACATAGTCCGCCGACACACTGTGTAGCTTCGTTCCCAGACCGCCATTTGTGTGAACCCTTCAACAACGAAGCATCACAGTCACAACTTTCACAGTGGCATCAACGTGTAAAGTAAATATGCCCAATACTATGAAACACGCCCACTGATTGTGTGGACGTGTTCCATTTTGATTTATTCTTTAAACTAAAGTGTTTCTGCACCATTAATGTTATTTGTTAATTTTTTTATTACATCTACATACATACTCCGCAATTCACCGTAAGGTGCGTGGCGGAGGGTACACTGTACCACTACTAGGCATTTCCTTTCCTATTCCACTCCCAAATTGAACGAGGAAAAAAAGAATGCCTATATGCCTCCGTATGAGCCCTAATTTCTCTTATCTCATCTTTGTGATCTTTACGCGAAATGTAAGTAGGCGGCAGCAAGATCGTACTACACTCATCTTCAAATTCCGGCCCTCTAAATTTACTTAACAGAAATTCACGAAAAGAACGTCGTCTTTCTTCCAGCGATCCCCAATTGAGTTGCCGGAGCATTTCCGTGACACTCACGCATTGGTCGAACCTACCGGTAACAAATCTAGCTGCTCGCCTCTGAACTGCCTCTCTCCGAAAACTGTCTTGAGCAGTTAAACCGGCAACCCACGCGCAATGGAAATATTCTAGACCTTATAGCCACAAACAGGCCTGACCTTATTAACGATGTCTGTGTAGAGACAGGAATTAGTGATCATGATATCGTCATAGCGTCAATGGTGACAAAAGTTCATAAACCAATCAAGAAGGCTAGGAGAGTGTTTTTGTTGGGAAGAGCCGACAAGCAAATGTTACGATCGCACTTAGAAAATGAATGGGCATCGTTTAATTCCGGGACTATGGATGTAGAGGAATTGTGGACTAAATTTAAGTGCATTGTTAATAAAGGGTTAGAGAAATATGTGCCAGTAAAGACGATTAAGGATGGAACAGATCCACCGTGGTATAATAATAATGTTAGAAAGCTGCTGAGAAAGCAAAGGCTGTTGCACTCTCGATTCAAAAAAGAACACGCAAATGATGACAGGCAAAAGTTAGTAGAGATTCGTGCGTCTATAAAAAGATCGATGCGTGAAGCATACAATAATTATCACAGCCATACCTTAGCAAAAGATCTTTCCGAGAACCCGAAAAAATTTTGGTCCTATGTAAAATCGATAAGCGGGTCAAAGTCCACTGTCCAGTCACTAGATGATCATTCCGGGGCAGTAATAGAAGAAAGCAAACGGAAAGCTGAAGTTCTAAATTTAACCTTTAAGAAATCTTTCACGCAAGAGGACCGCACAAGTATACCATCATTTGATCAACGTACTAATTCCGAAATGGGGGACACAGCAATAGGTATTTCCGGTGTAGAGAAGCAGCTGAGAGAGCTAAATACGTAAAAGTCTGCTGGTCCGGATGGAATACCAGTTCAGTTTTACAAAGACTATTCTGCGGCATTGGCCCCCTACTTAGCTTGCATTTATCGCGAATGTTTAATTCAGCGCAAAGTTCCTAGTGATTGGCAAAAAGCGTAGGTGACTCCCGTGTATAAGAAAGGAAAGAGAACTGACCCATACAATTACAGGCCAATATCGTTGACATCAGTTTCATGTAGAATTTTGGAGCATATTCTCAGTTCGAATATAGTAAATTTCCTTGAAACAGAAAAGCTTCTTTCCATGAATCAGCACGGGTTTAGGAAACATCGTTCATGTGAAACTGAGCTTGCCCTTTTCTCACATGACATCTTGCGAGCCATGGACGAAGGGCAACAGGCGGATTGTGTTTTTCTCGACTTCAAAAAGGCGTTCGACGCGGTGACACACTGCAGACTGCTAACGAAGATACGAGCTGATGGAATAGGTTCACAGATTTGTGACTGGCTGGAAGACTTCCTAAGTAATAGAACGCAGTAAGTTGTTCTCGACGGCGAGTGTTCATCAGTGACGAGTGTATCGTCAGGCGTGCCCCAGGGGAGTGTGATAGGCCCGCTATTATTTTCTATCTATATAAATGATCTGATGGACAGAGTAAGTTGTAATTTGCGGCTGTTTGCTGATGATGCTGTGGTGTATGGGAGGGTGTCGTCTGTAACTGACTGTAATAGCATACAGGATGACTTAGACAAAATTTCTAGTTGGTGCGAAGAATGGCAGCTAGCTCTCAATGTAGAAAAATGTAAGGTGATGCGCATGAGTAGAAAAAACAATCCTATAATGTTCGAATACAGCATTAGTAGTGAGCGTCTTGATGCTGTCGCGTCGTTCAAATATCTAGGCGTAACATTGCAGAGCGATATGAAATGGAACGAGTATGTAAGGACAGTTGTGAGTAAGGCAGACAGCCGACTTCGGTTTATTGGGAGAATTTTGGGAAGATGTACTTCACCTGTAAAGTAGACCGCGTATAAAACGCTTGTACGACCACATCTTGAGTATTGCTCAAGTGTTTGGGACCTGCAGCAGATCTGTTTGAAGATAGACATAGAGGCGGTTCAGAGGCGAGCAGATAGATTTGCTCCCGGTAGGTTCGACCAATGCGCGAGTGTCACGGAAATGCTCCGGCAACTCAATTGGGGATCGCTGGAAGAAAGACGACGTTCTTTTCGTGAATTTCTGTTAAGTAAATTTAGAGGGCCAGAATTTGAAGATGAGTGTAGTACGATCTTGCTGCCGCCTACTTACATTTCGCGTAAAGATCACAAAGACAAGATAAGAGAAATTAGGGCTCGTACGGAGGCATATAGGCATTCTTTTTTTTCCTCGTTCAATTTGGGAGTGGAATAGGAAAGGAAATACCTAGTAGTGGTACAGTGTACCCTCCGCCACGTACCTTACGGTGAATTGCGGAGTATGTATGTAGATGTAGATGTAGATGTAGATATGTCTTCCTTTAAACTGATCTGCTGCAGGTCCCAAACACTTGAGCAATACTCAAGACGTGGTCATACAAGCGTTTTATACGCGGTCCCCTTTACAGGTTATTTTTATCAATGAACAATGCTCCATGTTTATGTATGTTTTACCCATATTTATATATGTTTCCAACTGTGTGATTGAACTTGTGTGTTCATGTGAATATGGAAGGTTGCTTTTAACATTGACTGACTGCTGCACAATGGCTTACAGTCGCTGCCTCTCACTTTAGGCCTCGTTTTGCTGTAGTGAAGAATGCTGGGCTTCGTTTGTCGTCTGGGCTGGCGTCTTCTGGCTGGCCAGAGACAAGATTTCTTGGCGAGGTTGCCGTGTTCTCAATGTTGTACCAACCTAATCTTAGATGAAAGAGGTGACAGGAGACCTCTCTGGGAGCGGTTGAAGAGGGAATTGTCTTCGACAGGTAGCGAGGGTTGGTAAACAGTAGGTACTGTATGCGCTCTGAGTCGCCTTCAGCGCCCTCTATATCCGGTGTATGGGGGTGGAAGGTTTGTCTGTTGCCTTAGAGCTTCACTCTCCACTCTTCACTCTGGTTCCAACCTCTGTGGAAGTAAGTACTCCGCCAAAACATTCTGAGGGAAAGGCATGCTGATAGTACTTTGCTTTCTTTATGATCAGGCAGTTTTGGTTTTTCAGTGATTGTTCTCTTTAATTCTTTCGCTATGTGATGCGAAGTGTTTCTTAATTTACAGAACTCGAGTAAATTCAGTGTAAATTTATTATTTGCATTTTCATTCCAGTGATGATTGTGTCTCTGGCTTAGCTGAAATTAGAATACACGTTTCTGGGCCTTCAGCCTTTGTGTAAATTTAATGTGTTTGAATTTCCTTGTTGATTTTAACTAACGTTTTCACGTAGCATCTGTAACTACGAGTATGCAAAATATTTCTTAGATTTTCTTGTTAGATTTCGTCTTTCCTGTCTTGTATGACCGATTGCACCACGTGCTTTCGTAAAAGTTGTTACTGCGACCTTCAGCCATGTTTTTTTAATACTAGTTTCTTCCTATATGAATTCTCGTGTGTACTCTATTCAGTCATTATGAAGTAATTTCTTTTGTAAATTCTATGTAATTCACGGTGGTCACACACCACATGGTACTTAAGAATAGGATGTCGCTGTGCTCCCACACATGAGTATGTTTGTGCACAGTATAATTAAATTTGTGATCAAGGCACCCACCATCTTGTCAAGACGCCATCGACACTTCGTTTCGCTGCTGTTATCGACTGTTCCCACACAGTAATGTACCGCCAAGAATTATGCGCATGTCTATGAATGAATGAATCTGCTTTCAGCTACTTATTGTGTGTTTGCAAATTTCCTCCCATGTTACCTCCATTTTCATAAAGGGCAGAAACAATTTTATTACAGGCAGTAATTACATGATTTAATTCACTTTGGGTACAAGATGTGTGCTTAATTTGGTCTCCCCATATTTAGTTGCTTGTTAATTTTTCTGAATAGATTATGATTTTAAAATATCAAACCTCTGCTTTTTGATTTCATGCTCCCCAACCCATGTTTATCTATTGATTTATTTTTTTAACTTTGATTTTGTGTTTGTTAAAACGTTGGCTGCTCCCTTAAGGAGTGAGCAGTTAGATAAATTTCTGTTGCGCTTGTACTGTGGCCAGTCATATAGTAATTTAGAGCAGCAGTGGACGTTTTAACTTACATTTGCAAATCTCAACTGCCCGAGACCTTGCTTATTTTAATAACAGGCTACTTTAAACTGCAAAGACGTACTCCAGCTTCTTGTAGCCAACTCGCCAAGTTTCAAAAGGATCAAATTGTGGCCTTCCGAGTGGCGGAAGGGCCCTTTCGGGAAAATGCCACACAAGTTGGACGTGCTGCGTCAGCTTTGTAACAATACTGGTTCCAATGGTCGTGTAGGCATTCTTGTTCCCATCAATGAGGTTCTGAACATCCACACATCACATACTTCCACCAACATCATCGTATTATAAGGGCAGCAGTAACACATCTTACAGCTACAAAAGGCTTAGGAAAGAGGGTCTGTGAGCTCAGAAGTGTCAATCTGAATTGTTGCCAACAGGTTAATACCAGTGAACACACACACCTCTAGCGAGTCTTCCACTCACAGATGTGCATAGCTCGGCTGGTTCTGTCAGAAAACCACTCTAAAGACGCAATAGTAGGCTGTGGTCATTAACCATGAATTCACATTCCACCTGCATGCAAGTAATGGTCCTTTGCGCTTACGGCATGTACCTTTCGAGCGCTGTCTCATGGAGTGAATTCCTCTAAGACACACTGGGTGGAGGTGCGATAAGCTACAAGTGTCATTCATCTTTGTGGAGGAACCAGCTCTCAGTACCTGCAAAGTGTTGTAATTACAATAGAAATATGATGTGTTGTTCCAACAGGGAAATGCTCGGCCATAAAATGTGCTCTTTAAGCCGTGTGGCAACTTCTATGGCCAGCATGATCTCCAATTAAACATGTGTGTGATGTGATAGGACGACTACCGACACATGCTACTCGTCAACCTACAAATCTTGCATAACTATGTGAACTGGTCGAGTGGGTGTGGAATAATGTATTACAAGCCAGCTGCCTGCAGTGCCAGCTGTGGAGACTTCCACATTCTAATAGGGGTGTTTCAGCATGACTCAACACTTGGCACCTCAGTTCCGCTTGAGGTATTGACCTGTAAATGTTATCATTTGATATAATCAATATGCACTGGTTGAAAAGAAAATCTTCAGTGAATAGGAAAAATGTACTAGAAGAAATTTATTTCAAACCATCAGCTTGTGCTCTCACGGGCTCAGCATTAATTTGCTGAGTATGGGCTTGGCGAACCTGGGGTCCTGAGCGACGGGCTGTGTCACACCAACAGTCCGCTACACCGTAAGCTCTGTGCGTGCTTCAACGACCATTGTTCGGCGCGCCGGTGGAACATTGTACGTTTCAGAGGCCGGGAATCTTGGCTTAATCGCCTGGTCGCGAGGACGGTACAAACCTCTATAAAAAAACCTCAATCTCAAGGTGTGCTACATGCCAAGGAGATGCATGGCTGAGGGACCTCTGAGGAACCTGCTGCACGTCAGTTGTATAAGACTTACACAGGCAAGCGAGGCACTGCCTGGGTGGAACTTTAGAGCCCTAGCTACTCGTGGGAACACCATGAAACGTCCACGAAACATTGCTGTACCTACAATCGGTGTCTCTAAGAGAGGCGGAAGTGACTACAATGCCGCAGAGTATGATCTCCAACCGTTCCATTCCCTGGCTACATCATTGGAGGAACGTCGAGCAAGACATCAGGGAGTGGCTTATGCCCCTAAATATCTTGTCTGTAGCCGCACTGATGGGGATTCCTTTAAGACGACTAAGACCTTGTTCTTCGTGGCAAACTTGGAAGACAAGTATGGTGAGGTGTAAGGAATGTCCAAAATGCGCTCTGGGTCGATATTAATAATGACGTCATCCCCAGCCCACTCACAGCTATTGGTTGCCTGTGACAAGCTGTGTGATGTTTCCGTTAGCATAACACCACACAGGACCTTAAATATGATGCAGGGAATAATATTCCACAATGACCTTTTTTTACACTCGGACGACGAACTGCGTGCGAACCTAGAATGGCGTGGAGTTCATTTTATTCGAAGAGTCCATAGGGGTCCGAAGGACAACAAGGTTGGCACCAGTGCCTTCATCTTGGCTTTCCAGGATGATTCATTGCCTGAGAAGGTCAAAGTGGTGATCTACTGGTGTGACGTAAAGCCCTACATTCCTCCCCCTATGTGTTGTTTTAAGTGCTTGAGGTATGGGCATATGTCCTCCTGGTGTGATGACAACCCTACATGTCAAGAGTGTGGACGAGCTGTCCATTCAAAAGACCCTTGCAGCTCTCCTCCAGTATGTGTTAACTGTGGCCTAAATCACTCTCCTTGTTCGCCTGTCTGCATGGTTCTGCACCAAGAAAGGAAAATCATGGAATACAAGACCGGTGACCGACTGACCTACTCAGATGCAAAGCGAAAATATCAAAAGCTCCACCCTGTGCGCCTGGTTAACACCTATGCCATGGCAGCCTCGCCATCATCGTCTACAGTGCCTGGTCTACCGTCTGTACCACTTATGCCAGTGGGATCTCAGGTCCATCCAACTGACCCTGCCCCTTGCCACCTGGGGGCACTTCCTCTTCAGTGGTACCCACTCTTTTCACTATGGGAACAACCACCCCTCCAATATCGGGTACATTAGTCCCCACCTCTCAGCCAGAGAAGGAAGCGTCCTCTGGCTCCTCTCGCTCGGAAGGGGTCCCTCGTGACACCCACTTCCAAGGCTCCTCAGGGTGCCTCTGAGGATCGTGGCCGAAGGCCCAAGGATCCCAAACCTTCTGGTCGAAGGGCTTCTCGCTCTTTTTCCACACCTGTCGCCACTTCCAAGAAACCCTCCCAGCCCCTCAAACCTAAGGGTGAGAGAGAGGGACGTGTCAACAAGCCAAATAAAAAGGACTCTTTAGTGGATCGAAAGCCACAGATACCCTTGTCTTCTGCTTCAGAAGATGAGTTAGAGATCCTCACCTCACTTGAGGATCTCGCCCTCATCGACCCACAGGATTCGATGATCTTGGATTCAGTACGTTCAAAATCGGCGGTAACAAGTGAATCAGTGGAGTAACCTTTTTCTTAATCGTTCCAGTCATGGCCTTTAAAGCCAATAACATCATCCTCCAGTGACATTGCGGTGGCTTTTTCCCCTGCTTAACTGAGCTACGCCAACTCCTCAGCACTGCACTTGCCTTTTGCATTTCCCTGCAAGAAACATGGTTTCCCTTGATGTGCACCCCTCCCTTATGTGGCTATAGGTTTTATTATAGGAACCGTGCAAACTGTGATAGGGCGTCAGGTGGAGTATCCACGTATGTCCTTACCTCTGTCTACAACACAGCTGTTCCACTACGAACGCGTTTGGAAGCTGTAGGTGTCAGGGTAAGGGCTGCAGTGAACATTACCATCTGCAATGTCTACCTCCCTCCTGATGGCGAAGTCCCACAACATGTCTTGGCTGCACTGATAGCACAACTACCCCCACCTTACCTGGTATTGGGTGATTTCAATGCCCATAACCCATTATGGGGTGGTACCATGATTACTGGCCATGGGAGAGATGTCGAGTTTTTGATATCTCAACTCGGCCTCTGCCTTTTAAACAATGGTGATCCCACGCATTTTAGCGTGGCACATAGTACTTACTCGGCAATCGACCTTTCAGTGTAGCCCTAGCCTTTTCCCCTCTATCCACTGGAGTTTACATGCTAATTTGTGTGGTAGTAACCACTTCCCGATTTTCTTGTCACTACCCCCGCGTTGGGCCCCAGAACACCAATCCCGATGGGGCGCTCTTCAGGAGGGCCTTTCGTGCCTGAAAGAGCGATAGGAAAGACAGCGCTTATCCTTCTCTACTCGCCGTACAGAACTGTACAATGCTCCATTCAGCGAATGGGAATTCCTCAGTGCCCTGGCACACTACCCTGACAAAGCCCCTGGGCCAGATCGTGTCCATAATCAGATGCTGAAATACCTGTCATCCGAGTCTCAGCGTAACGTTCTGGCTATCTTCAATCACACCTGAAGTTCTGGTATGTTCCCATGGCGAGAGAGTCTTATAGTCCCGCTGATCAAACCTGGTAAACACCCGCATGAGTTGAACAGCTAGCGACCAATCAGCCTCACCAATGTTCTTTGCAAATTGCTGCAGCATACAGTGAGTCGACGATTGTGCTGGCTCCTTGCGTCCAGGGAACTCCATGCTAGGGTGGTTTCCGAAAGGCGCATTCAGCTGTAGATAACCTGGTCCACCTTGAGTCCGCCATAAGGACAGCCTTCTCTCACCGCCAACACCTGGTGGCAATTTTCTTTGATTTATATAAGGCTTTTGACAAGACCTGGAAATATCACATCCTTACTACATTACATGGGTGGGGTCTACGGGGTCGCTTCCCATTTTTATCCGGATATTTTTTATGTTGCGTACGTTTCGTGTACAAGTTAGTCCCTCTTTTAGCTCTTTGCATGTACAGGAGAGTGGGGTACCCCAGGGCTCTGTATTGAGTGTCCTCTATTTTTAGTGGCGGTAAATCGTCTAGCAGCAGTGGTCGGTTCATCAGTTCCCACCTCTTTGTACGCTGATGACTTCTTTTTATATTTTAGCTCTTGCAGTATAAGTGCTGCCGAACGACAGCTGCAGGGAGCCATACGCTAGGTGCAGTCATGGGCCCTTGCCCATGGGTTTCGATTCTTTGCTGCATTATGCACTTCTGCCGGCGTCGGACAGTCCATTCACATCCCGAGCTTTACATAGATGGCCACCTGCTCAATGTGGTGGAAACGCATCGTTTCTTGGGGCTAGTGTTTGACGACCGGCTGACATGGCTTCGTCATATCTGTGAGCTCAAGCAGAAGTGCTGGAAGCACCTTGATGCCCTCCACTGACACAGTAACACCAGTTGGGGCACAGACCGCAGTAAACTGCTACGGTGCTATAAGGCACTAGTTCTGTCACGACTGGACTACAGGAGCGTTGCTTATGGTTCAGTATCGCCATCACCACTGCAGTTGTTGGACCCAGTCCATCACTGTGGTGTTAGACATGCGTCAGGAGCTTTTAGGACAAGCCCTGTGAATAGTCTGCTTGTGGAGGCTGGGGTACCTCCTCTGCAAATAAGACGGCAACAACTGTTGGCGAATTTCGCTGCTAATGTCCTTGGTTTATCTGACCACCTCAACTACCGCTCCACATTGCACATAGACGGCCAAGGTCGGGTGTGACAGCTGGTGTCCGTGATCGCTCTCTTTTGACTGAACTGGAGTTTGCTCCTCTACCACCCCTCTTCCAATCCAGTCGCGTACACTACCATGGTGCCCATGTCGGCCCAACTTTCGACTGGATTTCTCACAGTTCTCCAAAACGTCAGTTCACTGTGAGACACTTCGCTGCCAATTTTTGTCAATTATTGATGGATTCCGTGGCTCTTCAGTAGTCTACACTGACAGCTCAGTGGTAAATGGTTGTCTTAGCTTTGCCTATACGTTTGCAGGACACACTGAGTTACGCTCCCTACCAGATGGCTACAGTGTGTTCACTGTGGAGCTGGTACTCATCTATCGCGCACTCGGACATCTCCGTTCCTACCCCAGGGAGTCCTTCATCATCTGTATTGACTCCCTGAGCAGTCTGCAAGCCATCGGCAAGTGTTTTCCAAGCCATCCTTTTGTTGTTGTAGTCCAAGGGTTCATCTACGCCATTGAACAACGAGGGCAGTCGGTGAAATTCTTTTGGACTCCAGGACACGTCGGGATAGACGGCAATGAGTTGGCTGACAGGCTGGCCAAAGAGGCCACCCACAAACCTGTCCTCAATGTAGGCATTCCATCTGCTGATGTCCGTTCTGCATTACGCTGTAAAGTTCTCGGTTTGTGGAGTAGTGAATGGCGCACCCTACAAGTGCCCAACAAATTGAGGCGTATAAAGGAGACAACCAACGTGTGGAGGACCTCTCTGTGGACTCCTCGCAGGGACTCTGTTGTTCTTTGCCGGCTGTGTATCGGCCATACTTGGCTTAAGCACCGTCACCTTCTCTGTCATGAGGATCCTCCTGAGTTCGATGTGGTGTGCGTTTGACAGTCATCCACATCTTCTTGGAATGCCCGGATTTAGCCACTCAGAGGAGGAATTTTAATCTCCCTGACGATTTAAATCTGTTTTAGCTGACTATGCCTCTATGGATGACGCTGTTTTAAATTTTATTCGTGTGAGTGGGTTGTATCGATCTATTTGAGTTTTGGTGCTGTGTTCATTATCTATTTGTTCTCCGCTTGCCTCCCGCTTTTAGGCAGATGGTTTTAATGTGCAAAAGCGGCTGGATGCCCTACTTCCTTGTCTGTGGTCACCTGGCAAGGAGACTCTGGTATCCTCTTTCCACCTTTCTCTTCTTTTACCAGTTTTTACTTTGATTCTTTTATTACTTGATGTGTTAAACACTTTGCTTGATTAATTTTAACTCATCGTTTTATACTACATTGTAGTACTTTTATTCTATTCTCTATGGTTGGAACAGGAGACTGATAACCGTAGTCGTTTAGTACCTTTAAAATCAAACCATCCATCCATCCATCAGGTTGTAATAAGCTGGAGGCTGCAGTTCGCCAGTTAACATACTTGGGTAAGCAAATCTGATTCTCTCCCACAACTGAGGGCCTCACATACAACTTGGCTGTATCACACATGTCACCATCTAACGCATGCGCAAAACCACGTCATCCGATTTGGTAAACGCTAGAACCAGCATAAATTCCGTGAGTGCACGTGAGCTCCTCAGTAGTTGTCTACTCAACAAAGATGGCCGGACGTCTCTGGGCCACAATATTGTGGCCTATTGTTGACAGGATATGGCTGCATACCTGAAAATTATTGGAAGAAGAAATACGCCACAAAATGTCAGACGTCACAAGGTTTTCGATACTAAACTTCAAAGTATTCTGCTAAAAATAATGAGAATTAATATAGTCCGTAATATCTGTTACAAAACATTCGGTTACTCCTTGGTTACAGGGTATAGTTCTATACTAAAATATTTTAGAGGCTTCTTTTTAAGAAATAATAATACTGTAAACTTCAAGGGCTACATAATGGTTAAATTTTATCAAAAAGTACGTAAATACCAATTGTTTAAATTAGAAATTACTGTAATTACTAGAACTTCTAATTATATCATTAGCTACAAATAATTTCAATTTAATTTCGTTTGATAATCTAAGAGATTTTTATTACATCTGCTTTTCAAAATTCTTAAACATTTTTCTTTTAATGAAATAATCAAAAATTTATGATTAATTAGCTATGTAATTAGACAACGGTTTTTTACCCAAACAGTCTCAGTTACTTCTTGCCTAATGATGAAAACAACCACAAATTCTAGTTTTGAACCAATAAAATATAGTTATTAATTATTGTTAATCATATTCTGACAAGCTTAGCTGTGGCTATACATAATAAAGAAATCATTACCAAATCATCTACATTAATATTTCATCCAAAACTATGTATCACATAATCAAAGTTCACTAAATGTGTCCTACGCAATGTGAATCGAGTTGTATAAAAATGAGAAATTTTGGTGTATCAGTCTATTCGTAATATCTTGCACGATCTGTTGTGTTAGAAGCTGTAAAGATTGAACTTTAATCCTCTACCAGTTTAGATTAATGAAAGTATATGACAGGAGGGAAAGCTCATAGATATAAGAAAATATCAGCTGTAAATCACAACGATTCTCGTGTTCCTTTTTCCCACTAAGTATTAGAGAAAAGAACTATAGTGAAATATCATAAACGTGGTTCGATGAGCCCTCTACTAAGAGCTTCAATTTGACTTTCAGAGTATCTATGTAGATGTAGGTGTAGCACAAAACTATGAACAGTCTGAGAATGCACAGAATATTCATATTATCACACTCATACAAAATATTTGAGCTCCCAGTCAGGGCGCCAACCCATCACGATTATTGTTGATATGATTATGCAGTCTGAAGACTTCAAAAAAATGTTCAAATGCTTGTATAGCGTATGGGACTTAACTAAGGGGTCATCAGTCCCTAAACTTACAAACTACTTATGAACTAACTAAGACTAAGGACGGCACAAATATCCATGCCCGAAGGGGGATTCGAACCCCCGGCCGTAGTGGCTGTACAGGTTGTGACTGGAGCGCCTCAGTCCCCTGGGCCACCGCGGCCGGCTCTGCGTGATTTGCCCACTCTTTCCGCCCACTATCGAGCCAATACTTTGACTATCTGATGATGCCTTTATATGGCTACTGGGTCTAAAATACATATCATTTCATTTAAATTAATGTGTTTTAAATTAAGAGGTAAGAGATACGAAGATCACTGGGTCATCTAGTCGACCAGGCAATGCTTCACAACTGCTAATATGTATGTATGTACTCTTGCTTTGAACTTCAGATGTGCCACATTTTATCGCAATCGTACCAATCATATTCATATCCCAAAGAAAAGAGCTTTTTCAGTATTCCATAAATTTTCCTCTTTTCTTATACGTCACTCAAACATTCCTCTCGCTTTGAATGTCGAATGTGCAAAATTTTATCGCAATGAGACTAATGGTCTTGATATTTCATAGGAAAATCTCTTTTTATTTTTTCTGAATTTTCCTAGTTTCCGGGAAACTTTTCCAAATTTTCATTTCATAAGAACGTTACTTTTGCTTTGAACGTCAATTATGCAAAATTTCATCACAATCAGACGAATCATATTGATATCCCACTGAAAAAAATCATTCAGTTTGTCACGAATTTTCAAATTTGCCCCGTAACTTTCCCAAATTTTTAGTTCATAACAACGTTCACCTTTTGTTGAACGTCAAATGATCAAAATTTTATCGCTAACACTTATAGTGTTGAGTACATTTAGAAACACATTGAAAAAGGAACTTGGGTCGAATTCTACGACTTTCCTTTTTAATTGTCCCTGTGTTTTTCACTGAAAACTTTTCCAAAACCATAATAAACAAAACAAAAAAGAATTACCCCTCTCCGTCCTGTGAATAGTCAGTTATAGTGCTGAATTCAATCAAAAACAAACTGAAAAACGCACTTTCAGTTTTTCTCAAATTTTCCAATTTCCGGTATATTTTTCAAATAATTTATTTCATACAAACCTTGTCCTGTCAGGCCGTACTCACGTGATACTCTTACAACCATGTGACGATTTATAATCATAGAAAAAAATCGCTTTTGGTTTTTCCTAAATTTTCCTACTTTCCGGGCGACTTTTCCAAATTTTTATTTGACGAGAACCTTCCTCTTGCTTTCAGCATAAAATGTACAAAATTTTATCGCAATTGGGCGAACGGTATTGATAGCTCACTGGAAAAAGCTGTTTCAGTTTTTCCCGCTTTTCCTCTTTTCTGGACAACTTTTCCATATTTTATCACAGTTTATACCTACTCTGGATTTACACGAATATTTCAAGACTAAAATTAGACAAATCGGTTCAGCCGTTCTCGAGTTTTAGCGAGACTAACGAAGAGTAATTCATATAGGACCTAAAGGATGGAGATAACGGATTAAATGAGAAGATGGACAGAGATGTAAATTTAACACAAGTTATTCGAAGTAGCACGTCTACACTAAACATGTAAAAGTGAAAGCCTAGTGACGAGCTAGGTGTAAAAATATTCAAAATTACTGGTGTAACTAAATGTATTGGATTTTGTAGTGAATCATCTGAGACAGTTGGAACGGGGCAAATTCTCGAGTCAAACATCATTCAATCTCTCTACAATTCATTTATTTATTTCGTATTCCATAAATCCATATTGTGATAGATCACATGGACATGGAATGAGTCATGTTACAAATGGTTACAAAATACAGAGATTTAATTAATAATCACAATAACAGGCAGGTTTCATCAAGTGGTGAATTATGTTACAGGTAGAACTAGACATAAAATTAGAAACATATAGGTCAAATAAAATAAAGCAATGATTGTTGCTAGAAAAAAAGATGCATAATACATAAAGCATATCAGTATAAATGGGTAAGATGTATAATACATTAATTATATTAAAACAGAGAGTCTCGATAACATAAATAAATGTGGCAATACAAAAATTACATTAACAATTATTATTTTGTCTTCATACACTCATCAAGAGAGTAAAATGACTTTTCCACAAGATATTTTTTCAGTTTTTGCTTCAATGTAGGCAGGATCTTAATATGTACTTTGATTTCAGCTGGGAGAGCATTGAAAATCTTTTTGGCAGAATAATGGACATCTTTTTGTACAAGACTTAAGCTTTTATGATCCCTATGTAGGTCATTTTTAGACCTAGTATTCATGCTCAAAATTGCAAGAGAAATAAAAAATTATTTAAACACGGTAATTAAGAAAAGGTACTAAGGCACACTGAAGGTGATGATTAATTATTGTTGCGCCTTGAAAACACAAAAAGTTTCAGATAACAAGAGAGGTCGGGAACGCATACCCAGCACGCTCGTTACAATGCAATAAATATGATTCTGCCACGAACATCGTCATTTATTTAATAATACTAACACACACACTTGATCATGAATCATTACACCCTGATAATTACTTAAAACTAAAAAAAATTGAAGGGCTGTAGCTGGTGGCACAATTCCTACACAAGAGAAACCGTTACATTTTCAAGTTCCACAATATGCCGAATTTCTACGTTAAAATTACATGAATTTGCATCCCACACATAATCTCGCGATAGAATGATGATAGTTGCAACATTACCGATCGAAAAACTCAAGATAAACACGATAAGGCACATTAGCGATACCTACACCAGACCTCCACCCCCATGAACCACAGACATTGCCGAGGTGGGGTGGCTTGCGTGCTTCAAGGATGCAGATAGCTGTACCATAGGTGCAACCACAGTGGAGGGGTGTCTGTGGAGAGGCCAGACAAACGTGTGGTTCCTGAAGAGGGGCAGCAGCGTTTACAGTAGTTACAGGGGCATAACAGTCTGGATGATTAATTGAGCTGGCCTTCCAACATCAGCTAAAATGGCTCTGCCATGCAGTTACTGCAAACGGCTGAAAGCAAGGGGAAACTACAGTCGTTACTTTTCACGAGGACATGCAGCTCTACTGTATGACTACATGATGATGGCGTCTTCTTGGGTAAAATATTCCAGAGGTAATATAGTTACCCATTCGGATCTTCGGGTGGGGACTACTCAGGAGGATGTCCTCATCAAGACAAACAAAACAGGCATACTACAGGTCGGAGCATGGAATGTTCTAACTCTTAATCGCATAGGCAAGCTAGAAAATATGAAAAGGGAAATAGATAGGTTAAAGTTAGATATGGTAGGGATTAGTGAAGTTTGGTGGCAGGATGAACAGAATTTCTGGTCTGGTGAGTACAGGGTTATAAATACAAAATCAGTTGGTGGTAAAGCCGGAGTAGGTCTGATAATGAATAAGAAAATAGGAATGCGGGAAATTTACTATGAACTGCATAGTTAACGCATTATCGTAGTAAAGATAGACACGAATCCAACACTGACCACAGTAGTGCAAGTTTATATGCCAACTAGCACGGCCGATGATGAGGATATCGAAAAAAAATGTATGAGGAGATAAAACGAACGATTCAGAAAGTTAAAACAGACGAAAATTTGATTGTGATGGGGGACTGGAACTCAGTAGTAAGGAAGGGAAGAGAAGGAAATGTAGTAGGTGAATATGGACTGGGAAAAAGGAATGAAAGAGATCTCATGGTAGAATTTTGCGCAGAGCACAATTTAATGATCACCAACACTTGGTTTAATCATCATGAAAGAAGGCTGTATACGTGGAAGAGACCAGGAGACACTGGAAGGTACCAGATTGAATTTATAATGGTAACGAATAGATTTAGAAACCAGGTTCTAAACTGTAAGACATATCCAGGGGCAGATATAGACTCTTACCATAACTTATTGGTTATGAACTGCAGATTAAAACTTAAGAGACTGCAGAAAGGTTAGGAGATGGAACCTGGACAAATTGAAGGAACCAGAGGTGGTTGAGAGTTTCATAGGGAGCATTAGGCAAGGATTGGCTGAAATGGGGGAAAGTAATACAATAGAAGAAGAGTGGGTAGCTCTGAGAGATAGGGTAGTGAAGGCAGCAGAGGACCATGCAGGCAGAAGAACAAGGTCTAATAGAAATCCATGGATAACACAGGATGTACTGAACTTATTTGATGAGAGAAGAAAATATAAAAATTCAGCAAGTGAAACAGGATAAAAGGAGTACAAACGTCTGAAAAATGTGATTGACAGGAAGTGGAGACTGGCTAAGCAGGAGTGACTAGAGGACAAATGCAAAACCGTAGAAGAATGCATAACTAGGGAAAGATAGATACTGCAAACAGAAAAATAAAAGAGATATTAGGAGACAAGAAACAGCTGTATGGATATCAAGAACTTAGACAGAAAACCAGTACTGAGCAAAGAGGGGAAGGCTGAACTTGGAAGGAATATATAGAGGGCCTATACAAGAGCAGTATTCTAGAAATGGACGACGAAGTGAAGGAAGATGAGATAGAAGATACGATACTGCAAGAAGACTTTGAGAGCGCTGAAGGCCCCGAAGATATTCCGTCTGAACTGCTGTTATCGTTAGGAAAGCCAGTCATGAAAAAATTGTATCACCTGGTATGCAAGATGTATGTGACAGGGGATATACCCTCCGACTTCAAGAAGAATATCGTAATTCCAATCCCAAAGAAAGCAAGTGCAGGCAAGTGCGAAAATTATAGAACCATCGTTTTAATAAGTCATGGTTGCAAAATACTAACACGAATTATTTACAGACGAATGGAAAAACGTGTGGAATCCGACCACAGGGAAGATCAGTTTCGATTTAAGAGAAAGGTAGAAACAAGGGAGGCAATACTCACATTACGACCTATCTTAGAAGATAGGCTGAGGAAGGGCAAACCTACGTTTTTGGCGTTTGTAGATTTGGAGAAAGCTTTTGACAATGTCGACTATAATACACTGTTACAAATTCTGAAGGTAGCAGGGGTAAAATATAGGGAGCGAAGAGTTATATTCAACCTATACAAAAACCATACAGCGGTTATTAGAGTCAAAGGGCAAGAAAGGGCGCGGAGATTGGGAAGGGAGTAAGACACGATTGCAGCCTTTCGCCAATGTTGTTCAATCTATACATTGAACAGGCAGTGAAGAAATGGAAGGAGAAATTTCTCCAAAAGATCGGGAAGAGCAATTGAATGGAATGGACAGTGTCTTGAAAGGAAGATATAAGATGAACATTAACAAGAGTAAAACGAAGGTAATGGAATGCAATGTCAGAAAATCAGGCGATGCTGAAGGAATTGGATTAGGTAATGAGCCAATAAAAGTAGTAGATGAATTTTGTTATTTGGGTAGCAAGATAACTTCTGATGGCCGAAGTAAAGAAGATATAAAATGCAGAATGACTATGGGAAGAAAAGGGTTTCTGAAGAAGCGAAACTTGTTAACATTCAATATTCATTTAAATGTTAGGAAGTCCTTTCTGAAAGCATTTGTCTGGAGTGTAGCATTGTATGGGAGTGAAACGTGGACGATAAGGAGTTCAGATATAAAGATGATAGAAGCTTTTGAAATGTGGTGCTACAGCCGAATGATGAAAATTAGACGGGTAGATCACGTAACTAATGAGGAGGTGCTTAACCGAATTGGGGAGAAAAGGCGTTTCTGGGATATCCTGTCTAAGAGAAGAGATAGATTGGTTGGACACATTCTGAGACATCAAGGAATTGTCAACTTAGCATTAGAAGGAAGCGTGTTGGGTAAAAATCGTAGAGGGAGACCGAGGGACGAATACATTAAGCAGATTCAAAAGGATGTAGGTTGCCGAACGTATTCTCAGATGAAGAGGCTTGCACAGGACAGGGTAGTGTGGAGAGCTGCATGAAATCAGTTTGCGGACTGAAGACCACAACAACAACACCAGACCTAACGTATTCAGGTCCGCTCTGGTCGAGGATTCAGCAGGCTCTGTCTCTAACCGCCGACACCTCTCGTAAACGCTCTTCCGTTACAAGGTGCTCGGCGGAGCTCTCCCATTGGCTGAAGGCATAACGTGACACACCGCCAACCTGACAACCTACACGACTCGCGCTCTTCTGGCTACCAACCTCTGGTTCCACAAGAAAATATCTGCTGTTCCCTTAGCAAGCGAATGATCTCACTTGGAACTATCGGCTACTGCTGCTAAACCACCACAGTCTGTCATCTCGCTAACTCTGCTACACTCACAGATACACACACACACACGGGAAGGGAAAACGGTGCTGTGGAATGTGGCTCCTTGTATTTTCTTTATTTAATTCACTTCTACGTCCACTGGTCCCTAATTCAAAACTGAACTGTAACAAAAAATGATATGATCGGCTAACTAAGCTCGTCTAAAATAAAGGATTCAACCAATATGTTGGCATTAATAAAAACTAATAAAGAATATAGTAGTATAACGTCATGAAGCGAACTAACAGTACCGCTTCAACCTACATGCACAAAAATAATCAGCAATCAGATACATGCTCCACAGACTCAACACAGTACCACTCAGCACAGAAAATTACCAAAAGCAACTAGACATCATCACACAAATAACAACAAACAATATATACATTAGTAGTCTAGTAGAAACATTAAATTAAAAAGTTAAAGAACAGATTCTGGCAAAAAACACCAAAGATGCAGCCCCACAGACAACAACATAGCAAACACACGTAGTACAAACACATGCAAACAAAAAAGCAAATTCAAAATGGTACACAGTGACATACAAACACAAATTAACAAATAAAATAATTAATATTTTAAAAAGGAAAGGCATAAAAATAGCTTTCAAAAAAGACAACCCAATTCAAAAATTTATCAAAAAAAAATAAATAAATAAATAAAAATAAATAAATAAATAAAGACACAAATATCTAACAAAGAGCTGGAATATACCAACTACAATGTAACTCATGTGATGGAAGGTATATAGGACAAACCATTAGGACATTTGACACCCAATACAAAGAATGTATCAGGGCATGCAAATATAGGACAAGCCACTCCACGTTTGCAGAACATCTGAAAGAATATAACCACAAACCCACCGCAATAGAAAAAGACATAATTAGAGTAAGTAATGAAACACACCTCCTAACAATACAAGAAAATTATCATATATATATGAAACAAAAGCTGAGCAAAAGTTGCTACTAAATGCCAAACACACTTGACGAATCAATCACTGCTTTCACTGATTGATCATATGATAGACACAAATCCCAACACATAATCACGAACCCACAGTCCCTCCTCCCCCACATACACACAGATAAATATTTTAGAAAATACAAATAAAAAAGGGGGTGAACACGTAAAACACACACACAAAGATAATCTTCAACACACACACACACAATAAAAACAGATGAATTACAAAGAGGCTGAGAAAGTTGGCAACACTTACAAAACAAGTTACAGTAGACACAGTTATGGCAGTAGTGTAACTTTCCGACTTGGTTCCCATAAGGAGGAAGATATGGAGTAGCAAGTACTGTAAGTACACTATTTTATACCAAAAAACTAACTGTTTTGAATCAGAAACGAAATGTTTTGACATGTGTGAAATCCTAACCTAGATGTGTAAACAGAAACATGTAAATATTTCAGGACAGCCACTGATGATGTCTTGTGAAACAGGCGAAATGCGTATGAGTGAATTGTAAAGATAAAACCCTTCATTTGCAGTAGCAAAAATATACGAATGTGAAAATACATATTATTCAGCTGCTGCTAAAACGGCCAATACAAACAACGTATTAAATGAAGTGTGTTTTTCTGTATATGAAAATACTTTTACGAATTCGATTCATTGGATGCAAACAATGAAAACCAGTGCTCCATGCCAACATTTAAAGCCAATTACACCCTAACGAAAGCCAGTAGCGCAATCATCTCTACTAAAATCTGTAACTGTGGCTTATTGTTTATCCTAGAGAAACCCATAAGTAAGTCATTGTATCATACTTTCTCATGAAAGCACGATGGTGTCTAACGGTGAATTCCGTAAATTTGGATACGGTAACAGTACTTTCTGAATAAAGTAACGTAAAACCAATTTGTTATTCATTGTCAAGAAGTTAGATATTTATTTCTCACCTTTTCTACATCTCCATCTACATGGGATACTCTGCAAATCACATTTAAGTGCCTGGCAGAGGGTTCATCGAACGACCATTATACTATTTATCTCGCATTCCATTCTCGAATAGCGCGGGAAGAAAGAACACCTGAATCTCTCCGTTCGAGCTCTGATTTCTCGTAATTTATTCTGATGATTATTTCTACTTATGTAAGTGGGAGTTAACAATATATTTTCGCATTCGGAGGAGAATGTTGGCGATTGGAGTTTCGTAAGTAGCCCACGCCGCAGCGATAAGCGCCGTTGTTGTAATGATTTCCATCCCAGAATCTCTATTATTTCCGTAATGCTGTCTCCCCTGTACGAGCTGCCCTTCTTTGGACACTTTCGATGTCCTCCGTCAAACCCACCTGATAAGGATCCCACACTGGGCAGCAATACTCCAAAAATGGACGGACGAGCGTAGTGTATACAGTTTCTTTTGTAGTTCTGTTGCATCTTTTAAGGGTTCTGCCAATAAAACGTAGTCTCTGGTTTAACGGATTTCTTTTCGTACTCATGTGGACGACGTCACAGTTCACATTATTTAGAGACAATTGCTGTTTTTTACTCCATAGTGATATCTTATTTAGATCGTTCTGCAGTTGCTTTTGATCTTCAGTTGATCTTCAGATGGTTTTACTAGTTGGTAAATGACGGCGTCATTTGCAAACAACCTAAGAGACATACTTAGATTTTCCCCTAAATCGTTTATGCAAATAAGGAACAGAAGAGGACCAATAATACTACCCTATGGTATGCCCGATATCACCTCTGTTTTAGTCGATGCCTCACCATCGATTACTATGAACTGTGTCCTCTCTGACAGGAAATCCCCTATCCAATCGCAAATTTGGATATACCATAACCACGCAATTTGATTAAAAGCTGTTTGTGAGGTACGGTGTCAAAAGCCTTCTGGAAATCATGAAATACGGAATTGATTTGCGAACCCTTGTCGATAGCACCCATCACTTCGTGTGAATAAAGAGCTAGTTGTGTTTCGCATGAACGATATTTTCTAAATCCGTGTTGACCTTGGGTCAATAGATCGTTCTGTTCGAGATAATTCATAATATTTGAATACAGGATATGTTCCAAAACCCTGTTGCAGATTGATGTCAATGAAAGAGGCTTGTTTCAAATGTTCAACTGTTTGTATATCTTATGGGACTTAAATACGGGGTCATCAGTCCCTAAACTTACAAACTATTTATGAACTAGCTAATCCTAAAGACGGCACAAATATCCATGCCCGAGGGGGGATTCGAAGCCCCGACCATGCAGACCGTGACTGGAGCGCCTCAGTCCCCTCGGCCACTGCGGCCGGCAAAGAGGCTTGTAGTTTGGTGGGTTACTCATACTGCCTTTCTTGAATATAGGTGTGACCTTTTGGTACAGATCCTTTTTTGAGAGTGTGGTTGTATATGGCTGTTAAGTAAGAAGCTATTGCTTCAGCATAATCAGATAGAAATCTAATGCCTATACAGTCCGGACCATAAGACTTGTTCTTTTTAAGTGATTTTAGTTGCTGCACTACTCCGATGATATCTAATTCTACGTTACTCAATATGGCCTCTGTTCGTGATTCGAATCTGGAATATTGGTTTCGTCTTCTTTGGTGAATGAGTTTCTAAAAGCCTTGTTTAGTAACTCTGCTTTAGTAGTGTTGTCGTCGGCAGGATCGCCATTACAATCACGTAGTGAGCATATTTTTCTGTTTTGCCCCTAGTATATTAAACAAATGACCAAAATCGCTTTGGGTTTTCATTAAATTTCGAGAAAGAGTTTCGTTGTGGTAAGTATTGTAGGCATCTCGCATTGAAATCCTCGCTAAATTTCGAGCTTCTGGGTAGGATCACCAATCCTGGGGACTTTGTGTTCGTTTAAATTTAGCATGTCTTTTCCTTTGCTTTTGCATCAGTGTCCTGATCTGTTTTGTGTACGAAGGGGGATCACGTCATTCTTTTATTAATTTATTTGGTATAAAACTGTCATTTGCTGACGATACCACTACTTTGAATTTGAACAACATCTGGTCTACACCTACGTTTAGTGTTAGAAACGTGTGGAAGCTGTCTTTCAAGAAGCAATGTATTTTATTTCTGTCTGCTTTCCTGAACAAATATACTATTCATTTATTTTTGGTAACTTAAGGACTTTCGACATTCAGTCTCGCTACGACAGCTCTGTGTTCACTAATACCTGTATCCATTTTCATGCTCGTTATGAGCGTAGGATTATTTGTTGTTAAGAGATCGCGTGTGTTTTCACATCCATTTACAATTCTAGTTGGCTCATGAACTAACTGTTCGAAGTAATTCTCAGAGAATGCGTTGAGTACAATTTCGCACGATGTTTATGCGTACCTCCTGATTTGAAAATATAATTTCGCCAACAGATTGATAGTAACTTAAAATCACCGCCTACTATTATTGTGTGAGTCGGGTACGTTTTTGTAATTAGACTAAGGTTTTCTTTGAACCTTTCTCCTATTGTACCGTCAGAGTCGGGAGGCTGGTAAAAGGAACCAATAATTAATTTCTTACGATTTTTAGGTACAACCTCTACCCATAATACCTGACAGGAACTATCAACTTCTCTGCATAAATTTGTGCATATTATTAGTTTGAAATCTGGTGCAATGTTCAAATGTTCAAATGTTTGTAAATCTTATGGGACTTCACTACGGGGTCATCAGTCCCTAAACTTACAAACTACTTATGAACTACTTATGAACTAGGATGGCACAAATATCCATGCCCGAGGGGGGATTCGAATCCCCGACCGTAGTGGCCGTGCAGACTGTGACTGAAGCGCCTCAGTCCCCTCAGCCACCGCGGCTGGCTGCTGCAATGTATCCCAATTCTTTGGTAGACTAGTGTCGATGTACTGCCAGCATCTGTTCATTCATGGGTATGCATTTGCATTTGTTACATTGTTAAATACGGACACTGAGCATTGTAGTTTGCTATCTGTCAGGCATTTGGAAAAAAATTATCAAAATTCTTTTATGAGCCACCTATAAATAGATGTTAAGAAATATACCTTTTTTTCCTGTGGTACTGTTTGGACATCGTTGAGCCTCTTAAATGTTCATGGATCATCATGAACATTCCTTATATCCATAATGTACTATGAAGAAAGAGGGACAGATTTGCAGTGAGGAATGGTTCAAGAGCTGAGCTACATAGAGGCAGACTGTGCCACTCACCAGCAGGTGCCCGTCGTCTCGCAGGAGGAAACTGGAGACTTTGCCCTGGATGGAATAGGTCCCCAGGCTGCATCGAGGGTTTACATTGCGCATCATGATGTGATTCTGGGGCGCTGTGTGGTTCTGCAAACACACCATCCAGCATTCAGTCGTCTCCGGTACAAAACATTTTAAAAGCCGCATACTGTCTTTAAGCAGGTATTTGCTGTACACAAACAAACTTACTTCTGGGTAACGAGATGGAAACAGTTTGCAAGAGAGGTAGTTATTTTTATATGTATTTTTTAAGTAAATAGGTTTGATTAGAGAAAGTTTCTCTTCCTGCTGACACATAACAGGCAAGATCTCTAGCAGTATTTACTGTTACCACCTCATTTTCTGAGCTAAACATGCTAAATTGTGACTAATGTTTTAACATACCAGGGAAAAAGTAACATAGCTGAGACACAGTTGATCATCGAACTATCATCAAAAGTTAATTACCAATTTGAAGTAGCCTATCGATGAGTAGGAACGGAAGTTATGAAATAGTTCAATGTAAATCTGCACAAATAGATGAACACATGGCTGACTAAATAGACGTCATGTAGTTCAGCTCAAATACAAAATTATGAAAAGTAAATAAGATCATATGTGAGCATGGAAGCTTTTATTAGTAATGAATTTTAGATTAGATTTTGACAGACTAACGAATTAAATTGCTAATGTCAAA
Source organism: Locusta migratoria (assembly GCA_026315105.1). Lineage (NCBI taxonomy): Eukaryota > Metazoa > Arthropoda > Insecta > Orthoptera > Acrididae > Locusta > Locusta migratoria. The sequence goes on from CM048751.1 coordinate 124,167,956, forward strand.
TCCATTATGCAGATAAACTCAGTATACACATTATTCTTCCCAATCAATCTTGTTAAGGATTAATCATATTGTGAATCATAGCTACATAAATGTTAGGAACAGTTTCCAGTTAATACTTTTCAAATTGTTATTTAAATATCATATTTATTGTTACGTTTCAGATTTACGTATATTTTCAGTTATTGGAAATATTTACGAGGGTTTAGATGTTATTGAAAGATGTAGTCATACTTAAGCTTGATTTGTAGAATACCAAATGTTATTAAGATTGATATAACTAATTGTAAACTTAATATTTTCATGTTTTAACTAGTCCAAAAATGCTGGGCAAAGTTGAGAATTGTATATAAAGGCGGCCCACACAGGTCATGGAGTACAGTATTTTTGTCAGTTTTCGAGGCACTCACTATGCCCACCAACACGTTGATGTTTCATTATTGAAGTGATTATTGTTCATTTAACGTGCTGTATTAAACTACGATTCAAACTGAACTGCTTTTGCTCTTCATAATTTCAAAGCACTAGCTTACACAGTTATTGAGTTGAGCTTCTTGTATTCAACGTAATCCAGATGTTACTGCAAGTCTCGGTGCTGAGTTACAAGAAGTTACACCAAACGCTGAGATAACAAGGTAACGCACCACACCGAACTTTTCTGGAAAACCTAGGCTCGGTTTCCGTTTCAATTGAGGAATGAGCACGCCTATTTTTGGTGCATTTCCAGATCGTTTCTAGCTTCTAAAGGGTGTCATTCTGTTCCTAGAAGGCGCTGTTACTAAATGGGTCACTCTCCCCTCCCACCCTCGACATTATTGGGATTAACAGAGAAACTGCAGGGATAGGCTATAAAACTGTCATGTTTTAAATTTTTTGAAGTATGCTGGAAATTTTTAGGAGTAAAATGAAATGTGCACATAATTCACTTTGAAATCAGTTCCATTTAAAACATAAAATTTTTTTATTCAATTTTGACAATCTGAACAAATTGTAAAATGTTGTTAAAATGAATTTTTTTATAATTTTTAAATTTTAATTTACTATTTGGAGGAATCCAGGGCTTTTAGTCACATGCAAAATACACAAGATGCACGACTTGCGTCATTCCACTGGTAAGATGCCACCATTCAAAGTCATTCACATTCATTCATTTCCGTTTTCGGTCAACATTTCCAAAAAATAGCAGCTGTGATAGCCTTGACGTTTCCTTCATAGACTCTTGTATATGGATTGTCCAGGAGGGAACATAAGTAGTGTCTTTGTTGTTCTTGAACACCAATTCACAAGAGATGTCTGTGTTCACATGAAGGATTTCCCATTTTTTCAAGTTGGTCTTTCATTAATCATATTCATAATCGTAATCACATTCACAGAATTATATGACATAAGTAGGTGAATATGGACTGGGAAAAATAAATGAAAGAGGATATAGCTTGGTATAATTTTGCGCAGAATACAATTTAATTATCATCAATACTTGGTTCAAACATCATGAAAGAAGGCTGTATACATGGAGGAGACCAGGAGACACTGGGCGGTACCAGATTGACTTTATAATGATAAGGAATAGACTTAGGAACCAGGTTTTAAACTGTAAGACAAAGCCAAGGGCTGCTATAGACTCTGACCATAACTTATTGGTAATGAACTGTAGATTAAAATTTAAGAGACTGGAAAAAATGAAGGAACCAGAGGTGATTGAGGGTTTCAAAGGGAGCATTAGGCAAGGATTGGCTGAAGCAGGGGAAAGAAATACAGTAGAAGAAGAATGGGTAGCTCTGAGAGATAGGGTAGTGAAAGCAGCAGAGGATCATATAGACAGAAGGACAAGGCCTAACAGAAATCCCTGGATAACACAGGATATACTGGACTTAATCGATGAGAGGAGAAAATATAAAAATGCATCAAGTGAAGCAGGCAAAAGGGACTACAAACATCTGAAAAATGAGATTGACAGGAAGTGCAGACTGGCTAAGCAGGAGTGGCTAGAGGACAAATGCGGAATCGTGGAAGAATTTATAACCAAGGGAAAGACAGATATCGCCTACAGGAAAATAAAAGAGATATTTGGAGACAAGAAAAGCAGCTGTATGAATATCAAGTACACAGATGGAAAACGAGTACTAAGCAAAGATGGGAAGGCTGAATTGTGGAAGGAATACATAGAGGGCCTGTACAAAGGAAATAAACTTCAAGGTAGTATTTTCGAAATGGAAGATGAAGTGGAGGAAGAGGAGATGGGAGATACGATACTGTGAGAAGAATTTGACAGAGCGCTGAAAGATCTGAGTCGAAACTAGATCCCTGGAGTAGATGATAATCAGTCTGAACTGATGATATTGTTAGGAGAGCCAGTCGTGAAGAAATTTTTGCACGTGGTGTGCAAGATGTATGAGGCAGGGGAAATACCCTCTGACTTCAAGAAGAATATAGTAATTTCAATTCCAAAGAAAGCAAGTGCAGACAAATGTTAAAATTACAGAACTATCAGTTTAATAACTCATAGTTGCAAAATACTAACACGAATAATTTACAGACAAATGGAAAAACTTGTGGAATCCAACCTCGGGGAAAATCAGTTTGGATTTAAGAGAAATGTAGGAACATGGGAGGCAGTACTCACATTACGACTTTTCTTAGAAGACAGGCTAATGAAAGGCAAACCTACGTTTTTAGCATTTGTAGATTTGGAGAAAGCTTTTGACAATGTCATCTGGAATAAACTCTTTCAAATTATGAAGGTAACAGGGGTAAAATACAGGGAGCGAGGAGTTATATTCAAGTTATACAAAAACCAGACAGCGGTTTAGAGTCGAAGGGCATAAAAGGCACGCAGAGGTTGGGAAGGGAGTAAGACAGGGCTGTAGCCTTTCCCCAATGTTGTTCAATCTGTACATTGAGCAAGCAGTGAAGGAATGCAAGGATCAATTTGGAGAGGGAATAAAAATTCAGGGAGAAGAAATAAAAACTTTGAAGTTTGCTGATGACATAGTAATTATGTTAGAGACCACAAAGCCCAACTGAATGGAATGGACAGTGTATTGAAAAGAGGTCATAAGATGAACATCAACAAGAGTAAAACATGGCTAATGGCATGTAGCGTAAGAAAGTCAGGTGATGCTGAAGGAATTACATTAAATAATGAGACAATAAAATTAGTAGATGAGTTTTGTTATTTAGTTAGCAAGTAAAGGTTGCAGTAAATAAGATATAAAATGCAGAATGGCTATGGGAAGAAAAGCTCTTCTGAAGAAGCGAAATTTGTTGACACCCAATATGAATTTAAATGTTGAGGAAGTGTTTTCTGAAAGCATTTGTCTGGAGTGTAGCATGGTATGGGAGTGAGATGTGGACGACAAGGATTTCAGACAAAAAAGATGATAGCAACTTTTTAAATGTGGTGCTACAGACGAATGATGAAAATTAGATGGGTAGATCACGTAACTAATGAGGTGTTTTACCGAAATGGGGAGAAAAAGGAATTTCTGGAATTCCGTGACTAAGAGCAGGGATATATTGGTGGGACACATTGTCACACATCAAGGAATCGTCTACTCAGCATCAGAGGGAAGTGTGTGGGGTAAAAATCGTAGAGAGAGACCTAGGGACGAATACAGTAAGCAGATTCAAAAGAATGTAGGTTGCCGAACGTATTCTCAGATGAAGAGATGACAGAACAGGGTAGCGTGGAGAGCTGCATCAAACCAATCTGAAGACCACAACAACAACATATGACATCAACTGTGAATGGGCAAAGCTGAAAATGTGTACGCAGCCGGAAGTCGAGCCTGGGTCTCCTGTTTTCTAGGCAGTTGCGCTGACCGCTATACCACTGGGGACACAGTGATCAACTCACCTACAAGGACTACCTGAGCACGCCTTTCGTATGACACAAATTCCCAGCTTTACCCTGCCCAGACGTGACATGTATAAACTCTTAATCGGTTAAAGGAGGACCATACAGGTATGATACATTTCTTGGCAGGTGAGGCGAAAACTGTCTCACATAACCCTCACAAAAAAGTCGCGTCGAGGTTGGCCAATAGGGTAGAGATCATGACAGGTGCAGATGATCAACCCCACCACAGCCAGCCAAAGGTTTCTCAATTACTTGTTTAGGAATTTACGAACTTCATGATGGAAGTGGGATGAAGCACTATCCTGTTGGTAGATGAACACCAGGCTATCTGTCATTTTTGCCTGTTCTCACAAAACCCATTGTCTTCCATAGCCTCTCCCAACTATACATCTCACTTCATCCTCAGGAGTCAGGGCTTGTAGGAATTGCAAGCATGAAGGCTTCTGCTTCAACCATCTCCTGAAGAACTTCCAAAAGGTCGGTTTTTGTACAATCAGCTCTTTTATTTTTCTATCCGCAGATCACTGAGGACTGTGTGTGAAACTTAAAACTCTCCCGATGTTCTCAGCGTTGTCTGTTAACTAGCTGTGTTTGTGAAGTTAACAATCGATTGCTTGCTCACAAAACCTAATTACGGCTATATTCACACAGCGGCGGAAGTATACAGTTCCCTTAAGCAAAACTCTGATTATATAAGTTAAGCAAACAGTTCTACCTTTACTGTAATCTTTAGAGGAAACTGCACACAATTAAATAATGATCCGCAGTCATGGATCTAAATCAAAAATAAATGTTGGCAACGGAAACGCAAATATTTTCTACTCCAGAAGGGAGCAGAGACACAAGATACATGAACAAATTACCCCACATTAATCCAAAATAAATGATGAGGGGAGAGTTTAAATTAGCACAAAAGGATTATAGTTTAACAAATTAATTTATTGTTCAAAACAATAACAACAATGGGGAAGACCATTTTTTTTAATTACAATAAACACATGCTACAAAATATTCAAAATATCCACAATTCCATGGCCCTCAAATTGCCCACCTGCAAAGTTAAGTGCAGGTTAATTACGATCACGTTTCATAGGGGGGAACGGAGGAATTGAAGCACATTCATACACTAAGCCATGCAGGTACCTACCAAGCACCCGACACCAATACACCAAGACGGCCGCCAAGCAATGTGGAGAATGGAGGTCGAAGGTTCACTCGTGCACAATGAAATAGTACTTCACTTCCATAATGTATCATGCTAGTGCCTTAGGCTCAAGATAGACTATCAGAAACACACTTGGTTCAAGACCACATAGTGCAGTGTACAGACAGAAGTTAAAGTTTCCCTAGAACTTCTAACTATACATTAAATCAAGATTTCATTAAATAATATCTAAAAATGGCGTTCGTTTAGCACAGGGAGAAGATAACTACAGAAGGTTAAAGTTGTTAGATCAATACAGTACTCTACAAAATCGGAACACAAAATATGCAAAAAGTTAACAAAACCATTTTCGAAGAGAATAAGATCGCGAAATATATCGTGTAACCATTCTTTCTGATCAGAGGAATGATATCTATTAGATAAGCAAGGTTACAGATTGCTACAGCACAATACAGAGTTCGGTCACAAAAATTCAGAGAAGTGAAATAATTATATTTCATGAAAATTAAAAACACGATATACGTCGTGCAACGGTTCTTTTTACACAGAGGAAAAAGATCTATTTAATGGTAATAACCACGACAGAGAACACGCTAATCGGCGCACACGTGGGCCAACAAGTACACAGATTACAAGTTAGAATGGACAATTTTCAGGGAAAATTATCACGCTACACTCACTAGGAAACACCTTAGCAAATTAGCTATACAATTATTAGCCACTCATGTGCACTGAATGATGGAAAAGCTGAAGGCTTAGTCTGATATCGTCTACATGTTCTATCGACAAAGTACGATCAGTATAAGCACCGCAAATCCCCGAAAATATTAGAATTCAACTACGATAAGAATGCGAAAGACATTGAACATATTTAAACAGGCGATGAAGTGATTTAAAAGTTATAAAATGCAAGAACTATGCTAACGAAACACCATCAGAGCCTCGGAATCAGATTCCAGCAAAAATCGACATAAAATTAGCAATCCTATAAGAAATTAAGCAAAATCTCACTACTACACATAGTGTAGCTGCTACTACCGGAATTAAACTCGCGAAAAGGCATAAGTATGACTATGGAGCCTGAACTACGTCGAGCTACGAGGCCACAGCAGAACCAAACCCAGAGGTACTTACCCTACCAGGAACCAAGAAGCGAATGAATAGCTCTCCTCACCACTGCTTAGCCATTACCGAGGAGGGGAGCCCAGAGAGCATCACCGTTCGTCAGGCAGTTAACCTGACCAACCCCCAGCCAAGGATGTTAAGAGCAAGCTACATTAGAAATCTTTGCTAAGACTGGGTTCTACTCAGCTGTTGGCAAACCTACTTCTCGCCCAGAGACATTCAACGCCCAGAGTTTGAAAGCAACAATGACACAAAACAGATGAGGCGCGCCTAGCACTTCCTAAACTTTCTTACATACAAAGTTTCATTCATTCTGTGGAAGCCAGAGGCACTGGGAGCACATCACAGTACACACTAATAATTATTTGGGGCCTCATGCACAACATAGACACTTAGAATTTTACATACAGATAAAACTAAATCAGTATATAATGCCTGGTATCTCGCATATTGCGAGTGGAGTGTCTTGCTACAATAAAAAAAAAGTCTGAGGTTCGTCAACATTTGTTCATGGGGAGTCAATTAAATGGAACATGGTATGTGGATGTGTTTCAAACTCGCCCAACGAGGTAAACTGTTTCTTCATTTACTGCAGACCCACCCATTGATTTACCCTGTGGCAGATCTTTGATGATTTTTTTCTGAAGTATCGTTACTGTTAAGGTATGCATTTCAGAAGATTTATTTTTTGTTGTTTTTGTCCATACTACCTCCTTCGAAAATATGGAAAGAAAAGAAGTTGCAGTAAAAAGGTTTAATTCCAGTATCGAAGATATACAACTGCTCATAGGTCTTAAAGCATGTGTTTTAAAGTACAGTGTGACCAAACATTTTTTCGTTGTTTTGCCATGAGAAACGTGTACCCAAAGTCCGTCGATATTTTTGGGGCACCAGAGATAATAAAGGAGTTTCCTTGTGATAACTCGTAAGTTCCACAAAACATCAAGCCATTTGCTACTCTACTATGTGTCTTTCTTTGTAATTATTCATCATTTGCTATAGATCCTTAGTCGACTGTTGATCACAATCACTGAATAACACACAATAGAAAGAAAAGAACCCACTGTTAGTCATGACTCTCTGCAGAACCGAGTTGAAGTATCTTTAGGATGACGTGCACCTTGCCATTTAATTTCTAGTTCATCTGCCATACATAATTAAAGGAAGATTTAGCAAACAATTTAATTTATTCATTTTAAACCACTATAAGAGTGATCGAGTTTGAACGATATAGCTCCTGAATGAAGAACACCTTGAGAGTGGCCCTGTTTACTGTTTGGGATATTCTACATTGACACTTTGGGGAAGGGGTGACGAAGTACGTGACATTGACAACTGGTAAGTGCTAAACGCACATGATGGAGATACAGATTCGAACTATGGGCCCAAGTTAGCTAGCACGAAACATTAACGTGAGTACAGGAAAGAGTGGTAACGCCTGTTTCGGGGAAAGAGCATTATGTGTCAGATGTGCCTTTCTGATTCCAATCTATCCTTTGACCAGGGCGAGACAGAGAATGAGAAAACATGGTCATTGCTATGACTCGTTTTCTGGAGGCCAGGGTATGGAAGGAGCGCGGTCATCTCACAGCGCCCTGAGCAATAGTTGAATGGGGTAGATATTGCCGAGTGTCGTTTCGTAGTAGTAGGATACAAACCTTTTACTTCTGGCGTCAGCTCGATTAGAAGCTGGACTGACCATAAGTTGCCACTCCTGAGCTGGACAATGCGATTTCTTTCTACTAGCGACACACACACAGAAGTTACCTTAACAATTAAGCACAAGTAAGGGTAATAAGTTAATTTTATCTGACAGTGTATTTATTTTTTTCTTTTAGAAGAAAACAGGTCTGTGTACAAAACTTACCCTCACAACCTTAATCTAAACTTTAATATCGTTTACTGAATATCACTGTTATTGGTACATTCGTTTTTCTTTCTGGAATGTATTCTTAATAATCATTTGGAAATCGTAAAAGATTATCACTAATCTCCGTTGGTTTTACTTCACAATAGTCGTTTCACTTCTAAAGTAAAGTTTGTCACGTACCTTTCGAATGAAGATATTATATCTCGTTCTTTGGTTGTGAGTAATTACATCACAAATATTCCTTTTATTCATGCAGAATGCTTTAACTAGCCTTTCCTATCTGTGATAATGTTATTAATTCCAGCTAAAAAAAGTTTTTTTTTTTTTAAAATGACACAAAAATATTTATTGCACAACCAAAGCCAGAGATAAATTTAAACATCAGTTGACTCAATATTTGTTATGGTCATTCCCATTCTTTGATTATGTTATTATTTTTATGCCAAAGTCTTGCAGTTAAATAAATCACACGAAAGTCCAATATTTGTGAAAACGTTTCCTTCCATCACTGATATACTACTAATTTAAGTATCTCTGTAGCTTGATCACTTGTCTATACACTTCACACAAGACCTTTGACACTAACAGAAGAATAACAAACACATTAAAAATTAAATTTAAAAATAAAGATCTAACAACTAAATGATGTACTCCACTTATTTTTGTTTTGGTCTTGATGGATGGAGTTATCCACTCCTTCTTTATCTTTCTTTTTACAAGTTACATGAACGAATGCCTGTACCTAACCATCCGCTATCACGGCACTAGCTGCGTTGATTTCGTAGGCCTAGGTGCCAGCACCACTTTTAACTCAATATTTATTTCAAGAGAGTTTAATAATCTAAGACCACCTCTTCAGGTGTTGGACTAACTTCTTTTCCCACAAATACTCTCAACAACATTTATAATAGGCATATTCGTCATCGCTGGCCGTGGTGGCCGAGGGGACTGAGGCACTCTAGTCACAGTCTGCACGGCCACTATGGTCGGGGGTTGAAATCCCCCCTCGGGCATGGATATTTGTGCCGTCCTTAGTACAAGGTAGTTGATAAGGAGTTTGTAAGTTTAGGGACTGATGACCCCATAGTTAAGTCCCATAAGCTTAACAAACATTTGAACATTTGTTATTCGTCATCGCTCATGAAAGTATCGTTTGTCATTCTCGCAAATATAGTTCATTATATTAAATCTAACACGTTCTCTGTTCCCAGTAAGGCAGATTCGCTTACGACTCTCAGTTAATATATATATAATGGAGAAATGGGAATGAGACTGATTATCCCTTATGTGTCAGTCATATTGCATTAAAATGTAATGAGCTGGGCCTGGTTGCTACTGACCTGCAGGGCAGGCCTCCAGTAGCCGATCTCCGGGTCCCGGTCCCACTCGTCATACGGGACGGGGTAGCAGCTGCCTTTCCCGGTCGGGTCGTATGCGTCGAGGTCCCTGCAGCACTTGCGCACACAGGGCGTCGCCCCCGTGCAGACGCAGGCGAAGGCAGTGTGTACTGTGCTGCGGCCCACGCGCACGCCATCCACACAGAAGGACGCGGCCGGCACCAGCGCATCCTCTGGCGTTATGTCCGGCACCAGCACCTGCAGCCGCACCTGCGCAGCAGACCATCATGCTGAAATGCAAGTGTATGTGCTGCTACACGAAAACGCTATTTAGCCACGATAACCTGACGATTTTACTCGTCCTACCACAGGCTAGTGTCGTCACTAGTTGCCAACGTTACAATGATCCTCGACGTGGAATAGTACTGTGCACATTGTTAGAGTAACGCTTCCAACACTGCAGCAAGCTGCCTTCCCCTCACCCTCCACTCCCCGCAGCAGGAAAATGTGTGTGCAAGACACGCCTACTGGAGCTCCCAGCAGCCATATAAGAACTGATGAAGCTGGCGAGCACAGAATAACGTAGAGAGGCCTTACAATGACAGCGAAATGAAGCCTGCTGAGAGCGCGACACCCAACCAACATGACAGAGGAGCACCATCCGGGCACAGCTGCGAGCACAGGGTAATTTATTGAGTTCGCTGCCTGTTAATTCCTTTTTCATATATTTCAAGGCGTTCCTTTTTGACAATCTATTTTTGCCATAAATAATTACAAATTTCAGCTACAGTTATCAAATCTTACTATTATATAAAAAGTAGATGCTTAGGGTTTAACATACCTTCGACAGCTTGGTCAGTAGAGACGGAGCTAACGTTCGGAGTTTCGGGGAAGGATAGGAAGGAAATCGGCCGTGCCCTTTGAACGGAACCATCCCGGCATCTACCTGGAGTGATTTAGGGAAATCACAGAAAACCTAAATCTGGATGGCCGGATGTGGATTTGAACCACCATCCTCCCGAATATGACTACAGTGCGTTACCACTGCGCCACCTCGCTCGGTATTTATGAAACAGAAGCAAATTTTTCCTCTGTCTGTCCAATTAAACTTTTATAACCCGAGGAGTGCCGAACGTATTGTCATGCGGTTGCTTTCATTTTCTTCTTTAGAATCCTAGGATAAACTTAGGCTATATTTAATGTCAATACGAATATGTGGAAAAAACTAAAGTAAGAATAATAATGTGGAATCGTTTACCGCTTCTGCACTTTAGTTAAGTCTGGAGCCTAAACTATAAGAGGTAGGCCAGTGTACATAGTATAAATTTGCAGAACTCACAAACACCTACAAAAAATATGCGAGAGTTTGTACCTAATTTTATGAGAACCTGATTTATCATTTTTCTTTTCTAAAGCGCTGGCGTCTGATGGCTTCAGACTACAGATATAGTGATTGTAGGAGATCTGTAAAAGTGAGACCTATGATCTCCTGGTGCATTTTTTTTATTGTCGTGAGTTCTATAATTCTATGTACTTTGGCACAGGTCTCGTAGTTTAGGCTACTGTACAAAGGGGACAAAAGTGCGGAAGTGGTAAAACATACTGTGTTATCATTCTTATTTCAATTACTTCTCATTGTCATATTGGAATTTAATAAAGCCTGTGTTGAAGACAGGATTGTACACAAGGAATTAAAAGAAACCGCATCACGCTACGTCTTGCAGTTCTCAAGGTAAAGAAGTTTAAAGATTACCCGTGCAAAGCCGGAGTTGCTCAGCTAGTTAGTAATAAAATAAATACAGAGTGTTAATTACTGTATACCGAAAATTGCATCCCAAATTTCAAATGTTTATCAATATTGGTCACAAAGTACAAGGTGAGTGGGCAACAGAAACTGTGCTCGCTGGTGGGCAAGCTCGCTGAAAGTAACGTGTAGAATTTGAAAAGTTCTGCCGCTCTATTACACACAAATTTGTTATAAAACCAGGGTAGCTATAAAAAAGTTGTTAAAATAAAAAGAAAAGTTCATTACATTATCTTTCTTTCTGAGAAAATTTCCTGACCCGAAAACAAAAAAAGTGGCAGGTGACTAACTTTTTCATGTCAGAATTTTTATTTCATACAAAAGTAATAGTTTCAATTATTATTTTTAAACGAACAAAATACATATTGTACTTGCTAAAAACACTGTAGCATTCCTTTAGTATTCATCTGTCTACGTGGACAATTTGGTAATTTTTTTCCTATCCTAAATTGGTTCAAATGACAACGTAATTGAAGCTGAGCGCCACTTGAAGAACTATGCATTTATCGGCACAGGTCCGTTTCTACACCCAACCAAGATGGCTGCCAGGCTTCACTGTCTGTACGCTGATGTAAACGCTATAGCCTCTTTATGTTATTATGTGGTCACTGGATAGAACGTGTCTTGAACACATGACGTTGGAACTATAAGAAGGAACTTACCTTGTAAATATATTATTGTGTCATAAGGAATTGTGTGAGCAGTTATTCAGCAATATGTATGTGGTGTACAGTTATATAACAACTAGCTGTAAACCTAGCGTTGCCCAGGTATTTATTTATTCAACACTCTCGCAGTCCACTCCCTCTTCCCCCCTTTCGCTGCATCCATCTCTTTCTCTCCCATCTTTCTGTTTGTTTCCACCATTCCATCTCTTGATAAAGTTTGCAAGGTACCCTGTCAGGTACCAAACTAACATTTATGTATCCAGTGACCTTCCTCTTCGTTTAAAAGTCATGTGTGCAAAAAGTCATCAAGATTGGAGCAAACCAATGCATTTTGTCAAAGTCCGTTAAGTACCTCCACCATGCACCAAACGAAATCTTATACAGACAGTGACATTCCTATTGTTTTGAGGTTAAGTGTGCAAAATTTGATCAATACTGGAACAAAAATATAGATTTGTATACGATAGAAAACCAGGGTCACACTGAAGTAGATATAAATTGGGGTCACTGCGCCGCCACACCACACATTCAGCAATATGAATAAATTGGTTCAAAAACTGACTATGAAAGTCATCTTCTGTACGTAATAGTGAAGTAGTTGACAGTATGCCACAAAACCAAAAATAAGCATAAAAATTGGATATAAATACAATATTTTAAGAAGTATGTGTTTTTCTTTTTTTACTATAAAAATTGTCTGAATATATTGCAGTTGTTTTGCAAATGACATAAAAAATTACAAAAAAGTGCAAAACATCCCCCACATTGCCCTCCACACATCTTCTGTGTTTCAGACTCCTCTGACCCCCTTTACACGGCTCTACACGAAGACTAACTTCTGAAGGAGTGAGGGTGTTAGATGCTTTAGCCAAATGGCTAACTCTCCTCGCACATAGCGTTTTATTGACCACCGGTATGGCTACACCCTTCGGTCAATGTTCGTGTAAGGTTTGGCTAATGTAGCTCAGTTAGGAACTTGTATATATAGTCGGTATCTGAGTGTTGAAGTAGGTTGAAATTACATAACATTTAACAGCCTATATTCTTCCCATTATTGCACTTTATTTGAAGAGATGCAATACAAAATGGAAATGTGAATATGAACACTCAATTAATCTTAAAGAAAGAGTAATTAGTGTGTAAAGTGAAACATGTTCCCGTGCTAATGTAAATGGAAGATTCCACATCTGTGAACGGAAATGAGTACTAAATATTACCAATATAGCTTGAGAAGATGGTCTGTGTAACAGGCTAGCAGCATATCAGAAGAAGTAGCGAGTGTGAGAGCAGTGTAGACAGATGTTAAAGTAAGAAAGAGAAAAAATAAGACGTCACGGTCGCAATATTCAGTTTGAGTAACAGGCTAGCAGGATGTCGGAAGAAGTCGCGAGTGTGTGACTGCGACGGATGTATGTGCGAGTAGGACAGAGATAAGAGGCGGAGCTTGATAGCACACTGCTAGCTATATCAGTAGCTGAACTTCCTGGCAGCAGCCATTCGAGTTAGAGGCTTCATGCAGGCAGGATCTATGCTGTTTCATTCAACTGAGCAACAAAATACTTTACAAAGAATTTATGTACTAAATGACGCGCTTCGAAACAGCAATTAAGATTGATGTACCTGGTCTACCTGAGTATAATGAACCTGAATATTGTCAAAATTGTTCACAATGGTGTAGTGATGGTACAAGACGCTATAATAGTTTTCCTGATAAAATTAGCCCACATAACAATCGTAAATATCGAGAAAAATATTTTATTGATAACCTAAATAAATTAATGAAAATTTATTGCAATGGTGCATTTGTATCTATGTTTAATGGCGTTGATAAAGGTCGTGTTATTGACGTATTTGATGTGTTTAATGGACGTTTTAAACGCAAAGCTTTGCGATATATGTATTTTATTGCAAAGAGAGCTGGTTTGTTAAATATTGAACATGACATAGAAATACATTACACAAAACGTAACAGTAATTTGCCTTTCGATATAATTAAAAAACAAATGGAATTTGATGAATACATGGAATCACAAATAAGAGATAATACAAGATATGTAAAATTAGAAGAATATACACTAGAAAATATTGATGGATCATATGAAACCATTATAGCCTACATGAATTGGTATCTTTTTTTCTGAATATGTCAAAGCATGCGATTAGTAATTTAACTGATTTTCGTATTTTGCCTTTCATCATTTATAGACAGTTAAAATCCTCTGTCAGTATTCTATGTTGAGCATCATAACTCAGATTTTTCTTTCCATACATGACTACGTAGGCTAACGTATCAGCAGGTATTTTGTCATTAAATGTAGCACATAACTTCATTGTTGTTTTTTGTATAGCTACTATATTTTTTCTATGTGTCATATTAATCACATAGATAGGGTAGTTTGTTCTTAAATGGACTTAAGTCAGCATCACCTTTCAGTTGTGTGACTCGCTTAATATCACGAAATGCATCATAAGATTTCAGAAGATTATTTGGTGGATCTAAGTTCCTCATTTCTTGTGGGGAAAATTCGTTCCTTCCATTTTTCAGGTATGTATTCTGTAGTTTAACATGGTCAAATACTGAAGAGTCAGCCAACTGATTATTTTTACAATCTGTTTGAAACACTGCAAATATGAAGTAGGTCATATCAAATTCCATTGAACTGTAATAATTTGTGTTGTCTAATTCAAAATTCGTCTTACCACTTAATCCAGCTACTTCTACAGTTTGCCGTTCATAGAACGATATCGGAATTTTTGGGATTTTCAACATAATTTCACGTTGTTTAAGTTCGTAATTAGGTTTATTTTTAATAACAGGTACACAAATTTCCATATTTTCAACTACAATTTTACCTTCCTTTGGAAGTGTACTTGTATCATCGTTAGTAGACCATCGAAAAAGAGCATCATTAGCACTTGAACTCCAAGTAAATATTACAGTAATATCACCTTCCCACATAACTTCCTTACAATCTTTGAAAAATAAACGAATATTTCTAGTGTATTAAGTAGTTCATTTTTCTTGCTTTTTATTTTGCTGTTGTTATTGATATAATCTTCCATACATATTTATCAGCAAGAGATGATGTTACATTCAACAAAACCGAGGAAGAAATAAAAGGATGTTCAATTCTAGATAAAATATTATTTCATTTTTTATGGTGATAAAGTCAAATAGCTTTATGACATAATTATCAATTAGCTTAACATTTGACTTACTGTGATATGCTGAAAACTCTGATCCATCAGCATGAACAACTTCAAAGCTCATGTACAGTTGAGCATGATTAGGATGCAATCATCCACCACCAATATGTATATTAATTTCTGTATCAGGTTATTTTTACTTTTTTCATTCACTGGGAATGACTGAAATTGATAGCTTTCAATCTTGTTCATTTATTAAGAATAAAATTACAGTCACAGTAGCACCATAGAAAACGATTAGATTATCAGTTATAGTTACCACTAAATGCTGAATTTTATCAGGAACTGGAACAACTGAAGGATGATAAGGCTCATAAATTATTGGTGCACCAAATTCAAAATTTGGCTTAAATGAAGCAATTATATTTGTTTCACGATGAAAATGATTGTTATGCTTTACATATATACCATCAGCTAGATTAAAATTTACATTTATTAATTCAAATGGAATAATTTTAGGAACATCTTTAGCAACAGTCTTTTCGTTTATATTAATAGTCTGATAACTAAATCCTAGCAAACTTGCTATATTATCATCTTTTTTAATGTCTATATACAGCTTAAGATCACTGTCAATAGTAACTCTACTTAAAATTTTATTTGTTTTAATATGAATATTAGCCTTCTTTGTATGAATATATTTTTGCAAACTTTCCAAAGTATATTGACCAGTTAGAATAATTATTGTTTCACTATCACAGTATAATTTATTATTTTTTGTTGTAACATTTGGTTTTAAAAATGTTGTATAAAATCCAACCAATGCTAAACGTTTAAAACTATCTCTTATAGGGACAGTTAATCTTATTTTGAATACTGATGAAGTACCAATTAGTTGAATTATTCTTCTCATTTATTGGTAATTTAATGAAGCAGATTGGGAACAAAAAATACGAATTTCAGAAAAGAAACCAAAAAATGAACATGGTAAACTTTTAACTAATTTTATTAGATGTGCTATTATTGGACCTAGTGGATGTGCTAAAACTACATTAATGATTGATAACTATATTTTAGCATCAGGATGATTAAATTGGAATAAAATTAACCATTTGTATGTTTATTCTAAAAGCTTAGAATAACCAAAGTATCAGGAATTTATTAAAAAATCGAAGAATTAACAGGTGACTATTTGGAATCATTTATTGGTAGCAATGATGAAGTTATACCATTAGATGAATGTCAAGACAATTCACTTGTAGTATTTGATGACCTTATATTGGAAAATCAAGATGCTGTAAGAGAATATTTTACTAGAGGTAGACATATTTGGCTCAAACGTATTCAAAAATATCAAAACAACTACTCAGCGATAATCTCAATTTTTTAAATATTTTCAGACCAGGATGACACAAATCTACATCACATTTTTGTGGTGGTGACTTAAGATATGATGACTTTAGAAATATGTGCAATAATTGTTGGAACGATCATGGCTTTGGTTTTATCACTATAGGCGTAAATACATATCTCAAATAAAAGATTTTCTAACAACATAAATGTAAACATAAACATAAACGTCAAACGTCCACAAAAACATAAATGCCAAACACCAACATAAACATAAACGTCTAACATCAATATCAAACATAAACATGAACGTTTTTATGCTATATAAATACTTGCAAAATATGATCATCCTAAAGAACTTAGTACACTTACAGTGTATGACCCACAGCTTATTAAACAAGCAAAACGAAATAAAAAGAAACACTAAGAATTAAAAGATGAATTTAAAAAATGGAAAAAACAAGCATGTACAGAATATGAAAAATATAAAAAAAGATAAACCTGTTATTGACACTATAGAACAAGTAAAACAAGGACTTGAAGGAATACGTGATAATGTTCTGAAAGCTACTGAAGAAAATAGAGAAGTCGAAAAACAAATGATTCCCTATCATCATCCGGAAGAATTTAATGATGTACCACAAATTAAAAATTTTGATACGTATAGTGATAGTAGAGATTTAAATGATTCAGAAATTGATGATGTATTGTATAAATGTGAAAAGGAAGGTAAAGTTAGAAAAAAGGATGCGGCTACAAAAATAAAAGTAAGTGAAAAAATGCTGAAATATACCGATCTTAGTGAAGTTACAGTCTTTGGATTAAGGCCTGTTGGTATGTCTAAGTATATTGGTAGTTTACCAGTACAATTTGATGCAAATAAATTAATCATTGGTGGAAAGGAATATAAAGGTACAGATGGACTACTGAACCTGTTAACTAAAAAACACATTACTGTGGATGATTTGAATGATAAATTTGATTCTGTTGGTTTATCAAATTATGTAGATATACTATATGAATCAGGTGTACTATATTCAGATAAAAATCCTAATAATAAAGTCAAGTAGAGGGGTTAAATACAAGAATTTGATAAAAGAAATTGTTGATGTTTATTTCCCAAGTTTAAGAACATCAACTATAAATAATTCACCTGAAAAAAAAAAAACAGGCGAAGGATTCATTAAAAATATACAGAAAAACTGGTTGAATAAGTTTGGATGAATGATGTACATGAATTAATTGATAGATTAGCTGTAATTCATGGAGAATAATTGGTTGGAAATGCAATGGTTATGTTTCCAACTAAATCAAAGTGTTCTATTGGTGATAAAGTTAGGATAAGAAAACTGAAAGGAATATTTGAAAAAGGATATACTGCTAATTCATCTACTGAAGTCTTTGAAATTAAAGACATAATATTTTCAGATCCTATTACATACAGATTGAAAGACATCAAACGAACGTTTTGTGAATATGAACTACAGAAAACAATATATCCAAATATATATCTTATTGAAAAAGTGTTAAGAAAAAAGACGATAAAGTATATGTTAAATGGTTAGGATTTGATAATTCACATAATAGTTCGGTAAATAAAGATTACATTATTTTGTGAGTTTGTTGTGAAAAAGTGATTTTTCACCTAGCAACACTCTACCACATTCACAAGTAACTTTTTCCTAATTAATGTCATAATACCTCTTAGTGTAATAAAAGGCACATTGAATACATATATTATGATGGCCATCTTTTCGAAATTGATCAGTATGAAATTCATCAATATTTTTTACGTTTTTGCCATGACTACACTTTTCCACTTACATAGCAGAAAAATGTTCAAGTATTTGTATTGTATTTTTGAGTACTGTTATTAAATCTGGAATAAATTCACAGTTTATACCAAATTGTGATAACTCAGTTCTACCACCTTTCACTACCTTTTTTGTGAATTCATTATATTCATAAAAACTATTATCTTTGAAGAAATACAACATACCATTAATGTTTCTAAATACTGAACTTATTGCAGCTAGTAATCCAGTAAATTCTCTGGTTATAATACCAAGTACTTTATATTTAAAATTACATTATCTATTTCGGCATAGAAAAGTCAATATGAAACACAAGTGTTCTACCAGAATATGTGCTAACTACACCATAAATGTTATAATCATTAAGTATTCCTGTACTACATACTGGTTTTTGATATCTTGGTATTAATTGCAATGTATGTAAATGTATCATATATATCATGTTTTCAACAAATATTTATAAAAAATTATTTGTTTAAATATATACATTATTTATTTAACGAATATATTTTACTAGATATTTTTATTTGAAAAACTATATTTTACTTATATATAATAATTATTCAATTGATATATTTATTTCTCGATATTATTTATTCTACTAATATCCATAATTATTCAATTAATATATTTTATTAGAATTTTTTTCAACTACTAGAAATTTATTTCAGTTTTTATACTTCACTAGATATTTTTTTATTCAACTAAATTTCTTTACTATATACAATAATTGTTCAACTAATATATTATACAACTAGATTTTACTATAACTATTTTTAAAAAAAATATATCCTATAAATGGAATGTCTATATCTGCACGAATTAAAAGTTATAGCAAAACTACTACAAATAAAAGATTAGTACAAAATGAGGAAACAACAACAATATTATTACTGATATGATTAAGCAGCAACTAAATTATGTTATTAATAACATTAATGATAAATATATTCATCTAATATGTAGAAAATTACGTAAAAGAGAAATAATTGAATTATATTCAACATGCAGAAATAAAATTAGTCATTGTATTAGAAAGAATAATCGATTTACTAAACATGTTTGGAATAATAAATGAATATTCGGAAACTTGTCTGAAGTATTTATGAAGGAATTTCAAGATAAAGTATATTGGTATCAAATATCAAATTTTCAAAAATTTGGAACAATTTCAAGTTAAATATTGTGGACACATATCTCGCAATATCAAAACAGAATGTAAGCATAAAGTTGAATGGAATTTAATGTTATGCTATCAAAATCTATCTGAATCCTTCATACAGAAAATAATGAATTCTTATCAAGTAATTGATAATATAACTAATGAAGAATGTTCTATATGTTTAATGGTTCAAGATTGTCAATTTGTCAAAAGTATTTGTAATCATTTCCTTCACAAAGATTGTATTGTCGAATGGTTAAAAAACATAATTCATGTCTATTGTGTAGAGGTGTACTTAGGAAAATTATCTTATAAAAATAAAGTATTAAAATATAAAAAACAAATAATAAAAATGAAAAATAAAAAATTCTTTAAAAAATTATTCCTATAAATGGAGTTCGTTATTGAAAAATTAGAATTTTATGCTATTAATTATATTATTGATTTTGATGATTGTATTATAAAAGAATTTAAAGTATATTTTAATATTAAATTAAAAGTAAATAAGAATGATATAAAAAAGTGCTTGGAAATTTACCTTTGTTGAAAATTAATGTTTGATTACATTTATAGCATGTTTTTGTCCTAATTTATCGTCATTTTTGGTTTTGTGCCATACTGTCAACTATGTTGCTATTTGTGTACTATACTTGTGTTTTATGTATGATATTTGTAGTGAATATTGTACTTCTCTATTACATACAGAAGATGACTTTTATAGTCAGTTTTTGAACCAATTTATTCATATTACTGAATGTGTGGTGTTGCGGGGCGATGACCCCAGTTTATATCTACTCATTGAAAAACGCACTTTGTTGTTTACAAATATTCCAGTTTTATGTCATACATCTCTTGTTCGGAGAATAACGAAAACAAAAAAAAAAAAAAAAAAAAGGATATGTGAAATCGATGTAGCGATTCTCAAGTTATGGTGCGACAAACAAAGGTAATGATGGATCCATTATTATGTTGCAAAGTACCCTCCCCAAACTTGAGGTAGATGGTGACCTCCCTCTTGATGGTCAAGTGTGAGAAATTTCGTGAAGCAGGGAATGAAACTGTAGATTTCGTGAGTCTGTAGGAAAATTACTGCGAAGCACCTATCACAAAATACTTTCTTAGCTAACGTTTTCTGCCTATAAACTACATTCTTTCCAAATTTCATCTTCATAGGTGAAGTAGTTTTCGAGATTTCGTGTTTGTTCAGTGAGTGACACAAAAATCTGTGTAATACGGCAGTAATACCAAAAAAAGCTATTTGTAATGTAATTGTAATTGCAAACGAATCGTTCATCTGACAGGAAAATTGAATAACCTTATTGGTAGAGGGGAAAATTCTCTACAACTTAGCTCTATTATATTTTTTTCATATCTTGCAACATTGCAGAGATATTGGCAAAAATAATGGCGATTTGACAATGTCTGCCACTTGTTAGGTCCAACCGTTCAACTGACCGGCACCAAATTTTACAGACATAATAGTTGGCTACCAGAGACCAGAACTTCGCCTTTTAAAATATTTCAGACAAGAAATACGTGAGTAATACAAAACAAGCCGTTTGTAATGTAATTTTAATTGCAAAAAAAACTTTAATCTGATGCAAAAATTGAATAACCGAATTTGTAGGGGAGAAAATTCTCTACAACTCTGTTCCCTTATGTTTTTTTCGTATCTCGTATCGTTTGAGAGATATTTGCAAAAATAACTGAAATTTGACACCCTCCATTGAATTAACGAAAACCAGCCGTTCGGAGATGTCATGTGACATCCCTCACCAAGAACTCTGCCATATGCCATCTTGCGTTGTGTATTTGAAGATTTTCTTATTGTAACTTACACAGTGTCATTTCAAAGCAATTGTGCACTGAATGATTAACAGAACAACATCGTTCTTTGTACTATAAATGATAATCTAGTGTCTAAAAATGTCATATTAGCATCAGTTACCAACGGCCATCAATAGTACAAGATTTAAGAACGCAACTTCCTATTGTTAGCCATAGCCTGTCAATCTCATTTTTCAAACGTTTGTACTCCCTTTATCCTTTTCACTTGTTGAATTTTTATATTTTCGCCTCTCATCAATTAAGTTCAGTATATCCTGTGTTATCCAGAGATTTCTATTAAGCCTTGTCCTTCTGCCTATATGATCCTCTGCTGCCTTCACTACCCAGAGCTACACATTCTTGTTCTAATGTATTACTTTCTCCCGTTTTATCCATTCCTTGCCTAATGCTCCCTCTGAAACTCTCAACCACCTCTGGTTCTTTCAATTTGTTCAGGTTCCATCTCCTAACCTTTCTACCCTTCTGCAGTCTCTTAAGTTTTAATCTGCAGCTCAGAACCAATAATTTATGGTCAGAGTCTATATCTGCTCCTGGATATGTCTTACAGTTTAGAACCTGTTCATCCTGCCACCGAACTTCTCTAATCCCTACCATATCTAACTTTAACCTATCCAATTCTCTTTCCAAATTTTCTCTTACCTACACTGAGTGATGACAGTTTTTTTTATCGATGTTTATTCTTGACGTATTGTCTTAATGAGTCCTGTACATACAATTTTCTATTGCTGTCGGGAATACGATGCAGGGAAGATTTTTGCTAAGGTGAGATGCAGAAGTGACTTGGGCCTGAGGGGGCGAATTCCTTCCTACCTGCACCCTGCGGTGCCGTAGGAGGGCAGGCGCGCTGGCACTCTGGCAGGGCAGTAGGTCGTAAAAATGTAGCCTTGTCCCAAACTGTGAAGGAGAGGAATCGTCTACACTTTTTTTAGAAGATAGCAGGGCACACGGCTATGGCTGAGGGTCCGAAAGGGAAAGCGACGGAATGTTGCTGGAGGCTGGGCAGCCACTCCCACGGGTGACTGTTAGAGCCGTTTAGTGAGAATCGCGCCAACACTGTGTGTGGAAGGATGCCGTCTTTGAAGGCTGATAGTAGGATGTAAAATCCGTTTCTGGGTCCAAAATAATCAATTTGATATCAAAGTAATTAGAGTAATTGCACAATTGCAATTATGTGTACCTAGAGTAATTAGGGTAATTGTTTATTTATTTATTGAAATTGTTATTCGTGGAACTGAGCTCACCCTAAGGCATTACATGACTATCTATGTCACCCCCCAACCCCACCCTACCACGTGACCACCACCGACCAATGAGAGCACAGCACGTGACCACCCTCTCCACCACCCCCACCCTAACAAAACAACCCCCACCATCCCCAACCGATATTCTGCAGTCATTCAGACACAGAGTATCAGAGAGACAGCAGCAGCATGGCTAGGATGCAATTACGGTAATTACATTTGACTCACGTAATTGGCGGGAAAACCGATTTCTGGTTGCCCTGGAAGGCTTTCGCCCCTCCGATCCAGTGGAGCACCCTCAGACTGCACCTGTTTTTATATATAACAACAAATCAGAGCATTCTGTTCGGTAACATGATAAAAAAACAGCCTTAATTAGAGCTCATATCGCATCCAAAATTAGATGTGCATATAGATGAATCATATATATGATCATCTGTGATGCCATATGTATGTACTCCCATTACTCTAGTAATTATATCGAATTTTCAATCTATAGCCATTGAAATCGACTGAAAGCAGCAGTTCCAACCGCTGACAACAGATGGCTCTGAACCTACCTCTCCCCTCACCCAGCGCCTACACAATGAAGCCATGTGTGCAGACGATGGCCACCCTTCTCTGGAGCTGACCAGTCTGTATTGTGTGCCTCAGTCCGCCGGCCGTAGCCGCTGCGGCCGAGGAGACGTGGCACACAGGCCGACTGCCCACTCCCCCAGTTTCAGCCACCTGACGATCATGTACTTGCATACATACGAGAAAAGACTACCGTAGTGCATTTACGGAGCCCCGCCGCGGCATGCGCGCAATTTTTCCGGCCGAACCCAAGAAGACGCCATCATCATATAGTCATAAGTAGAGCTGCAAGCCTTCGGGAGAAGTAACGACTGTAGTTTCCCCCTTGCTTTCAGCCGTTCACAGTAATTGCATGGCAAAGCCATGTTAGCTGAAGTTACAAGGCCAGCTCAGTCAGTCATCCAGACTATTGCCCCTGTAAATACTGAAAAGAGTGCTGCCCCTCTTCAGGAACCACACGTTTGTCTGGCCTCTCTACAGATACCCCTCCACTGTGGTTACACCTATGGTACCTGCATCGTTGAGGCACGCAAGCCACCCCACCTCGGTAATGTCTGTGTTTCACAGAGTAGATTTTATAGTGGGAACAGATAATATCCATCAAAGTTGCTGTCCCTGCGAATCAGACCATTTCAATTTTCAATATCTCAACTTGGCATGTTGCATCTGCCGCCACTACAGATCAGACGTCCTCTCATTACGACACCCAAAACTGGAGTGTTCGTCACCGGACAATAAATGACTTCTGCGAGACGAGCAAATGATATTATTCAACATCTGTATATCCTTGCCGCGTAGTTGGAACCTACTATCAACTTCGTTATATTTGTATCAAAGACATACAGCCTGTTTCAGCTGTGCAAGCCTCTTCATCTCTGAATAAGAACGGCAACCTACCTATATTTGGACCAGCTTACTGTATTATTCTCCCACTACGATTTTTATCCCACACAATTCCCTCTTAACGTTAAACTGACGATTCCTTGCCGTCTCAGACTTATCATCTCGAAACTTGAGTTGCTATTTTTACCACTGTGAGTTAAAACTGAAGGAAGTCTGTATGCAGACTGTTAGCTGCTGACATGACCTGGAAGTCTGTAAAAACGTTTATGAAGTATGACATTGTAAGATGGATTCCGCGCTTATAACTGCCTGTTGTACAACCATCTCGCTACGTTATACCAATGCCATTTAGGGACAAGTTGGCATTTGCTACACGCCGCTCTTCTGCCACAGCAGTGAGAGAGCTGATTCGCCCAGTGATAGCGATCGTACGATAATTAATAAATAAGATAATAATAAATTCAATTAATATGAATAAATAATCCCTGATACAGACTTACGTCTCAAATATGTCAAAGACATTATTGATAGATGTGAAGCATTGAATTAAAATTTGTGGTGCGGCCGGGAATCGAACCCGAACCTCCATGCTTACTAGGCAGACGTCTTAACCATTTTTTTTTTGTCGGGCCTCCTTCCTCCCCTTCAGCCCGTCCTTCCGCTCGCCAATTTAGCCTTCTTCGGCTAGCTTCTGTTGCTGTATATTTCCAGTACTTTGCGGAGAATAATAAACAAGTTATCCTTCATCAATTAGAAATAAAAAATAACAGTACGTCTTCTTTTGGTAATTATAAACAAAATTTCCTTTTCCGATGAGAAATAAAAATAACAGTGCTGCTTCTTGTGTTGTTTCTCTCTCTCTCTCTCTCTCTCTCTCTCTCTCTCTCTCTCTCTCTCTCTCTCTCTCTTTCGTTGAGTCGTATGTGCACGTTGAATCGATTTCGTCGTTCCGGCAGCTTCGAAGTTCGTCTTCTCGAAAATGTTTGCCATCGCAAAGTTTCCGTGATATTCTCGTGACATCGTATTGAGTCTCAATTCTTAATTTGACTTCTCATTAACCTCGAAGCGCTGGTCTCCAAAATCCGTCGTATTGCCCGAGCTGTGAATTTCTTCTCTAAAACTAAAAGCGGAGTACTCCACTCCATGGAGAAGGATAAATAAAAAACAGTAAAATAATGTATGTTTCTAAACAGTGAAAAATAAATGGAAATACAAAAAAAACACCTTCGAAGGTAATTAGTCTGCTCAAGTTAATATTCTAATTAAGAATAATCCATATTTTTCCCTGTACTTTTTTCTTCGTTGAAGTTTCTGGTGTTCTGTCAATAATGTTAGCCAAAAATCTTCTTTACTTTTTTCTTTCTCTGATAGAATATAGTTTACTGCCTGTCCCTTTAGCCAGTTGACAGCTTTCCGCTTCGTATTGGGATAAGGGACTTCATCCGGGTTGAGTAATCGACTTGGTGTGATTGACCTAGGTGACGTACGTAGTATGTTTGCGAGTTTATGAGTACAAAGTTGCCATATATCTTCAACGGATATACACGTAAATCTGTGTTCCTCCGTATCGGCTAAATGACAGCTGCTACAGTATGGGTTGTCAGACAAGTGAATTTTATGTAATTTTGTCTTTGTTGGGATCTTCCTGTTTACCGCCATGTACCAATTATACCTCACATTAGATGTTAAGTCTGGGTCCTGGATATTCTCCCAAATTTTTTGCCAGTCAGGTCCTTTATACTTCTGTTCTGCTATGTTTCCCCGTTTGTTTTTCGTCAGGCTGTCATAGACTAACTTTACCGTGTAGCGGTTCTTCTCGGGAGTACTTCTCTGGAGATAGCTGAGCTCCAGCAGGAAGTATCTTAGGTGACAAAGCGCATTTGAAACGTGGTGGACGTCGATGGGCGGCTCCATATTGTCGGGTGCTATTTCACTTAAGAGGTGGGCCGTTAGAGTGTTGGGCGAGCGTCTCCACTGTTTGTACATCTTGGTGATAAAGAGCGCTTTCGCTTTCAGGTAAACATCTGTGAGATTGAGGCCTCCCCTCTCAGTTGGCAGTGTTAAGGTTTGGTATTCGACCTTGAAGATTTGACCTCTAGTCACAAAGTGGCCGAGCGCCGATAACATTTTCTGGGCAATCATCTTCGGTAGTGGCAGCACCTGGGCGACGTAATTTACTTTAGCTGTAATATAGACATTGGCTAGCGTCACTTTTTGTATGGCGTTTAGGTTCCTCAAACTATGTTGTTGGATCCCGGCTCGTATTTTTGTCAGTAATTTTTTATAATTTAAGGCAGCCGTGCGGCGGACGTTTTGCGTATATTCAATACCGAGGCAATTCAGTGTGTCTATGCTCTTTATCGGCGTATCACCTCTAAGTTCTATTCCACGGCCAATATTCATAATTCCTGATTTGTGCCGGTTCAGTTTCGCCCCTGATGCGGCCTCGTAAGTCGAAATAATCTCCAATGCTCTTGCTCCCCATCTGCTACCACGAAACTAACGTCGTCAGCATAAGCTTGACATAGGATCTTCTGGCCGTGTATTCTTAATCCAGGTAGGTCGTGAGTCAGGGATAGCAGGAACGGTTCAAGAGCTATGGCGAACAAACACATAGACATGGGGCAGCCCTGTGGGACCGAACTCATTACTTTGATAGGTCTGCTGAGTTGCCCATTGACACAAATTCTCGATACGCTGTTTGCCAAAAGGCTTTTTACTGTGTCGGTGACTTTTTGTGGGAAGTTCATCGTTTCCATGGTGCGGAAGAGATACGAGTGGTTAACTCTGTCGAATGCCTTTTCAAAGTCAAGCGACACTATGGCACTTTTTATGTCGCAGGCTGCTGCTGTCGCTATTATGTCCCTGTATTCGGCTAATGTTTGAAAGATTGTTCTGTCTTTACCAACGCTCGTTTGGTACTCGCCTGTAACAGTGTTAATCACCGAGTTTAGTCTCTGCATTAGGATGCGTGAGAAAATTTTGTAGTCAGTGTTAAGTAATGTAATAGGTCTCAGATTGTCGACGGATTTGCCTGGTGAGGTTTTAGGGACTAATACTACTATTCCATCACAGAATTCTTTCATATCGACAGCCCTGTTACCGATGATTTCATTACATATGAGAGTCATCTTACCGGAGAGCTGTTGTTGAAAAATTTGGTAGAATTCTGCCGACAGTCCGTCGGGACCGGGCGATTTATTTTTCGGGCTGCGTCGTATTGCGTCCAGTACTTCGTCTTCTGTTATCTCTGTCTCAAGGATTTCTACTTCTTCTGGAGTTAATCTCCTCGACGTCTTTGCCAAAATGGCTTGTTGCGCCGATTCATCCGCTGGTTTTTCAGCTAATAATACAGTGAAATGTTTATAAATTTCGTCCCGTATGTCAGGTTGAGTTTTTAGAAGTCGTCCGTCCGTAGTTGTCAATTCAGTCAGTATTTTCCGTTTGCTCTTTTTCTTCTCTTGTATTACATGGTACATTGCCGTTGTCTCCTCATGAACCGCATTATGAAGACGTGTTCGAACTTTGAGGCCTTCTAATTGTTTCCGCTTCAGTGATAGTATTATGGCCTTTATTCTTTTAATTTGAGCAAAATTTTCCCTTACCGTAGTATCTTGACTATATAAATCTCGCAGACAATGAAAGTAAAACTCAATGGTGTCTGTCTGCCAAGAACGTTTCTCGCGGGAATATTGTTTCATGGCTGCTATTGGTGCGGGTTTGGCACATTTGAGCCACCATTTAATGGCTGAATCGAACCTCTCAAACTTCCTTTCGCATTCTGCCCACGTGTTTCGAAAAACTGCGTGGCAGCCTGGGTCGGCTAGATGTGAAGCGTTCAGTTTCCATGATCCTCGTGCTCTGAAGGTGCCTTGTTTATCGAGGTTGACAGTACATATGTACGCCGCATGATCGGAAATCACCGTCGGCCATCTCTCTGCTTGCAGGACGTGTGTTCCCAGGTTCGACGACGTGTAAATTCTGTCGATGCGACTGGCGGAATGATTGGTCACATAAGTGAACCCCGGCGCATCGCCGTGTTTCAGCTCCCACGTATCTACTAGGTTTAAATCTCTAATTATTGTTTGAAGCTCCATAGAAGTGTTGAAGTTGGGAGTCTGATCTTTTGGGCTAATTACACAGTTAAAGTCGCCTGCGAAGATTATTTTATCGGTACCGGCTGGGAAGAGTGGCACAATATCTTCTTCAAAAAATTGTGCTCTCTGTTGCCTTTTCCCTGTTCCGGATGGTGCGTATACATTAATCAGTCGAATGTTATTAATAGTACCAGCAATACCTCTGCTGTTGGTGAGTCGTTCCACATTGGTGACGACGATGCCTTCTCTCGTCATTATGGCAGTCCCGAGATCATTGCCAAATCCGGGATTAATCAAAGCATTATAGCCCGTGATGTGGTCGAGACTAATTTCTGCTACTACTTCCTGCAACATGGCAATGTCGATTTCGGCCGCGTATAAGAAATCTTGAAGATTCCGCAAGTTAAAAGTGCTGCTAATCTTGTTGATGTTAATTGTCGCAACACGATAGGCCTGCAAGGGTGTCATTTGCTAGAGGTATGCTTCATACTATAGCTTTTTTGTAATTATTATAAGTAAGCACCATTTAGAAGAAGTCAGGATCATCGTCGACTGCAGCGGCAGCAGCAGCAGCAGACTTCTGTAGCTGGTTTGATTCTGCGGTCCGGACTCCAGCAGCCGTTCTTCCAGTATCTTTCTGTACGTCGGACATGTCTTCACAAGGAGAGCAATCATCAGTATCATCTGCCCAGTTCAGTGGTGGACTACCGTCATGTCTGTCTTTTCCTGTTTTTTCTCGCTGCTCACTTCCAACATCCTGGTCCATTGTGTACGTCTCTAAGTTGTTCCTCCCTTGGCCAGACTCAGCTACGTCTGTCCGGGACTTTTTGGAGGTTTGAGAATTTTCCGGAGAAGTTCCGGCTGTCTCCTCCATCATTTTCTTGAGGATCTGGGCTGCTTTCTCGCGCAAAATCTGCGCGTTTTTCGCCGCCCCTTGGTGTGCTCTCCGTCGCTTATTTTGTTTTTTAGGTGATGAGCTCTTAGCCTCCTGTTCCTGATTGTCGATTGTCTCTGGTGGGTCCTCTCTGAAAGCGCCACCGTCGGTTTGCGCGTTCTCTAGGACTAAGTCATCATTCGGTTTTTGGTCTTGCACCTTCGTGGTTCCCTCCCCAACGTCCGTAGAGGTGTTTGTGGGACTGTCTGCTACCGTATCAGTCTCCATTGGTGCAGAATGTTCCATCTGGTCACGTACAGCAGCCAGCGCAACATCTAAACTTGGCTCTGGAGCGGTGTTCACCCGGGCGGCGGCTACGTAAGTCAGTGGCAACGTAGACGTCAGGCCCTGCCTCTCCCGCTCGCCTATCGGTATCTGCGCGACACGCCGTTGAATGCACTGCGCACGTACATGTTCTGTCGAGCCACACGCCGAACAAGTCCTCGGTTGCCCATCGTATATAACTACGGCTCTAAATCCGCAGACAACGATATAGGACGGGATGTGCTTTACCAGTTCGATTTTTACCTGCCTGACGCCGTTTAGGACTGGGAAGATGTGTTGTCCAGACCACTTTTCGGCGACGTTACTGACCACTGTCCCGTAAACCTTAAGCTTGTCATTAATCTGCTCGGCGGTAATCTCAAAGGGTAATTCGAAGATTCGGACGGTTCTCAGACCAAGACCGGCTTGTGTAACTCTCACTTCACCGACATGGCCGTTTGAGTGTTTAAATTTTAGGAGTCCACCACAAGATTCGACTATTTGAACGCATTTTTCAGGGCTAACCAATTTAAGGTAGGCAGTGCTACTAACGATCGACAAATGAATACCGATCAAGTCATCTAAAGTTACCTTCATGACATCTCTAATAAACAATTCTACTTCAAAAGCCTTAGGTCGTGGTAATGTCGGATCAAAAGTCAATTTCAAAGTGTCTTTTCGTTCAAGCCGCTCCGTGAAGTCGTTCATGTTGTCATTTTCAGCGCTACAGCAAATGCGAAAGCTTGCGCTCACCAGTAAACACCGCCAACGGCCGCCAGCGACGACGTAAACAGCGGCGCGGCCGCTCCGCGCGTCCGAGCCGCACGGCTGCCGCCGAGGGAATGAACCATTAGACTACCACACCACTAACGACTAAGGCGCCTCGGAATAGTCTATGTACGATTTCCCTCCACAACACAAACTTTAATTCAACTTCTTTGTTCCAAAGATAATTGCCACTACTGCCAAGGCTCATGCAGGAATAGCATGGTGGAACAATCCTGTTATGGTGATATAAATATCAATTAATATGAATAAATGATCCCTGAGACAGATTTACGTCTCAAATATGTCAAAGACATTATTGATAGATGTGAAGCATTGAATTAAAATTTGTGGCGCGGCCGGGAATCGAACCCGGACCTCCATGTTTACTAGGCAGACGTCTTAACCGTTAGACTACCACACCACTAACGACTAACGCTCCTCGGGATAGTCTATGTACGATTTCCCTCCACAACACAAACTTTAATTCAACTTCTTTGTTCCAAAGATAATTGCCAATACTGCCAAGGCTCTCCATGCAGCGGAATAGCACCTCAGCAATGGACATGGTGGAACAATCCTGTTATGGTGATATAAATATCAATTAATATGAATAAATAATCCCTGAGACAGATTTACGTCTCAAATATGTCAAAGACGTTATTGACAGATGTGAAGCATTGAATTAAAATTTGTGGTGCGGCCGGGAATCGAACCCGGACCTCCATTCTTACTAGGCAGACGTCTTAACCGTTTTTTTTTTTTTTTTTTTTTTTTTTTTTTGAAAATGTGTACCCAGCCGCGATTCGAACCCGGGTCTCCTGCTTTCTAGGCAGTTGCGCTGACCCCTACACCACTTTTTTTTTTTTTTTTTTTTTTTTCTTTTCTGGCCTCCATCCACCCCTTTAGCCCGGCCTTGCGCTCGCCAAAGGTCGCCTTCTTCGGCGTCGGCTTCACTGGCCTTTTATTTTCAACAGAAAAAAAGAAGAGAAATTTATTTCTCTCAAGTATAGTAATGTACTTAATCTCTTGCTTCTGTTCCCATTTTGATTAAGTATGTTGTTATGATGCACTCTTCTTTCCGTCTTGTGCGGCAGAGATGCTCGGATATAGTTTTTCGGTGCATCTCAAGCTGCAAATTTTTCTTTTTCTACGACGTGTTTTTGCATCGATATGGAAACCAAAATTATATAAGTATAAAAATAAATAGCCATCTTCTTGGCGTAAAATGAAATAAAAAGATAATAAAAAAAATACCTAAATGAAACTGTATCGTTTAATTTTTCTCTCCCGTTGGTCTATATTATTGTTCGTTTTAGATAATTTGCGTACTTCTCTTTATATTTTCTGTGACGTTCAAGCTTCTGGTGTTCTATCAGCAGGTACATCCAATAATCTTCTTTATTCTTTGTCTTGTTTGTTAAAATGTAATGAACAGTATGGCCTTTGAGCCAGTTGACTGCTCTTCGTCTAGTATTAGGGAACGGTACGTCATCAGGATTAAGTACTTGTGCCGGTGTTATTGTGTTTGGTGATGTGCGGAGAATACGTGCCAGTGTCTTCCTGAATAGAAGCCACACATCTTTCGCATCTTCACACACAAAACGATGTTCTTCGGTGTCGATTAGCTTGCAGTGGGCACAGTTTGGGTCGGCTGCCAGATGTATTTTGTGCAATTTTGAGTTGGTGGGGATTTTCCTATTGACGGCCAAGTACCACGTCGACCTCACATTGGATGCTAAGTGGATGTCAGATATGTTTGCCCATATATTGTTCCAGTTGTTATGTTTAAACTTTGTTTCTATTTGATTACTCTGTTTGCCTTCCATCAAAGCGTTGTAGATCTCCTTTACTATGTACATGCCTTTCTCCGGGGTTCTATGACGTATGTAGCTGTACTCCACTAGGAAGTGTTTGAGGTGGTACAGCTCGTGTGAGATGTGGTGCACGTCTATTGGTGGAGCCCTGCTAACCGGTGTGATTTCGTTCAAAAGATGAGATACTAAGGTCGTTGGCGATCGTTTCCACTGTTTATATGTTTTACTGACATATAGTGCTTGCGCTTTCAGGTATATATCTGTCAGTTTTAAACCGCCTTTGTGTGTCGGTAGCGTCAAGGTGTCATATGCAACCTTAAATATCTGACCTCTACTAACAAAATAACCAAGCGTTGCTTGTATTTTGCGTGCTATGGTTCTGGGCAAGGGCAGCACTTGAGCAACATAGTTGATTTTGGATGTAATATACGTGTTTACTAGCTGCACTTTCTGAATGGCGTTTAAATTGCGTAAGCTGTGTTGTTGTATGCCTGCTCGTAATTTTGCAAGTAATGTCCTGTAATTGAGAGCGGCCGTGCGGTGAATACTACGAGTATATTCGATTCCGAGGCATTTTATTCGTTCCACTATTTTTATTGGTGCAGCGGGTATGATCTCTATACCTCGACCAAGATTCATAACACCAGACTTATTGCGGTTTAATTTAGCTCCTGACGCAAGTTCGTAAGTCGCCACAATGTCAAGTACTTTGTCCATCTCGCTTGCATCAGTCACAAGGACTCCAACATCATCCGCGTAAGCTTGGCATGATATCTTCTGCCCATGGATGTGTAGTCCACGAAGTTCTTCTGTCAGGCAGGTCATAAGAGGTTCAAGCGCCAGTGCGAAAAGCGTCATAGACATTGGGCACCCCTGTCGTACCGAACTCTGAACATTTATCGGGCTGCTGAGTTGGCCGTTTATATTTATTCGTGATGTGCTATTCGTGAGTATGGTTTTCACAGTATCTATCACTGTCTGTGGAAAGTGCATGGCTTTCATAGTCCGGAAAATGTACGAATGATTTACTTTATCGAAAGCCTTTTCAAAATCAAGCGACATCAATGCACATCTGATGTTGCAAGCTTCCGATATTGCTATGATGTCTCTGTAGTCCGTTAAGGTCTGATAGATTGTCCTATCTTTCCCCACACTTGTTTGATAAGCTCCTGTCACTGTACAAATAACGAACTTGAACCTTTGCATCATAATACGGGCGAAGATCTTATAATCACTATTGAGAAGTGTTATAGGTCGAAGATTCGCTATGGTTTTGCCTCCTGGTGTTTTGGGGACCAAGACCACAGTGCCTTCACAGAATTCTTTCGGAAAATCATTTTTTGTATGCATTATTTCGTTACATACGAGTGTCAGTTTAGGCGTTACTCGTTCTCGAAAGACTTGATACAACTCCGCGGGAAGCCCATCTGGACCAGGTGATTTATTCTTCGGGCTCCTTGAGATAGCATCTTCGACTTCGTCGTCTGTTATCTCTGCTGCAAGCTCGCCTGCTTCTTCTGGAGTTAGTCTTCTTTGCGTCCTAGCAGTAATGGCTTGCTGTGCTGTTTCGTCTGTTGGTGTATATGCAAGTAATTCTCTAAAATGTTTGTGGATCTCTTCTCGTATTGCAGCTTGGTCTGTCAAGAGTCTCCCGTCTGAAGTTTTAAATTCTGTCAGAATTTTCCGTCTCTGTCTTTTATTTTCTTGGAGAACATGGTACATCGATGTAGTCTCTTCATTTGTTGTGTTTTGTAAGCGCGTTCGTATTTGACAGCCTTCGAGATGTTGTCTCTTCAGAATTAACAGTTTCGCCTTTATTCTTTGGATCTGCCCGTAATTATTGATGACTGTGGCGTCCTGAACGTACAAGTCTCGAAGGCACTGAAAGTAAAATTCTGTCGTCTGCTTCCGCCAGGCGGCTTTTTCGCGAGAGTAGTTTTTCAGTGTCCTCCTTATTGCGGGTTTTGCGCATTGTAACCACCAGTGCAGTGCCGTACTGTAACGGGGGATTCTGCCCAAGTTGTATAGAATGCTGCACGACATCCAGGGTCCGATAGGTGTGCTACGTTAAACATCCACTGGCCTCTAGCTCTGTAGGTTCCCTGTCTCTCTAAGTTTACCGTGCATATGTACGCGATATGATCAGAGAACATAGTTGGCCATAGTTCGGACTGTAAAATGTGTTCCTTTAAATTGGACGTTGCATAGATCCTGTCTATACGACTGGCAGAGTGACTGGTGATATATGTGTAACCCGGCTTATCACCGTGTTTCAGTTCCCAAGTATCAAGCAGATTTAAGTCTCTCACGATGGTCTCCAGCTCCAGAGATTTATTAAAATTGGGCGTCTGATCTTTGGGGCTTAGTACGCAATTGAAGTCGCCAGCGAATATTGTTTGTTCAGATCGGTCAATAAAAAGGGGTACTATGTCCTCCTTGAAAAATTCGGCTCTGCGGCGCTTGTTCCCAGTTCCTGAGGGGGCATATACGTTAATCAGCCTAGTATTATTTATTGTGGCAGCTATGCCTCTACTGTTTGGCAGTTTCTCCACTTTTGTGAGTATGATACCTTCCTTTGCCATAATCGCCGTACCGAGGTCATTGCCATTACCAGGATTAATAATGGCGTTATAGCCAGCGATGTTGCACAAACAGATGTCCGTTACTTCTTGCAGCAAAAGGATGTCAACATCGGCGGCGTACAGAAAATCTTGGAGATTCTTCAGTTTGAATGTGCTGCTAATTTTATTAATATTCAAGGTCGCAATTCTGTACGCCTGCAAGGACGTCATGTTGACTGTACCATTGAACTAGGTATACTGCCTACCAGACAAGGTGGATATGTCTCCATTTAAAAGAAATCTGCATCGTCACCTGCCATATTAGCGTCTTCTACGGTATTTTGTCGATCGGTGGTCACTTCATGTCGGTGTTCGGATGCTGTCTGTCCTGTTATCTCAGTCATCTCTGCATCTTGGCTGTGCTCCTCAACATCATCCGCCCAATCGCGAGTGCACTTAACTTCCCCCACGTCCGTCTGTGATATACTTGGAGGGTCCTTCTGACTTGCTGTTCCTTTGTCAGTAGCCTTGTCGCCGCTTTCAGGGGTGTGTTTTCCTCGATCTGGTTCAGTGTCCTCAGTTCGTGACTTCTTTGTTGTCGTAGTTCGGTTGTCCGGAAGCGCTCCTTGAGCTGTGTTCGCCATTTCTTGGCCTATCCGCTTCGCTTTATCACGCAGTAGCGGCGCAAGTTGTTCTGCTCCCTGACGAGCTTTGCGACGCTTCCTCCGGGACTTGGGTGAAGTCATGGGGGACTGCAGGTCGCCATCCTCAGACGTCTCAATAGTGTCATCTTTGCACTGGCCCTCTTCTTCGTGTGACTGACACGTGCCTTCTTCTGCCGTCTTAATTTGGTCATCTTCTGCATGGGCACTGGTTCCTGCTTCTTGAGAAGTAGTTGGACCCATAGCTTCTGTGCTACTAGTCTCCATAGGGACGTTTTCAGCTGGACGTTCTGTAAACTCAGTTGCCGCCCTTTCTATGCATGTGTCTGGGGCAACGTCTCCGCGGGCTGCGGCGGCGTACGTCACGGGTAACGTGGTCATGTGACTAGGCTGCGCTCGCTCACTAGTCGGTAGCTGCGTCAAACGCCTCTGCACACACTGTGCACGGACGTGGGTAGTCGAGCCACAACCTGAGCAAGTTCTCGGTTGCCCATCGTAAATAATTATCGCTCTGTATCCACATATCGTGAGATAAGAGGGAATATGTTTCAACATGTCAATTTTAATCTGTCTAACACCATTTAGAACGGGAAATTTGTGCAAAGTAGACCACTTCTCTGCAAAATTGCTGATAATCGTTCCATATTCCCGCAGTTTCTCATTAATCTCCTCTTCTGTTACTTCAAAGGGGAGCTCAAAAATGCGTACTGTCCGTGTCCCCATACCTGCACGCGAAACCGTGACATCCCCTATATGTCCATCTGAGTGTTTAAATCTGGCTACCCCACCACAAGATCTCACAATTTCATCGCATTTGTCAGCAGTTGATAATTTCAAGTAAACTGTCGGGCTAACGATCGACACGTTAATTCCAATCAATTCGTCCACCTTGATCTTAAAGTTATTTTCTATAAATGCCTCAACTTCGAAAGATTTTGGTCTAGCATATTTCGGGTCAAAAACTATCTTCAAAGTTTCTTGCCTCAATTTCTCTACTGTCGTTGTCTGTTCTATTATGTCATTCTACAAATGTTACTTCGTATACAACAAGAAACGCTGGAAGCGTACACTCACCACACCGCGCTCGGCTGCCCGCAGCGACGACGTAAACACCACACGGCCGCTCCGACGTCCGCAGCCCACGGCCGCCGCCGGCGGAATGCCCGTTAGACTACCACACCACTAACGACTAAGGCGCCTCGGAATAGTCTATGTACGATTTCCCTCCACAACACAAACTTTAATTCAACTTCTTTGTTCCAAAAATAATTGCCACTACTGCCAAGACTCTCCATGCAGCGGAATAGCACCTCAGCAATGGACATGGTGGAACAATCCTGTTATTCATATTAATTGATATTTATATCACCATAACAGGATTGTTCCACCATGTCCATTGCTGAGGTGCTATTCCGCTGCATGGAGAGCCTTGGCAGTAGTGGCAATTATCTTTGGAAACAAAGAAGTTGAATTAAAGTTTGTGTTGTGGAGGGAAATCGTACATAGACTATTCCGAGGCGCCTTAGTCGTTAGTGGTGTGGTAGTCTAACGGTTAAGACGTCTGCCTAGTAAGCATGGAGGTCCGGGTTCGATTCCCGGCCGCACCACAAATTTTAATTCAATGCTTCACATCTATCAATAATAAATTCGTTGACAAATGTAGCTGTTATGTTATCTATTGAGAGATGAAATAGTGAAGGTAGCAGAGGACAAAATAGGTAGGAAGGCAAGACCTACAAAAATTCCTTGGATATCACAGGAGATACTAAATTTAATTGATGAAAGGAGAAAATATAAAAATGCAGTGAATGAAACAGGCAAAAAAGGAATACAGACAACTAAGAAATGAGATTGACAGGAAGTGCAAAACGGCTAAGCAGGAGTGGCTAGAAGGCAAATTAAAAGATGTAGAAGAATGTATAAATAGGTGAAAAATAGATACAGCCTACAGGAAAATAAAAAAGAAACATTTGGAGATAAGAAAAACAACTCTATGAATATCAAGGACACTGATGGAAAACCAGTTCTCAGCAAAGAAGGGAAAGCTGAAAGGTGGAAAGAGTATATAGAGGGGCTCCACAAAGGAAATGAACTTCGAGACAATATTGTAGGAAGGGAAGAGGATGTAGATGAAGATGAAACAGGAGATACTGTACTGAGAGAAGAATTTGACAGAGCCCTGAAAGACCTAAGTCGAAACAAAGCCCCTGGAGTAGATGATATTCCCTCAGAGCTACTGAAAGTCTCTGGGGGAACCAGCCATGACAAACCTGTTTTACCTGGTGTGTAAGATGTATGAGACAGGAGAAGTACCCTCAGACTTTAAGAAAAATGTTATAATCCCCATTCCAAAGAAAGCGGGTGCAGACAGGTGTGAAAACTACAGAACCATCAGTTTAATAAGTCATGGTTGTAAAATATTAACACGAATTATATACAGAAGGATGGAAAATCTGGTAGAAGCCGACCTCGGGGAAGATCAGTTTGGGTTCAGGAGGAATGTAGGAACACGGGAGGCAATACTCACTTTACGGCTTATCCTAGAAGATAGATTAAGAAAAGGCAAACCTACATTTCTAGCTTTTGTAGATTTGGAGAAGGCTTTTGACAGTGTTGATCGGAATAAACTCTTTCAAGTTCTGAAGAAAGTAGGAGTAAAATATAGGGAGCATAAGGTGATTTACAACTTGTACAAAAACCAGACAGCGGTTGTCAGAGTTGAAGGGCATGAAAGGGATGCAGTGGTTGGAAAGGGAGTAAGACAGGGTTGTAGTCTTTCTCCATTGTTATTCAATTTGTACATTGAGCAAGCTATAAAGGAAAGCAAGGAGAAATTTGGAGAAGGAATTAAAGTTCAGGGTGAAGAATTAAAAACATTGTGTTTTGCCGACGACATGGTAATTCTGGCAGAGACAGCAAAGGATCTGGAAGAGCAGTTGAACGGAATGGACAGTGTGCTTAAAGGTACATATAAGATGAACATTAACAAGAGCAAAACTAGGGTAATGGAGTGCAGTCTAAGAAAATCAGGTGATGCTGAAAGAATTAGATTAGGAAACGAAGCAATAACGGAGGTAGATGAGTTCTGTTACTTGGGCAGTAAAACAACAAATGATGGTCGCAGTACAGAGGATATAAAATGCAGAATGGCAGAGAATGGCAGAGAAATTTGTTAACATCGAATATTGATTTAAGCCTAAGGAAGTCCTTTCTGAAGGCATTTGTATGGAGTGTTGCCTTGTATGGGAGTGAAACATGGACGATAAATAGTGCGGACAGGAAGAGGATTGAGGCTTTTGAAATATGGTGCTACAGAAGAATGCTGAAGATTAGGTGGGTGGATCGCGTAACTAATGAGGAGGTACTGAACAGAATTGGGGAGAAAAGAAATTTCTGGCATACCTTGATTAAAAGAAGGGATAGATTGGTAGGGCACATTCTTAGATATCAAGGGATTGTGAATTTAGCGTTGGAGGGAAGTGTGTGGGGTAAAAACCGCAGAGGAAGACCAAGAGATGGATACAGTAAGCAGATTCAGACAGATGTAGGTTGCCGTTCTTATGTGGAGATGAAGAGGCTTGCTCAGGATAGGGTATTGTGGAGAGCTGCATCAAACCAGTCTCCGAACTGAAGACCACAACAACAACACAATCTTCATCTTATACCTTCCTGTCAAGACACTGTCCATTCCGTTTAATTGATCTTCCAGGTCTTTAGCTGTCCCTGACAGAATTACTGTGTCATCGGCAAATAGCAAAGTTTTTATTTGTTCTCCCTGAACTTTAATTAATAATTGTTTGTATAGCTTATGGGACGTAACTACGGGGTCATCAGTACCTAAACTTACAAACTACTTATGAACTAACTAAGATGGCACAAATATCCATGCCCGAGGGGGGATTCGAACCCCCGACAGTAGTGGCCGTGCAGACCGTGACTGTGCGCCTCTGTCCCCTCGGCCACCGCGGCCGGTGAACTTTAATTCCCTCTCCAAATTTCTCCTTGCTTGCTCAGTGTACAGATTGAACAATATTGGGGAATGGCTACAACCCTGTCTCACTCCCTTCCCAACCTCTGCGTCCCTTTTATGCCCTTCGACTCTAATAACCACTGGCTTTTGTATAAATTGAATAAAACTCTTCGCTCCCTGTATTTTACCCCTCCTACCTTAAGAATTTGAAAAAGTGTATTCCAGTAAACATTAGCAAAAGCTTTCTCCAAATCCACAAATGCTAATAACATAGGTTTCCCTTTCCTTAATCTATCTTCTAAGGTAAGTCATAATTTGAGTATTGCCTCACGTGTTCCTACATTTCTCCTAAATCCAAACTGATCTTCCGCATCGTGGGATTCCACCAGTTTTTCCATTCGTTTGTAAATAATTCGTGTTAGTATTATGCAACCATGACTTATTAAACTGATAGTTCTATAATTTTCACATTTGTCTGCACCTGTCTTTTTTCGGAATTGGAATCACTATATTCTTCTGCAAGGCTGACAGTATTTCCCCCGTATGATAAATCTTGCGTACCAGGTGGAACAATTTATTCACGACTGGCTTACCTAACGATATCAGCAGTTCAGACGGAACATCATCTACTCCAGATCATGAATCCTGTCCATCCTGCCACCGAACTTCACTAATCCCCACCATATCTAACTTTAACTTATCCATTTCTCTATTCAAATTTTATGACTTACCTACCTGATTGCCGGCCGCGGAGGCCGAGGGGACTAAGGCGCTCCAGTCACGGTCTGCACGGCCACTACGGTCGGGGGTTCGAATCCCCCCTCGGGCATGGATATTTGTGCCGTCATAGTTCGGAAGTAGTTCATAAGTAGTTTGTAAGTTTAGGGACTGATGACCCCGTAGTTAAGTCCCATAGACTATACAAACATTTGAACCTACCTGATTGAGGGATAGAACTTCCACGCTCCGATCCGTAGCATGCCTGTTTTATTTTTCTTGCTGACGACCACCAAACAAAAACATACGTCCCCCTCGACGCTCTAGCATGTGCTGCAAATCGTGTTTCGTGTAACCAATCACGAGTAATAGGGGTTTTACGTGACTCATCCTGTATATAAGGTGTTAAAAATTGTCGAATACTTTGAGAGGTGCTTCTACTCATCCAAGCGAGAAAAATAAGCCCAATAAACTTGCTAGGAAACGCATACTTTCTGAGATAAACACGTTTTATAGGAAGGGGTGTGCAATGCTTGGTTGCGGATGTTGGCACAGTCGTTGCTAAACGTGTCAGCAGGGTATGTCTTCTTCATAGTACCCTACCTACCACTACGTAGTCTGCAGTCATTTGTGTTTCTTGTGCCGGCCGCGGTGGCCGAGGGGACTGAGGCGCTCCAGTGACGGTCTACACGGCCACTACGGTCGGGGGTTCGAATCCCCCATCGGGCATGGATATATGTGCCGTCCTTAGTCTTAACTAGTTGATAAGTAGTTTGTAAGCTTAGGGACTGATGACCCCATGGTTATGTCCCATAAGTTCTACAAACATTTGAACATTTTTTTGTTTCTTGTTGTAGACTACGTTGTGTTTGTGTGAGTTATTGTACAGTACTGTCAACGCTGGGTATATGCAATGGTGTTTTACCTTCTTAAAAGGGTTAAATATGGGACATTATGAGGTCGTTCTCATTAATGTATTGCCGACCTTGCTGGACGACGTAATACGTCAGTTATGACTGCAGATGTGGTTCATGCACGACCACACTTTTGTCGCAGTGTGTGTGGAAATCAGACGCAGACCATTCAAGACCGCTGGATTGGTGGGGGAGGCCCCACACCTTGGCTAACTCGCTCTCCTGACCTCAGTCTCCTAGACGTTTTTTGTGGAGACACTTGAAGGATGTGGTCTACGCAACTACAATCAACGCTGTGCACACATCAGTGCTTGCCAGCAAGTGGTGGTGGGATCAGCCGCTACCTGCCGCCTGTCCTGGCCAGTTGCAAAGGGCTGCTTCTGACCGCTGCGCCATCATGGGACATCTTACAGAACTGCTGGTAATCCTCCCTCCCCGCACCCCTGAGCGTGTGAGCGGGCCCTTACGGAGGTTTCTGTCTGTGGCAAGAGGCACCCTCAGAAGCGCCTCTGGTACGGTCTACCACTACTAAGCCGAGGAACCGCCTGACATCTGCTAGCATCTTACGGAACTTCGAGGAGAGCGTTGGACACTGGTTTGGGAGGGGGGCTTCCTATCTATGTAGTTAGTCTGTGGCAATGGCAATGCTATGGAGTGGTTGAGACGGCCGATCAGTTACAATCATAACACCAGGAAGGATGTACACTGCCGCGTCTAGAAGAACATTCCTGAAGTTTGATCGTATGCACATTGTTACTTTGTATCTGGAGGGACTCGCATCCAGAAAGGTTGTTTCTACAAGAA
This sequence comes from Locusta migratoria, assembly GCA_026315105.1. Classification (NCBI taxonomy): domain Eukaryota; kingdom Metazoa; phylum Arthropoda; class Insecta; order Orthoptera; family Acrididae; genus Locusta; species Locusta migratoria. Next base: position 124,209,267 of record CM048751.1, read on the forward strand.
GGAGGTGCAGGGATACATGAACCGACTTGCCTCGTTCTGGCCACCCAAAGGCTATCGCGGCAGTTTGATGATCGCTACTTACAGAGATCAACTCGGAGGAATCCTGAGAGGAACGATACTATGCTGAATAATTTTTTTTATGCAACCACAAGACGTGCTGGATTCAAAGAGGTAATAGGTTACATGACTTGTAACTTCTGACGTCCGTGGCGAGGTCTAGCTTCCAGATGTAGGCACCATGCAGATGAGGCCAACAGCATGCTGAATGGAGTCGCCAGAATAGCGTCAAGTGCTGTTCACAGATGAAACTCGCATCTGCCTTGAACCAGACAGCGTGGTCAGCATGAACGTCATACCGTTCAGCGAGTTCAACAGGGTAGTGGTTCACTGATGTTTTGGGGTGCATTATCTGGGGCCACCGAAACGTCAGTGGTGGCGATAGAAGGCAATCAAATGGCTACACGGTACAGGGATGACATCGTCCGATGTATGATGCAGCCATATCGTCAGCGTTTCGTTGAGGGATTCGTCTTAATGGGCGACAATTCTCGCGCTCATCGTGCACAACTTGTGAATGCCTTCCTTCTTGATCACGTCATCGTAAGATCAGAATGTTCTCCTGACATGTATCCCATCCAACATACACTCCTGGCCATTAAAAGTGCTACACCATGAAGATGACGTGCTACGGACGCGAAATTTAACCGACAGAAGAAGATGCTGTGATATGCAAATGGTTAGCTTTTCAGAGCATTCACACAAGGCTGGCACCGGTGGCGACACCTACAACGTGCTGACATGGGGAACGTTTCAAACCGATTTCTCTTACACAAACAGCAGTTGACCGGCGTTGCCTCGTGTAAGGAGGAGAAATACGTACCATCACATTTCCGACTTTGATAAAGGTCGGGTGGAGCCTATCGCGATTACGGTTTATCGAATCGCGATATTGCTGTTCGCGTTGGTCGCGATCCAATGACTGTTAGCAGAATATGGAATCGTTGGGTTCAGGAGGGCAATACTGAACGCCGTGCTGGATCCCAATGGCCTCGCATCACTAGCAGTCGAGATGACAGGCATCTTATCAGCATGGCTATAATGGATCGTGAAGCTACATCTCGATCCCTGAGTCAACAGATGTGGACGTTTACAAGACAACAAACATCTGCACGAACAGTTCGACAACGTTTGCAGCATCATGAACTACGGCTGAAGTTACCCTTAACGCTGCATCACAGACAGGAGCACCTGCGATGGTGTACGCAACGATGAACCTGGGTGCACGAATTGCAAATCGTTTTCAGATGAATCCAGGTTTTTCTTTACAGTATCATGATGGCCGCATCCGTGTTTGGCGACATCGCGGTGAACGCACATTGGAAGCGTGTATTCGTCATCGCCATACTGGCGTATCACCCGGCGTAATGGTATGGGGTGCCAATGGTTACACGTCTCGTCACCTCTTGTTGGCATTGACGGCATGCTGAACAGTGGTCGTTACATTTCAGATGTGTTACCACCCATGGCTCTACCCTTCATTCGATCCATGCGAAACCCTACATTTCAGCAGGGTAACACACGTCGGCATGTTGCAGGTCTTGTACGGGCCTTTCTGGATACGGAAAATGTTCGACTGCTGCCCTGGCCAGCATATTATCCACATCTCTCACCAATTGAAAATGTCTGGTCAATGGTGGCTGAGCAACTGGCTTACACAATACGCGTCACTACTCTCGGTGGACTGTGGTATCGTGTTGAAGCTGCATGGGAATCTATACCATCCAAGCTCTGTTTAACTCAATGCCCAGGTGTATCAAGGCCATTATTACGGCCAGAGGTGGTTGTTCTGGGTACTGATTTCTCAGGATCTATGCACCCAAATTGCTTGAAAATGTAATCACATGTCAGTTCTAGTGTAATATATTTGTCCCATGAATACCCGTTAATCATCTACATTTCTTCTTGGTGTAGGAATTTTATCTGGGATACACTTAAAGGAGATGACTTACCAACCGATGTGAAAGAGATGCGCCCATCGCCATTGAGGAGTGGAATATGAATACAGGCATCATCAGTGCAAGATGACATGTTACTGGGTATTAGTGAAATCAGGTTATTGTCGTACAACTTGTCAATTTTTGTTTTCTTGAGCAATAAAGAGAACTGAAATGTTTTATTTGTATATCTGTATTCCATTTTTATATAAAGGATAATGAAACATTAGAATCGTGGTGATGCAACACTTTACTTGTTGTGAGTATTAACTGAAGGGTCACGGTGTCTGCTTTCTCGGACATGTTTGAAAGAACAATTTATGTACATGGCAGCTCGGCATAGATAAGAAAACATAAATACATGTTGACGAGCATATCTTGTATAATCCATATATGTATCGTTCTATGAGCTGCTTTTTGCTTACCTGTTGTGATCCTATATGTAAGTGGAACTCGTCCATGTCTTCGCGCGGGATGTTGACCAGCTCAAGGCGCGAATCCTCGTCGCAGGCGGCATTCGCATTGTACTCGACTCTCACTCCTGACAGAGCCCGGCTTACGTTCTCCAGCTCAACGAACGCGTTGTCTGCAAAGACCAAAGCACCATCTTAATTTTCGTACTAACTCGCACAGGCGCACTTACGTTACAAAATTTCTCTCACCCCCATGGACATAACACGTTACTGAAATTACCTACCATGCTCCCTCTGCAGCCATCTGTTACTGCGAAAGTCTTGGCATACAGAACTGTGATCACGAATTGTATGCCATAAATATTCTATATGTTTTGTATAGCTTATGGGACTCGACTACGGGGCCATCAGTCCCTAAACTTACAAACTACCTATGAACTACTTAATACTAAGGACGTCACAAATATCCATGGCCGAGGAGGGATTCGAACCCCCGACCGTAGTGGCCATTCAGACCGTGACTGGAGCGCCTCAGTCCCCTCGGCCACCGCGGCCGGCAATATTCTATACGTGTAGATCGATCTGGGTGGCCAAATCAGTTGCTGAAATTGTACACATGTATTCTTGAATCCAATCGCCAAGTTACTGTGGCCCAGTGATATGATGCATAGTCATACCCAAAATTTCCGTTGAGGTTGGGGAACATTCTCTCCATGAATGGCTGCAAATGGTCTACTTGTAGCTACAACAATTTGCAGTCAATGGTCAGTTCATTTGGACCGACGGAATCAGTGCATGACAAATAAAAACAGCCCAAATTTTATTGTAACCGCGAACGGCTGACATCTACGTATACTACATAAGTACTCAGCCAATAACATTGAAGTGCATGGCAGAGAGTTCATCGAACCACTTTTATTATATATCTCTACATTTTTATTCTGTAACAGATGTTCAAATGATTTTTAAGCTTACAGGTCTGAACTACGGGGTCATCAGTCCGTAAACTTACAAACTACTTATGAACTACTTACGAACTAGGACGGCACAAATATCCATGCCCGAGGGGGGATTCGAACCCCCGACCATAGTGGAGGTGCAGACCGTGACTGGAGCGCCTCAGTCCCCTCGGCCACCGCGGCCGGCTTTATTCTGTAACAGAGAGAGGGAAAAGGGAACACCAAAATCTTTCCGTTTTCGATCTGATTTATTTTATTATGATGACCATGCGTCCCTATGGAGATGGGCGCTGACAAAATATGATCGCATTCGGAAGAGAAAGTTGGTGAAAATTTTTTTACAAAGCAATCAATTGATAGGGGTACTGGCACAGACTGATTACGTAACCCATATTACCCAAGTGTGTAGGGGAAGGCAAGCAATCAGAGCATGAGTAATTGAAAAAATTAATTGATGGGTGTACGAATTCAGACTGATTACAGTGTGGAGGGGAAGGCAAACAATAAGAGCATCAGTCATTAAAAAATTAAATGATGGCAATATGAAGCCAAACTGATTATGGCCGGCCGCGGTGGCCGAGGGGACTGAGGCGCTCCAGTCACGGTCTGCACGACCGCTACGGTCGGGAATTCGAATCCCCCCTCGGGCGCGGATATTTGTGCCGTCCTTAGTATTAGTTAGTTCATAAGTAGTTTGTAAGTTTAGGGACTGATGACCCCGTAGTTAAGTCCCATAAGCTATACAAACATTTGAACTGATTATATAACCCTTATTACACGCCGGCCGTGGTGGCCGAGGGGACTGAGGCGCTCCAGTCACGGTCTGCACGGCCACTACGGTCGGGGGTTCGAATCCCCCCTCGGGGGAATGAAACTTTCACTCTGGAGCGGAGTGTGCGCTGATATGAAACTTCCTGGCAGATTAAAATTGTGTGCCGGAACCGGGACTCGAACCTGGGACCTTTGCCTTCGCGGGCAAGCGCTCTACCGACTGAGCTATCACGACACGACTCACGATGCTGCCTCACAACATCCCTTAGGCTGTGGCTAAGCCATGTCTCCACCATATCCTTTCTTCCAGGAGTGCTAGTCTTGCATGGTTCGCAGGAGAGCTTCTGTGAAGTTTGGAAAATAGGAGGCGAGGTACTGGCGGAGGTAAAGTTGTGAGGCGGCATCGTGAGTCGTGTCGGGATAGCTCAGTCGGTAGAGCGCTTGCCCGCGAAAGGTCCCAGGTTCGAGTCCCGGTTCCGGCACACAATTTTAATCTGCCAGGAAGTTTCATATAGTGATATCCATTGTCAACTCATGACTATTGTTCATGCTTAAATGAGGAGGTACTCGATTCATTGTTTGCCTTTCCGTGACCTTCTACTCATCGTTGTGACTAATAATCAAGCATGACATTTATCCGCCACCAGATGTTTGCGACAATGCAGGCTGTTCCAGCTTCAGCTGGGCTGCGCAGCTCGCTCTTTGGTCCACTCGCTGATCGGCGAGGCACTCGGCAGAAGACCGCAGCTGGCACGCCGACTTGTATGGCCTGTGTGCTGTGCCTTATATGAGAGCCAGACTCCTTATTCGAAACTGCTGTGACGTAGCGACATGTTACTTCAGTGAAATAGGAAATGAAGGGTCGTATGTTTTTTTATTAGCCAGGATATCCTCATCGGGGTTCAGACGCCTATTACAAGTCTTTTGATTCGCGCCACTTCTGCTACTTGTGTGTCGCTGATGATGAAAGTGATGATGACGACAAACACACATCACTAAAACGCCTGCTGGGTATTGAACGCAGAGTTCTTGCATTGGTGGTTAGTGCCGGCACCACTGAGCTACGGAGTAGGGCAGGGAAAGAGAAAAATCGTTTGCATACATTTATTGGCCTTCTTAAATTTATTTTCTTACTATTATTACAGAAACAGCAACTCGCAAGAATGCCTGTCTTCTGTTGCCATGCCAGTGGAACGCGACGTGCTGAAAACACGTTAGTGTATAGCCTGAACAAAGTTGTGAATCGTTTTAGATTTTAAATTACATTAATTTCCAGAGATTCCGATAGCTAAGTTTTTTTTTTTTTTTTTTTTTTTTTTTTTTTTTTTTTTTTTTTTTATTATGACCATTTCAGTACTTGCCACACTTATTAAGATTGCTTCTCCAGTTATTTTTCTGTCATAACAATAGGTCTGCTATAGTAAGTCTCTCTATATATTGGTAGTAAGTTAACGAGGAAACTTGGAATATTTTTTTTTCTTTATTGAGTTTTAATGCCCTATTACAGGCAGGCTGACAGCATCCGATGACGTTTCTCTACAGCCGAACGAAATAAAACAATAGACAAACAGAATATAAAATTAACAAGGTGATAAAATGGCGCTTTTACAAGTACAGGAAGAGAAAAATGGGAGAATGTTAAAAGAAACATGACAGTGGATAGACATACATGGTTGCAAGACATTACTACGGTGTCTAAAAAACACTCACTGCAGACGACGAGACATAACTTGACCGCGACATTGAGGTAAAAAAAAAAAAACTGAACTCTGGTTTCCCACAGACGTGTAAGCAATGTTAAAAAACACTGGGCGACGAAACACTATACACACGAAGCACTGAACACTGTTAAAACACTATCACTGAACTGGCCCTGCAGGGGGAGGGGCGGAGGATGGAGAAAGCGTGGGGGAAGGGGAAAGGAGATGGGGGAGGGGTGAAGGGGGGACCGGAAGGACTCCCGAGGAGGCGGAGATGGAGGGGGTTAGCCAAGCGGGGGACGGTATGGGGACGGGAGGGGAAGGGAGGAGGGGCGATAACCCACAGGGAGAGGTCAAATTTGGAAGGAGCGATAGATGTCGGGACGGTTATGGAGAACGTCGTCTGGGAGAGGTAGGTGGTGGAAGCCACCCTCGGAGAGGACGTAGAGGGTGTGGAGGTGAAGGGAGGGAGGGATGTGGCGGTAAAGGTGTGGCAGGGGCCTGGGATCCAGGAGGAGAGGAGATACTAGTGGGTTACAGGACTCTTAACTTTCTCTGTATGTACTTGAGGCGGATGTGTAGAAGGAATTGGACCAGGTGTGGGAATGGGATGAGGTCGTAAAGGATCCGCGTGGGGGAGGGGAGGCGGATGCGGTAGGCGAGGCGAATTGGAATAGTTTTGAACGTGTCGAAGGTTATAATCTTTGCTGTATGGTGGCGCGGAGGGAAGAATCCGGAGAAGCCCCTTGTGGAAGTTTCGCAGAGAGCCCCGCACAAGCCAGGGCCGGCTCTGTTGCTCGTCTTGAAAGTTTCAACGGTCGTGATATTATTCCATGCTAAGAACTAGCCAATTGGGCTGCAGACAGCAGCGGCACTCACTGAGACTGATGGAGGCCTTGGGCAGCCACCACCAGGGGTCTCCGCCGGCGATCTGCCCAGCTCTGTCGTCGCGACACACGTGCTTGCTGTCCAGGAACTGGTGCCGGCCGCAGCACTTGCGCAGCAGCAGCTCTCCGCGTGACACCGGCACCCAGCCCACCAGAGACAGCGTCAGCACTGCCTGCCACGGACAGACCATCGCCTCGCCACCTGCAACTCCACACAAAGCCGCCATCATACTCACACGGTAAGTACTGCCGCGGCGGAGCGGCTGAGCGCATTGAGGAGCTATGCTGCGATACGCGAGGCCGTTTCCCGTCGGGGGGTTCGAATCCCCCTTCGGGCATGGATTGTGCTGTCTTTAGTATAAGATAGTTCATAAGTAGTTTGTACTTTTAGGGACTGATGACCCCGCAGTTAAGTCCCAAAAGCTTCACAAACATTCCTAAATCTACATCTACATGGGATACTCTGAAAATCACATTTAAGTGCCTGGCAGAGGGTTCATCGAACCACCATTAGACTATTTATCTCCCATTCCATTCTCGAATAGCGCGCGGGAAGAAAGAACACCTGAATCTCAGCGTTCAAGCTCTCATTTCTCGTATTTTATTCTGATGATCATTTCTACCTATGTACGTGGGAGTCAACAATAGATTTTCGCATTCGGAGGAAAATGTTGGCGATTGCAGTTTCGTAAGAAGTCCACGCCACAGCGATAAGCACCGTTGTTGTAATGATTCCCATCCCAGATCCTGTATCATTTCCGTAACGCTGTCTCCCCTGTATCGTGACAATACGAAACGAGCTGCCCTTCTTTGGACTCTTTAGATGTCCTCCGTTAAACCCAACTGATAACGATCCCACACTGGGCAGCAATACTCTAAAAATGGACGGACAAGCGTAGTGTATGCAGTTTCTTTTGTAGTTCTGTTGCATTTTTTAAGGGTTCTGCCAATAAAACGCAGTCTCTGGTTCGCCTTTCCAAAGACATTATCTACGTGTTCTTTCCAATTTAAGTCTGAAGTAATAGTAATTGCTAGGTATTTTGTGGAGTTTACGGCCTTCACTTTTGATTACTTTATCTTGTAAACAAAGTTTAACGGATTTCTTTTCGTATTCTCGTGGACGACTTCACACTTCTCATTATTTAGACCCAATTGCCAACTTTTACACCATACTGATATCTTATTCAGCTCGTACTGCAGTTGGGTTAGATGATTTTAGTAGACGGTAAAAGACGGCGTCATCTGCAAACAACCTAAGAGAGCTACTTAGATTTTCCCCTAAATCGCTTATGTAAATAAGGAACAGCAGAGACCCAATAACACTACCCTGTGAAACGCCCGATATCACCTCTGTTTTAGTCGATGCCTTACTATCGATTACTACGAACTCTTTGACAGGAAATCTCCTACTGCTACTTCGCACTTACAAAGATATTCCGGTGTGCAGTGGTTACAAACATCAAATAATCGAAGCATATAATAGATGAATTTTACATACAAATAAAGCCGTAAGGCAAATACATGTCCAGATACACAAAATATCACAGAAAAAATCCATAAATAATTATATTCAACCTGTAGCTGCCTACTTTCAAGCTGGTATCAAAAATTGTAGTGCATGATAGAAAGCACCATTGTTCTATTTGAAAAATTGTATATTTGCATAAAAATACACTTTCCAGGTTTCTAGGTAGTTTAACAATCTGTTTATTGGCTAACAATACGAGTCCTTCTACATCTACGTACATACTCCGCTATTGACCGTAACGAGGAAAAAAAAGAATGCCTATATACCCTAATTTCTCTTATCTTGTCTTTGTTATCTATACGCGAAATGAACGTAGGCGGCAGAAAGATCGTACTACACTCAGCTTCAAATTCTGGCCCTCTAAATTTACTAAACAGAAATTCACGAAAAGAACGTCGTATTTCCTCCAGCGATCCCCAATTGAGTAGCCGGTGCATTTCCGTGACAATCACGCATTGGTCGAACCTACCAGTAACAAATCTAGCTGCTCGCCTCTGAACTGCCTCTATGTCTTCCTTTAAACTGATCTACTGCGGGTCCCAAACACTTGAGCAATACTCAAGACGTGATCGTACAAGCGTTTTATACGCGGTCTCCTTTACAGGCGAAGTACATCTTCCCAAAATTCTCCCAATAAACCGAAGTCGGCTGTCCGCCTTACTCACAACTGTCCTTACATGTTCGTTCCATTTCATATCGCTGTGCAAAGTTACGCCTAGATATCTGAACGACGCGACAGCATCAAGAAGCTCACTACTAATGCTGTATTCGAACATTATAGAATTGTTTTTTCTACTCATGCGCATCACCTTCCATTTTTCTACATTGAGAGCTAGCTGCCATTCTTCGCTCCAACTAGAAATTTTGTCTAAGTCATCCTCTATGCTATTACAGTCAGTTACAGACGACACCCTCCCATACACCACTGCATCATCAGTCAAAACCCGCAAATTACAACTTACTCTGTCCATCAGATCATTTATATAGATAGAAAATAATAGCGGTCCTATCACACTCCACTGGGGCACGCCTGACGATACACTCGTCTCTGATGAACACTCGCCGTCTACATGGGATACTCTGCAAAACACATTTAAGTGCCTGGCAGAGGATTCATCGAGCCACCACTATACTGTTTATCTCCCATTCCATTCTCGAATAGCGCGCAGGAAGAAAGAACACCTGAATCTACCTATGTAAGTGGGAGTCAACAATATATTTTCGCATTCGGAGGAAAATGTTGGCGATTGCAGTTTCGTAAGTAGTCCACGCCGCAGCGATAAGCACCGTTGTTGTAAAGATTTCCATCCCAGATCCTGTATCATTTCCGTAACGCTGTCTCCCCTGTATCGTGACAATACGAAACGAGCTGCCCTTCTTTGGACTCTTTCGATGTCGTCCGTCAAACCCACCTGATAAGGATCCCACACTGGGATACTCCAAAAATGGACGGACAAGCGTAGTGTATGCAGTTTCTTTTGTAGTTCTGTTGCATTTTTTAAGGGTTCTGCCAATAAAACACAGTCTCTGGTTCGCCTTTCCAAAGACATTATCTACGTGTTCTTTCCAATTTAAGTCTGAAGTAATAGTAATTGCTAGGTATTTTGTGGAGTTTACGGCCTTCACTTTTGATTACTTTATCTTGTAAACAACGTTTAACGGATTTCTTTTCGTACTCACGTGGACGACTTCACACTTCTCATTATTTAGACCCAATTGCCAACTTTTACACCATACTGATATCTTATTCAGCTCGTACTGCAGTTGGGTTAGATGATTTTAGTAGACGGTAAAAGACGGCGTCATCTGCAAACAACCTAAGAGAGCTACTTAGATTTTCCCCTAAATCGCTTATGTAAATAAGGAACAGCAGAGACCCAATAACACTACCCTGTGAAACGCCCGATATCACCTCTGTTTTAGTCGATACCTTACTATCGATTACTACGAACTGTGTCCTCTTTGACAGGAAATCCCCTATCCAGTCGCAAATTTGGGGCGATACATTTGAACGATAAGTATTACTTATTTGTTTATTTCACATTTAACAATTGATCTCATCTACATCTAAATATACGTCCATACTCCGCAAGCCACTTGACGGTGTGTGGTTTAGTGTACCTTCAGTACCACTATCGGCTCTCCCTCCTGTTCCAGTCTCGTATTGTTCGCGGAAAGAAAGATTGTCGGTATGCCTCTGTGTGGGCTCTAATCTCTCTGATTTTATCCTCACGGTCTCTTCGGGAGATGAACGTAGGGAGGATCAATATAATGCTTGACTTCTCGGTAAAGGCATGGTCTCGAAGGGGGGGGGGGGGGTTCGAATCCCCCCTTCGGGCATGGATATTTGTGCCATCCTTAGTGTTAGGTAGTTCGTAAGTAGTTTGTAAGTTTAGGGACTGATAACCCCGTAGTTAAGTCCCATAAGCTATACAAACATTTGAACATTTGTGAACAAGTTTTCGAACTTCGACAAAAGCCCAGTCCAGGCGACAGAGCGTCTCTCCTGCAGAGTCTTTCACTGAAGTTTATCGAAAATCTCCGTAACGCTTTCACGATTACCAAATGATCCTGTAACGAAGCGCGCTGCTCTCCGTTGGATCTTCTCTACCTCCTCTGTCAACCCCACCTGGTACAGATCTCACACGGGTGAGCAGTATTCAAGCAGTGGGCGAACAAGTTTACTGTAAGCTACTTCCTTTGTTTTCGGACTGCATTTCCTTAGGATTCTGCCAATGAATCTGTCTGGCATCTGCTTTACCGGCGATAAATTTTATATGGTCGTTGCAAAAATGTTTGTAAATCCATCGGGTCAAACTGAGTGGACATCAGTCCGTAGCTTACAAAGTACTTAATCTAAGTTAACCTAAGGACAAACATACACACCAATGCCCCAGAGAGGATTCGAACCTCCGACGGCGAGCAACCGCGCGCTCCGCAGCGAGGCGCCTTAGACCGCTCGGCTACTCCACCGCGGCTATGGTCGTTCCATTTTAAATCTCTCGTAATGCATACTCTCAGATAATTTATGGAATTAACTGCTTCCAGTTGCTGACCGGCTATAGTGTAGCTAAATAGGATAGTATCTTTCTTTCTATGCATTCATAGCACAATACACTTGTCTACATTGAGATTCAATTCCCATTCCCTGCATCACGCGTTAATTCGATGCAGATCCTCCAATTTTCCATTGTTACAACCTCTTTATATACCACAGCATCATCCACAGAAAGCCCGATATTCCCCACAAGGTCATTTATATATATTGTGAATAGCAATGGTACCACGACACTCCCCTGTAGCTCACCTGACATCACTCTTACTTCGGAAGACTTCTCTCCATTCAGAATGATATGCTGCATTCTGTTATCTAGGAACTACGCAATCCAATCACACAATTTTTCTGATAGACCACATGCTCTTACTTTGTTCATCAAACGACTGTGAGGAACAGTATCAAATGCCTTGCGGAAGTCAAGAAACACGGCATATACCTGGGAAGCCGTGTCCATGGCGCTCTGAGTCTCGTGGACGAATAGCGCGAGTTGGGTTTCACACGATCGCCGTTTTCGAAACCCATACTGATTCCTACACAGCAGATTTCTTGTCTCCAGAAAAGTCATTATACTCGAACGTAATACGTGTTACAAAATTTTACAACTGACCAACGTTAGAGATATAGGCCTATAGTTCTGTACATCTGTTCGACGTCCCTTCTTGAGGACGGGGATGACCTGCGCCATTTTCCAAACTTTTGGAACGCTACTCCCTTCTAGAGACCTACGGTACACAACTGCAAGAAGGGGGGCAAGTTGCTTCGCGTACTCTGTGTAAACTCGAGCTTGCCGCGGTGGAGTAGCCGTGCGGTCTAAAGCGTCTCGCTGCGGAGCGCGCGGTCGCTCGCCGTGGAGGTTCGAGTCCTCCCTGGGGCATGGGTGTGTGTGTTTGTCCTTAGGTTAGTTTACCTAGGTTTAAGTAGTTTGTAAGCTACGGACTGATGACCACGCAGTTTGGTCCGATAGATTTACAAGCATTTTTAAACTCGATCTTGTATCCCATCAGGTCCTGCGGCCTTTCCTCTTTTGGACGATTTTAATTATTGCTCTATCCCTCAGTCATTTATTTCGATATCTGACATTTTATCATCTGTGCGACAATATAGAGAAGAAACTACAGTGCGGTCTTCCTTTTCTCACATGTTGTTCATGACATGGTTGCCTTAAATCTTCAGGAATGCAAAATGGGCAAATAATTACGTTTAAAGGAGAAACGCCACAACTTGTGTGCAGTATGTGGCAATAATTTTAGAGGAAGGCGAAAACGGAGGACGTCTCTTACTGGCTTCCAAAGTAGTCGCGCGAAACGCTAATGCGATTAGTGAAGCGACTGTAATGTGCATTACTAAATAAAATCACAAAATGTCGGGGAAGAAGAGAAATGTTCTAAGACGCGTAACAAAATTAGATTATTTCACACAAGAAGCGACCAGCGGTACCGCAACGAGACTAACTGCTCGCTTTGTCTTCCATACTGGCGCTCATTGGCTCCCCAGGCACCAAGACCAGCTACGCCTTATGGGCTACCTAAAATTCACAAGACAGAGATGCCTCTTCGCCCCATTGTCTGTACCATTGGGTCACCAACACCGCACGTCGGTCACTGTGGACACAACTTAAAGAATACAAAGACTTCAGCACTCGAATCAAGCGGCTGCATCTTTGTGAATGTGACATTTTGGATAGTATTGATGTTCCTATCAAAGACTGCTTGGATCACCTCTCCCATTTATTTAACAATACAATTGTAGGATTATTCAAGCACACGTTGAAATCTTCCTATTTCATGTATGGCGACCAGTATTTCGACCAGACAGACGGCGTGGCGATTGGAAGTCCGTTAGCTCCATCCATAACAAACTTCTCCATAGAGAAATTTGAGGACACTGCCTTGAACACTACTCCAACGCAGCCAAGTTGTTTGTACCGCTACATCGATGATAATTTCTCATCTGGCTTCATGGACGTTAGAAACTGAAAGAATTCTTAGATCATCTGAACAGTATTCACGATCACGAAGGAGCTGGGAAAAGGGGCCGCCCGTAGTGGCCGAGCGGTCTGCGGCGCGCCAGTCACAGTCTGAACGACCGCTACGGTCGGGGGTTCAAATCCCCCTCTCGGGCATGGATGTTTGTGCCGTCTTTAGTATAAGCTAGTTCATAAGTAGTTTGTAAGTTTAGGGACTGATGAAACCGCAGTTAAGTCCCTTAAGCTTAACAAACGTTTGAACATTTGAACTGGAAAAAGACGGTTCTTTACCCTTCCCTGATATCATTGTCTGTCAGCAAACCAATGGTCACCTGAGCCACAGTGTCTATACGAAGCTCACTCTTACGGATCGATATCTGAATGCGCTCAGCCGTCACCACCACCCTGCGCTAAATCGCGGCATTCTGAACACTTTTGTTCGCCGCGCAAAAGTCGTTTCAGATTCTGAAAGTCTGCCACGAGACCTAAACTATCTCTGTAAAGTCTTCAGGGGTAATGGCTACAGTCATCGCCAATTACAAGAAGCCATTTCGAGTGATGAAAGCAGGGAAAGTACATCGGAAAAAGAGAGCAAGAATTTCGCTTTTTTACCGTTCTGCGGAACAGAGTCGGGAAAGGTTAACCGGATCCTGAAGAGATATAACAGCGTGTCTGTTTTCAACCCCCCATAAAAAATGCGACACTTGATGAGGCCTGAGAGACGCTCTAGGGCTCAAAACACCAGGGCCGGCCGCGGTGGCCGAGGGGACTAAGGCGCTCCAGTCACGGTCTGCACGGCCTCTACGGTCGGGGGTTCGAATCCCCCCTCGGGCATGGATATTTGTGCCGTCCTAGTTCGTAAGTAGTTCATAAGTAGTTTGTAAGTTTGGGGACTGCTGACCCCGTAGTTAAGTCCCATAGGCTATAAAAACATTTGAAACATTCAAGACACCAGGAGTATATAAGATACCATGTGAGTGTGGCTGCTATTATACTGGACAAACTGTGCACACTGTGGAGTAACACCAGGCAGAACATGAGAGGTGCTTACGTCTTCGTTACCCGGAAAAATCAGCTGTGGCAGTTCTTTAGAAAATCGACACCGAATTCTTTCCGATGAAACATCTGTCATTGCCGGCCGCTGTGGGTGAGGTGGCTGAGGCGATCCAGTCACGGTCAGCACGGCCACTACGGTCGGGGGTTCGAATCCCCCCTCGGGCATGGATATTTGTGCCGTCCTAGTTCGTAAGTAGTTCATAAGTAGTTTGTAAGTTTAGGGACTGATGACCCCGTAGTTAAGTCCCATAAGCTTTACAAACATTTGAACATTTTGAACATCTGTCATTTCTAAAACGAAAGAATATTGGATAGTGTGATAAAGGCAGCAACTGAAATTAGAATATCGGAGAACGCCATTACTAAGAACGTCGACGTGCAGCTAAGCACAGCTTGGGACCCGGCCATAGCGAGGCTGAAGCGGACGCGGACGAAGAAGCGATCCCCTGTGACGTCACAGCCAGCAGCATGAGGCCTACGAGAAAGACAGGCCCCGGCACGCACGTCATGTGACGTAAGCATAGCAGTCCTGAGCTGGCCGGTCGGCTAGCTAGTTGGCCGGCCGCTGTGAGGCGGTGGGCCGTGCCCCAGTGGCCGGTCAACCAGGTAGCCAGCTGGACGGCTCGGAACTGCTATGCTTACGTTGCATGACGTGCGCGCCGAGGCCTGTCTTTCTCGTAGGCCTCGCAGCAGCCACGTGGCCGGCGAGAAACACAAGCCTCAGCGCAAATATCATGCCACGTAAGGCGGGTATTACACTGTAAAAGATCTTTGACAAAGATCTTTTATAAAAGCTCTTTGGTGAGTGCAGCCAAATCACCGATTCCGACGCTAGATATAAGTTAGATTAAGTTAGGCTTAAGAGAAAACACGACAACAACACAAGGACTGCAGTGCAAAAGGCCAGCCCAGTGCCAGGGGCACGCCCTCCGGAATTAGTTCGGGAGGCACAGGCCAACCAATAGGTTTGTACATTACTGGCACACCTGTGAGCACTGCAGGGGGGGACACACAAAAAAAGACACTAAACGTAACAGTACCGACTTCCACACGAAACACAACATGCCAACGGACCCTGCATGACACAGCACATACGGCAGACACAACAGCAAAAACAAAACGTATCATGTAGCTCAGTAGAAACATTAGAAGTAGCGTAAAAAGCACAAAAAATGTAGTACCATAAGAAAACCCATTTATGTATAGGTATTGGGTTATTGTATAATTGAAAGAATAATTGAAATAAATGCTTTCAGAATAAATAAATAAAAAAAAAGCTCTTTGGTCAAATCTTTGACAGTGTAATAGGTCATCTTTTATAAAAGATTTCTTTTATAAAATATATTTGATAAAAGTTAGCGGGAGAGCCTAGCTTTTATAAAAGTTCGCCATAGTATACATGCTTCTTTCCTTGCTTTGACGTCTTTTAACCTACAGATTAAAGTCAAAGTGTATTTGTTGTGTTGTTACCGCCACAGTGAAAGTGAGAAGTGTACGGAATATTTCTTAATACAAAGCACACTTACTAAAATATATGGTTATAATCGTTGTCTGTTGTATTCAAAGTGACTCACTGTCGATGATGATAGGGAAGAAATTATATGGATCAAAGGATATATGGTGATACATAAGTGAAATAAATGTTTTTATTTGTACTCTAACCTAACCTCTTCCTCCTAAAGTGATTTACATTTTTTTCACATATGTCTGGAATAATACGTGAAATCTTAGGCCTACACTGTAGAATTCGTGTATTTTACTGCCTGCTGGAATAGATTTTGTATGTGATTACAAATGAGACGATCTTCTGTGGAAAAGGCATTCATGATTTGCGTAATGAGCTACTGCACTAGTTAGCTCCATATTTTTTCTTGCTTTGCGCAATGCTTCTCGATTTTTAACCACAAGTCCAGATATTTATAAGGATATTTTATGTTTCGGAAAATCAGGCAAAATAAATGTGAGACTGCAGTAAACTATAAAAATGTCTTTCGGACCGTATATGAAGTATAACATGAAAAAACTACCAAAATATTCTCTCTTCTTATTATGATAAAGTGACTAACGAGGTTATGTTTAGCATTATTTCAGTGTTTCATTATTTATCCATTGACACAGGTTTAGGGCTTCCTGAAACATCGATTATGATGAAGTATTTATAAATATAATTAAAATGTTCGTACACACGTTCTTAAACAATATATTATGTCCTAGCAGTGTAGTATATTTGTGCGAGCAGTTTTCGTATTTTCCTCTCGCTATTCACGGTTTTACCTAAAATTGTTCCCAGTTTTCGTTCTTTGCAGTGAATGCACTCCCGAGTAACAATATATTACGTACTATAATAGAGACGATTGACTATTTTGGAGTCTTCTCTGCGCAACTATGACAAAATATTTTACGCTAGTGTAATGTCCTCCTGTGAAGTAGTTTCGTCAAAGATCTTGGATAAAATCTTTTACAAAGATCTATTACAGTGTAATGCCGACCTAAGCGAGGGTAGTTCCGAGCCAGCGCGATCGCTAGCCGATTAGCCGGCCGCTGGGGCACAACCTAGAGCACTGTATAGTACAAGCAGAACAATCCGCCATTTTGAATCCCACGTTAAAGGCGCGCGTTTAAAGCCTACGGAACGCACACTTTTTTAATATATTCTTAAGGCCATTAAATATATTTTCCTAATGCAGAAAATATTACAGCATAGTAAATTTATTGGCTTACATTTGATTGTAAGAGGAAAGACACTTAGTGATGGATATTTAGAGATTTACATTCCAATTACCGTATTTTGTGGTTTATAAATGGTACATATACATACATTTACGGTAATTAAGAGTTGCATTAAAAACGGTTACGGAATAATTTTAAATTGCGATACTTTATTTCCCGTGTTCTCGCATGCTTTACACACAACATATTTCAGAGAAGATTGTACGTGAAAAATGTGTTTAATTACTTTGAAGCATGGCTTACTTATATGACGACCAAATAAAGTCTCTCTGGTAGCATGCACTTAGAAATAATGTCAATGTCGCATACTAAGTTTTGAATTTAATGCCTCTCATGTAAGACTTCATTCCTTTTCCTATTCTTTGCGAAGTTCAATTTATTATTATTATTATTTCAGACATCCTGTTCACAGCTTGGCTTAGGCCTAAATATGTCCGTGTTTGAGAGTCACATATGAATTAAACACTGAACTAAGGCAATTAACATAATAAAACCTAAAAACCAATAGTTAAGCAGCACTCATACATCACTTAAAATACAGTTAACAGCCCTTAAAATAACTCTTTCGTTGGTCTAAAGAAAATCAAGAAAGAAGCTTACTTTAAACACACTGTATGTTATATTATGTCAACAATCAGAAGTAAAATTAAAACAAACCATTGCTTACATGTATAGGCCTATATTTTCATTACTACTTCTTTGTGAGCATAACTATTTCTAATGCCTCGTCTGCTACTATTGAGTAATTTGGAACAGCACAATCAACCATTCCACACTGTGAAACAATAAAGTCACAAAATATTCGCTCATTCACTTCGCAACGCCACACGAGGCGTACAATCCTGTCGTCCGCTTGGGATTCAAAATGGCGTATTGTTCAGCTCGGTATATATAGTGCCCACTGCGTCATAGCGGGCAGCCACTGAGCTAGCGATCGCTCCGGCTCGGACCTACCTTGCTTACGTGGCATGACGTCTGGGGCCTGTATTTCCCGTTGGCCGCGCAATAGCCAAAAGCGGACGCAGCCGACTTGGAACGTAAACATTACCTCATATGGCGAGGCAGACAGCTTCAGTGACATCACAGAACACAGCGCGGGTTTTAAACTGCAAGGCAATGACGATGCAGCGTTCATTTACCACTTGACAATGCCCAAGGAGAACGTGGACGAGAGTTCGTGGGTTTTTAACCACTTGACACGACTGAAAGCCGGAGAAGATTTTATTTAATCATATCGCCGCGAGATCATGCACAAAATAACTTTTTTACATTCAGATACCTATCGTAGCTTCATCTCCGGCCTAAAACCGGTATTCAGATCTAATAAAATGTCTCAGTACCATTAATAAATTAATCGTGAAACATTTCTAAAGTGCCAGAATGAAACTTTCACTCTGCAGCGGAGTGTGCGCTGATATGAAACTTCCTGGCAGATTAAAATTGTGTGCCGGAACCGGGACTCGAACCTGGGACCTTTGCCTTTCGCGGGCAAGCGCACTACCGACTGTGCTATCCCGACACGACTCACGATGCCGCCTCACAACTTCCGTCAGTACCTCGCCTCCTACTTTCCAAACTTCACAGAAGCTCACGTGCAAAGATGCAAGACTAGCACTCCTGGAAGAAAGGATATGGTGGAGACATGGCTTAGCCACAGCCTAAGGGATGTTTCCACAATGAAACTTTCACTCTGCAGCGGAGTGTGCACTGATATGAAACTTCCTGGCAGACTAAAATTGTGTGCCGGAACCGCTGCAGAGTGAAAGTTTCATTCTGGAAACATCCCTTAAGCTGTGGCTAAGCCATGTCTCCACCATGTCCTTTCTTCCAGGAGTGCTAGTCTTGCATCTTTGCAGGAGAGCTTCTGTGAAGTTTGGAAAAAAGGAGGCGAGGTACTGGCGGAAGTAAAGTTGTGAGGCGGCATCGTGAGTCGTGTCGGGATAGCACAGTCGGTAGTGCGCTTGCCCGCGAAAGGCAAAGGTCCCAGGTTTGAGTCCCGGTTCCGGCACACAATTTTAATCTGCCAGGAAGTTTCATTTCTAAAGTGGTTTGAAAAGATATTGTTACCAAGTTTAGAGACGCAGTTGAGCGACCAAGCGCATTGAGGCGCTATGCTACCATGCGCGAGGCCGTTCCCTGTCGGGGGCTCGAATCCCTCCTCGGGCAGGGATGTTTGTGACGTCTTTAATATAAGCTGGTTCATAAGTAGTTTGTATGTTTAGGGACTGATGACTCCATAGTTAAGTCCCATAAGCTTTACAAACATTTGGACATTTTTGAAACAACTTTAGAAAATCCACCGGTATTTATTATCGTAAATGCTATTCCATTTTGAGGAATAAATCACCAATCATGTATTCTCTAAAGAAGATATAATTCACTGTTTAAGATAACACAAAGTTCCTGTCGACGATGCACATATTCATTCCACGACAGAATATTCTGCCTTTTGGAAACAGGGAATGGGTTGACGACTCTTTCATATTTGAGTAAGCCCCACGTGTAGATTTCCTTTATATTCGTTTTTATATATGGTGTGTGTGTTTGAGTTTTTGGGATTCTGTACGATTTGAGCGGTAGACACCGTTTCGTGTTTCGCGTCTTGCATTAAAATCAGCAATTTAAAAACGGCCACCCTCTTTGCTGAACCATTTTTTATTTTTTTTGCTCGCTAAAAAGTGGAGTGTTTAGTGCATGCAGTGTAAAAGTGGTTGATGAGCGAGTGCGTCTGTGGAGAGGGATATCCTTACTAGTCCAAAAAATTCTTTTTATCTCTCGTTTTCCATGCAGTGTGGCGTGAAACATGTTGAAAATGTATATGTTTAGGAGACCAGCAAGTCTATTAGTTAGTTAATATTAGAGCCTGTGGCTCAACATGTTTGTCTACTCGGCAATGAGTGTTCACATTCCATTTTTTGTTTGTTTGTAAATTTAATTTGTCTAGTGGTATGGTTTTATTTGCATACTATGAGAAAATACAAGAGATTTTCCTCCACCCGTTTCAATTTAACAGAGAAAGCTGGAATCCTAATAACAGAAATTAAATAAAGTAACTAATATCAGATGAGTGAATAGGATGCAGGTAAAAGCAAGGGAGGGATGTGACAATCGATGAAATACCCAGGATCGTGTTATCCGTTGCGCAATCTAGTTTACAACATTTTTTTCTGTTTGAGGCCTTTTATTAATTTATAAATAAATAAAGAAACCCGGCAGTCAGCTGTCACAGCATTCGGTCAGAGCATGTACCATTTACTTTTATTAGCAATGTCCATACTAGCATTATTAGCTGGCAAATCATATACCGTATTAGTAAATAAAAAAGACCAAATGAAAAAAAAAATATTGTAAAACGAGAGTAACTATGCACGTTCACTCTCAGATCGATCGATTGTTCCAAGGATTACTGTGCCACTTACAATGTATATCTGTGGCCAGCTCACATCAACTACATTTTGTAACTTTAAAATACGTACTAAATAAACTGAGCACAATGCAGAATGACCGAAAGCACAAGTAATCAGACATGGCTTAAATATTACAGAAAAAAAATTATGTTGGGACCATAGGAACCTTACAACACCTCAGCGCGCGAGCCCTCGTAAACGGAATTCGGCTGCAATCGGTAACGACCCAGGGTATATATCGCCTTGAGAATCTTCTCAATAACAAATCCATAAGACCACGGCATAATTGCCCGGAACATTTTAGTGAAGGTACATAGTGTTGCCTCCACAGGCGGGAATGCAGGCTCTGATTCCGGCAGTTATTCCATCATATGGATCGCGAATACTGTCTTCGAAAAGTTGTGGGTTGACGAGTATCGCGTGACAGTTGTTGTCCCATCATATCTCACAAGAGCTCGACTGGAGACAAGTCAGGAGATAAAGCTGGTTAGGGAGGCTGTTGCAAGTCTTGCAGAACACGCTGAGTTTCACGCGTAATGAGTGAGCAAGCATTAACATAACGTTAATGTTGCACAATTGACAAAAAGAACGAGGCTTACTTTCAGTAAGCGGACAGCACCAGTTGGGAGTTTTTGTGATCTCTCACTGGCTTTTGATTGTATAGATCATGGGATTTTTCTAGATAAGCTTCAGTATTGTGGTATGAATGCACAAATGGCTTAAATCATACTTAAATGGAAGAGTGCAGAAATTTGAAATAAGCAGTTCACATGATATAGAAGAAACAATTGATTCTTGTAACTGGGGATTTATCCAAAATGGGGTCCCACAAGGTTCGGTCTTGGGTCCTTTGCTGTTCTTAATATATATTAATGACTTGCCATTCTACAGTCACGAAGATGCTAAGCTAGTTCTTTTTCCTGATGTTACAAATATAGCTATCATGCCTGACAAACAGGAATTAACTTGTGAAATTGTAAATGATATCTTTCAGAAAATTATTAAGTGGGTCTCTACAAATGGAACCTCATTAAACTTTGATAAAACCCAGTATATACAGTTTCATACAGTAAATGGCATAACACCATTAATAATTTTAGACTTTTAACATATATCTATAGCTAAAGTAGAATTGTTTTGCTGTTGCGTATTGGCCGCGTGTACTGGAGCGCTATGTTGCGGTGCGAGCGGCCGTCCGCCGTCGGGGGTTTCAATCCCCCCTCCCCTCGGGCATGGATGTTCGTGTCGTCTTTAGTATAAGGCAGTTCATAAGTAGTTTGTAGTTTAGGGACTGATGACCCCACAGTTAAGTCCCTTAAGCTTTAAAAACATTTGAACATTTGATCAAAAATTTTAGGTGTTTGCATTGACACATTGACACATTGAAGATCTGCTGATACGCTTGAGTTCAGCTACTTATGCTATCAGGGTCATTGCAAAAATTGGTGATATACGTCTCAGTAAATTAGCTTACTATGCCTATTTTCATTCACTGATTTCATATGGGATCATATTTTGGGACAATTCAAAATTGAGTAAAAAAGTAGTCACTGCACAAACCGTGTATTCAGAATAATTGCTGGAGCCCACCCAAGATCATCCTGCAGACATTTGTTTAGAGATCTACGGGAGCTTCACTGTAGCTTCACAATATATATATTCACTCATGAAATTTGTTATTAACAATCTGACCCAATTCAAAAGTAATAGCAGTGTGCATAGCTACAACACTTGGAGAAGGGTGATATTCACTATTCAAGGTTAAATCTAACTTTGGCAGAGATAGGCGTGAATTATGCTGCCACAAAAGTCTTTGGTCACTTACCAAGTAGCATCAAAAGTCCGACATATAGCCAGCTAGTATTTAAAAAGAAATTAAAGGAATTTCTGAATAGCAACACCTTCTACACTTTATATGAATTTTTAGATAAAACTTAAAATAAAAAAATTAAAATAAAAAACAATAAAATAAACAATAATTTTTTTTAAAAAAGTGCTTAAAATATTGATTGCCGGCCGCGGTGGCCGAGGGGACTGAGGCGCTTCAGTCACGGTCTGCACGGCCACTACGGTCGGGGGTTCGAATCCCCCCTCGGGCATGGATATTTGTGCCGTCCTCGTTCGTATGTAGTTCATAAGTAGTTTGTAAGTTTAGGGACTGATGACCCCATAGTTAAGTCCCATAAGATTTACAAACATTTGAACATTTAGAAATATTGATTGTCACGTATAGACAACGGTTAATAAACTGACACGTTCCTCATTATTACTAAATGTCGTATACATGATCTATGGAATAAGTATTAATCTGAAACTTCCTGGCAGATTAAAATTGTGTGCCGGAACCGGGACTCGAACCTGGGACCTTTGCCTTTCGCGGGCAAGCGCACTACCGACTGTGCTATCCCGACACGACTCACGATGCCGCCTCACAACTTCACTTCCGCCAGTACCTCGCCTCCTACTTTCCAAACTTCACAGAAGCTCTCCTGCGAACCATGCAAGACTAGCACTCCTGGAAGAAAGGATATGGTGGAGACATGGCTTAGCCACAGCCTAAGGGATGTTTTCAGAATGAAACTAGCACTCCTGGAAGAAAGGATATGGTGGAGACATGGCTTAGACACAGCCTAAGGGATGTTTCCAGAATGAAACATCCCTTAGGCTGTGGCTAAGCCATGTCTCCACCATATCCTTTCTTCCAGGAGTGCTAGTCTTGCATGGTTCGCAGGAGAGCTTCTGTGAAGTTTGGAAAGTAGGAGGCGAGGTACTGGCGGAAGTGAAGTTGTGAGGCGGCATCGTGAGTCGTGTCGGGATAGCACAGTCGGTAGTGCGCTTGCCCGCGAAAGGCAAAGGTCCCAGGTTCGAGTCCCGGTTCCGGCACACAATTTTAATCTGCCAGGAAGTTTCATATCAGCGCACACTCCGCTGCAGAGTGAAAATTTCATTCATTCAAGTATTAATCTATGCATATGCTGAGCTTACCGCAACCAATACCATAAGGTCTGCTCCAGGGGTCAGAGTGTCATGGAAGGATGCACGCTAGGACACAGCGTCGAACGTGCAAACAGTCATCACTTACGTGCACGCAGATCCTTCAAGTGATCCTCTGACGGCACCTGTCCAGCTGTACTTGTCAATTCTGTGACAAGAGTGGAAGATAGGCCACAGACGTGCGTGCCTGTAGACCCGCTGCTAGTAACAGGTCACATTAGCACTTCTCGCAAACCCACTTGCTGTGCTGCCTCAGCTGCAGTCTTTACAATACAACGATCATGGCGGACGTCTGTGCCGCGTGGACGTCCAGACCCAGAACGTTCGCGTCACCATTGCAACCACACTGCAGACTGCTAACGAAGATACGAGCTTATGGAATACTGGAAGACTTCCTAAGTAATAGAACGCAGTATGTTGTTCTCGACGGCGAGTGTTCATCAGAGACGAGTGTATCGTCAGGCGTGCCCCAGGGGAGTGTGATAGGACCGCTATTATTTTCTATCTATATAAATGATCTGATGGACAGAGTAAGTTGTAATTTGCGGCTGTTTGCTGATGATGCTGTGGTGTATGGGACGGTGTCGTCTGTAACTGACTGTAATAGCATACAGGTTGACTTAGACAAAATTTCTGGTTGGTGCGAGGAATGGCAGCTGGCTCTCAATGTAGAAAAATGTATGGTGATGCGCATGAGTAGAAAAAACAATCCTATAATGTTCGAATACAGCATCAGTAGTGAGCTTCTTGATGCGGTCGCGTCGTTCAAATATCTAGGCGTAACATTGCAGAGCGATATCAAATGGAACGAGCATGTAAGGACAGTTGTGAGTAAGGCGGACAGCCGACTTCGGTTTATTGGGACAATTTTGGGAAGATGTACTTCACCTGTAAAGGAGACCGCGTATAAAACGCTTGTACGACCACGTCTTGAGTATTGCTCAAGTATTTGGGATCCGCAGCAAATCGGTTTGAAGGAAGACGTAGAGGCGGTTCAGAGGCGAGCAGCTAGATTTGTTACCGGTAGGTTTGACCAATGCGCGAGTGTCACGGAAATGCTCCGGCAACTCAATTGGGGATCTCTGGAAGAAAGAAGACGTTCTTTTCGTGAATTTCTGTTAAGTAAATTTAGAGGGCCGGAATTTGAAGCTGAGTGTAGTACGATCTTGCTGCCGCCTACTTACATTTCGCGTAAAGATCACAAAGACAAGATAAGAGAAATTAGGGCTCGTACGGAGGCATATAGGCATTCTTTTTTTCCTCGTTCAATTTGGGAGTGGAATAGGAAAGGAAATGCCTAGTAGTGGTACAGTGTACCCTCCGCCACGCACCTTACGGTGAATTGCGGAGTATGTATGTAGATGTAGATGAACCACCAAGGCACCTCAAGGACACAGAAGGACCCCGGAGATGCTAAAGTCTTTCTGTGACCCAGCCGTGGGAGATTTATTTCACCTTGCCTGCAACGTGTATGAGACATGAAATAGCTTTAAACTTTGAGAGTAATAATATCAATCCAAACCCGACAGGCGTACAATTGTCACTTAAATAAGTCGTGCTTGTGCAATACTGTTGTTGTTGTCGTGGTCTTCAGTCTGCAGACTGGTTTGATACGTCTCTACACGATACCCTGTCCCGTGTAAACCTCTTGATGTGAGAATAAAGACGGCAGCCTACATCCTTTTGAATCTGCGTACTGATTCGTCCCTCGGTCTCCTCCTACGATTTTTACCTCACACACGTCCTTCTAATGTTAAATAGACGATTCCTTGATGTCTCAGAATGTGTCCCACCAACCTAACCCTTCCCTTAGTCTGGACATACTAAAAACTCTTTTTCACTACAGTTTTATTGTGCACCATTTCTTTAGTTACGTGATCTACCCATCTTCATCATTCCTCTGAGCACCACATTTCAAAATCTTCTATAATCTATTTGTCTAAATTCCTTATCGTCCACGTTTCACTCCCATACAAGGCTACACTCAAATGCTTTCAGCAAGGGCTTTCTAACATTTAAACTAATATTGGATGTCAACGAATTTCGCTTCTTCAGAAACGCTTTTGTTTCCATAGCCATTCTGCACTTATTATCTTCTTTGCTTGGGCCATCAGAAGTTATTATGCTACCAAAATAACAAAATTCATCTACTATTTTTACTGTGTCTACCTAATAATTCCTTCAGCATCACCTTATTTTCTGACACTACAGTCTATTAACCTTGTTTTATTCTTGTTAATGTTCATCTTATAGCCTCCTTAGAAGTCTCTGTCCATTCTATTCAACAGCTCTTCCTGGTCCTTTTCTATCTGTGACAGAATTATTATGTCATCGGCAAATCGCCAAGTTTTTATTTCTTCTCCATGAACTTTAATTGCCTCTCCAAATCTCTCCTTGCATTCCTTCAATGCTTGCTCATTGTAGAGATTGAACAACATTGGCCAAAGGCTACAAGTCTTACTCTCTTTTCAACCACCGCTTCCCTTTAATGCCCTTCGACTCTTACAACTGATGTCTGGTTTTTGTACAGTTGAATACAACTCTTCGCTCCTGATATTTTACCCCTGTACCTTCATAATTTGAAAGAGTGTATTCCAGTCAACATTGTCAAGTGCCTTCTTCCGATCTTAGATTTGCATTTCCTTAACCTATCTTCTATGATATGTCATAATGTATTGCTTCTTGTATTCCTACATTTCTCCTAAATCCAAATAGATCTTTCTCGAGGTCGTTTTCCATCACTTTTCCGTTCGTGTTAGTAGTTTGCATCCATGACTTATAAAACAGATAATTCTGTGATTTTCGCATTTGTCTGCACTCGCTTTCCTTGTAATACTAATACAATATATACAGGGTGTTTCACTAAGTGTGTTTTCCTCTGTAACTTATAAAATAATATGTGACGGGAAATTTTAATGCGGTAGGTCAACGCAAGAAATGTTACACTTTCTGCGGAGCTATGAACATAGTTTATTGTATCATTTTCCAAAGAGTTACAGCACAAAGATATAATTTTTTGAATGGAACAATAGTTTTTTCTATCGTGCATTGGATTCGTTGAAACCAGCTGCATCCAAATCAATTTAAACTACATTCCTATCACTGTTAGTTTGGGAGCTACAACCCTTCAAAGTATAGGGGGCGGAGGCTACGACAGCGTAGCTGACTGGCTAGTGGTCATGAGACAGTGGGCCATGCCCCAGGGGATAGCCACTCGGCCAGTCAGCTAAGCTATCGCAGCCTCCGCCCCCGGAAATTTGAAGGGTTGTAGCTCCCAAACTAACAGTGATAGGAATGTAGTTTAAATTGATTTGGACGCAGCTGGTTTAAACGAATCCAATACACGATAGAAAAAACTATTGTTCCATTTAAAAAATTGTATCTTTGTGCCGTAACTCTTTGGAAAACGATACAATAAACTATGTTCATAGCTCCGCAGAAAGTGTAGCATTTCTTGTGTTGACCTACCGCATTAAAATTTACCGTCAGCTATTATTTTATAAGTTACAGAGGCAAACACAATGAAACACCCTGTATATGTTTAATATTATTATTATTATTACTTTTGTTTTTATTATATTATTATTATTCGGGAGAATTGTGATAGCCGGCCGCGATGGCCGAGGGGACTGAGGTCTGTACGGCCACTACGGTCGGGGGTTCGAATCCCCCCTCGGGCATGGATATTTGCGCCCTCCTTAGTATTAGATAGTTCATAAGTAGTTTGAAAGTTTAGAGACTGATGACCCCGTAATTAAGTCCCATAAGCTATACAAACATTTGAACATTTAGAATTGTGATAGTTACAAATGTAGCGAACTACATTCATTCTTTCTTTACGTAACTAACGTTAGTATCGTTTCACTGCCGAAGCAGATAATGATGTGTAGCGTGCTTCAAGGAAGTAGCGGTGTGTGTGGCTTGCAGGGATGAAGCGCCAGATACGGAAACATCTGAAGTCGAACCGAGATAAGGGGACTGCCGTAGCGGCTTCCGCACGCGCGTCGCAAAACACGGGAAGCCAGATTGTGGCCTCCTGCTGCAAATCGACACTTCCGTCAGGGATCTTCGAAGTTTTCACGCACTCACATATCGCGGCATTCAGATGATTGATTTCTCGTGTCGAGTTTTATTTGTTCCTGTCCCTCATGACTTGAAAATGCGCAACAGTGCTATCTGTTCACGATATACAGTTTTTGGGTAGTGAGGAATGGCAGGGTACGATCACATCTACCTCCTACTGCTCTCAACAGATCGTTGCAATTCTCTATCTGGTGCGAAACTTCTCATGCCGCAGTAGTCTCAACAACCATTTTTTTTTCCATTACTGGGGATGTTTGTTATCATCTAAAATACAATGTAATGTTTCATTTGAAAACATTAAAAGAAACTGTAGCAGTGGCGGATTTAAAAATTTTGTGCCCCTAGGCACTCCGTATGATGTTGCCCCCCCTCCACATAAAGAAAACCATGTTTTAAGTAATAACTATTACCCGACCAGTTCACAATTGCCGTTTTCGCTGGGAGCTATTTCCGTACTCTGCTATTCAATGTTTTAAAGGACACATCAGCTGTCTAGTCGCGCTCAATAAAAGTGTAATATGGTTCCTGAAATTTACTTGGTGTAAAGCAGCGGATAAAACAAACCTAAATCTGCATTGTGTTGACACATTCATCTGTCGAAAGACAACAGAAACGAACACAAGGAAAATAACTATTCTTTTATAGCCTAAAAATTCAGCAGAACGTGTAGAAGACAACTGATTTTTGTTATACATTACTTTTAATATATTCCTCTACACGAAACGGTTGAAAATGAAAATAAAATGTTGTGTTACGATATAAAAATTGAATCGAATGTGTCATACATTAGAAATTAATATGTATTTTTACAGAGTTGCGTTCAGAATTAAAATTAAACTGTCGTTTTACGATCTAATAACTTGAATGTGTAGCAGATAAAGAAAACATTCGGTATTAATACGTGAATCTATATGAAAGCGCAAGAAATGAAAATGAATTAGAGGTTTCGGTGCACGAACTAATAACTTAATACAGACGAACAAACACAGAACTGGGTTTGCCATTACATAATTTTACAGACTAGTGTGGAAAAATCAAATTTGTTTTAAAATCGAATAGTTAACGTGAGTAAAGCATTATAGTCTGTGTAGCTAGATGCTGCATAATACGTGTACACAATACCTTTAATCCATGTAAGGCCTAAACAGTTTTGTACTGCAGCTACTGCTCTCACGATAGCTAACAGTATTAGCAAAGCTTTTACGTATTTATCGACAGAACTAAACTACGTTTATCATCTGAGCGTACGCTCCGATAACGCATATTTCCGCGATAATTATACATTTCAGAAGTTGTAATAAATATACTACAGTATCAGTATGACTTGACTGTACAGCTCCGAGCGGCCTGGGTCATTCGGGTATTGTCGAACGGTCACGTCTGCACGTAAACGAGGCTTAGTTCGGCTTTCGGCAGTTGTAAAATAAACATGTAATACGTAGTTTGGAAATCCATTGAATGTGTTCTATGTTATAATACAATCAAAATAAAAAAAAGGTAAAGCAGTCAACAATCCGAAGATTGGTTTGAACACCACAGTGCTTTACTAGGCTTTGGAGGTGGTATGCCGTTGCCTTCTTCTGACTTTCGAACTGACTTACCCAGCCAGTTATGGGGGGACCTGCAGTTTAACGTGGGTTCCGAACCATGGTGCTACTCGGTATTTTTCACATGAGCAGTACTGCCAGAGATGAAAGAAGTGGAAAGTGAAAGATAAAAATCCTAGTACCTGACGGGGATCGAACCCGCGACCTTTGGACGTGTAGTCTAGCACTCTACCACTGTGCAACCGAAGCGCACGTACAAATCCCATTCTAATCTTAAATTTTTAAAACTAGAATGAATTATAAAAATACTCACCGGTCAGCAAAGTTTGCGTCTGGTTGATCATATCTTCATAGTTCAGACGGTTATCAGTTAGGAGATCGGCTTCGATGTGAAGAATGGTCAAGGCGTTCAAACTCTCCTCGGACAACGTAGTGCGTAGGTACGATTTCAGTCTTTTAAGAGCCGAAAACGAGCGTTCTGCTGAACAATTTGTAAGGGCCATACAAAGAAATATTCTAAGAGCAATGCCAACATTCGGAAACTAGGACTGTAACCTCTTTTTTCATAAAAATTTACTCATTTTCGACTGGTATATCACTATTCTTAGATGATTTTAAAATTTCCACGAAATGTACACATTCACTAGGGAAGGAAGGCTCTAAATCTGTATCATAGGACGCTTGGAGTTATGCTGCACGATCGGAAATATCGTCAGGTGAACTGTTCTTAAGGTTACTGAAATCTGTGAAGGAGTCCAACAGTGTTCTATAGCTTTCCTTCCTCCTCACTAGTTCGGCGTACAAGTTGTCGAGTACTGGGAGAAATGTTTCGACTCTAAATTTTTCCCTTCCAGTCAGAGAAACTTCTTCAGAGTCTGCTTCTTCGTCATCATGAAGTTTGCGTTTTCGTTATCTTTGATAAGTGCATTCATAGTCTATATCAGTCACAATCTCCATGGCTTTATTTTCATAATACTCGAAACTACCACGAATAGATGCAACAAATCCTACAAGTGATTCATATAATTCATGCACTATTTTAGAATAATTATATACACTTTGCAATTTCTGATTTACACGATTAAATCTCTGGAGTATGTCCTTCCAAACTGTTATCATGAATACTGTTTCTAGTCTTCTGAGTTGATTCAATAAAGCTGAAGCCTCATTTCGCACAAGTGGTTTCTAAAATGTATTTTTGGCTTTATGTGTGAGGGCATTGATAACGCTCTCCCAGTTTTCATATAGACAAAATTCAAATGTTTGTACAGCTCATGGGACTTAACTACGGGGTCATCAGTCCCTAAACTTACAAACTATTTATGAACTAGCTAATCCTAAGGACGGCACAAAATATCCTTGCCCGACGGGGGATTCGAACCCCCGACCGTAGTGGCCGTGCAGACCATGACTGGAGAGCCTCAGTCCCCCTTTTTTTTTTTTTTTTTTTTTTTTTTTTTTTTTTTTTTTTTTATCTAGTCCAGAAAAGCACTACTTTTTAACTTTCCCCCCTCCTGCGTCCGCGTCCCAATCCTTTGATGCTTTGCCACTTGTTTTCTTAGTATCAGTCTTGTATTGAGAGTCAGAGTTTTTATTTTTCTTTCGCGCAGCGTTCATTTTCGGCCGTACTTTACTCCTACGCCTCCCACTGCTGGTGAAACCCACATCAGAAGGCGAGGTGGGCGGCTCGCTGCAGACGTCCAGCTCCATATCAGAGTGCGACAGTTGGCGGGCCACCGCGGCGGCAGGCTGTGGCCCCGCCGACTCGCCACTTCCTGCTTCGCTTTCCATTACCGCGTCCCTGTTTATGCTTACGTCCGCTCTGTTTTGGACGCTGCTCTGACTTGGCGCAGTTTGTGCATTGACAACAGTATCACAGTCCGGGTTGTCTACTATCACTGGTTCGGTTTGTTGCTCTCCACTAACAACAGTGTCGGGTTTGTCTGGTGTCCCTAGGTCTACGTGCTGTATTTCTTCTACTGATGTTTGCAGCACGGGTGATGGAATTTCTTCCCGTTGCTGCGGCTCGGATCCGATACTAGAACTGTTTGAAATCTCTGTGTCCGTACCGGGTGTAGGAACTTTAGTTTCTAACACGGTGTTAACCGTGCTTTTCCTGTTATCCTGCAACGAATATTCGAATTTGTCATCCACACTACTTTCGTCAGAGGTCCGTCTCCGTTTGTTAGTTATGGACTGGGTTACAACTGGGGTAATAACTTTAGTGGGCACCTGATCTACGTTTACTTTTGGTGTCAGTGGTGGAAACTCTGCCGGGACGACAGGTGGTTGCTCAGAAAAACTGCTACTGGGTGTTGGGTCATCAACTTCCCGAGTGGGTGCAACTAATTCAGCTAACGTTAGTTTTTTGCGTTGCTGCAAGTTGTTTCTTAATATAACCGGTTTTTTCGGGCAATCCTGACGAATATGTCCGCTTTCGTTACAGATGTAACACGTTTCTTCCTGACCAGAATATGTCACATGAGCCCTGTATCCACAGACAGTGATATGAGAGGGAATATTAGTTCTAACGTGCATTTCTACTGATCTTACACCACTGAAACACTGAAGTTTATGTTGCTTTGACCAGCGCTCGTTTCTAATTTGTTTAATATCGCCATAACATGATAACACCTCCCTAAGATAACAATTTTCTACTTCTGGCGGCAAATTGAAAACGCGAACATTCTTATATTCAATACCGGCATTAGATATGGAAACTGTACTCACCGTTGAGTCTCGATGTCGAAATTGAGCAGATGTTCCGTGTTTTATCAGGATTTTGTCTAGTTGAACGGGTTCCAGTAACTTGACGTAAAAGCAGTATTCATCCAAATCGTAATAAGCGGTATGTATTTGTTCAGAAACGATTCCAAAAACGCTGTCGATCCAATCATGAACTTCTACCGAACTCGGTTGCTTATTCCTGGTTGCCTTATCAAACTCGAAACGCAGAGTGCACTTCCTGGGGACCTTCTTTTCCATATTTACGGTTTTAGCGGCCGAGACCGCTAACATTTACACAACACACGCACCAGAACACTAAGTGACGATACTGCACAACAAGTTAACACTTAACACGAAAGAAAGCTGTTCGCGACTAGTGAACGCTTTAAACTGTGAGCACACTCCCGGACGTCCTCACGCTACCGCGACTCAAGCGCCAACGGAATATCGTGGGGACACCTGCAAGGACATTTTTTAAAATGTTCATATGTTTGTTAAGCTTATGGGACGTAACTACGGGGTCATCAGTCCCTAAACTGACATACTACTTATGAACTACTCACGAACTAGGACGCCACAAATATCCATGCCCGAGGGGGGATGTTTTCAAATGTTTGTATAGTCTATGGGACTCAACTACGGGGTTATCAGTCCCTAAACTTACAAACTACTTATGAACTACTTACGAACTACGACGGCACAAATATCCATGTCCGAGGGGGGATTCGAACCCCCGACCGTAGTGACCGTGCAGACCGTGACTGCAGCGCCTCAGTCCCCTCGGCCACCGCGGCCGGCCTCATATAGACTTCCACACGCTTGGTCCCTTGCTGACCCCAGTGTTTCTGATAAAATTTTGACCGTTTTGTTTCCTGGTTTCATGAAAGAAAAAAGTTTATCCCAGCGCTTTGTAGAAGCAGAGAAAAATTATAAATGTTTTGCACTACATTGAAAAATGAACATGCTTCCCGACAACAGCTTGCTAGCACTATTGCCGACTAAATTCAAAGAATGTGCTGCACAAGGCACATAATAACTTATGCTTTCGGATTTCGTTCTTTAATGCGTGCCTGCAAACCAGAGTAGGATCCTGACATATTGCTTGCGTTGTCATATGAGTGACCTCTACAGTCAGTAATATCAATGGAATTTGTAGAGAAGACTTTTAGTACGGCCTCTGCTACGTTTTTGGACTTGTGTCCCGGGTTTGGTAAAAACAGACGGTAACGTTCAACAGGTTCACCATTCTCGTTCACATAACTTAATATGAAAGATAATTGATCAATATGTAAAATGAATGAAACTTTCACTCTGCAGCGGAGTGTGCGCTGATATGAAACTTCCTGGCAGATTAAAATTGTGTGCCGGAACCGGGACTCGAACCTCGGATTTTTGCCTTTCGCGGGCAAGCGCACTACCGACTGTGCTATCCCGACACGACTCACGATGCCGCCTCAAAAGTTTACTTCTGCCAGTACCTAGCCTCCTACTTTCCAAAACTTCACAGAAGCTCTCCTGCGAACCATGCAAGACTAGCACTCCTGGAAGAAAGGATATGGTGGAGACATGGCTTAGCCACAGCCTAAGGGATGTATCCAGAATGAAACTTTCACTCTGCAGCGGAGTGTGCGCTGATATGAAACTTCCTGGCAGATTAAAATTGTGTGCCGGAACTGGGACTCGAACCATATCAGCGCACACTCCGCTGCAGAATGAAAGTTTCATTCTGGAAACATCCCTTAGGCTGTGGCTAAGCCATGTCTCCACCATATACTTTCTTCCAGGAGTGCTAGTCGTGCATGGTTCGCAGGAGAGCTTCTGTGAAGTTTGAAAAGTAGGAGGCGAGGTACTGGCGGATGTAAAGTTGTGAGGCGGCATCGTGAGTCGTGTCGGGATAGCAGTGTCGGTAGTGCGCTTGCCCGCGAAAGGCAAAGGTCCCAGGTTCGAGCCCCTGTTCCGGCACACAATTTAAATCTGCCTGGAAGTTTCAATATGTGAAATGTCCGCAGTAGAATCTACTATTATAGAGAAATATTTGGCATGTTTTATTTCACTTATGATAAGTCTTCTTATTAGTTCAGAAAGAAGCTCTATTATTTCATCACATATTGTTGAAGAAAGATAGTCCCTGCCCTGGATTTCCATATCGTTCAATGTGCTCTGCGAGAAATGGATCAAACTCGGCTATAAGTGGAATCTTTCAACGCGTCCAGGTAGGGGAAGTCCATGACTTGTTACCTTCTTCACTACTGCAAACAGCCTTTTCAACACAGTTCAAATGTTCAAATGTTTGTATAGCTTGTGGGACTTAACTACGGGGTCATCAGTCCCTAAACTTACAAACTACTTACGAACTAGCTAATACTAAGGACGGCACAAATATCCATGCCCGAGGGGGGATTCGAACCCCCGACCGCAGTGTTTCAACACAGTGCGCCAGTACATTTTTACTGTCTCAACACATGACTCGAAATGGTTATCTATTGTTCCAAGTTACTTTTTTCTTGTTAATAGTGATAACTTAGAATTTTTGTGTTCAAGTGCATTCTCACGATGAGATAAAATATTAGAAATATTTTTCCAATCTGCAATACCATTAGTAGCAATAGCGGTCTTACCTCCGAACATTTTACATAGTGCACAAAAAACAGCCCCGGTGCTACCGGAGTAATACTAGATAATCACACAACATTGATTCACCATTTAAAAGTTTACGGTAAAATGCATTTTTGTTCAGATATCTCGTTTTATCGTCTATTGAGCTTCTTGAAGTAGAAAAATCACCGTTATAATTTTGATTAATGCCACGTTGTAAGAGAATGTCGATTGTTAATTCATTGAGACACCATTCTGCAGGATCATCACTAACGAGGTTATTTCTTTTTATAATGTCTGACTCGACTCTTAGTTTATCGTAAAATTCGAATTCAGGAACATTTTGCTTTTCTTAATTTTTAACTTCTGTTTCGTGGGTATTTACTTCTTTATTAACAACAGCTGCAGTGCCAGAAATATCCGCACTACTAGAAGTCGAACCAGCAACATTTTTTGCGAAAAATTTATCTACTCTGATAAGCATTTTTAGAATATTGGCTTCTCGTTCTCGTCTTTCCTTCGATAATTTCCGAAATGCCGCCCACTTAATTTTGCAACGTTTGCTTTTTTTCACTGTTATTCATGTTAAGGCCCTTAAAAATTGCCAACCAACAGTCAAAACAAAAGAAAAAATTGTAAAAGGAGAAAAGACTGTATCTAGTTCCACTCATACTACACCGCACATGAAATGAACACAGAGGATTTTACTTTAAACATGGCACACGAGCACAAAGAATTTTACGTTAAACAACGCCCACGAGTACAAAGATTTTTCCTTTAAACACGAAGCGATGAACTGACCGGCTCGGATTACTCGACGTTACTGTTCTAAGAAAGAACAACAATGCAGAATAATTTCATTGTCGCCTGTTTCTCTGCAGTCAGTGAACAATGGAAGCACACCTGCCGGCTGGGTTCAGAAGGCAATACGGAACGCCGTGCTAGAGCCCAACGGCCTCGTATCACTAGCAGTCGAGATGTCAGGCATCTTATCCACATGGCTGTAACGGATCGTGCAGCCATGTCTCGATCCTTAAGTCAACACATGGGGACGTTTTCAAGACAACAATCATCTACACGAACAGTTCGGCGACGTTTGCAGCAGCATGGACTATCAGCTCAGAGTGCATGACTGTGGATACCCTTGACGCTGCATCACAGACAGGAGCGCCTGCGATGGTATACTCAACGACGAACCTGGGTGCACGAATGGCAAAACGTCATTTTTTCGGATGAATCCAGGTTCTGTTTACAGCATCATGATAGCCACATCCGTGTTTGGCGACACTGCGGTGAACGCAGATTGGAATCGTGTATTCGTCATCGCCATACTAGCGTATTACCCGGCGTGATGGTATGGGGTTCCATTGGTTACTTCAGATGTGTTACGACCCCTGGCTCTACCCTTAATTCGATCCCTGCGAAACCCTACATTTCAGCGGGTTACGCACGTCCGCATGTTGCAGGTCTTCTACAGGCCTTTCTGGATACGAAAAATGTTCGACTGCTGCCCTGGCTAGCAAATTGTCCAGATCTCTCACCAACTGAAAACGTCTGGTCAATGGTAGCCGAGCAACTGCCTCACACAATACGGCAGTCAAGACTCTTGATGAACTGTGGTATCATGTTGAAGCTGGATGGGCATTTTTATCTGTACACGCTATCCAAGCTCTGTTTGACCGAATCCCCAGGCATATCAAGGCCGTTATTATGGCCAGAGGTGGTTGTTCTGTGTACTGATTTTTCAGGATCTACGCACCCAAATTGCGTGAACATGTAATCACATCTCAGTTCTAGTATATTATATTTGTCCAATGAATACCCATTTATCATATGCATTTCTTCTTGGTGTAGCAATTTTAATGGCCAGTAGTGTATATGGGTATCAAAACACCCTCTGAGTATGAAATTAGAAAACTGGAAATAAGTACTTTCTCATTTCTTCTTTCTTTACAGACATTTGTTCACCATTGCGCATACCGTAATTTCCTTTGATTTTACAGACGTGAACTTGTTTTAGGTTTGTCGAGCCACAGGCCACTAGCTGACATCTTGTGCAGGTGTGACCTAGGTGGTGTGTGTTGAGACCCAGGACTGAACGTGACACTGCACAGAAAAAATTTTCTAATCTGCTGTTGTTTTAATTAATTGTTTCAATTCTGTATGAACCATCAACTAAAAATATAACTGAATTCAGTTTTGTTCCTGTCCAACGGACATTGTGTTCTGTTACATGTTTTTGAACTTATTTTGCATTGATTTCTATTCCGTCCCACTACACCGGCAAGAATAAACCTATATCGGGGAAGGCACCTGCTTTTGTTTTTGTTCATTATTGTGGCTTGCAGTTTGACAAGTCCCGGGGAAAGACAGTCGCAGGGGAGAATGTACCAATTTACCTTATGTTCCTTACAGAGAATGTTTTATTTGATTTCGTCAGGGGATATCCTTTGGTTTAGTCGAAAAAGGCTTTTTTGGTGAGAAAGGGAAAAAAAGGTCGTTAGTTTTCACGAGCAAGACATGAAGAAGCTTCATTGTACTTCAGAGAAAATATGTCCAGTATTAATTAATATTCATCGTTGAATGAAGAAGATATTCCTGGCTTAACGGTTTCACATTGAAATCAGTCTCGAGTTTTTAGCAAAAGCAAAATATGATGCGACATGAGATGTTTAGCAAATATTTCGTCATTTGTGTTATACATATTGAGGTGTATTGAAAATGGATTACTTATGTTAATATTCATTACTAGAAATAAGCAAATCTATTGCAGACAAACCCATCCACCCCCCCCCCCCCCCACACACACACATACCATGACATTCACTACTGCCCGTGCAGTGTTAAATTATAGTTACATTGAAGTTTTAAGCATGTGAAGTATTTGAAACGATTGGTGAAAGTAGCTTGATGAGTTTTC
Source organism: Locusta migratoria (assembly GCA_026315105.1). Lineage (NCBI taxonomy): Eukaryota > Metazoa > Arthropoda > Insecta > Orthoptera > Acrididae > Locusta > Locusta migratoria. The sequence goes on from CM048751.1 coordinate 124,246,602, forward strand.
TATGTAAGATCTCAGGAAGCACAGATATGCAAATGCAATGCTCACTGCTGCTCTAAATAACTTTGCGAGTGGCCACAGTATTTGCACAATGGAAATTATCTAGCTGCTCACTCCTTAAGGGAGCAGCCAATGTTTTAACAAACACAAAATAAATGTTTAAAAGAAAGGAATAGATAAACATGGGACTGGGAGCATGAAATTATAAAGCAGAGGTTTGATACTTTAAATCAGTACCTACTCAATAATTTGCAAATACACAGTGGATAAAGGCAAGCACATTCACTCGCAGACACTTGATTAATAATGCTTGCGACACATTACAAATGCAGCAAAACTTGATAGCAGCAGTAAAAACGAAGCGTCGGCGACATTTTGACGAGATGGCAGGTGTCTTCAAGCACAATTAAAAAACACACTATGCACCAAACGAAGTCATGTGCAGGGAGGCAGCGGCATACTGTCCTTAAATACCAAGTGGTGTGCGACCACAGTGAATTACATATAATTTAGAAAAAGAAATTAATTTAAAATAAGCGAGTAAAGCACACACAAGAGCATGGCTGAAGGCTGAAGTAATGACCATTATGAAAGTACGTTGTGCAATCGGTCATACCAAGACAGGAAAGACGGAATCAATCCAGAAAATCTGAGAAAAATATAGCATACTGATGGATACAGACACGACACGCAATCGTTCCGCAACGTGACACTCCAGACCGCTCGGCTACTCCCTCGCGGCTATATAAGAGTCACCTTATGGACAAGTACAGTAAACAAAACCTGCATTATGTCTTCCTAGTACTCCATCTCGTTTCCTTGCAGGAAATAGAGGATGTTGTTAAAATTAACTGTACAGCAATTGTAAACTTGTACGCATGTCAGCTGTAAACAAGCTGGAACACAGTAATGCGAGACAAAGTGATAGACACATTTACCTCCATATCTCCTTATGCCAGTTTCTTTGAAAGCAGCTATGCTGGTTCAGTGGAACATTATGTCATGTTACATTTTATTACGTTCTTACGGAAACAGCAGAACAGTACATTATATACACAGACGTAAGTACGATGGAACTGTGTGACCTACAAACGTGTTCTGTTAGCGTAAGGGCTCGGAAGGACACCCCAGCCGTACCTAATATAACACAACTCTCACATAGACTCAGGGAAAAGAGTTAATGTATGTACGGTACAGATGAATTGCCTTGCGGACGGGGCACTGAGAGTACCTTGTGGTGTTCCCTACCAACAACGCCATATGGTATTTACCCTACAGTGATGAACAGTTAATGAGCAAGTACGGTGACGAGGCGAGTTACCTGACTGACGGAGGCACTCAGCAGACAGACAGGCAAGCGGCGGCGGCGAGAATCGAACGAGCGCCACGTCCCGTGGACGCAGTCGACAAACTGCGGTTCCTGCACAGAAGGAACGGCCACGGCTCACGTCTTCCTGCGCGAAAGTCCAGTAGGATGGACTCGTCTTCCGGTGGACGCTTCGCGGGAAATCCTTCAAGCCATCTTACAAGCTGTACACCAAGTTCTTCCAGACCGTAAAGTGATTTTTCTGGATTTTTAGAGGGATTTTGACACCGCACCTTACAAACGGCTTTTTATCAGATGTTCAAATGTTTGTTAAGCTTATGGGACTTAACTACGGGGTCATCAGTCCCTAAACATACAAAATACTTATGAACTACTTACGAACTAGGACGGCACAAATATCCATGCCGGAGGGGGGATTCGAACCCCCGACCGTAGTGGCCGTGCTGACCGTGACTGGAGCGCCTCAGTCACCTCGGCCACCGCGGCCGGCTATCAGATGTTCAAATGCCTGTAAAGCTTATGGGACTTAACTGCGGGCTCATCAGTCCCCAAACATACAAACTATTAATGAACTACCTTATACTAAAGACGACACAAACATCCATGCCAAGCGATCCGTAACGTGGCGCTCCAAACCACTCGGCTACTCCCACGCGGCTTATAATCACATTGTGTGGCTATGGAATATCGTCTTAGTTATGCGATAGGACTCGTGATTTCCTGTCAGAGAGAAAAGTAATTGATCAGAAGGCATCGAGTAAAACAGAAGTGATGTCTGGTGTTCCTTATAGTAGTGTTACAGGTCCTCTGATGTGTCTTACCTGTTGTTGTTGTTGTTGTTGTTGTGTTTTTCAGACAAATGTTCAAATGTTTGTAAATCTATCAGACCAACCTGCGTGGTCATCAGTTCGTAGCTTACAAACTACTTAAACTGAGGTAAGCTAACCTAAGAACAACACACACACCCATGCCCCAGGGTGCACTCGAACCTCCGACGGCGACCAACCGCGCGCTCCGCAGCGAGTCGCCTTAGACCGCTCGGCTAGCCCACCGCGGCTGTTTTTCAGTCCTGGGACTGGTTTCATGTATCCCTCTACCCTACTCCATCCCTCATCTCCTCATAAGAACGGCAACCCATATCCATTTGAACCTAGTTGGTCTCCGTCTGCGAATTTTATCCTAGACATTTCCCTCCAATGCTGAATTCAAGATTCCTTGACGTCTCAGAATGTGCCCCAACAGTCGATCCCCACGTTTCGTCAACAAATATCGAAATTTCTTTTCCCTCGAATTGTATTCACTTTCTCATCAGTAATCCTACCCACCGAATCTTCATAATTCGTTTGTAGCACCAAATTTCAAAGGATTCTAAAAATGTTCAATTGTTTGTTAAGCTTATGGGACTTAACTACGGGTTCATCAGTCCCTAAACTTACAAACTACTTATCAACTACCTTATACTAAGGACGGCACAAATATCCACGCCCGAGAGGGGATCCGAACCCCCGACCGTAGTGGCCGTGCTGACCGTGACTGGAGCGCCTCAGTCCCCTCGGCCACCGCGGCCGGCAAAGGATTCTACCCTCTTTCTGTCCTAACTACTTATAGTCCATGTTTCACTACCGTACAAGGCAATATATCACTCAAATTAATATTCGACGTTAACAAGTTTCTCCTTTTCAAATGTCCAAATGTTTGTAGAACTTATGGGACTTAACTACGAGGTCATCAGTCCCTAAACTTACAAACTACTTATGAAATAGCGAATACTAAGGACGGCACAAATATCCATGCCCGAGGGGGGATTCGAACCCCCGACCGTAATGGCCGTGCAGACCGTGACTGACGTGCCGCAGACCGCTCGGCCACCGTGGCCGGCTCTCTTTTTCAGAAACATTTTTTTCCCTCATTGCCATTCTGCATTTTAGACTTACTGTACTCCTACAGTTCAAGTAGCAAAATTCATCTACCACTTTTATTGCATCATATCCTAATTAATTCCCTTAGCATAGCTTGATTTAATTCCATTGCTCTTGTTTTTTCTCTTACCTATATAAACGGTTTGGGAGAGAACCTCAGCAGCCTTCCTCGGTTGATCGCGGATGATGCTGTCATTTTGCGTCTAGTTCAGTCGTCAGGAGATCAAAGCCAACTTAAGAAAATTTGCAGTTGAACCTAAGTAAAGGAAAATGATAGTACATCCACATGTTTAGTGAACGAAATCTGTTCGTTTACCAGATAAATTAATCAAATATGAAGTCTGTAAATTCAACTAAATGCCTAGGAATTGTAATTACGACAGACGTAAAATGGAAAGAACTTGTAGAAATTATTGCGGGAGATTCGAACTAAAAGCAGAACAGTTAGAAGATGTAGCAGAACTACTAAAGTGATTGGATACCCTATTCTTGTCGGTTCTCTTCTGGAGTATTGCTGCGCAGTGTAGGATCCTTATCAAGAAGGATTCACGGAAGACATGGAAAGAGTGCGGAAGAGGACAGTAATCTGTGTTACTGCTATCAGAGGAAGAGAGTTTTACGGAAATGGTACACGAATAGCGTTGGGAATCATTACAACAGCATAATTTTTCGTTGGCCGAGATTTCCTTACGAAATTTCGGCCAGCAGTTTCCTCCTGTGAATGCGAAATTATAATGGTGACTCTCACCTATGTAGAGGTAAATTATCATCAAAATAAAAAATCGCACTGACGTGTTTTACGGTCCACTTTAGATTTGCAGTTTTATAAGTTTTTGCAAACATTTTGGGCCAAAATAATAATCTAAATAATAAAAAATTAATTAATAGGTGTGTCTGAAAACTTATAGGGAAAAAAATGGTAGTGGCGGGTTCAGAACCAGCGATCTGTAGCGTCATGGTTCAACGCCTTGCCCAATAAGCTATGGCTATCAATAGAAATATGAATCCTATAATTTTATACTATTGATGGCCGTTGTTAACTGCTGCTAATATGGCATTTGTAGACACTAGATTATCATTTATCGTACGAATAACGATGTGTTTTTGTTAATTTTTCAGTGCGCCATTGCTTTGAAATGACAACGTGTAAGTTAAAATAAGAAAACCATCAAATACATGAGAAATGTCACGTGACATCTCCTAACGGCTGGTTTTCGTTAATTTAATGGAGGGTGTAAAATCTCCGTTATTTTTGCAAATATGTCTCAAAGGATACGAGATATCAAAAAAACATAAGGGAGCTAAGTTGTAGAGAACTTTCTCCTCTACCAATTAGGTTATTCAATTTTCGTGTCAGATGAACGGTTCGTTTGCAAGTACAATTTTATTACAAACGGCTTTTTTTGGTATTACTACCGTATTTTTTGTCCGAAAAATTTGAAAAAGGGAGGTTCTGGTCTCTGGCGGCCTAGAATTCTGTCTGTAAAATTTGGTGTTGATCGGTTGTACGGTTCGCCTTAAAAACGGGGAACACGTTACGGACAGACAGACAGACATACATCCCAAAATCGCCGTTATTTTTGCAAATATCTTTGAAACGCTACGAGATATGAAAAAAACAATAGAGAGCTAAGTTGTAGAGAATATTCTGCTCTACAAATTAGGGTTATTCAATTTTCGTGTCAGATGAATAGTTCAGCCAGTATTTTCATTTAAATTTCGAGCTGTCAAAAGACGATCGCAAAGGCCCACTTTTAGTGTTACTACCGTAACCTAAAGTGGGCCAATAGGAGAAATCAGAGTTCGAACGGGAAATCCCCAGGAGGTTCACGTTTCTTTTGTGAGTACGTGCATGGCGAGCATGGGGTCTCAAGTAATGGCGATCCTGCTGATGACAGCGCTACTAAAGCAGAGTTACTAAAGATAGCTTTTAGAAACTCATTCACCAAATAAGACGAAACCAATATTCCAGATTTCGAATTACAAACAGAGGCCAGAATGAGTAACGTAGAAGTAGATATCATCGGAGTAGTAAAGCAACTAAAATCACTTAACAAGAACAAGTCTTCTGGACCGTACTGTATACCCATTAGATTTCTATCTGATTATGCTGAAGCGATAGCTCCTTACTTAACAGTCATATACAACCGCTCTCTCAAAGAAGGATCTGTACCAAAAGATTGGAAAGTTGCACAGGTCACACCTATATTCAAGAAAGGCAATGGGAGAACTAAACTACAACCTATTTCATTGACGTCAATTTGCAGCAGGGTTTTGGAACATAACCTGTATTCAAATATTATGAATTATCTCGAACAGAATGATCTATTGACCCAAGGTCAACAAGGATTTAGAAAATATCGCTCATGCGAAACACAACTAGCTCTTTACTCAAACGAAGTGATGGGTGCTATTGACAAGGGTTCGCAAATCGATTCATATATCTTGATTTCCAGAAGGCTTTTGACACCGTTCCTCACAAACAGCTTTTAATCAAATTGCGTTGTTGTCGTATATCGCCACAAATTTGCGACTGGATAGGCGATTTCCTGTCAGAGAGGGCAGTTTGTAATAATCGATGGTAAGGTATCGACTAAAACAGAGGTGATATAGGGCGTTTCACAGGGTAGTGTTATTGGTCCTCTGCTGTTCCTAGTTTACATAAGCGGTTTAGGGGAAAATCTAAGTAGCTCTCTTAGGTTGTTTGCAGATGACGCCGTCATTTACCGTCTAGTAAAATCATCTGAAGATCAAAACCAGCTGCAGGACGAAATGAATAAGATACCACTATGGTGTAAAAATTGACAATTGACTCTAAATAATGAAAAGTGTGAAGTCGTCCACATGAGTACGAAAAGAAACCCGTTAATCTTTGTTTACAAGTTAAATCAATCAAAAGTGAAGCCCGTAAATTCCACAAAATACCTAGGCATTACTATTACTTCAAACTTAAACTGGAAAGAACACGTAAGTAATGTCGTGGAAAGGGCGAACCAGAGACTGCGTTTCATTGGCAGAACCCTTAAAAGATGCAACAGAACTACCAAAGAGACTGCATACACTACGGTTGTACGTCCTTCTTTGGAGTATTGCTGCCCAGTGTGGGATCCTTATCAGGTGGGTTTGACGGAGGACATCGAAAGAGTCAAAGAAAGGCAGCTCGCTTTGTTTTGTCACGATAGAGAGGAGACAGCGTTACGGAAATGATACAGGACCTGGGATGGGAATCATTACAAGAACGGCGCTTATCGCTGTGACGTGGTCTATTTACGAAACTACAGTCACGAACATTCTCCTCCGAATGCGAAAATATATTGTTGACTCGCACTGACATAGGTAGAAATGACCATCAGAATAAAATACGAGAAATCAGAGCTAAACGGAGAGATTCAGGTGTTCTTTCTTTCCGAGAGCTATTGGAGAATGGAATGGGAGATAAATAGTATAAAGGTGGTTCGATGAACCCTCTGCCAGGCACTTAAATCTGATTTGCAGAGTATCCCCTGTAGATATAGATGTAGATGTCAAGCAAATGCAGTCTTTCTCTCTTCCTTCTTTCCTTCATGGAGTGCAATTCCTTTCCCTTCCCCCTCCTTTCGTATCCTCATTCCTCCCCTCCTCACCGAGAGAGTGATAACCGTAGCAGTTTGATCCTCCTATCCCAAACAAAAAAACCATTCAACCACTTTTATATAACGGCTTTAAACCTCGCAAAGATAGCAGAGAAATTTATTTTATTTGTAGAATATGAATAGTTTCTGCTCCATTCGAGCCATCATCGGATGTATAAAATTAAAAAAAAAAAAAGTTGTTTTTTAAGCTTAAGGGACTTAACTACGGGGTCATCAGTCCCTAAACTTACAAACTACTTATGAACTACCTACAACTAAGGACGGCACAAATATCCATGCCCGAGGGGGGATTCGAACCCCTGACCTTAGTGGCCGTGCAGACCGTGACTGAAGCGCCTCAGTCCCCTCGGCCACCGCGGCCGGCGTATAAAATTCTTATGCATCAGAACATAGAATTGATACGACGACTTATATGAAAGACATCCTAATTTTCAAAGTTATTACATTTTTATATCCATAACAATTTAAGAAATATTTAAATTACTCCATGATACAAACAATTAAAATACTGAGTTTGTATAGTCAGTGATATGTTATACAGTTAAAAAAAGGTACTTTTACACCATAATGGCCATAAAGTATAAAATTTAAAGTCCTGATGGGACGAAAGCCAAGTGGCTGAAACGTAATTACCTTGAATGTGAGGTTTTAAGTTTCTATATAAAATACGAAAGATCGGTGTTGCCGGCCGCGGTGACCAAGCGGTCTGCGGCGCGCCAGTCACGGTCTGCACGGCCGCTACGGTGGGTGGTTCAAATCGCCCCTCGGGCATGGATGATTGTGCCGTCTTTAGTATAAGCCAGTTCATAAGTAGTTTGTAAATTTAGGGACTGATGATCCCGTAGTTAAGTCCCATAAGCTCTACAAACATTTGAACATTTGAGACAGAGCTGGATCTGGGGGGGGGGGATGTGGAAAAAGGAGGCAAAATTTAGGGGGCGGCAAATTTTGGCCGACTGAATATTTTTTTTACAGAATATATATTTATGGTTTATTTTAATTAAATTAACTGACACAGAATTATTAAAAGTAAAATGAGTGCAGGTAATACCGGAATCATTTAATACACCTAAAATTCCTGGATGCTGATAGCAGTGTTGCTCTGTCACGGCTACTTCAGCTAATCACACTTTAAAAATCTACTACAGATTAGCCAGAATGAGGAACATATTTTCTTTATTGAATAATGTAAATGCATAATGTTAATTAATTTGCATAGTTTTCCTTTTTTCAGACTACTAAATATTCATATTAAGATAATATTTTTAGAACAGGTCCATATAAAAAAAGTATTTCAGGTGCGCTTACTTCTTATTGATAGTCAAAAGCATTAAATAAATGCACTGGTACCGATTAGAGAGTGCTGTAAGTATAGTGTTGCATATTGTTGATAAGAATTACTGCATTAGCAGAGCAGACAGTAATGTAGGAAGTGCGATATTTGTTCGAGCAATCCACTGCTTTCCGCTGGAGTCTTATTGTAGCAGACGTCAAAATAATGACCCAGTCTAATAAGTTACCTCTTCGAAAAGTCCATTCAAAATAATTATCCCATTATGAAGTTACTGGAACTTCTTGTTTCATCGTTAATATTTTAATAACAGTGTCCATCAACTCAGTTAAATTGTTTAATGGTGTTTGCTGTCATACAAGAAATATGCCACATTTTTGGCTGTCGGGTAACAAAATTATTTTACGGCTCTATTCCGAAAATCGGCTGTGATGGCAACCCCGACTGACGGGGTGTTCTTTCACCCTAAGGCTCTCTGACATGATGTGACGTACTAAGTGTTTTCTGTTGTATTGAAGTTTATTGTACTTCTTTTATGTATTTAAATTTCTTTAATAACTTGCATAATAATGGATGGTCGAAAACGGAATAGTGGGGCCGCGTGGCGAAAAATAGCACAAGAGAAGAAGAATAAGAAAATAAATAAATAAATTAAAAAATTTAATAAATCTCAGACACGAAAATTCGATTCTTTTTTCACAAAGCTTTCTGCCAGTGAAGAAAACAAAACGTCAGGTAAGATTATATAATATCAATATGATTCGTAATGGATACCCTGAAGCTGTATTAATAGCATCATTTATCCGTTTTCTGCCGTTACTTAAAATTCTTGTAGGTGCATTGCATCTTTGCAATTAAAGACAATTTGTTAATTGCCATACGCGTTTCCCTTGTTTTATTTGTGAAACACTCTCATGGCGATTTCTGATTGTTGCTAATACACGTGTGTTGGTCTGGACTTGTATAATGATATATCTAGATCAGCAACGGATGTGGTAACAAAATTCATTTCATTTAGTTGTATTAATCTATTTACCTTTTCTATCTCTTTAAAATCATATTTATTCTGATTTTTATTGTTTGATATTATTTTCCTTTTAATGAGTTCATGTGATCTAAGAAAGAGAAAGATAAAGACGAAAGTGTTTACAAAACATTGGGGGGTGTGCAAGTTACAATAGTAGGCTACCTACAGACAGCTTTTTTTTTAAAATGCTTGTTTTTGTACGTATATTGAAGCAGTTGCCAGAGAGCTAATTCCAAGTGCTAGGAAACAGACGTTACTGCACATGCACGGGTACAATGCTCCTACATATGTTGAAGAATTAAAAAAAAAAAAAAAAAAAAAAAAAAAAAAAAAAAAAAAAAAAAAAAAAAAAAAAAAAAAAAACATCAGAAAATACGCCAATAGCATCAAAATAACGTAAACCTCACTAATTAGGCCATAAGAGTACAGTCGGTCACGCGATTGTCAGTCACACAAAGTACGTAGATTTAACTTTTTGTTTTGTTTTTCGGGCTATCAGTTTCCTCGAAGTATACTCTCAAGTTTGGTTCTATAGTACAGCATTACTATATGCAACATAAAATGAAAATGTGCACTTGAAATCTTGTGATCGGTTGAAATAAGCCGAAAGTGTGAAACATTCTGTTTCAAGTAAATTGACTGCCTTTTCGAGAAAGAACTGTGTATTGTTTTTCGATTAATAAAAGCCTAATTTCAGTAGCAAACTGACAAAAACGACTTCAGTGTTCTGAAAAGCGCTTAAAGCTTGATCTTCTAAATGACGTGGAAATGAAATCAGGAAACTGAAACATTTTAGTCGTGTGCACTTACGTGAATAATTGGTGGCTCCCAGTCTTGTTTTCATTTGACGTAATGGCTGCAAAAGTTACGAAACGTAACCACTGGTCTTACTGAGGCTAAGCCCCCACTGAACCTTAGACAGCTCTGCATATGCGTCCATCTGCTAGCTTGAGAGCGCCAGATAAATTTTTCTGTTTGGATTTTTGGTAGTTTCGACATGTTCAAACGTTTGTAATCACATGTACCAAACTACGTTGGTCATCAGTCCCTAGTCTTACAAACTACTTACACTAAGTTAGACTATCCTAAGGACAAGGAATGGCCGAGCAGTGTGACAGGTGTCACGGTTTGGGAGGCCACTCCCGCCGGGGGTTCGAATCCCCCTTGGCGTGGATGTTGTGTTCGTCCTTAGGTTAACCTGGTTTAAGTTAGATATACAGGGTGTTTCACTGTGTTTGCCTTTGTAACTTATAAAATAATAGGTGACGGGAAATTTTAATGCAGTAGGTCAACACAAGAAATGTTACACTTTCTGCGGAGCTATGAACATAGTTTATTGTATCATTTTCCCAAGAGTTACAGCACAAAGATATATTTTTTTAAATGGAACAATAGTTTGTTCTATCGTGTATTGCATTCGTTTAAACCAGCTGCGTCCAAATCAATTTAAACTACATTCCTATCACTGTTATTTTGGACCTACAAGCCTTCAAAGTTCCGGAGGCGGAGGCTGCGATAGCGTAGCTTATTGGCCGAGTGGCTATCCCCTGTGGCACGGCCCACTGTCTCATGACCACCAGCCAGTCAGTTACGCTGTCGTAGCCCTCAAACTAACAGTGATAGGAATGTAGTTTAAATTGATTTGGACGCAGCTGGTTTCAACGATTCCAATGCACGATAGAAAAAAACTATTGTTCCATTTAAAAAATTATATCTTTGTGCTGTAACTCTTTGGAAAATGATACAATAAACTATGTTCGTAGCTCCGCAGAAAGTGTAAAATTTTTTGTGTTGACCTACCGCATTAAAATTTCCCGTCACCTATTATTTTATAAGTTACAGGGGCATACACACTTAGTGAAACACCCTGTATATTTTCGCTAGATGAGCGTAGCAGTTAAAAAAGCGACGTCACGCATCACATAAACAAACAAGAACGACAAAATTGGTTACTCAAGGCAGTAAATCTCTCAAGTTTGGCATGGATTTTATATATTTTGGTTTCAGGTGAAACCGAAGATGACCCGAGTAAGATTTTTTTTTTCATTAAAAATATATCTGCGACGCTTGTCTCTGGCAACCGCTTTCATTGGCAGCGAGTTGTGATAGCGAGCTATTTCTAATTTTCAATTTTTTTCTCTTGGTCTGGGAAGAAAGCGGAATTGCACTTCGTCTTTTCTTTTTCTAGCAATCGTACGATAAAGACGCAGCTCTTGGATCTCCTTACGATTACATGTAAGTTTGTTAGCTTAAGGTGTAAAATATCTGAATAATAATTAAGTGCCGGCCGCGGTGGCCGAGGGGACTGAGGCGCTCCAGTCACGGTCTACACGGCCACTACGGTCGGGGGTTCGAATCCCCCCCTCGGGCATGGATCTTTGTGCCGTCTTTAGGATTAGCTAGTTCATAAGTAGTTTGTAAGTTTAGGGACTGATGACCCCATAGTTGATTCCCATAACTATATAAACAATTGAATTGAACAATTGAATAATTAAGTTTCGTGGAATATCTATGTTATTTTACCATGATCTGAAACTACCACATTAACATCATTGACTTGTAAAATGGTGCTTGGACCCATTGTTGCACTTATAATAAAAATTCGAATGGACGTTTCTAGATGTTATTTAAAGTAATCTCTTTGACTAGATTTTTACTGCAATACCTGCAAAGAACCTTCACTGTTAACGATGTTCGATCAATTTCAACAAATTTTACTACAAACAAAATTAACTTAGTATTTTTTTCATGGTCATTTAGTTCACGTATCCCCCACTAAACAAAGCATCATCTTACAAAATGCAGTAAGACTATCAAAGTAGGTTCATCCAGTAGGCGACCAACAAAGTGCAGGAAATCTAATATGTCAGGTAAAGTACGGATTCCGCCACTTTCTTATGTAGCGATGCTTTCTGGTGTTGTCTTTGTTCAAACTATTACGTCCGCTAAACGTTAAGTGCGGAATCTGTCATGTTTTGTTCAGTAGTTCACTTCTTCATAATTATTTTTCTCCGAAATATTTCAAGACCTGTTCGGTTTTGACAGCGGTACCTAACTTTAACTATAACGGCAACACCAAAAAAAAAAAAAAAAAAAAAAAAAAAAGTATCATTACAAAGGAATATGTGACACCAGTTCCTAGAACGTCGGCTGGTTTTCAGAAAACGAATAAAACTTCTGAGTTTTGATTTTAATGATCCTGGCACATGGCCGGTTTGCTGACTCTGAAAGATGTTACATTATAAAAATGAGAGCAGAAAACGAACGTGTTCTTGACATTAGTAAGAACTATAGAGAATGCCGCAATTAAAATAAGGATTGGTTTCGAAAGGAATTAAAAATGGGACAACAGTTAAAAGATCATGGCTAGGCAATATTGAGAGCAAAAATGCTGTATATTCTATTCCCTACAGATTATTTTGTTAATTAGGTTCAAATTCGGAGTCGAAGTAACACTTAGCTAAAGAGATTTGCTCTAGGAAGGCTCTAGAGTCCTCTCTAGATATCGGTGGCATTGATAGAGAGCTGCAAGACCAGATAAAACAAGAGGAACCTCACTGGAGCAGTGTTGCACTGTATTATTCTAGCTAAGGTAAGAAGTCCTTTTAGAGGAACAAAAGGAGTTGGTGATTTTGGTGATCCAGATAGCGGCAAGGTTCTAAATACAATTGAACTGACATCACACTACAGTGTTCCCCTTCGTCTGCATACTGAACGCCACAAGAAAGTTCAGATTAGCTATTTTTCCAAAAATAAACAAGATGAGTTCCTTGATTTCTGATAAAAGAAGACAAGATATAATTAGCTAATAAATACTTTTCAATGATGTTTGACTGCACTCCAGATATCCGCCACAATGAGTAGATGACACAAGTGATTCGATATGTCAAGTCGAATGACTCAGAGATTGTGGAAAGTCTTATTGACTATTTTATAGTTACAGACAAAACAGCAGAAGACCTTAGTGAAAATATACTGCAAAAATTGAAACAAGATGGACTGAACATTAAATACTGCAGGGAGTTTTACTGAAACTCGCAACCTAGCGCGGACTTCAATGCGAGAATCTTATAGTTGTTTCCACAACGAAATCCTGTCTCGTAATCTTGCAGAAAATCCAAAGAAATTCTGGTCATATGTGAAGTACACTAGCGGCAAAACACAAACAATACCTTCACTTCGCGATAGCAATGGTAATACTACCGACGACAGTACTGCTAAGGCAGGATTACTAAACACAGCTTTCCGAAATTCTTTCACCAAAGAAGACGAAGTGAACACTCCAGTATTCAATCCAAGAACAGCTGCCAGCATGCGAAACTTAGAAGTAGATGTTCCTGGAGTAGTAAAACAACTTAAGTCACTAAACAAAAATAAATCTTCCGGGCCAGATTGTATACCAACTAGATTCCTCTCAGAGTATGCTGATGAAATAGCTCCATACTTAGCTATAATTTACAACCGATCACTCAGCGAAAGATCCGTACCCAAAGACTGGAAAGTTGCCCAAATTACTCCAATATTCAAGAAAGGCAATAGGAGGATCCCCAAAATTACAGGCCTATCTCATTGACGTCGATTTGCAGTAGGATTTTGGAACATATACTTTGTTCGAATATTATGTACTACCTCGAAGAGAACGACCTATTAACCAATAGTCAGCACGGATTCAGAAAGTATCGCTCTTGCGAAACACAGCTTGCCCTTTATTCACATGAAGTGTTAAGTGCCATCGACAAGGGATCTCAAATCGATTCCATATTTCTGGATTTCCGGAAGGCTTTTGATACTGTACCCCACAAGCGGCTTCTAATGAAATTGCGTGCTTATGGAATATCTCCCCAATTGTGCGATTGGATTCACGATTTCCTATCAGAAAGGACACAGTTCGTTGTAATTGACGGTAAGTCATCGAGTAAAACAGAAGTGATATCTGGCGTTCCACAGGGAAGCGTTATTGGTCCCCTACTCTTCCTCGTGTTTATAAACGATTTAGGAGATAATCTGAATAGCTCCCTTAGACTGTTCGCGGATGATGCTGTCGTTTATCGGTTAGTGAAGTCAACAGAGGATCAAAAGCAACTGCAAAGCGATTTAGACAAAATTTCTACTTGGTGCGAAAATTGGCAATTGACACTAAATAAAGAAAAGTGTGAAGTAATACACATGACCACTAAAAGAAATCCGCTGAACTTCAATTACGCGATAAATCAGTCAAACATTAAGGTCGTAAATTCTACCAAATACCTAGGAGTTACAATTACGAACAACTTTGACTGGAGAGAACACATAGAAAATATTGTGGGGAAGGCGAACCAAAGGTTACGTTTCATTGGCAGAACGCTTAGACGATGCACCAGCTCCACCAAAGAGACTGCCTACATCACACTTGTGCGTCCTCTCTTGGAGTACTGTTGCCCCTTGTGGGACCCTCACCAGGTGAGACTGACGGAAGATATTGAGAAGGTTCAGAGAAGGGCAGCTCGTTTTGTTTTATCACGTTACGGGGGGGAAAGCGTCACGGAAATGTTGCACGAATTGGGATGGAAATCATTAAAAGAAAGACGTTATTCATTGCGGCGTGATCTGTTTGCGAAGTTTCAATCACCGACTTTTAGTTCTGAATGTGAAAATATTTTGCTAGCACCCACCTACTTAGGGAGACATGACCATCCCAATAAAATAAGAGAAATCAGATCGAAAACGGAACGATTTAGGTGTTCTTTCTTCCCGCGCGCTATTAGAGAATGGAACGGTAGAGAAAAGTTATGAAGGTGGTTAATGAACCCTCTGCCAGGCACTTAAATGTGATTTGCAGAGTATCGATGTAGATGTAGATGTAGATGACAATGGGGCAAACATAGCTAGAAAGTACAAAGAGGTCCAGTCAAGAATACTTCAAAAGAGTGAACTGGCCTATTTCGTACCATGTGCTGCTCACTCTTTAAATTTAGTAGGAGCATATGCAGCTGACACAACTGCGGAAGATCAAACTTTATTTTTATTTATTTATTTATTTATTTAATTCTTCATCGTTTCTATCAATTACTTGCGGCTTCTATATCAAGATGGGAAATCTAATAAAAACATGTACCCACAACTCTAAAACCCCAGAGCAAGACTAGGTGGTCTGCAAGAATAGATGCGGTTGAAGCTGTTTACAAGCATTTTCATAAGGTTTTGAAGGCCCTGGAAGAAACTGAAATTTAAAAATTGTCAACACCAGGAACAAAATCAAATACAAGATCTATTTTTAAAAAATATAAGAAAACTCAAATTCATTGCTTTAACATTTTTCTGGTATGCAATATTAAAACAAAATTGATGTTAATCAGTGTCTGCAAAGAGAAGACCTTACAGTTAATTAAGCTGATCGAAACATTCAAGGACTTTTGGGCTTTCTTAAAACTTCAAGGGATTCTTGTATCTCTGAAGCTATTTATGAGGCCAAAGTGGTAGCAGAAGATTCTCCGAAAATAGGATTAGAAGAAGGGAGTAAATGGCAGATGAGATTTGTGAGGCTGAAGTATCCGAAGTTTCACAGGCAGATTTGTTTAGTATGTCTCTCTTAGAAATAATTGACAGAGTGATAATCGAGCTTAGTACCAGATTTAACGCACTTGAGAAAATTAGTGCAAAGTTTAGTTTTATGTGTGGTGTGAAAATTCGAGAAATGGAAGTGGAAGACTTAAAGTACAAAGCAGCGGAACTGGCAGATACCTATACTGAAGATCTTAGCAAGGAAAAACTTATTTTTGTAGTTGAAAGTTTCAAACATCATGCGCTGTCAGTAGACAGAGTCTTGCAAGATTCCACTGCATCATTCACAGTAAGTTTCATTTATAAAAATAAATTAGTAGAGAGGTATCCCAATCTTACTACAGCGTTAAAATTATACCTTACCACCCCAGTTTACGTTTCGTCTGGAGAAAGAAGTTTCAGCAAGCTGAAACTAATTAAAAATCACTTGAGGAGCACGATTGCTCAACAAAGATTAACAATTCAGAGTATAATATCCAAAGAGCACAAAAGAGCTGCTTCTATACATTGTGCTGACATCATAAACATTTTAGCAGAAAAAAAAACCTCGAAAATCGAAACTTTAAATTGATTTTTGTACAATGAGTAATCATGTTATATATTTGTATATATTGAATGTTAATGTTGTGAGATGGTGACATTTATTTAGAAATAAGTAACCCAAATTAGTGTCAAAAATGTCGATTCTTATGAGGGTAGGGGGGGGGGGTGAAAGAAGGGGCGGCAAATTTAAGCTTGTTCCCCTTGGCAAATGTCCTATATCTGGCTCTTCTGTGAGGTGGCAGTAATATGTAGTCATTTTTTTTTATTCCTTTATTGTCTTTGGGCAGATGGGTAAGTCCAGAATCGTTTTAATACACTGTTTTTCTTTAGATTTGATACCACATCAAGGACTTGTATTGTTAGCCAATAAAACAATGATTGTATCTATCATGCACTAGAATTTTTGATGTCAGCTTGAAAGTAGGCAGCTATAGGCTGAATATCATTATTTATGGATTTTTCTGACGTATTTTGTGAATCTGGACGTATTTGCTTTATGGCTTTATTTGTATGTAAAATTCATCTACTGTATGCTTCGATAATCTTATTTGATGTTTGTAACCAATGCACACCATAATATCTTTGTAACTGCGATGTAGCATCTGCTTTACAGCAGCATCTTTGACCGCTGAGGCGGGCAGTGGACGGTAGGCTAGTAAAAGGGTCGAGTGGAATAGTTCAGACAGTCGCATGGTAGTCACCGTGTTGTATGTTTCGGTTGATCGGGTATGATTCACGTGCCGAATTTGTTTTCGCTGATTGGTTTATGTACCTATGAATGTATCCCGCCAGAGGGTGATGAAATTTCATTTGATATTGGGAGAGGAATTTTGTATTAAGAGGACGAGAATATTGGTTATGGAACGATATTGTACAAACCCATTGTAATCACCATTATTGACAAGTCAACAACAAAGGTATGTTTCATTAGCAAAAATAAATAATTTAATGGTCACTAATTTTCTTCTTTCAGTTTAACCTAGCCCCTCATTTTCCTGATTGTGTCATTTTTATATTCTTGTTGCATGTTACGTGTCGAGTTTGAGATTTTCTTTAAATTTAAATGTTCACATGTCAGTAACGTAATCAGTTCTTGCCACTGAAATCTAATTTCCAAACTAGGGCCCACTTTCAATTAGTCACTATAAGTTAGAAACTTTCACTCGCTTGAAGTTTGTCACAATAAATTAGAAGCTTCCACCTGTCGACCTTTCTGCCAGGATAGTGCAAAAACAGGAAGGAAACGTAGTCAGATACAATCATCATTTTGATTTATTTTGTTCATCACCATTTGTCTAATTGTTTAGTAGTATAAGATTTATTAACATAGTACTGTTGCAGTTATAAATATTGTGTCTAACGATAAGTCTTTTTTATTATTAATTTGTACATTTTTGAACCTGTATTAGTGACCAATTATTTTGTTGAGTAGCTCGTTCCGCGTTGCCCACACTTTTTCTAACCGCTCGCGTTGTGACACAACAACACAGTGACCAACGGTGCTTTCCAGTCATGTGTGCGTACAGGGTGACATATAAAACGATGCTTTATGTATTTTTCCTCATTATTTGTATTTTTTTGTAATTTATTATGTACTTGTATATTTTGTTTCTGTGATATATTTGCATTTTCCTGCTAATTTCCATATATGTCAAAAATATTGTAAATGTAGTAGACACGCTGGGTTAGCAAGGGCTTTGCTATTGTACAGAATCATCTTTGAGTAGGGAGCTTTTTATCGCTGGTAGCGCAGAGGCGCACAGCGAGAAGGAGTCGTTGTTGAGAAGTAGCGGCGGACAGACGCATTGTGTGCTCAGTGGTGTACGGAAAATGTACGTGGATTGGCACTAGTGGAGGAGACGGCGAAGAGGCAATATTATTTATTCATACGGCCACAGATTAATAATTAATAAATGCATCAAGAGGAATGCTGTGGGCCCTAAATTGTAATTAACATTCGTCGCCAAGAAGAGCCTGTATTTGCCAATTGTTAAGTGCCAACAGTCTTCAATCAGCAGCACCACGTCGCGCATCAAATTCAGTAAGATCTGTCCAGTTTGTCTTAGCATGTACAGCTAACCAGCGTATTAGTGATGATTGTTCAATAGCGAACACTGTTATATGTGAACCTGTGTTTAAAAATCATTACCCATAGTCATTGTCCAGACAGGTTCCTTCCTCATCCATTGTTTTTCCGAGGATATTCACAAAGTTATAGGAAACTAAAAATCAGAGTCATTAAAGACAATGTGACAGTCGTTAATAAAAAATGTGTTCAGAAAAGTATTACTAAACGTAGCTTATGCCAGTGTTGCTGATCAAGAGGTTTGCTAAAGATTAACTGTCAATTTCAAAAGATATTTCATTAACAGTGTAAAAGATTAATTGTTTTCCACTGTATATTATTTTGAGGTAAAGTTTGTTTTAACTTGCAAGTACTGACTAGTGAGAATAGTAATTGTTTACAAGTGTTTGAATGCTAATAATTCCTGGTTAAAGATAGAGCAAAAGTTAATCAGAAGGTTAAATGGTTCTTTTCTAAATATTCAGTGTTAGCACGACAAGTCATTAATTAATTTTTTGAGCTTGTCATTAGTATAGTTAATAGTTCAGTTACAACTTGATTATTGCTAAAGCGCATGGCATACTCACTGTAGAATAAGTTCTGGTACTTATATAAACAATTAATTGTTTGAAGCTGTAAATAATAAGTATTAAGGTGAGAGTTTTGCATGATTTGCTACATGTTGCATTTGCGCGGCTATGGCTTGCATTTCGCTGTCTTACATTGAATCCCTGTGTTAGTAAACTATTTCTCAGTAATTAGTATATTTTCAGTGTCTTTTGTACCGGATTTGATGCACATACTGTGATTCACGGCCCACCCGAATTTTACGTAATTTTTCACGTTTGTTAATTAATTCTGCTATTATTGACATCCCACCAAATTATTTACTCGAACATCGAGCTGGCGACCGTAAATCAATAAGTTATTCACTTTTTCCAAATTAATCCCTGTGTTCCGTTTGTTCCGCAATTTTTTTCATTTAAACATTAATAATTTTATTCCAAATTTTACCTTCCACTTTCTTTATTCCTATCGATCGTTGTTGTTTACCAAAGAGGTGCAGCAACGTTCCGGTTATAGCCTCCACTACATCATCGGCTTCATTACCGATAGCTTTTCCACCAAATTAAGATAATTAGGCACACGGGTCATTTTTCTAATTATCATATTCTTACCGGGGTTATACGTGGCGACCGTAGTGGACAGGACAGTACTTATCTCGTCCTGAGTCGCGTAATCTTAGGATTTGAATAAATTGTGAAATTTCAAAGAAAATGGCGGAACAAACAGTAGACCAAACAACAATATCGAATTCGACAATGCAGGCGGGGCATCCACTACAAAGGCTGGAGCCGGCTCCCGCATTGTTTGGCGGTGAGCCAGACGCCGACCGTAACACAGATTTTAACGTGAAAACAGAAAATGTAGGCGATGTGACAATAAAGCAGGAAATTCTAGAATGTGAGCAGGATACGGATGAAACATACACAGAGAGTTTTAAGTATACTGTGGGTCTGAAAATGAAACCAGAGCCAATGTCAAATCTACCATTTGATCCGAATATGTGGATGCAAAGGATTAGTGAAGTTATTAGTCAATCACATCAATCGTTAGCTCAATCAAACAAAGCGTTAGCTAAAGACATAACTAACAAAATAGATGCAATAGAGCTATCAAATAAAGCTGTAACTAACAAAATAGATGCAATAGAGCTATCAAATAAATCGTTAGCTAGCAAAATTGATTGTTTAGATAACAAAATAGACTCATCAGTTCAGTCTCTGAGCCAAGCTTTTGATAGTAAAATAAATTCTCTGGACACGAAAATTGGTGAACAAATGAAAACTCTGACTGAACAGATGGACAGTAAAATAATGAGTTTAGATAAAAAGTTGAATAGCGAATTAGAATGTGTAAAGAAGTTAATGACTAATGAAATTGAAAAGCAGAAAGAGTATCTTTGTGACAGCGTGAATAATCAGTTAACTGAAAAGTTTAGGTCCATGGAAGGGATAATAAATGAGAGTATAGAAGAAAAGGCAGAAAAGATTCGCGAAGAGGTAGAAACTAAAGTTGATCGTGAAGTAAGGCTTGTCAGTAACAAACAAGAGGAAATACGTACTGAACTGAATCATTCTGTAAATACATTAAAGGGACAAATTGTGAAGGTTCAGGACGAGACAGAAACGAAATTACAAGAAACGGTAATTAAAGTCAATGCTGATGTGCAAAATAAGGCTCAGACTTTGGAATCTAACGTTAATCAAAAGCTGGTAGAAATTAAAGAGCAAGTAAAGAGTTTAGAAACCGTAAAGAGTTTGGCTGCCACGTTCACATTAGGTGGCGTGTATCCCAACCATGTGAGCCTGGAAATCGAAAAATTCGACCCGAAAGGTAACGTGCACCCAGTGATTTTCATGGATGCGTGCAGAAAGATTATACCTTCTGCGTTACCTGAGGAAGAGCGTATCAGAATAGCTAGAACCCGATTGAGTGATGACGCTAGTAGCTGGGTTGTGAATGCGACAGATAATTGTAGGACGTTAGAGGAATTTTTGGCAAAGTTCGAAGAGAAGTACTGGTCCGTAGAAAAACAGGATGAAGTACTTCAAGAATTTATGCACGCTCCTCCGTACCGACCGGGTAAAGATACAGACATGAAAACGTACTGCGAAAATCTGTGCAGGAAAACTGAGCATCTAAAAGGTCAAATGTCCGAGCGAAGCACGATGACCGAGCTGCGCGAAAAGTTACCGTGGAGTGTTCGCGGTTACTTAATGGGCGAGAAAGACAAAGCTTCTTTCTTAAGGAAAGTGGGTGACATGGATGTGTGGTATCGGAGTAATGACAACCGGTACCACAATAACAATAACTCCAATCAAAATAAAAATAATTACGGTAACCCGAAGTATGACAACAACCAGGTTAACGAGTTTGAAGTACGGTGTGCACAAGTGAATAGAGGAAGGGGCAGAGGTAGAGGTAGAGGCGCCCATCGCGGGAGAGATTGTCACCACTCATATCCGTGTGACGATCGATTGCCAAAAAACGAGGAGCCGCAACAGTAGAGGGGCAAACTGCTGCGGGTAACGAGGTGCGGCCCCATCAACAAAGGAACGGTTGCTGCAAGAATAATGACAAAGTGTCCGGCAACCGCCTAAATGAAATAAACGACTGCGAACGAGTTTACGCGAAAGAAAATAGGAGCGAACATCTGCGCGAAAGGAATGTACTTCGTACGCATACAGAATCAGATGTAGTAGCTAGCGAAGTCGGGATTGTTATCGAAGCGGCAAAGGATGATGCGTGGCAACATAAAGGGCCGGCGCAGATTCCGATGCAGCTTCCGGTCACGAAAGTGCCAAATGCCATGTCTAGCGTGTTCGATCTGGAAGTCGATAACCGGTATTGGCTGATACAAGCTGGTAAGATGTATGAAGGTATAGAAGCATGGAAAAGGGAAGGTAGGAAAGTAAATTTTACAGTAAAGGAAGATGAAGTTAAGCATTGCAATACTGAAAAAAGTTGTTTGAAAGGAGCGGGCACTCTGAGAGAAGTGAGATAATGATGATGTTATTGAGTATAGGAAAGAAAAAGGGACACGGGAAGTGTCGACAAACAAAGCTTGTATCGATGCCATTCTCGATTGCGACGAAAGCGACCACGTTGGACTGGCAGCCGGAGGTGATGTGTCGGGAGTCCTTGCTCGTTTTGATGACCGAACGACATTAACGAGCGAAACAGATGATTACAATGTGTACGAGGTTAAAGCAGACGTGATACGACCGGACGAAAGTGACAGTGAAGATGAACTCGCTGAATTATCAGAGGTGCGTGACATAAAATGTGTGTTATGTCAGTCTGAGGAAAAAGATGGTAGGAGGCAAAAGCAGGTTACAAAGTTCGAACAGGACGGTTTATTATGGGATAATTTAGACGTGGAACAGGATATGTTGTGGGAAGACAAAGGTGATGAAACTAAAAGGTACGATCAAATCATGGTTCCGGTTAAAGTTCATGGAACGAACGTACAAGTTTTAGTCTATACTGGAAGCCAAATTAGTGCAATGTCTCAGTCATATTATGAACAATTAAAGAAATTAACGGAAATAGTGGAGATGCCTGTAAGAGGCGTAAAAGTGATAGGTGCTACCGGAGCATGTAGCAAACCAATTAAATCACAAGTGCTGTTACAGTTTTCTATTAAAAGTTGTGTATTTGAACAGGAGTTTTTAGTAGTACCTCAACTGAGTACCGATATGATAGTAGGAATAGATTGGATGCTGAGATATAAAGTGACAATTGATTGTGGCAGAAAGGTTATATCGTTTTCTGTGGAAGACAGTAAAATGGAAATAGGTTTTGATGAGATGAGCAGGGTAATAAATAATGAAGATTTGCGGTTGCGTTTAGTTACGTTGCCGTTGTATGGAGGATTAAGTGACGGTTCAGAACGTTATCACATCAGAAATTTAAACGCACTGCAACCGACTGATGATGATTTCAAAACCATAGTAGAAAATGTTTCGGATATTTCATGTGAACAGAAAGCAGAATTATACCAGATTTTGGTCAACAATAGGAAGGTGTTTTCAGAAAAACCTGGTAAAGTACGGGGATTTGAATATAAAATTGAAACTGTACCACATGAGCCGTTTTTTGGACCAGTATATCAGGTGCCGTTAGCTCGGAAGGAAGCTGTACAAAACGAAATAAACAGAATGAAAGAACGGGGAATTATCGAAAGATCTAAAAGTCCGTACAACAACCCAATGGTTTTGGTTTTTAAGAAAGATGGCAGTGTTAGAATAGTAATAGACGCGAGAGAATTGAACAAGGTAGTCAAACGTGAAACTGATCGTCCGGAATGTATAGACGATGTGTTGCAAAAGTTTCACAACGTGAGGTACATGACTAGCCTTGATCTAACGGCAGGGTATTGGCAAATTGCCATGGAAGAAGAGTCGAGGAAACTGACAGCCTTCCTATTTGCAGGAAAGTGTTATCAGTATAAAGTCATTCCGTTCGGACTGAACACGTCAGTATCGGTGTTCATCCGTGCATTAGACAGTGTATTGGGTAAAGAACTTGGTTCTAGAATTACAATCTATGTCGATGACATATTAATTGCAACTTCTTCGTGGGAGGAACACTGCGAATTGTTGAATAAAGTATTAGACGCGCTGATACGCGGCGGGATGACTTTGAAAATAAAGAAGTGTGAATTTGTAAAGAAAGAAGTAGAGTTTTTGGGGCATATTATAACAACTTCTGGAATAACTAAGGATCCGCGAAAATTAGAAGCCATTAGGAACAGCCCACCACCGAGAACGAAGAAACAATTGAAGTCGTTTCTCGGTCTCTGTAATTTCTATCGAAAATATGCGAAGGGGCAAGTTCCCTTGAGTAATTTGTTGAAGAAAAACAGTGCATTTATTTGGACGGAATAGTGTCAAGTAGCTTTTGAAAGATTAAAGACAGAATTACTAGAAAATCAAATTTTGCACCATCCAGATTTGGCAATACCTTTTCATATGGGAACTGATCATCTGATTATGGGATTGCAGTACATGTTTTCCAAGAAGTAGGAGAAGGCGAAAATAAAGAGCTTCGCTCGATAGCTTTTGCGAGTAGGATCTTGACAAAATATGAAAGAAATTATAGCGTGTCTGAAAAGGAAGCCGTAGCTATAGTCTGGGGCTTTAAAAAATTCAAAGGTTTCTTGTGGGGGCACAAGGTTATTGTGCACACTGACCACAAGGCGTTGTCGTTTTTGAAAACCTGTCGATTGTTGCACGACCGTTTAAGGAGATGGGCGCTATTCATGCAACAATTTGATCATGAAATCTGCCATATCAGGGGCGTAGACAATTGCGTGGCCCACGCGCTGTCGAGAATGCCGTACGACCCGGAAGGAGTCGTTAATGAAGAACAATCAGAAGGCTTATTTAAAATGATGTATTTGAAGGAGGTTGAAGGCAGAAAGAAAATTGAGAACATTTGTAAGAACATGCGCCGACATCAAAATGATGACGAAATTTGGAAATTAATTAAAGTCGAATTCGACGCGAAAAATGAGAGAGGCGAAAAACTGCGCAAATATTACAAGGTTTACGACGGCAT
The DNA here is from genome assembly GCA_026315105.1 of Locusta migratoria. Taxonomy (NCBI): domain Eukaryota; kingdom Metazoa; phylum Arthropoda; class Insecta; order Orthoptera; family Acrididae; genus Locusta; species Locusta migratoria. The sequence continues at coordinate 124,271,069 of CM048751.1, forward strand.
ACTGTACCGGCGTAAGAACTTAGATACGGAAGAGTGGCGCGTCTGTTGGCCGAATAAATACGTGACGGAGCTCATTGACTATTTTCATTTAGCTTATGGTCACTGCGGAGCGAAAAAGTGCGCAGACAAGATAACAGAGTCTGTGGTTTTCGACAATGTGATGAGAAGTGTAACGGGACGCGTGAGAACTTGTGACAGATGCCAGAAAGTAAAAGTAGCTAATATGACAAACCGAGGACCGATGCAGAGTATTCAGCCCAAGGATAGCCTGGAGATATTAGCTACAGATTTATATGGCCCTCTTCCGAAAACAATTGGAAATTTCGCGTACATTTTGGTTGTATTAGATACGTTTTCTAAATTTGTTAAGCTGTACACATTACGTAAAGCTACTGCTAGAGCAGTTTACAGGAAGCTGATGGACTATTTTCAAAAAATAGGAAAGCCAAAATCAATATTATCCGACAACGGGCCTCAATTCATTTCTAAGATTTGGACGGAAGGTATGAAAGGTGAAGGGGTGGATGTCATCCACATATCAGTCCATCACCCTTCAAGTAACCCTGCAGAACGCTATATGCGTGAGCTGGGCAGATATTTCAGAACATACTGCCACAACAATCATAAAGCGTGGGGCAAATATGTGTCTGACATTGAGCTAATTATGAACTCGCTGTCCCACGAAAGTACTGGGATCACTCCTTATGAGATTATGCTGGGAATGAGACCGAAAAGTGTAGTGGAGGAACTCATTAATTTTCTACCACGGCAAGAATTAAATCTCGCGCGGAAGAAAGAAATGTTGAGAGATCAAATGAATAAGCGTGCTCAAGGCACGACGAGAATTTGAAACCAATAAAATTCAAAATTCATGACAAGGTTCTCGTGAAAATGCACGAGAAATCTAGTGAAATAGATAATGAGATTGCAAAATTTAAATTTATTTATAATGGACCGTTTGAAATTCAAAGTATTCCTCACCCTAATGCTTATTATCTGGTGTATCCGCAATCAGGTAAAAAATTCGGTGTGCGGAACATCACTGATTTACAACCATACCAGAGTAGGGATAATTAACCAGTAAATAAAGAAATGTAATTTGTGAAGGATCATTAGCGAAATGATTATAGACTAAGCTTTGCCTAGGTGTACTGAAACTAAGTATGGACTGCTTAAAATGATTGCAGCAAACTATTCAGTGACCTCTCATTAACGTAATTAGTAAATTTAAGTGCTTAATTAGAGTATGTATACTAAATGTTTCTGTGAATGATTGTTTTATTCTCTGAGTTCAACTGTATGAAGTGTTTGTGACTTCAGATGTAGTTAGACTGGTTATTTAAGTTGCAGGTGACTGATACAAAATTACAAAAACTTTAATCAAAGTTATTCATCAATATAATGAGGCAAGTTAAGCTGAATTTGAAGTTGTGTGCCTTTGGACATGGTGCACATTCGGGCCCAGAAATAAAATGAAAGTGGGGCACAACACAGTGCTGATGCCAACAATTTCAATGGTAATGAGGACGTACGAGAAATTTAGTACTGAGCAGCAAATCAGTGCCTGAAAAAAAAAAAGATTGGTGTTATTGAGGACGCAGATGATTTTATGCTGTGTGAATAAGATTTTAATTGAGTTTTAATTGAATAATGTGTAGGACATAGTGATTTATCCTATGTGAGTTGGTTAATGAAGTATTTCGGTTAATTAGTAATTGGTGAGAAAGGACACAGTTAATTTTTCTGTTTGAGAAAGGTATTGGTTAGTTATTGTGTGAGGACATAGCGATTTCAACCTATGTGATTAATTAGACTAAGAGCTGTATTTAATGAGTAGATGACACAGTTGAATATGATCCTGTGTGATAGTCTCTTGATGTAGTGTTGACTAAATTGATTTGTTTTGTGTTTTTCTTGCATGTCGTTGATCACTGTTTGTTTGAGTCTGGACGTTTCCTTGGATCTATAAGACATTATAGACCAATGAAACGTGGGGCATATGTGACACAACAACACAGTGACCAACGGTGCTTTCCAGTCATGTGTGCGTACAGGGTGACATATAAAACGATGCTTTATGTATTTTTCCTCATTATTTGTATTTTTTTTGTAATTTATTATGTATTTGTATATTTTGTTTCTGTGATATATTTGCATTTTCCTGCTAATTTCCATATATGTCAAAAATATTGTAAATGTAGTAGACACGCTGGGTTAGCAAGGGCTTTGCTATTGTACAGAATCATCTTTGAGTAGGGAGCTTTTTATCGCTGGTAGCGCAGAGGCGCACAGCGAGGAGTCGTTGTTGAGAAGTAGCGGCGGACAGACGCATTGTGTGCTCAGTGGTGTACGGAAAATGTACGTGGATTGGCACTAGTGGAGGAGACGGCGAAGAGGCAATATTATTTATTCATACGGCCACAGATTAATAATTAATAAATGCATCAAGAGGAATGCTGTGGGCCCTAAATTGTAATTAACATTCGTCTCCAAGAAGAGCCTGTATTTGCCAATTGTTAAGTGCCAACAGTCTTCAATCAGCAGCACCACGTCGCGCATCAAATTCAGTAAGATCTTCCCAGTTTGTCTTAGCATGTACAGCTAACCAGCGTATTAGTGATGACTGTTCAATAGCGAACACTGTTATTTGTGAACCTGTGTTTAAAAATCATTACCCATAGTCATTGTCCAGACAGGTTCCTTCCTCATCCATTGTTTTTCAGAGGATATTCACAAAGTTATAGGAAACTAAAAATCAGAGTCATTAAAGACAATGTGACAGTCGTTAATAAAAATGTGTTCAGAAAAGTATTACTAAACGTAGCTTATGCCAGTGTTGCTGATCAAGAGGTTTGCTAAAGATTAACTGTCAATTTCAAAAGATATTTCATTAACAGTGTAAAAGATTAATTGTTTTCCACTGTATATTATTTTGAGGTAAAGTTTGTTTTAACTTGTAAGTACTGACTAGTGAGAATAGTAATTGTTTACAAGTGTTTGAATGCTAATAATTCCTGGTTAAAGATAGAGCAAAAGAAGGTTAAATGGTTCTTTTCTAAATATTCAGTGTTAGCACGACAAGTCATTAATTAATTTTTTGAGCTTGTCATTAGTATAGTTAATAGTTAAGTTACAACTTGATTATTGCTAAAGCGCATGGCATACTCACTGTAGAATAAGTTCTGGTACTTATATAAACAATTAATTGTTTGAAGCTGTAAATAATAAGTATTAAGGTGAGAGTTTTGCATGATTTGCTACATGTTGCATTTGCGCGGCTATGGCTTGCATTTCGCTGTCTTACATTGAATCCCTGTGTTAGTAAACTATTTCTCAGTAATTAGTATATTTTCAGTGTCTTTTGTACCGGATTTGATGCACATACTGTGATTCACGGCCCACCCGAATTTTACGTAATTTTTCACGTTTGTTAATTAATTCTGCTATTATTGACATCCCACCAAATTATTTGCTCTAACAACCATGTGAGCCTGGAAATCGAAAAATTCGACCCGAAAGGTAACGTGCACCCAGTGATTTTCATGGATGCGTGCAGAAAGATTATACCTTCTGCGTTACCTGAGGAAGAGCGTATCAGAATAGCTAGAACCCGATTGAGTGATGACGCTAGTAGCTGGGTTGTGAATGCGACAGATAATTGTAGGACGTTAGAGGAATTTTTGGCAAAGTTCGAAGAGAAGTACTGGTCCGTAGAAAAACAGGATGAAGTACTTCAAGAATTTATGCACGCTCCTCCGTACCGACCGGGTAAAGATACAGACATGAAAACGTACTGCGAAAATCTGTGCAGGAAAACTGAGCATCTAAAAGGTCAAATGTCCGAGCGAAGCACGATGACCGAGCTGCGCGAAAAGTTACCGTGGAGTGTTCGCGGTTACTTAATGGGCGAGAAAGACAAAGCTTCTTTCTTAAGGAAAGTGGGTGACATGGATGTGTGGTATCGGAGTAATGACAACCGGTACCACAATAACAATAACTCCAATCAAAATAAAAATAGTTACGGTAACCCGAAGTATGACAACAACCAGGTTAACGAGTTTGAAGTACGGTGTGCACAAGTGAATAGAGGAAGGGGCAGAGGTAGAGGTAGAGGCGCCCATCGCGGGAGAGATTGTCACCACTCATATCCGTGTGACGATCGATTGCCAAAAAACGAGGAGCCGCAACAGTAGAGGGGCAAACTGCTGCGGGTAACGAGGTGCGGCCCCATCAACAAAGGAACGGTTGCTGCAAGAATAATGACAAAGTGTCCGGCAACCGCCTAAATGAAATAAACGACTGCGAACGAGTTTACGCGAAAGAAAATAGGAGCGAACATCTGCGCGAAAGGAATGTACTTCGTACGCATACAGAATCAGATGTAGTAGCTAGCGAAGTCGGGATTGTTATCGAAGCGGCAAAGGATGATGCGTGGCAACATAAAGGGCCGGCGCAGATTCCGATGCAGCTTCCGGTCACGAAAGTGCCAAATGCCATGTCTAGCGTGTTCGATCTGGAAGTCGATAACCGGTATTGGCTGATACAAGCTGGTAAGATGTATGAAGGTATAGAAGCATGGAAAAGGGAAGGTAGGAAAGTAAATTTTACAGTAAAGGAAGATGAAGTTAAGCATTGCAATACTGAAAAAAGTTGTTTGAAAGGAGCGGGCACTCTGAGAGAAGTGAGATAATGATGATGTTATTGAGTATAGGAAAGAAAAAGGGACACGGGAAGTGTCGACAAACAAAGCTTGTATCGATGCCATTCTCGATTGCGACGAAAGCGACCACGTTGGACTGGCAGCCGGAGGTGATGTGTCGGGAGTCCTTGCTCGTTTTGATGACCGAACGACATTAACGAGCGAAACAGATGATTACAATGTGTACGAGGTTAAAGCAGACGTGATACGACCGGACGAAAGTGACAGTGAAGATGAACTCGCTGAATTATCAGAGGTGCGTGACATAAAATGTGTGTTATGTCAGTCTGAGGAAAAAGATGGTAGGAGGCAAAAGCAGGTTACAAAGTTCGAACAGGACGGTTTATTATGGGATAATTTAGACGTGGAACAGGATATGTTGTGGGAAGACAAAGGTGATGAAACTAAAAGGTACGATCAAATCATGGTTCCGGTTAAAGTTCATGGAACGAACGTACAAGTTTTAGTCTATACTGGAAGCCAAATTAGTGCAATGTCTCAGTCATATTATGAACAATTAAAGAAATTAACGGAAATAGTGGAGATGCCTGTAAGAGGCGTAAAAGTGATAGGTGCTACCGGAGCATGTAGCAAACCAATTAAATCACAAGTGCTGTTACAGTTTTCTATTAAAAGTTGTGTATTTGAACAGGAGTTTTTAGTAGTACCTCAACTGAGTACCGATATGATAGTAGGAATAGATTGGATGCTGAGATATAAAGTGACAATTGATTGTGGCAGAAAGGTTATATCGTTTTCTGTGGAAGACAGTAAAATGGAAATAGGTTTTGATGAGATGAGCAGGGTAATAAATAATGAAGATTTGCGGTTGCGTTTAGTTACGTTGCCGTTGTATGGAGGATTAAGTGACGATTCAGAACGTTATCACATCAGAAATTTAAACGCACTGCAACCGACTGATGATGATTTCAAAACCATAGTAGAAAATGTTTCGGATATTTCATGTGAACAGAAAGCAGAATTATACCAGATTTTGGTCAACAATAGGAAGGTGTTTTCAGAAAAACCTGGTAAAGTACGGGGATTTGAATATAAAATTGAAACTGTACCACATGAGCCGTTTTTTGGACCAGTATATCAGGTGCCGTTAGCTCGGAAGGAAGCTGTACAAAACGAAATAAACAGAATGAAAGAACGGGGAATTATCGAAAGATCTAAAAGTCCGTACAACAACCCAATGGTTTTGGTTTTTAAGAAAGATGGCAGTGTTAGAATAGTAATAGACGCGAGAGAATTGAACAAGGTAGTCAAACGTGAAACTGATCGTCCGGAATGTATAGACGATGTGTTGCAAAAGTTTCACAACGTGAGGTACATGACTAGCCTTGATCTAACGGCAGGGTATTGGCAAATTGCCATGGAAGAAGAGTCGAGGAAACTGACAGCCTTCCTATTTGCAGGAAAGTGTTATCAGTATAAAGTCATTCCGTTCGGACTGAACACGTCAGTATCGGTGTTCATCCGTGCATTAGACAGTGTATTGGGTAAAGAACTTGGTTCTAGAATTACAATCTATGTCGATGACATATTAATTGCAACTTCTTCGTGGGAGGAACACTGCGAATTGTTGAATAAAGTATTAGACGCGCTGATACGCGGCGGGATGACTTTGAAAATAAAGAAGTGTGAATTTGTAAAGAAAGAAGTAGAGTTTTTGGGGCATATTATAACAACTTCTGGAATAACTAAGGATCCGCGAAAATTAGAAGCCATTAGGAACAGCCCACCACCGAGAACGAAGAAACAATTGAAGTCGTTTCTCGGTCTCTGTAATTTCTATCGAAAATATGCGAAGGGGCAAGTTCCCTTGAGTAATTTGTTGAAGAAAAACAGTGCATTTATTTGGACGGAAAAGTGTCAAGTAGCTTTTGAAAGATTAAAGACAGAATTACTAGAAAATCAAATTTTGCACCATCCAGATTTGGCAATACCTTTTCATATGGGAACTGATCATCTGATTATGGGATTGCAGTACATGTTTTCCAAGAAGTAGGAGAAGGCGAAAATAAAGAGCTTCGCTCGATAGCTTTTGCGAGTAGGATCTTGACAAAATATGAAAGAAATTATAGCGTGTCTGAAAAGGAAGCCGTAGCTATAGTCTGGGGCTTTAAAAAATTCAAAGGTTTCTTGTGGGGGCACAAGGTTATTGTGCACACTGACCACAAGGCGTTGTCGTTTTTGAAAACCTGTCGATTGTTGCACGACCGTTTAAGGAGATGGGCGCTATTCATGCAACAATTTGATCATGAAATCTGCCATATCAGGGGCGTAGACAATTGCGTGGCCCACGCGCTGTCGAGAATGCCGTACGACCCGGAAGGAGTCGTTAATGAAGAACAATCAGAAGGCTTATTTAAAATGATGTATTTGAAGGAGGTTGAAGGCAGAAAGAAAATTGAGAACATTTGTAAGAACATGCGCCGACATCAAAATGATGACGAAATTTGGAAATTAATTAAAGTCGAATTCGACGCGAAAAATGAGAGAGGCGAAAAACTGCGCAAATATTACAAGGTTTACGACGGCATACTGTACCGGCGTAAGAACTTAGATACGGAAGAGTGGCGCGTCTGTTGGCCGAATAAATACGTGACGGAGCTCATTGACTATTTTCATTTAGCTTATGGTCACTGCGGAGCGAAAAAGTGCGCAGACAAGATAACAGAGTCTGTGGTTTTCGACAATGTGATGAGAAGTGTAACGGGACGCGTGAGAACTTGTGACAGATGCCAGAAAGTAAAAGTAGCTAATATGACAAACCGAGGACCGATGCAGAGTATTCAGCCCAAGGATAGCCTGGAGATATTAGCTACAGATTTATATGGCCCTCTTCCGAAAACAATTGGAAATTTCGCGTACATTTTGGTTGTATTAGATACGTTTTCTAAATTTGTTAAGCTGTACACATTACGTAAAGCTACTGCTAGAGCAGTTTACAGGAAGCTGATGGACTATTTTCAAAAAATAGGAAAGCCAAAATCAATATTATCCGACAACGGGCCTCAATTCATTTCTAAGATTTGGACGGAAGGTATGAAAGGTGAAGGGGTGGATGTCATCCACATATCAGTCCATCACCCTTCAAGTAACCCTGCAGAACGCTATATGCGTGAGCTGGGCAGATATTTCAGAACATACTGCCACAACAATCATAAAGCGTGGGGCAAATATGTGTCTGACATTGAGCTAATTATGAACTCGCTGTCCCACGAAAGTACTGGGATCACTCCTTATGAGATTATGCTGGGAATGAGACCGAAAAGTGTAGTGGAGGAACTCATTAATTTTCTACCACGGCAAGAATTAAATCTCGCGCGGAAGAAAGAAATGTTGAGAGATCAAATGAATAAGCGTGCTCAAGGCACGACGAGAATTTGAAACCAATAAAATTCAAAATTCATGACAAGGTTCTCGTGAAAATGCACGAGAAATCTAGTGAAATAGATAATGAGATTGCAAAATTTAAATTTATTTATAATGGACCGTTTGAAATTCAAAGTATTCCTCACCCTAATGCTTATTATCTGGTGTATCCGCAATCAGGTAAAAAATTCGGTGTGCGGAACATCACTGATTTACAACCATACCAGAGTAGGGATAATTAACCAGTAAATAAAGAAATGTAATTTGTGAAGGATCATTAGCGAAATGATTATAGACTAAGCTTTGCCTAGGTGTACTGAAACTAAGTATGGACTGCTTAAAATGATTGCAGCAAACTATTCAGTGACCTCTCATTAACGTAATTAGTAAATTTAAGTGCTTAATTAGAGTATGTATACTAAATGTTTCTGTGAATGATTGTTTTATTCTCTGAGTTCAACTGTATGAAGTGTTTGTGACTTCAGATGTAGTTAGACTGGTTATTTAAGTTGCAGGTGACTGATACAAAATTACAAAAACTTTAATCAAAGTTATTCATCAATATAATGAGGCAAGTTAAGCTGAATTTGAAGTTGTGTGCCATTGGACATGGTGCACATTCGGGCCCAGAAATAAAATGAAAGTGGGGCACAACACAGTGCTGACGCCAACAATTTCAATGGTAATGAGGACGTACGAGAAATTTAGTACTGAGCAGCAAATCAGTGCCTGAAAAAAAAAAAAGATTGGTGTTATTGAGGACGCAGATGATTTTATGCTGTGTGAATAAGATTTTAATTGAGTTTTAATTGAATAATGTGTAGGACATAGTGATTTATCCTATGTGAGTTGGTTAATGAAGTATTTCGGTTAATTAGTAATTGGTGAGAAAGGACACAGTTAATTTTTCTGTTTGAGAAAGGTATTGGTTAGTTATTGTGTGAGGACATAGCGATTTCAACCTATGTGATTAATTAGACTAAGAGCTGTATTTAATGAGTAGATGACACAGTTGAATATGATCCTGTGTGATAGTCTCTTGATGTAGTGTTGACTAAATTGATTTGTTTTGTGTTTTTCTTGCATGTCGTTGATCACTGTTTGTTTGAGTCTGGACGTTTCCTTGGATCTATAAGACATTATAGACCAATGAAACGTGGGGCATATGTGACACAACAACACAGTGACCAACGGTGCTTTCCAGTCATGTGTGCGTACAGGGTGACATATAAAACGATGCTTTATGTATTTTTCCTCATTATTTGTATTTTTTTTGTAATTTATTATGTATTTGTATATTTTGTTTCTGTGATATATTTGCATTTTCCTGCTAATTTCCATATATGTCAAAAATATTGTAAATGTAGTAGACACGCTGGGTTAGCAAGGGCTTTGCTATTGTACAGAATCATCTTTGAGTAGGGAGCTTTTTATCGCTGGTAGCGCAGAGGCGCACAGCGAGGAGTCGTTGTTGAGAAGTAGCGGCGGACAGACGCATTGTGTGCTCAGTGGTGTACGGAAAATGTACGTGGATTGGCACTAGTGGAGGAGACGGCGAAGAGGCAATATTATTTATTCATACGGCCACAGATTAATAATTAATAAATGCATCAAGAGGAATGCTGTGGGCCCTAAATTGTAATTAACATTCGTCTCCAAGAAGAGCCTGTATTTGCCAATTGTTAAGTGCCAACAGTCTTCAATCAGCAGCACCACGTCGCGCATCAAATTCAGTAAGATCTTCCCAGTTTGTCTTAGCATGTACAGCTAACCAGCGTATTAGTGATGACTGTTCAATAGCGAACACTGTTATTTGTGAACCTGTGTTTAAAAATCATTACCCATAGTCATTGTCCAGACAGGTTCCTTCCTCATCCATTGTTTTTCAGAGGATATTCACAAAGTTATAGGAAACTAAAAATCAGAGTCATTAAAGACAATGTGACAGTCGTTAATAAAAATGTGTTCAGAAAAGTATTACTAAACGTAGCTTATGCCAGTGTTGCTGATCAAGAGGTTTGCTAAAGATTAACTGTCAATTTCAAAAGATATTTCATTAACAGTGTAAAAGATTAATTGTTTTCCACTGTATATTATTTTGAGGTAAAGTTTGTTTTAACTTGTAAGTACTGACTAGTGAGAATAGTAATTGTTTACAAGTGTTTGAATGCTAATAATTCCTGGTTAAAGATAGAGCAAAAGAAGGTTAAATGGTTCTTTTCTAAATATTCAGTGTTAGCACGACAAGTCATTAATTAATTTTTTGAGCTTGTCATTAGTATAGTTAATAGTTAAGTTACAACTTGATTATTGCTAAAGCGCATGGCATACTCACTGTAGAATAAGTTCTGGTACTTATATAAACAATTAATTGTTTGAAGCTGTAAATAATAAGTATTAAGGTGAGAGTTTTGCATGATTTGCTACATGTTGCATTTGCGCGGCTATGGCTTGCATTTCGCTGTCTTACATTGAATCCCTGTGTTAGTAAACTATTTCTCAGTAATTAGTATATTTTCAGTGTCTTTTGTACCGGATTTGATGCACATACTGTGATTCACGGCCCACCCGAATTTTACGTAATTTTTCACGTTTGTTAATTAATTCTGCTATTATTGACATCCCACCAAATTATTTGCTCTAACATTGAGCTGGCGACCGTAAATCAATAAGTTATTCACTTTTTCCAAATTAATCCCTGTGTTCCGTTTGTTCCGCAATTTTTTTCATTTAAACATTAATAATTTTATTCCAAATTTTACCTTCCACTTTCTTTATTCCTATCGATCGTTGTTGTTTACCAAAGAGGTGCAGCAACGTTCCGGTTATAGCCTCCACTACATCATCGGCTTCATTACCGATAGCTTTTCCACCAAATTAAGATAATTAGGCACACGGGTCATTTTTCTAATTATCATATTCTTACCGGTGGTGTAGGACGGGTAGGGTTATAGCGTGACCATTATTGATTGTCCTATTACGACCCATTATTTTCGGAGTGCTTAAATTGATCTTAGAACCTATACACAGTGTGTGTCATTTTCGGTCTTACGATGTCAACAAACAGAAAACCCCGTAACAACCCAAAAATGCATAACGATAGTGATCTTTCTCTTGACGCAAATAGGGAAGAGATTGGTTCACAAGCGCCTTCTCACGGCACGATGTTAATTTCAATAACAGAGTAACTGTAGAAAACCCTGAAAATGGCGATGCAAATGGTCATCACATAAATTTAAATTCCCATGACACAAACATTAGCAGTAAGCACACTGAGAATAATGTGTCACTTCAGTCGAGCTCTGCTTCAAAAGATGCTGATGCTACAACTACGAGTAATGTGTAAAATAATGTCTGGGTGCAAATTATAATATCACAATTACGCAAACACGACGTAAAGGCCGATTCTCGCCATTTGTGGCAGCACCTGACTGTATAGAGTTCCCGCAGAACAGGCAGCCAAGGCGGGCTACTGAGTTCCCTTTCGTAGGCGCTCACACGTAAACATAAACAGCGGCCAACAGCAGAAGAAACGGCGCTGTACGGCGGCACTACATTACGGTCAGCCATGTGACAGTGCCCAGCCAATGACAGCGCAGTAACCGGTTGTAGCCCTCCGCCGATGCCGGCTTCATAAGCGCACCGACGGAGTGTGTAGGGCAATTCTCCGGCCGGACATGGGGTCTCAACCCTTTCACCATCCTGTATACCTACTGTTCCCTCATGCGTCCCGTCCTTTGCTGCTTCCATCCCGCCTGGATATCCGCTCCCCCCTCCTATTATGAATCCCTCAAAATCCTCGAACGCCACGCCCTTCCCCTCGCCTACCGCATCCGCCTCCCCTCCCCCACGCGGATCCTTTACGACCTCATCCCATTCCCACACCTGGTCCAATTCCTTCAACACATCCGACTCAAGTACATCCGGCGAAAGATAGAGTCCCATAACCCACTGGTATCTCCTCTCCTCCTGGATTCCGGGCCCCTGCCACGCCTATACCGCCACATCCCTCCCTCTCTTCACCTCCACACCCTCTACATCCTCTCCGAGGGTGGCTTCCGCCACTTACCTCTCCCAGACGACGTTCTCCACAACCGTCCCGACATCTATCCCTCCTTCCAACTTTGACCTCTCTCTGTAGATTGCCGCCCCCTCCTCCCTCCCCCTCCCCTCCCTCACTTGGCTCACCCCCTCCTTCTCCGCCTCCCCAGGAGTTCCTTCCGGTTTCCCCCATTCTCACCTCCCCCACCTCCTTTCCCCTTCCCCGCGCCTCCTCCATTCTCCCCCCCTCCCCCTGCAGGGCCAGTACAGTGCTAGTGCTTTTAAGTGTTCACTGCTTGCCGCGGTGGAGTAGCCGAGCGGTCTAAAGCGTCTCGCTGTGCAGCGCGGGGTTGCTCGCCGTGGAGGTTCGAGTCCTCCCTGGGGCATGTGTGTGTGTGTTTGTCCTTAGGTTAGTTTACCTAGTTTTAAGTAGTTTTTAAGCTACGGACTGATGACCAGGCAGTTTGGTCCGATAGATTAACAAACATTTGTTCAGTGCTTCGTGTGTATAGTGTTTCGTCGCCCAGTGTTTTTTAAACTCTGCGTACACGCCTGTGGGAAACCAGTGTTCAGTGTTTTTTTACCTCATCGTCGCCGTCATGTTATGTCTCGTCGTCTGCAGTGAGTGTTTTTTAGCCACCGTGGCAATGTCTTGTTTTAACGACCATGTATTTTCTGTCCGCTGTCATGTTCTCTTTTAACATTCTCCCATATTTTCATCTTGTAATTATAAAAGCGCCATTTTATCACCTTTAATTTTATATTCTGTTTGTCCATTGTTTCCATTCGCTCGGCTGTAGAGAAGCCTCATCGGCTACTGCCAGCCTGCCTGTATTAGGGCATTAAAATTCAATAATTAGCACAATTACGCAAACACGACGTAAAGGCCGATACTCGCCGCCTGTGGCAGTCCTTGACCGTATTGAGTGCCCGCGTTACAGGCAGCCAAGGCAGGCTGCTGAGCTCCCTTTCGTAGGCGCTCACACGTAAACATAAACAGCGGCCAGCAGCAGAAGAAACGGGGCTGTACGGCGGCACTACATTACGCTCAGTCGTGTGACAGTGCCCAGCCAATGACAGCGCAGTATCCGGTTGAAGCTCTCCGCCGATGCCGGCTTCATAAGCGCACCGACGGAGTGTGGAGGGCAGTGTCAGAGGGGTGTAAATTTGACTCGCGCGCGTAGCTTGTGTGACGTCACCTGGCAGCAAGCAGTTGAAATGTTTGTATAGCTTAAAAGGTAAAGCAGTCAACAATCAGAAGATTGGTTTGAACACCACAGTGCTTTCCTAGCCATGGTCTTGTTTGGAGGTGGTATGCCGTTGCCTTCCTCCGACCTTCGAACTGACTTACCCAGCTGGTTGTAGGGGGACCTACAGTTTAACGTGGGTTCCGAACCAAGGTGCTACTCGGTATTTTTCACATGAGCAGTATTGCCAGAGTCGAAAGAAGTGGAAAGTGACAGATAAAAATCCTAGGGCCTGGCGGGGATCGAACCCGCGACCTTTGGATTTGTAGTCTGGCACGCTACCACTGTGCAACCGAGGCGCACTTGTATAGCTTATGGGACTTAACTACGGGGTCATCTGTTCCTAAACTTACAAACTACTTATGAACTAGCTAAGACTAAGGATGGCACAAATATCCATGCCCGAGGGGGATTCGAACCCCCGACCGTAGTGGCCGTGCAGACCGTGACTGGAGCGCCTCAGTCCCCTCGGCCACCGCGGCCGGCCAGCAAGCAGTACTCTCATGAAACGTGCAAGCAGCAAGTTGTGTTTTGCGCTCGCTCGTTTCGTGACCTGTTAAGTGTTCGGATAGAAAGTAGCTTTCTTGTATTAGGGAACAATTTTTCCATATATTCTTTCTATAATTATGAGTAAGAATACTTAATGTTGTGCTGTTACGGAGTGCAATAACAGTGGACGCAAGACGGAAGGCATTTTTTACCATCGGTTTACAAAAGATGGGGAACTTCAGCGCATATGGATCTCTCGCTGTAAACGACAAGACGAGAGAAGTGTCAAAACTGCCAGAATTTCTTCTGAGCATTTTTGTGAAGCAGATTGATAAAATTGTATGTATGAAAGTAGCAAGCAGTTCAATGTTCATAGTAATTAAATGAGTAAAACAAAAGCTTTAATGCGAAAATCGGCTGCTAAGTTTGCGTTGTAACTTAGGTTTTTTTTTTATCTAATATATAAAAATGAAGGCCTCTGTTTGTCCGTATGCTATGGCTATCAATGTCATTCAGTAGATTGCGATAAAACTTCGTCAACTTATTGCATGAACTAGCATCATGGTTATAGGCATAGTAAAATTTAGAAATTCGCACTCTCAGGGGGTGAAATCATGATATTATATAAAACAGAAGCACATTTTCTCTGTGTCTGTCCCTTTAACCTTCTATAAATCGAGAACTACTGAACGTATCGTGATGAGGTTTCTTTTAAATTGTAGATCTCACAAAGGTCTAAACAAATGTCCGTGAGAGCATATGTCAAACTTTTAAGAGTGAAGCATGTGTACCATTTTTCTCTCCTAAGGCGCTGGCGCCGGATGGCTTCGGACTACATAAACAGTTATTTTGGGAAATCTATGAAAGTTAGACATGTGCTCTCCCGGACTTTATTTTAGATATTTATGAGCTCTACAATTTTAAAAAAAAACCTCATCACCCTACGTTCAGTAGTTCTCGAGTTAAAAACATTTAAATATTACATGTGCCAAGTCGCGGGGCGGGACGGGGTAGCTAGGTATTAATAATGTTTGAAACTTTTCTTTTTCATTCATTTGTATGTTAGTATACATATATATTAATCACAAGTGTGTTCTACCGCTTAAAAGCGATGTTTTTTTGTCGAATGAGGCAAGAAAAAAAACGGAGAAAATGTGTTCACCGCAGCCTTATAATACAGCGGCTTGCTGCCGAGTGACGTAATGCAGCGCTAATCAATGACAGTGAAGAAGCCCAAACTGGCAGACCTTTCTAGTCTTCGTACTTTGGGGCAGTGCATACTCAGCCACCGGCCGCTCCTACGCCGGATCCAGCTGCCGCCGCACTCAGCCTAGTTTTCTCTGTAGTGTAGTCGATTTCTCTTAGATTAGATTAAAGAAGATCAATGCTTGTTCCACAGATCATGAATACGAGACTTCGTAATGATGTGGGACGTGTCAGTTAAATGAAATGTGTCTATACATAACATTACATGACACTCAATATTTGAATATTTTATTTTATTTATTTTTCTTCCTAAATTGTTGTTGTTGTTGGATTTTGAGGGGTCTAAACAGCTAGGTCATCAGTCCCTTTTTCCTAAAGTACTAACTTTTATCTAGAAATTCATCTAATGTGTAGAAGGAATTGCCATTCAGAAATTCTCTTAATTTATTTTTAAATGCTAGTTGGCTATCTGTCAGAATTTTTATACTACTTGGTAAGTGACCAAAGACTTTTGTGGCAGAATAATTAACCTCTTTCTGTGACAGAGCTAAATTTAACCTTGAATAGTGTAGGCCACCCTTTCTCCTAGTGTTGTAGCTATGCACACTGCTGTTACATTCGAATTCAAAATGTTCAAATGTTTGTGTAATCTATGGGACTTAACTACGGGGTCATCAGTCCTTAAACTTACAAACTACTTATGAACTACTTACGAACTAGGACGGCACAAATATCCATGCCCGAGGGGGGATTCGAACCCCCGACCGTAGTGGCTGCGAAGACCGTGACTGGAGCGCTTTAGTCCCCTCGGCCACCGCGGCCGGCCACATTCGAATTCAGTTGGATTGTTAATAACAAATTTCATAAGTGAATATATATATTGTGAAGCTACTGTGAAGATTCCTTAAATAATTGTCTGCAGGATGATCTTATTCTGACGACCCGCTTTTGGGCAATGAATATTTTTTACTAATTAATGAATTACCCCAGAATATGATGCCATAAGAAAGCAGAGAATGGAAACAGACATAGTTTGCTAGTTTACTGAGTTGTACATCACCGAAGTTTGCAATCACCGTGATAGCAGAAGTAGCTGAGCTCAAACGTTTCAGCAGATTTTCAATGTGTTTCTTCCAATTCAATCCCTCATCAATGTATAAACCTAAAAATTTTGAGTATTCTACCTTAGCTATAGATTTCTGGTTGAAGTCAATATTAATTAATGGTGTGATGCCAATTATTGTGTGAAACTGAATATACTGTGTTTTTTCAAAATTTAAAGAGAGTCAATTTACAGAGAACCACCTAATAATTCTCTGAAATATCTCATTGCCAATTTCATCAGTTAATTCCTGTGATTCGGGTGTGATAGCGATACTTGTATCATCAGCAAAGAGAACTAGCTTGGCATCTTTATGAATATAGAAAGGCAAATCATTAATATATATTAAGAACAGCCACGTGTAATAGTTTATTGTCTATTTATTTGTTCCACTATTGTACTTGTTGTTTGTTGTCTCTACGTTACTATCTGTTTTCTTGACGTTGTGTTGTTGTACGCCCAGAAGGCTCTTTTGTTTAATAAACCGTTGGCAATTTGAGTAGTTGTTATCTTTCCTGCACATCGCAGGACTTAACAAGAATAGTGAGACACGATTTCGCGAACTTATAGAAAGAAATTATTCTCGTTTTGAAAGGTTAGAAGGAAAGGCCGATGCTCGTTTTGATGAGACGAGGACGCAAATGCGAGAACTTAAACGAGAGCAATGATTTCCGTTTTGAAAGGTTAGAAGAGTGTAACCGAAAAATTGAATTAACTTGTAATTCACGTTTTGAAAGTTTGAAGGGTAGTATCGATAAATTGATTGAAGACAAAGAAAATTTTAAGGCAGAAATAGCCTCTGATGTTACCAAGAAAATCGAACAGTCTAAATTTTTTTGTCTCGTTTCCGCCGGTTGTCCTAGGTGTCGGTGACAGAGGTAAAAAGAGACCGACACAGGAAAATAGGATGCACGTGGGTGCGGGTATAGAGTCTGAGGTGACCAGCCAGAGGGACAAAATAAACTAGATACACTAAGCTAGATTAGTACAATATATATATTTCGAAGAAATATTACAATACTTATCTTTCATAAGTTTCATGACTGCAGAATGCTGATACATTAACTAGGTAGAGGCCTGCCTACTGATGAGTCCTAGTAACTGTCCCAATCCCAAATGACCGTTGCAGTTCAGTGTTGGCCACGAGCGGGGTTGCAGCAGAGGGTGCTCATGGCTGACGTCGTAAGAACGCCGCGCCGTGCTTGCATGCCGGCGCGCGGCGAAAGTACGTGGCGCGCACTTTAGACTTGAGCGACACCACACCAAACGTGAAATTCGCAATGAGATTAATCCTGTATTAGAAAAATTTTGATTCCCGTATACAGCAGTATGAAGCTGAAGCGAACAAGAAAATCATTGACATTAATAAACGAGTTGAAGAACTTACCGTATCAGTCAATAAAATCTCAGAAAACAGCGAGAAACAGTCGGATGTTACACAACCCGTACCGGTATCGGAAAGCCGGCCGCGGTGGCCGAGGGGACTGAGGCGCTTCAGTCACGGTCTGCACGGCCACTACGGTCGGGAGTTCGAATCCCCCCTCGGGCATGGATATTTGTGCCGTCCTTAGTTGTAGGTAGTTCATAAGTAGTTTGTAAGTTTAGGGACTGATGACCCTGTAGTTAAGTCCCTTAAGCTTAACAAACATTTGAACCTTTTTTGGTAGCGGAAACGGAGGAACTTCAGAGTCTGAACCGAATCACAAACGGCTTAGCAGCCGCAAGTCGTCAGCAGAACGAACGCAAAAGACACATTGAAGAAGTTTTAGACCGTTTACGCGAAAACAGACAACAGTAAAAAGCTGTGATTATTTCTCACATTGAACAAATACGAGGCGCGTCCAGAAAGTAAGTTCCGTTTCAATTTATCTCCGCTGCAGCGCTGCGATTGCAGTTCCGCACATGCGCTGTAGACGATGTGTATCAAGGAGAAGAACGTGCGCCATTTGGAGATCGCTGTCACGTACGGTTTGTTGTGCTTGTTTGAAATGTCGGCGTTGATTGAAAATCCCGCCGCCTGTGAAATAAGGTCGGTGATTCGGTTTCTGAATGCGTGGAAAGTGAAACCAAGTGAAATTTATCGGCAAATTTGCGATGTTTACGGACCAAATGCGATGAGTGATTCGATGGTGAGAAGATTGGTCCGACAGTTCATTGGCGGGCGTAGTGATTTGCACGATGAAGAACGAAGTGAGCGTCCACCTTTGGTTACAGAAGAACTGGTTCACGCGATTGATGACAAGATCCAGGAAAACCGTAGGTTTGCAATTAGTGCTCTCGCTATGGACTTCCCCCAAATTTTACGATCACTGATGCATGAAATTGTTACCAAACAACTGAAATTCCGTAAACTTTGCTCACGTTGGGTACCAAAGATTCTCATTGAGCATCTGTTCTTACATCTCAAGTCTTTTCTTGGCGCTCATCACTTCACCAATGACGACGAGCTGAAAGAAACTGTTTCTAACTGGTTGGAGACACAGGCGGCAGATTTCTATGAAGAAGGTATACAAAACCTGGTGCTACGCTATGACAAATGCCTGCAAAATTTCGACAGTTATGTGGAAAAGTAGTTTAAGAGTTTTAGAATTTTGTGCAATGAAAATTTCTTCTGTATTTGTGTACAGTTTCATTTTATTACCAAACGGAACTTACTTTCTCGACGCGCTTCGTAGAATCCAGCCCAGTAGGAATTCTGTTTCGAGAGCGTGACTGACAATCAGCCAACAACAATGACGTTCCGCCTCGCAGCATGCGGACACACTCATGATGGGTTCAACTGTGAACTCTTCCTTACCGTCAGAAAGTTTAAAGTCTTTAAGAACGGTCCCAATGGCATGCACCCAAGCGAATGGTTGCAGCAATTTGAATCCTGTTTGCCACCGAACTGGTCTACTGATCAAAAGCTCCAGTTCATGGTCGGTTTCCTAGAAGGGTAACCGGCATCTCGCATGCGAACGCATCTTTACAATTTTACCAGTGAGGATGATTTTAGGAGAATATTTTTGGCTACATACTGCTCAGAAGCGGCGCAAGATAGCGTCAAGAACAACTTACAAATGCTCAAAAATTTTGAGCGCTCAGATTTCGCTACACCTGCTGACTATTTTCAGCATATGATTCAAGAGAACCAATTTCTGACAATCCCATATACTCCAACCGAATTAATCCGTCTTTGTCTAAACAAGCTACCATCTCGTTCACGGCAAATTGTAATAGCAGCAACGGGTTCTAATGCTGGTGACTACTTTGAAGGGCAGTAGAAAGTGCAAACGTGTAACGCTTTTGTATCGGTTCTGAATAAATAGTTTCCACTATTTAAGTTACGACCCTTGTAAATGTCACAAAAAATTTAGATCGCAGCCTTGCCTTGAATAATGTCAAACATCAACATAAGCTTTTATCATTTACGGACATGGAAATAATATTAGGATGTAATGACTGTATTGTTTCAGTCGTGTGATATTTTTTATTAATTTGATGACAGTCACTCATTTTAAACACTTTAATGATATGTATCATTTATTTACCTTCATATATTTTGGAGTTATTAAGTTGTATGTGCATTTTAGGATGTGAGTCTGTAATGACGATAAATTATTGTACTTTGCTTCTTTCTGATTTGTAGATCTGAAGATGGGTCGTTAAAAGCCCAAAACTAGTTATCGAATAATATAATTGGGGATTTTGACTCTGAGAATTCATCCTTTTTCATATTTAAGGACAGATCGCGGTCTCCAACTGTTGAAAATATCAACAAACATGAGAATGCAAGCCTGCCTGAGGCACATTGCACCGTGTACTCCTGAAGATGGGCCTCTGCAGCCGAAGACACGTACATGTTGAAGGGTGGCAGCATTGTTCTGTCACTGTCACCCTCTGACCAAAGACATTAGTTTTGAACTGTTGAATGAGTAGCGAGAGAAAGACAGAGAGAGAGAGAGAGGGGGGGGGGGGGAGAGAGAGAGAGAGAAGGGAAGTTTGTGGAAGTGGACGGACGGAGTTGGGTGCTGGTTAAGAACTATAGACTGCGAGAGTATTGTTGTAAGCCTCTATGATTCTTAAAAATTCTGATTTTGATTGTGTATTTTTTGTAATGTTAATAAGGTAACGATAATAATAATAATAATCTTAACTTGCAACTTTTATTATTATTTTTTTTAATTCTAGACAGCTTTATGTCCCCCCCCCCCTTTTGTTTGAAGGTCGTATTATCCCCAAGTTATATTAGGCTGTAACTTTTAAATGGTAGAATAGATACAAGTTTCAACTTTATTTATATTTCATCATTAATTTGCTGCATGAAGCTGCTATCTTCGGAAAAGAGGTGAGTGATTTTTGATAGAAGAATCGTAAGCAACTAGTTCATCAGGTAGCTACCAATATTTCCTGCCAATCGTGGAAAATACTCAACATACCAAACTAATTACACCACTTGAGTATTGTTCAGTTTTGTTATGTCATTCATATTCAGTTGTAGAAGTCGTAACCAACTTGCTTATCAGGTAGATACCGGTATTATTTATCTATTGTGTAACGTGCCTTTTCATACAGATACTAATTACACCACTTGTTGACAACACTATTATTGGTTTGTTAATAAAGTTAGAGCAGAAGGTGTCGGTACACATAATAATTGTTGTTAAGCTCGCAAACGATTCTATACATAGTCAGTTTTGGCATTTAACAAACTAAACTTTGATCTGTACTATAAATAATTAGTCAATTACACAGTTATGGACTTAGACGTTTCCACACCAGAATAGATTGAACAAGTATATCGACTTAGATGTTTTTACTCGATGATAGATCGTAGGCTACAAGTTCCTTTCAAGGCAATCAGCTACTGTTATAGTTTGTCATTCTACGAATAGATGTCATGCTCAGTCTGTGTAGTAGTAATCTAAACTTTATTCTTTAATTAATTAACAGACATATAAATGTCAACTTTTGTTTTTATTGTGTCATACCATTACGTCATTCCGCTGCAGTCAGTCATTGTTTGAGATTGTCTATCACTCCACCCAAGATCACATTTTATTTTGGACATCAAATGTGTGTCAAACATTGATCAGCATTTAATTTAAGTAATGAATAATTTGTCTGTCTGATTTAAAGAATCAGAACTTGAGCTCCAACCGGAATTGTCATTCATTGTTTAACCAGACGTATGTTCTGGATAATTAAGCGCATATTCATTGCTATCAGTCGATGCCAGACTGATTAATTATAATATTGACTCGATGATCAGACATTCAGATAAGTTTTTACATTCACAGTGCTGTACTAATCTGCACACAAACCTTGCAACCTCACACACGCTAGTTTTAGTCTCGATACCAACCATAATAAATTTATTTTATTTATTTCATTTTAACATAGAAGTTTCAATGTTGCCAAGGCTTAAAGCAGGACATCGGCAACTTGACTGAAATGGGCAGCTAACCATCGTCACTGGACGTTGGCGCAGTTGGAGAGCGTTGGATTGTGTGCTGAATCCCTTTGCCATCACGGCGTAGAGCGGATGCCAATCCGTCGTCTTCCAGGGAAAGCTCCTTGCCTCCTGTACTGCGTGATGGAGACAGGCTGGCGGCGTCTCGGCTACGTTCTGGAAACTTCCACGACAACTTCCATGGGTCCAGTCACAGAGTAACACATACAAAGAAGAAGCCCCCTCTAAACCAGTGTGCTACGCTCCCCTCCTAGTTCCGTAAGATGCCAGCAGATGTCAGGCAGTTCCTCAGCTTAGTACCGGTAGACCACACTAAAGGCGCTTTTGAGGGTGCGTGGAGGAGAGGCTGGGGAGAGCTCGTGACGCCTACATCGAGGCCAAGGATGTGTCCAGTGTGCCGGCGTTTGAGGGGAGGTAGTGGTGGGGACAGCCGCCACCCTCCGCCTGCCCTGGACAGTTTAAAGGGCTGCTTATGATTTCAGCGCCATCATGAGACATCTTGCGGAACTGCTGGAAACCCTCCCTCTGAGCGTGGTACTGAGCCCTTATGGAGGTTTCCCATCTGTGTATTTTTGTCTGTGGTCCAGTGGAGCTCGTGGAAGGCACCATGACCCAACTTGGACACCACGTACGTCCCTCGTTACAATCATGTTTTCCAACAGCAGTGTTGTTGTTCAACAAGATAATGACCCAAATTAATAGGCGAGGAATGTGATGGACTGGTTCGAGGAAGACAGAGGAGAATTGCAGTTGTTGCCCTGGGCTCCAAACTCGCGAGATATGAAACCAATCGAGCACATCTGCGACAACATTGAACTTGATATCAGATCTCATCGTCCCCTCCACGGAATTAACGCGCGTTAGATGTCTTGTGCATGCAGATGTGGTGTGAAGTCCCTCCAGCAACCTAACAAGGCATCATTGCTTCCATACCAACACGTCGCAGTTGTTATCAATGCTATCAGCTAGGTGGTCTTGATGTTCTGTCTCGTCAATGCAGTTGTAAACTGCACACAAAAGAAAAGTGTTGCATCACCATGGTCCTAAGTCTCCCGAATACTGACGTTGAACACGAGGGTTGGAACTTAAATAGTGGCAACACTGCTTTGGAGACACTATGCAATGGAATCTGCTAATTTCGCTGCTAGCACACGTTGCTGAAATACCTACCTTACCTCCGAGCAAATGGACTCGCCCGCCCCTCGTCACCGGCGTGCGCACAATCGAACGAAACACAGTCATTTGTGAGCGAGAGGTTTAAGGCAACGGCGTCACTATGTTTTCGAAACAGAAACAATGGAGTTGGATCAAGACTGAATGTGCCACAGCACTGCAGTGTCATCGAGGTCTTCAAGAAGCGTGTGGGGAATCGGCATTGCCGTACAGAACAATGGCACGTTGGGTAAAGCCTTTTACGAAGGTCGGCAAACTGTGGCAGGCATGCATCAGGTAGGTCGTCCTAGCATATCTGAAGAAGAAGTGCATACTGTTACCGCATTAGGGGACAGTGATCGACGGCAGTCGATTCATGACTTCGCCCACGAAAGCGGATTATCGCATGCGTCTGTGCTTCGCATCCTAAAAGAACACCTGGGCATGAGAAAACTTGCATCACGGTGGGTTCCGCTTGAATTGACGGAAATGCAGAAATGAATGCGTTACGACGCTTTTCAGACGCATTTGGAGCGCTTTGAGCGCGAAGGAGAGGCTTTCTTGCGTCGTATCGTAACAGTGGATGAGACTGGCCACATCGTACGAACCAAACGGAACCACCAAACCAACGAATGGAACCATTATGAGAAAGTCGAAAGTGCGTCAGAGCTCCAGTATGGTCAAAGTTATGGTCATTCTGGTGTACGTCTGTGATGCTGTCATCCTAAGGCATCCACGGCAGTCAGTGCACAGTATTACTGTTAGTTTTTTCAGCACCACATGTGACCAGGTTTGCGAAGGAAGCAGCAACGTTTTTTGCGCAACCCATCCGTCATTTTGCATAGCAATGCGCGCGAGTATACAGCGCAAGCTGTGACTGCTCTGTTCGCGACTGGGAAGTACTGAACCATCCACCATACTCCCCAGACTTAAGTCCTTGTGTCTTTGATTCGGAAGATGAAGGAACCGCTTTGTGGCATTTGCTTCCGAACTGTTCTAGAGGTTCCACACGCAATAGACCGCTCCATTCGCACCCTCAACAGATCAGGCACTGCTAACGGTATACTGTGCCTTCCACATCACTGGCAAGAGTTCTGCACAACGTTGGTGACTACTTTCAATGACAGTAACAGGTGCAAACATGTAACACTTTTGCATCGCTTGTGAATAAATAGTTGTCACTATTGAAATCAAACCTTCGTGTATTGCATTAAGATCACAGTTCCTTATGTTGTCTATAGATGTTAGTCAACCCGTGCAAAGAGGGAAAAATCACGCAGTAGCAGTGAAAATGCAACGGAGATGGTAAGACGGTGTAAGGAAGGAAGTACACTGCTTGTTTTGACCGAATTTCAGCCAGTCTGGAAGGTCAATTCCGAAGTTTGATCGTATACTCGTTGTTACTTTCTGTCAGGAGGGTGTCTCATCAAGGGAAGATTCCAGACATCTCAGAGCGAACCAAAGCGTTGTTGCTGAGACGTAGAGGAGTTACAGGTACTGTCTATGACTTGTCGTGCTCTCGCCGGCCAAAGGTTTCCACATGAGCTTATGATTGCTACTTACGGGTTTCAGCTGTGAAGAACCCTGAAATGAACGCAACCAGACTGAAACTGTACGTCATAGGCTCCAAGACATGCAACTTAACCCCCGACGTCCTTGGCAAGTTCTAGCTTTAACACCTAGACACTATATAGCGCGGTACAGATGGAGCGAGCAGCAGTCAGACATGACATCAAGTGCTATTTATAGATCTTCAACCAGACAGGCAGCCTGGTGAAGATCAATTAAACGGAATGGACCGTGTCTTGACAGGAAGGTATAAGATGAAGATTAACAAGCTTAAAACGAGGGTAATACAATGTAGTGTCAGAAGGTCAGGCGATGCTGAAGGAATTAGATTAGGTAATGAGGCAATAAAAGTAGTAGATGAGTTTTGTTATTTGGGTAGCAAGATAACTTCTGATGACCGAAGTAAAGAAGATATAAGCTGCAGAATGGCTATGGGAAGAAAAGCGTTTCTGAAGAAGCGAAATTTGTTAACATCCAATATTAATTTAAATGTTAGGAAGTCCCTTCTGAAAGCATTTGTCTGGAGTGTAGCATTGTATGGGAGTGAAACGTGGACGATAAGGAGTTCAGAGAAAAAGATGATAGAAGCTTTCGAAATGATGAAAATGATGAAAATTAGATGGGTAGATCACGTAACGAATGAGGAGGTGCTTATCCGAATTGGGGAGAAAAGGAGTTTCTGGCATATCCTGACGAAGAGAACGGATAGATTGGTTGGACACATTTTGATACATCAAGGAATTGTGAACTTAGTATTAGAAGGAAGCGTGTGGGGTAAAAATCGTAGAGGGAGACTGAGGGACGAATATAGTAAGCAGATTCAAAAGGAAGTAGGTTGCCAAACTTATTCTCAGTTTCAGAGACTTGCACAGGACAGGGTAGCCTGGAGAGCTGCATGAAACCAGCCTGTGAACTGAAGACCACAACAACAACAAGAACAGATTTACATGCAGAAAAGAAGTCCCGAATCTTCAGTCTCGTTTGGAGTCTTTCGTTTTGTTCATTAAAACGGGAACATATCTAATCGTTCTCAGCAGTAATCTGAGTATGGTATAAACACTAACGAGAATTACAATTGTAATTATAATGATAGCACCAACGACATCTAGTAGAAGCAGCTGGAACCATGAGAGATCGAGAGCCCCTGATCGCATATGCGGGGCTCCTTTGTGCCTGATGACGTATTCTATCCAGTAGACGGCTTCTTCCAGAGGCGTCCTTGGACTGTCGTGGAACAGCCGAGATCTGTGCTTCACCGCTTCCCGATAACTGGAATCAATACAGAGATATTATTAGAAAAGCCTGCAAATAAATCACGTAGTTGCATAAGTTTAATATTAAGGCCATAGGAAGCCTTATTGCGTTATGGGGAAAACGCAGGAGAAAAACTATTGCACTCACCTGGAGGTTTCCAAAACTTCCGTGATGGCCCAAGTAATTGATTCAACAGATATGTTTGAAAAAATTATTTTAATTCCAAATCCAAGTTCCTGTGCTCGGTTCATGTTGTGGAACTGGTCTGCGAAGACAGGGAACCCTATAACTGGTACTGCGTGGTATATCGCCTCTTGAATACTCATGAGGCCCCCGTGGGTCATAAATAAACGAATGTTTTTATGAGCTGTAACGAAGATGAGGAAAGTTAGTCAACGCAGTAACGTAATGTAAAAATCATATTTATTTATCTGATGACTATTTAATCGTTGACATTTGGCACATGCATTGCACAAAAATATTAAAGTTGATACGCTCCTGATTTTTTAAGACGAAGTCAAAGAAGATATTTCTCAAATTCTGTTATACCGTTATGGCAAAATTACAAAAATGTTTAATATATGATGTTTGTGTCGTATAGTTTCAATATAGAGGGTACAGACAAGCAGTCTTGCGAACTACTGTTGAAGACGTCTTCCGAACACTGCTTTGAGCTGCTAAATCAACAGACCACACTCAACAGAAATATTTTAGACATTATAGCTACAAACAGGCCAGACGTTGTCAATGATGTCACTGTAGAGACAGGGTTTACTGTTCATGATGTCGTCATACCTACAGTGGCAAACAAAAGTTAATAAATCGATCAAGAAGATTAAAACAGTTTCACTTCCGCAGCTGAAAACGAAACGTTAGGGGAGAGTTTTATCCGTCGACCTCTGCCTACCAGCCCGGAAATTTTAAGTGAAATTGACGCCGGCCGTGAAAGCCTACATTGTAAGACTAGAACAGTGTTTGTCTTAGAAAGAGCGAATAAGCAGTTGTTAGCGTCCCACATAAGCAATGAGTGGACATCGTTTATTTACGGTATGGCGGATGTAGAAGAATTAAGGGATAAATTTAAATGCATTTTAAATAAGCTCTGGAAAAACATGTGCCGACAAAGCGGATTAAGGATGCGAAAGACCTATCGTGGTTCATTGATAACATTTGAAAGATGCTAAGAAAGCAAAGGCAGTTGCACTCTCGGTTCAAAAAACGTGAAACAAATCAAATCAGACAAAAGTTAGTAGCGATTCGCGCATCTGTAAGAAGATCGATGCGCAAATCATACAGTAACTATCAGCATCATACATTAGCAAAATATGTTGCCGAGAACCCGAAAAAATTCTGGTCGTATGAAAAATCGATAATTGGATAAAAAGCTTCGATCAAGTCACTCGTTGATCATTCTGGAGTGGTGACAGGACAGCATAATGAAGGACAATGTTTTAAATTTAAGTTTAAGAAATCATTCACGCAGGAGGAACATGCAGACATACCTTCGTTTGATGATCGCATTGACTCCCAAATGGAGGACACAGTAATAGGCATAGCCAGTGTAAAGAAGCAGCTGAGAGAGTTGAAAACAAAAACGTCGCCGCCGGCCGCGGTGGCCGAGGAGACTGAGGCGCTCCAGTCACGGTCTGCACGGCCACTGCGGTCGGGGGTTCGAATCCCCCCTCGGGCATGGATATTTCGCCGTCCTTAGGATTATCTATTCATAAGTAGTTTGTAAGTTTAGGGACTGACGACCCCGTAGTTAAGTCCCATAGACTATACAAACATTTGGACATTTTTGAAAACGTCGCCAGGTCCACATGTGGTACCAATCCAGTTTTACGAAGAGTACTCGCTGGCATTGGCCCCTTACTTGGCTTGCATTTATTGCGAATCTTTGATCCCGTTTATAAGAAAGTCCAAAGAACGGATCCACATAATTACAGACTGATATCATTAACATCAATTTGCTGTAGAACTTTTGAACATATTCTTAGTACTAATAATTCCTTTGAGGCGCAAAAGCTTCAGTCCATGTATCAGCACGGCTTTAGGAAGCAACCATGCCGGCCGCGGTGGCCGAGGGGACTGAAGCGCTCCAGTCACGGTCTGCACGGCCACTACGGTCGGGGTTTTGAATCCCCCCTCGGGCATGGATATTTCTGCCGTCCTTAGTCTTAGCTAGTTCATAAGTAGTTTGTAAGCTTAGGGACTGATGACCCCGTAGTTACGTCCCATAAGTTCTACAAACATTTGAACATTTTTGAAGCACCGATAGTGTGAAACGTAGCTGACCTTTTCATTCTTGACATCTTATGAGGAATGGATGAAGGGCAACAGGCAAATCATACCTTTCTCGATTTTTAAAAGGCGTTCGACACGGTACCGCACTAGAGACTGCTAAGAAAGGTACGAGCATATGGAATAGGTACCAATATATGAGAAACTAATAGCTATTTTGCTGGCTTGGACAATTCCTATTATTCGGAAGGGATCAACAAATCAGAACAGCATTGGACGAAGCCTATAAGTCTAAAAGGAGACTATGTCGAAAATTAAAAATGGTTTTCACCAAACATGTTAGTAGTTTTTCTTTTTAT
The DNA here is from genome assembly GCA_026315105.1 of Locusta migratoria. Lineage (NCBI taxonomy): Eukaryota > Metazoa > Arthropoda > Insecta > Orthoptera > Acrididae > Locusta > Locusta migratoria. The sequence goes on from CM048751.1 coordinate 124,299,264, forward strand.
ACTGACTTTTCAAACTCCCCCTCGTATTGGGCCCTGATGGAACTTTCGTTTTATTAACACCAGTAGGAATTTGTTTTGTCTTTTGATTTCCTGCGTCGTCTCGTCGAAATATTATACCATGACGACATATACCTGTTTCTGAACCTGTAAGACTACCTCGTGTTAATAAATTCGTGTTATGAAACTTGGGTGTTCTTCAATCAGCACAATACGCAAGTAGGTAACTAATCTACATGCAATAAAATGAATCTACCTGTCGGAAATTTCTTTTCAGCATGGGGTACTCAATAATGACAACATTTAAAATATATATTCGGAAAAACATGTGTTACAGGCATCAAAACAATGAAACTAAAATTAAAAAATTGCTGCATTTTTCTTACCTAATATATCCTGCTGTGGCAACCACTTGGATGTCATAACATTACTTGGCATTTCTGGTAGACCGTCCTCATCGACTTTCCACAAAACTTTCTGCTTCAGACGCGAGAAAACTTGAATGAAGGCCTGCTTAGTCTCATTTTTCATGTCCGTACTTTTAACGTTGGTACCAAGACTGAAGTATATAGCTCCGTTGTCCGTGTCATCAAGAAACTTCTGTATCTTCTGCAGAAATACAGTTTTGTGAGATTATCTTTAGAAGTATTTAGTTAGGCACCATACACTAAATGTGCTATGTTACTTTTTAACCTACAATGATGTAAAAAAATAATAATAAAAAAGCTACACAGAAAAGTACTGAATCGAATGAAATAAAAAAGTTTAATGTTGAAGGCACAATTTTCTGGGATGTAAGAACGCTACTGTCAGTGTACAAATAACCATGAACACTAGAAAATCCCGAAGAAGATCATAGCAGAGGATCGAAACGTCGCACGTGTGAAAGAAGATGAAGTAAATATGACGCGCGGAATGTCCTAGAAGATTTTACCTTCAATAAGAACAGTCGCGAAAGCCTTCAGAGTTTCCTTGAACAGACACTATGTGTTTATTTCTATGAAGCTTTTTAGAGGTTTATTTGGATTACTATCGTATGTGCGTATTATGTCACGATTATGCGGTAACCTATGTGACTGAACAGTAGAGTAACTAATGGCTTTGTCACATCTCTGGCTGGAAGAATGAACGACAATGTAAATGTGAGAAGAAAAAGTAAAAATAGAAATACCTCATTGGATAACGGGTACCTTTTTCTATCGCGTTACATTAATTGTGTTTAAGATTGCATCTAATGAGTGCGAAGAACAGACAGAGAAGTAAGACACTGTTTTGGTGAAAGTCTAGAAGCATTGTTTGATTTTTGTTTGCATACTTGAAGTTGTAATTTAAGTGTTGGTCACTTATACTTTTTCTGTCAAATTTACATGCCTTAATACTTCATTAATTTCAGTGATGTATTAAGTAATAGTCACTTTCCACGGTTTTCTGCAGCCATGGAGTAGAATGGTCGAAATAGGACAACATATAAAGAGTCGCGCGGGATACGATAAAATACACCAATTCGAAAGTGTCCAAAACATTTTATAGGTGCAGTCAGCTGCTATTTACAGGCTTGTGGCAAGCAACATGCCAGTTATGTGTTTAATTGCCCCTTTGTATCATCCTGGTTTATTCCTCCCAGTTTCTAAAATTATTTTGTTGAGTGTTTTATTTCAATGTAAAACTCTGATCCACTTGCAATCACACTTATTAAGATACCTGCAATTTAATACGAAAATGTAGACATTTGATACAATCTATCACAAAAAAACTCTTGCATAATATCATTTTTATTCATTTATTTTCCTGTGCTCTTTAATAGATTTTATTATGACTGCAAAGTACATGCATCCCGTAACTCGTGTGCTTAACATTTTAAATTGTAAATTTAGATTACAATAAAAATGACACCAAATTCACATATATCAAAGATTGTTGCTTTATGTAAACAAAGTATATATGTAATAATTGCCTGTCTTGTTTTGACATATAACAATAAAGAAAATGGCTCTGAAAAGAAAGACCTGAAAGTACAAAGGACTATAATATGCCATGAAGAACATGAATATATAGTTTTTAATTATAAAAAGAAAAAAATGTAGGGAATAAACGAAGTGTAAGTAAAATTTGACGATAATAATGCTGCCTAATTCTAAGATAGTAATAAATTTGAAAATTTCAAATATATCTTGTTATGAATTTATAACACCTTTAAAGTGCACAAGAGCGTCAGAACACTCCATTACTGTCATCTTGCGGATATATTTATTATTTTTCTAAATACTATTAAACGTAACATATGTTTGGTAATCATACCGTATACTCTTCTTACTCTCTTGCTGGGCATTAATATGTTAGAAAACGCTGCATGCCAATATGCGATGGTTCACGGTTCCATACCTCCATTTCCATCGGTCACAGAAATAAGGGGTAAAGTGTTTTGGATAGCTCTTGGCCTAATAATCTACATCTTCATACATACTCCGCAATCCACCGTAATGGTACACGGTACCACTACTAGGCACTTCCTTTCCTATTCCACTCCCATATAGAACGAGGAAAAAAAGAATGCCTATATGCCTCCGTACGAGCCCTAATTTCTCTTATCTTGTCTTTGTGATCACTACGAGAAAAGTAAGTAGGCGGAAGCAAGATCGTACTACACTCAGATTCAAATTCTGGCCCTCTAAATTTCCTCAACAGCAGTTCAGGAAAAGAACATCGTCTTTCCACCAGCGATCCCCAATTGAGTTGCCGGAGCATTTCCGTGACACTCGCGCATTGGTCGAACCTACCAGTAACAAACCTAGCTGCTCGCCTCTGAACTGCTTCTATGTCTTCATTTAAACTGATCTGCTGCGGGTCCCAAACACTTAAGCAATACTCAAGACGTGGTCGTACAAGCGTTTTATACGCGGTCTCCTTTACAGGTGAAGTACATCTTCCCAAAATTCTCCCAATAAACCGAAGTCGGCTGTCGGCCTTACTCACAACTGTCCTTACATGTTCGTTCCATTTCATATCGCTCTGCAATGTTGCGCCTAGATATTTGAACGACGTGACAACATCAAGAAGCTTACTACTAATGCTGTATTCGAACATTATGGGATTGTTTTTCCTACTCATGCTCATCAACTTACATTTTTCTACATTGAGAGCTAGCTGCCATTCTTCGCACCAACTAGAAATTTTGTCTAAGTCATCCTGTATGCTGTTACAGTCAGTTACAGACGACACCCTCCCATACACCACAGCATCATCAGCAAACAGCCGCAAATTACAACTTACTCTGTCCATCAGATCATTTATATAGATTGAAGATAATGGCGGTCCTATCACACTCCCCTGGGGCACGCCTGACGATACACTCGTCTCTGATGAACACTCGCCGTCGAGAACAACGTACTGTGTTCTATTACTTAGGAAGTCTTCCTGCCAGTCACAAATCTGTGAACCTATTCCATAAGCTCGTATCTTAGTTAGCAGTCTGCAGTGTGGCACCGCGTGGAACGCCTTTTTGAAGTCGAGAAAAACACAATCCGCCTGTTGCCCTACATCCATGGCTGGCACGATGTCATGTGAGAAAAGGGCAAGCTGAGTTTCACATGTACGATGTTTCCTAAACCTGTGCTGATTCACAAAAATAAGCTTTTCAGTTTCAAGGAAAATTATTATATTCGAACTGAGAATATTCTCCAAAATTCTACATGAAACTGACGTCAACGATATTGGCCTGTAATTATGTGTGTCAGTTCTCTTTCCTTTCTTATAAATGGGAGTCACCTGTGCTTTTTTTCCCAATCAGTAGGAACTTTGCGCTGAATTAAAGATTCGCGATAAATGCAAGCTAAGTAGAGGGCCAATGCCGCAGTATACTCTTTGTAAAACCGAACTGGTATTCCATCCGGACCAGCAGACTTTTTCGTATTTAGCTCTCTCAGCTGCTTCTCTATACCGGGAATACCTATTACTATGTCCTTCATTTCGTAATTAGTACGTTGATAATATGGTGTTACATTTGTGCGATCCTCCTGCGTGAAAGGTTTCTTAAAGGTTAAATTTAGAACTTCAGTTTTCCGTTTGTTTTGGTCTATTACTGCCCCGGAATGATCAACGAGTGTCTGGATTGGGGGCTTTGACCCGCTTATCGATTTTACATAGGACCGGAATTTTTTCGGGTTCTCTGAAAGATCTTTAGGTAAGGTATGGCTGTGTTAATTATTGTATGCTTCGCGCGTCGATCTTTTTATAGACGGACGAATATCTACTAACTTTTGCCTGTCATCATTTGCGTGTTCTTTTTTGAATCGAGAGTGCAACAGTCTTTGCTTTCTCAGCAGGTTTCTAACATTATTATTATACCACGGTGGATCTTTTCCGTCCTTAATCGTCTTTACTGGCACATATTTCTCTAACCCTTTATTTACAATGCACCTAAATTTAGTCCACAATTCGTGTACGTCCATAGTCCCTGAATTAAACGAGGCCCATTCATTTTCTAAGTGCGATCCTAACATTTGTTTATCGGCTCTTTCCAACCAAAACACGCTCCTAGCCTTCTTGATTGGTTTATGAACTTAGATCACCAATGTCGGTATGACGATGTCATGATCACTAATTCCTGTCTCTACACAGACATCATTTGTATACGTATCATTATACAGAACGATGTCAAAATTTAAATATTACACGTGTCCTATGGTCCAGAAAATCGTTTGGTTTTTATACATTACGTGTGATCCAGGGTGGGCAGTCTTCGGCTTGGTTTACACAGGCACCATTCGTCCAAGAGTGGTTCCTAAGAAAATCACGAATAAACATGACTTTTTTGTCTTACAAAAATTTCGATTTGTGAGGATGGCCAATTCTATAAGTTTTATTAATTGAAAATCGTTGGAAAGTTTACCATACGTTGTTAAGAGTATATTCTCATACGGATTTTTCAGTTTTTTAAATATCTTTACCCGTTACCAAACTCAGAGGTTCAATATTATCTCACCAACGTACATGCGCGCGGCCGTTCGCCGTCGGGGGTTCGATTCCCCCCGCAGGCATGAGTGTTTGTGTTTTCCTTAAAATAGTTTAACTTAGTTAAGTAGGTTGTAAGCGGCAGACTAATAATCCAGCAGTTGAGTCCGATTGATTTACAACCATTTTTGAACCAATGCACAATATTACAAACAATGGATTTTAGCTGTTTTTTCCTTATTTATTGGCACCGTGGACCCGACAGATATAAATAACGAACCATAGCAAATGGCTCATATTTTTAACAATATATTCTGCAGACATATATATTTCACTGTAGTGTTTTTAAAGAAAACGCCTTTTGCTACTGCAAATGAAGGGTTTTTGTTTTTATAATTCACCCATACGCGTTGCGCCTTTGTCACAAGGCATCATCAGTGGGTGTCATGAAACATGTAAATATGGGACAAACCACTCCACTTTTGCAGAACATCTGATAGAATATAACCACAAACCCACCATAATAGAAAAAGATACGAATTAGAATAAATAATGAAAAACACCTCCTAACATTACAAGAAAATTATCACATACATAAAACAAAAGCTGAGAAAAAGTTGCTTCTAAATGACCAAATAAACCTGACAAATCAGTCACTGTTGTCACCGATTGACCATATGATAGACACAAATCCCAACACATAATCACAAACCCACAATCTCCCCATCCCCCCTCCCCAACACAAACGTACAGACACTGATACAGACTTCCTGCCCCCCCCCCCCCCACACACACACAAAAAGAAAAAATGACAATTACCAATTAAAAAACACACACAAATACACAGACACACAGATACCTTCTACACACTTTCAATAAAATAGTTGAATTTGAAATAATCTGAGGAAGTTTGCAACACTACAAAACACAGTGGACACAGTATGGCAGCAGATGACAGTGGAACAAGAAAAATACGAAGTTTTTAAAAAAACAGTGGAACCTTTCGACCTGATTTCCAGAAAGAGACTGATATGGAGTAGCAAGTGCTGTTAGTACACCATTATATAGCAAACAACGAACTGTTTTGAATCAGAAACAAAACGTTTTGTACATATGTAAAAAAAAAAAAAAAAACCGTAAGGTTTATGGTGAAACAGAAACATGTAAATATTTCAGGACACCCACTGATGATGGCTTGTGACAAAGGCGAGACGCGTATGGATGAATTACAGAATTAAAAACCCGTCATGTGCAGTAGCAAACGGCAATTTCTCTTAAAAAAGGTATAGTGAAAATATACAGAGTGAGTCACCTAACATTACCGCTGGATATATTTCGTAAACCACATCAAATACTGACGAACCGATTCCACAGACCGAACGTGAGGAGAGGGGCTAGTGTATTGGTTAATACAAACCATAAAACATGCAAGGAGGTATGTTTTTTTTAACACGAACCTCGTTTTTTAAATGGAACCCAGTTAGTTTTCAAAAAATGTTTGTTAACCTTATGGGACGTAACTACGGGGTCATCAGTCCCTTAACTTACAAACTACCTTATACTAAGGCCGGCACAAATATCCATGCCCAAGGGGGGATTCGAACCTCCGACCGTAGTGACCGTGCAGACCGTGACTGGATCGCCTCAGTCCCGGCGGCCACCGCGGCCGGCCCGTTAGTTTTGTTAGCACATCTGAACATATAACAAATACGTAACCAGTTTGCATTGTAAAATGTTAATACATTCGGAGATATTGTGACCTAAAGTTGACGCTTGAGTACCACTCCTCCGCTGTTCGATCGTGTGTATCGGAGAGCACCGATTAAAGTAGGGATCCAAAGGGAACGGTGATGTACCTTAGAAGAGACTGGAACAGCACATTACGTCCACATGCCAACACCTTTATTGGTCTCTTTCACTGGCGCACATGTACATTACCATTAGGGGTGACGTACGCGTACACACGTGGTTTCCGTTTTCAATTACGGAGTGGAATAGTGTCCCGACTAGTCCGGCCAACAGATGTTCAAAGTGGTGCCCATCATTTGCTGCACACAATGGTAATCTATGGCGTAATGAATGTCGTACACGCCGCAGTACATCTGGTGTAATGTCGCCGCAGGCTGCGACAATACGATGTTTCATATCGTCTGGGGTTGTAAGCACATCACGGTACACATTCTCCTTTAACGTACCCCACAGAAAGAAGTCCAGAGGTGTAAGATCAAGAGAACGGGCTGGCCAATTTATGCGTCCTCCACGTCGTATGAAACGCCCGTCGAACATCCTGTCAAGGGTCAGCCTAGTGTTAATTGCGGAATGTGCATGTGCACCATCATGCTGATACCACATATGTCGACGCGTTTCCAGTGGGACATTTTCGAGGAACGTTGGCAGATCATTCTGTAGAAACGCGATGTATGTTGCAGCTGTTTGGGCCCCTGCAATGAAGTGAGGAGGAGTGGTACTCAAGCGTCAACTTTAGGTTACAATATCTCCGGATGTAATTAACATTTTACAATGCAACAAACGGCACTGATAACGTATTTGTTTATATGTTCAGATGTGCTAACAAAACTAACGGGGTTCCATTAAAAAAACAACGTAGGTTTGTGTTGAAAAACATACGTCCGTGCATTTTGTTATGGTTTGTATTAACCAGTTATACTAGCCCGTCTCGTCACGTTCGGTCTGTGGGTCTGTGGAATCGGTTCGTCAGTATTTGATGTGGTTTACGAAATATATCCAGCTGTAATGTTAGGTGACTCACCCTGTATATTATCAGCTGCTGCTTAATTGGCCAATACAAGCGACGTATTCTGCAGACTTTTATCTACAAAAGCCGATTTCAGTTTTCGAACATCTTTAGCCGTTATCAAGATACACTCATGATGCCTTGCCGGCCGCGGTGGCCGAGGGGACTGAGGCGCTCCAGTCACGGTCTGCACCGCCACTACGGTCGGGGGTTCGAATCCCCCCTCGGGCATGGATATTTGTGCCTTCCTTATTATTAGCTAGTTTGTAAGTTTAGAGACTGATGACCCCGTAGTTAAGTCCGATAAGCTATACAACCATTTGAACATTTTTTTGATGCCTTGTGACAAAGGCGAAAAGCGTATGGGTGAATTATAGAAATAAAAACCCTTCATTTGCAGTAGCAAACGGCGTTTTCCCTAAAAACAGAACAGTGAAAATATATATTATGAGCTGCTGCTGAATGGCCAATACAAACAACGTATTCTGCAGACTTTTATCTAGAAAAGCCGTTTTTCAGTTTCCGAACATCTTAAGCCGTTATCAAGATACACTAGAAAAAGAATCACTTCTGGGTATCAGAAGTGTTAGCTGCGTAGAGAGACTTTACCTCTGGCAGAGCCTTAGGCGGCTTTATGTGCATCCCTCCGTACCCGACGACATTGGGCAGCATCGGCCTCGGGCGGTTGAAGCTGGGGTGCCTGTTGAGCATGACCAGCGCGGTGGTTCTCTCGAGATCTGCCAGAGGCGGCGCCCCCGGCACGTGGCTTCGCACGACGGCGTCGACGGCGGGCAGGTAGACGAGGCGGCGGTAGGCCCCCACCAGGAGGCCATAGGCGGTGTTGAGCGCGCGCTCCAGCACGCCGTCCAGCCGGCCGAAGTCGAGGAACGGGTCCGTGACGTAGGCGGGCGGCCGCGCGTTGCCCACCATGTGGTCCATCCAGGGCGCGCCCTCGAACGCGCAGGTGCCCGCCACCGGCGCGCCGAACCTGTGCTAGGGATGGCGGTTATCGCCGAAACAACCGGTGTTCGGTTATACCGGTTCTTTTCATCTGCAGATTAACCGCACTGTAAAAATTGCTCAAGATAGCCGTTTTTTTTTTAAATAACCGGTTTTCGGTTTTATTCGGTAGAGTTTGAACGAAACATATTTTGCGGCCGAAACAGAAACCGTTATCGTCGGTTCTTCTAGTTTCGGCCGAAATCGAAAGTTACGAAATTTAGGTAAATTTACGTTATACGACAAATCACTAGTCTTTTCATATTTTGCAAGATCCCCTCCCAATACTACGCCTTCTTGAGTGTGTGTAAGCCTAGCTAGGACTCCGTAGAAGACGATATACGAAGCATACGGTGTTCGGTTATACCGGTTCTTTTCATCTGCAGTTTAACCGCACCGTAAAAATTGCTCAAGATAACCGGTTTTTTTAAATAACCGGCTTTCGGTTTTTATTGCTATTATTTCCAGTCCAGTTCGAACGAAACATATTTTGCGGCCGAAACAGAAATCGTAATCGTCGGTTCTTCTAGTTTCGGCCGAAATCAAAACTTACGAAATTTAGGTAAATTTACGTTATACGACAAATCACCAGTCTTTTCATATTTTGCAAGATCCCCTCCCAATACTACGTCTTCTTGAGTGTGTGTAAGCCTATGCTAGGAGTCCGTAGAAGGCGATATACGAAGCATACGGTGTTCGGTTATACCGGTTCTTTTCATCTGCAGTTTAACCGCACCGTAAAAATTGCTCAAGATAACCGGTTTTTTTAAATAACCGGCTTTCGGTTTTTATTGCTATTATTTCCAGTCCAGTTCGAACGAAACATATTTTGCGGCCGAAACAGAAATCGTAATCGTCGGTTCTTCTAGTTTCGGCCGAAATCAAAACTTACGAAATTTAGGTAAATTTACGTTATACGACAAATCACCAGTCTTTTCATATTTTGCAAGATCCCCTCCCAATACTACGTCTTCTTGAGTGTGTGTAAGCCTATGCTAGGAGTCCGTAGAAGGCGATATACGAAGCATACGGTGTTCGGTTATACCGGTTCTTTTCATCTGCAGTTTAACCGCACCGTAAAAATTGCTCAAGATAACCGGTTTTTTAAATAACCGGTTTTCGGTTTTTATTGCTATTACTAGCTTATATGCCCGTGCTTCGCAACGGTTGTTAACGAAGGGCCTATGTATATCGTGGTTTTTTAGGGTTTCGGACCTAGGTCAGCAAAAACAAAATCCTTGTTGGATCGCTCTGTCAATAAACTCAGTTCTCTCAGCCAAAATGTCGAAAACCATGAATACTCATGAAGTTTTTCACAAAAAGTGAAATTAAAGTAACGACGTAAAATCAATGTTAGGTTGTGTTCATCAAGTTAAGACTGCAGTGTGTAATTGTATGTTTGGCGTGAACTTCTGTGAACACTACTATCTATGAGATGAGAAATAGTAATAATGCGTCGTTATTCTCAATTTTGTTACACATTGCAACAGCAGCTCCGAAAGCGGCTCGCAAATTACATTTCTGAAAACGATATTGGATCAGTCCGAATATTGATTTCTAACAGTTTTCACAAATATCTTGTTGAATAGGAATTTGAAATGAATTGTAAGACTATGTGAATCATGAGACTCTATACAAAAGAGTTTCGCGTGAAAGTGCTGGTCATAATGAGATGTGACAACAACGGATGTATCTGATTCGGTAAAATTTTACTTTCTATCCTAGCGGCCTCGTGTTTTTATGTTGGCAACATCAATAACACGATATAAAATCGTTGAAAAGATGATCAAACCACTTAGAGTGTAGATAAATACTGCTGTTCTTGCTGTATGCTTGATTTCACGACAAAATATTTGCGTGTCACGCGATTGGCTTATGAGGATGTCACATGATTCTCGTTATTCAACATCTATTGCCAACATTATCACAGGAGGCCGCCGGGATATGAGTAGGACTACGTCGCATAATTTTTCTTGACCCATCTGTCAAACGATAACACCTTTCACAGCAGAGAGTGTCGCGTCTATATGTATCAGAGATCACTGATTAGCACAGACCAGTGAGCTTACTGGCACAGGCATATCAATATCTATGGCCTAAGGGACATTCATTAATGTATGTCTGTGTTTCCACCACGCTTCCACGACAGTGATCAATGTTCCACGAGTATTTTTATCTTTGAGTCTATCTGGATTTTTATCTTTGTTTTGTGTGTTTGTTCATAGTCGGTAATGTGTGGTTGACGGAAACATGTGATCTATTTAAAAAATTGCATATTTGATATTCCTCGTCGTTATTAAAGTCTGAAAGGACCACATTGTCTGACGATTGAAAGAATAAACAGATTTTGACTCGTACCGTAAAGTTCGTAAGTCACAGAGTATATAGCTTTTCCTAAGAGTATTTATTGCATATTTTGCGAATTTTTGCTAGTCATACTCACCCACTGCCACGCACCGCAACCAAACTCCCTTACTAAGATAATTAGACCAAGGGCTATCTACCACCACAACCACGAGTGGGTGGCAGTATGTAGTCATGGAGAAAAGTCTGTCAGCACGTACACACACAAGCCTTTTATATATAGATATAGATTTCCAGTAGAGTTCGAACGAAACATATTTTGCGGCCGAAACAGAAACCGTTATCGTCGGTTCTTCTAGTTTCGGCTGAAATCGAAACTTACGAAATTTAGGTAAATTTACGTTATACGACAAAACACTAGTCTTTTCATATTTTGCAAGATCCCCTCCCAATACTACGCCTTCTTGAGTGTGTGTAAGCCTAGCTACGAGTCCGTAGAAGACGATATACGAAGCATACAGATTTACTTGCCTAGTATTTCCATCCGGCAATTGCGAATATTTAGCCGAACACTCCGTAAGTTGGACTTGTGAGCCAGCGCCTACGAATATCTCGTTATACACGCACCATATATAAGTTATAGTCAGTAAATAAACTTCAATCAGTGCTGCAGAAGTATTTCGAAAAATAAAGTCACAGTTCCGACTAACAGTATGATCGTATGATGGGTGTGAGTTCTTATGAAACCTAAATGCTTACGTCATCGGTCCCTACACTTACAAACTATTTAATCCAACTTAAACTAACTTACGCTAAAGACAACATACACATCCATGACCGAGGGAGGAGGGAGGACTCGAACCTCCGTCTAGAGCAGCCGCGCAGTCCGTGACATGGAGCCTCAGACCGCACGGCCACTTCGCGATGCACCACATGATCAATGTTATCTAAACCCATATTGGTTATTAAAAAGACCCTCGCTTTCAAGGAATCACACTAATACAACTTGTTAGCATAACAATATGATAAAACATTAAAAGTTAGTATTCCAAGTTTAGAGTACATCACTCACAAAATAGGTATATGAAATCGAATTTACCTTCTCTTCCAAGGAATATTTTGGATGCTTTCTCATTAAATGACACGGCATGTTTGTAGTACCTCCACCCGTTTTCAGCTTTTTAAAGCAAATGGAGCATTGTATCTCCCTGCTCCCGTATTTCGTAAAGTACTTCCATACTCGGTATGGTGCTATTTAAGACACAACCGATATCTGGCGACGACAGCAAGGAACTGCTGCATGACCAGACGGGGGGGGGGGGGGGGGGGGGGGCAAGTCTTGTACACTGCCGGTGCACGCGCGTCGCCTAATAGGTACGCCACACGGCAACAGGTGCATCGATGCCTCAGTAGCTGCACCAGTTCTTAAGTTCTTATGCCACGCGTTTGTTGCGCGTTTCTGACTGCCGGGATTGTTCTTAAATTACCACTGATCCCTTTTCTTAGTTTCTGCGATGACCTAATATTTCACAGCAGTGGAAATTTTAGGAATAGCCCTAAATATTAGTGTCTACTAGTCTTCATTTTTTAAAAATTATTTACAAAAAACACATTTCGAACCACTACTACAGGAAGTAGTCGTACCGGTTTGTTTTTACCCGGTTCTTGGCAATAACTAAAAGAAACCGGTTACAACCGACACCAAATAAATACCGAAAAAAACCGGTTATTCAAAACAAAAATACCGGCTCTCGTACTTCGTAAACTACTTTCATACTCGGTATGGTGCTATTTAAGACACAACCGATGTCTGGCGACGACAGCAAGGAACTGCCGCATGACCAGACGGGGCCAAGTCTTGTACACTACCGGTGCACGCGCGTCGTCTAATAGGCCACGCCACACGGCAACATGTGCATCGATGCCTCAGTAGCTGCACCAGTTGTTGTTGTTTGTATAGTCTATGGGACTTAACTACGGGGTTATCAGTCCCTAAACTTTACTTACGAACTACTTACGAACTAGGACGGCACAAATATCCATGCCCGAGGGGGGATTCGAACCCCCGACCGTAGTGGCCGTGCAGACCGTGACTGGATCGCCTTAGTCTCCTCGGCCACCGCGGCCGGCAGCTGCACCAGTTCTTAAGTTCTTATGCCACGCGTTTGTTGCGCGTTTCTGACTGCCGGGATTGTTCTTAAATTACCACTGATCGCTTTTCTTTGTTTCTGCGATGACCTAATATTTCACAGCAGTGGAAATTTTAGGAATAGCCCTAAATATTAGTGTCTACTAGTCTTCATTTTTTTTAAATTATTTACAAAAAACACATTTCGAACCACTACTACAGGAAGTAGTCGTACCGGTTTGTTTTTACCCGGTTCTTGGCAATAACTAAAAGAAACCGGTTACAACCGACACCAGATAAATAGCGAAAAAACCGGTTATTCAAAACTAAAATACCGGTATCGGTTTTAACCGGTCGGTTTTTGCCATCCCTAACCTGTGCGCCAGCGCCAGCAGGCAGTCGTTGAAGAACAGCTCCGTCAGCAGTAGGTCGAAGCGCTCGCCGCGAGCCGCCAGCAGGCGCCGCACCTCGGGCTCCTCCAGCAGCCGAGGGCACGACCGCTCGCCGTAGCGCATCAGGCGCCACATGATGCCCAGCTTGTCCGCGCCGAAGGAGAACACGTCCATGTAGGTGCCTGCAACCAATGGAAAAACTGAAACTTCTTGGCAGATTGCCCCAGGGGAGTGTGATAGGACCGCTATTATTTTCTATCTATATAAATGATCTGATGGACAGAGTAAGTTGTAATATGCGGCTGTTTGCTGATGATGCTGTGGTGTATGGGAGGGTGTCGTCTGTAACTGTAATAGCATACAGGATGACTTAGACAAAATTTCTCGTTGGTGCGAAGAATGGCAGCTAGCTCTCAATGTGGAAAAATGTAAGGTGATGCGTATGAGTAGAAAAAACAATCCCATAATGTTAGAATACAGCATTAGTAGTGAGCTTCTTGATGCTGTCGCGTCGTTTAAATATCTAGGCGTAACATTGCAGAGCTATATGAAATGGAACGAGCATGTAAGGACAGTTGTGAGTAGGGCTGACAGCCGACTTCGGTTTATTGGGAGAATTTTGGGAAGATGTACTTCACCTGTAAAGGAGACCGCGTATAAAACGCTTGTACGACCACGTCTTGAGTATTGCTCAAGTGTTTGGGACCTGCAGCAGATCAGTTTAAAGGAAGACATAGAAGCGGTTCAGAGGCGAGCAGCTAGATTTGTTACCGGTAGGTTCGACCAATGCGCGAGTGTCACGGAAATGCTCCGGCAACTCAATTGGGGATCGCTGGAAGAAAGACGACGTTCTTTTCGCGAAATTCTGTTAATTAATTTAGAGGGCCGGAGTTTGAAGCTGAGTGTAGTACGATCTTGCTGCCGCCTACTTACATTTCGCGTAAAGATCACAAAGACAAGATAAGAGAAATTAGGGCTCGTACGGAGGCATATAGGCATTCTTTTTTTCCGCGTTCAATTTGGAAGTGGACTAGGAAAGGAAATGCCTAGTAGTGGTACAGTGTACTCTCCGCCACGCACCTTACGGTGAATTGCGGAGTATGTATGTAGATGTAGATGTAGATGTGTGCCGGAACGGGGACTCGAACCTGGGAGCTTTGCCCTTCGCGGGCAAGCGCTCTACCGACTGAGCTATCCCGACACGACTCACGATGCTTCCCCACAACTTCACTTCCGCCAGTACCTCGCCTCCTACTTAGGCTGTGGCTAAGCCGTGTCTCCAACATATCCTTTCCTCCAGGAGTGCTAAAGTTTTGCAGGAGAGCTTCTGTGAAGTTTGGAAAGTAGGAGGCGAGGTACTGGCGGAAGTAAAGTTGTGAGGCGGCATCGTGAGTCGTGTCGGGATAGCTCAGTAGAGCGCTTGCCTGCGAAAGGCAAAGGTCCCAGGCTCGAGTCCCGGTTCCGATACACAATTTTAATTTGCCAGTAAGTTTCATATCAGCGCACACTCCGCTGCAGAGTGAAAGTTTCATTCTGGAAACATCCCTTAGGCTGTGGCTAAGCCATGTCTCCACCATATCCTTTCCTCCAGGAATGCTAGTCTTGCAAGTTTCGCAGGAGAGCTTCTGTGAAGTTTGGAAAGTAGGAGGCGAGGTAATGGCGGAAGTGAAGTTGTGGGGCGGCAGCGTGAGTCGTGTCGGAATAGCTCAGTCGGTAGAGCGCTTGCCCGCGAAAGGCAAAGATCCTAGGTTCGAGTCCCGGTTCCGACACACAATTTTAATCTGCCACGAAGTTTCATATCAGCTCACACTCTGCTGCAGAGTGAAACTTTCATAATGGAAAAACTGATGGAATACGACCTTGGGGAAGATAAGATTTAGGAGAAATGTAGGAACACGCGAGGCAGTACGTTACGAATTATCTTAGATGTTCTTGATATGGTCTTCAGTCCGGAGACTGGTTTGATGCAGCTCTCCACCCTACTATACCCTGAACAAGCCTCTTCATCTTCTCATAAGAACGGCTACCCACATCCATTAGAATCTGCTTACTATATGCGTCTCTTCGTCTCCCTCTGCGATTTTTTCGCCACTCACTTCCCTCCAATGCTGAATTTACGATTCCTCCATGTCTAACAAGGGAACATCATCAATTCGACCTCATATTTTATTGAGAAAAAAAAAATACATGAGCTAGATATCAACCCCAGAAATCAATATCACGTGCAAATTTGGGTCAAAGTACAGCTTTTAAACATCAAAGCAGCTTTCAGCATCACTGACTACCTCAATTCCACGCCCAAGCCTCGTCGAATGTCACGGTGGTGAAATGGCAGCGTCGTTATCGTCGACGTCATCCTCTTGTGAATCTGCACCGAAAGTCAACCCGCTATTTTCTTCTATACCCAGGACCTCTACATCAGTGGAATTGTGTATGGTATTTGCAACGCAGTTGAAAGATATAAGGAGAAGCATAAAGAAAGCGCTATGTATTTTCCTTTGCCGTGTATAGTACATATAATAACTGCAAAAAATCATGCTTACCGGTGACGACATTAAAGAGCTATAATTCTTTGACATTTAATCGCTGCAGATTAGTCATCATTCCATACTACTCCTGGAGGTGTCGCCTGTGGGTTAAGTTAATCGTGAACACAAACCTCTTAGTAGACTCTGCTCACAGTACTAGTCGTTCGGACATTAAGCGGCCGCAGTGAAGCGGGCCGAGTGAGGAACAACCTAGGCGCGCGAATGTTTAAAACCTGTACTTTGAGGAGGCCGTACCTGCGTAGAATCTCAATAATGGCCCAAATTTTTACGTGATATCGATTACTGTGGTTGATATCTAAATCATGTATTTTTTTCTCACGAAAATATAAGGTCGAGTCGATGATGTTCCCTTGTTAGAATGTGCCCTACCAATCGATCCCTTATTTTAGTCTAGGTATTCCAAAAATTCCTTTTCTCCCCAATTCTGTTCAGTACCTCTTCATTAGTTACGTCATGTACCCACCTAATCTTCAGCATTCTTCTGTAGCACCACATTTCAAAAGCCTCTATTCTCTTCCTATCCGCACTGTTTATCGTCAATGTTTCACTCCCGTACAAGGCAACATTCCACACAAATGCCTTCAAAAAAGACTTTCTTACACTTACATTTATATTCGATGTTAACAAATTTCTCTTTTTCTAAAACGCTTTTCTCCCCATTGCCATTCTGCATTTTAATTCTCTGCACTTCGACCGTCATATGATATCTTACACCCAAATAACAAAATTCAAATTCAAAATGTTCAAATGTTTGTAAAGCGTTTGGGACTTAACTGCGGAGTCATCAGTCCCTAAACTTACAAACTACTTCTGAACTAACCTTTACTAAAGACAGCAAAAACATCTCCAACGGGGAACGACCTTGGGCATCGTAGCCTCAATGTGCTCGCCCGCTCCACCGC
Source organism: Locusta migratoria (assembly GCA_026315105.1). Taxonomy (NCBI): domain Eukaryota; kingdom Metazoa; phylum Arthropoda; class Insecta; order Orthoptera; family Acrididae; genus Locusta; species Locusta migratoria. The sequence continues at coordinate 124,316,240 of CM048751.1, forward strand.
TCCACTCTGCTACCACCTTTATTGTTTTGTTACCTAATCTAATTCCTTCAGCATCGTCTCATTTTCTAAGACTGCATTCCATTACCTTTCTTTTGCTCTTGTTAATGTTCATTTTATACACTCTCTTCAGCACACTGTCCATTCCATTCAACTGCTCTTCCAGGTCCTTGGCCGTCTCTGACAGAATTACAATGTCATCAGCAAAACGCAATGTTTTTATTTCTTCGCCCTGAACTTTAATCCCTGTTCCGAATTTTTTCTTGCTTTCCTTCGCAGCTTGCTCGATGTACAAATTGAATAACATTCGAGAAAGGCTACAATCCTGTCTTACTCCCTTCCCTACCAATGCTTCCCTTTCATGTCCTTCGACTCTAATTACTGCGGTCTGGCTTTTGTACAAGTTGTAAATAACCCTCCTTTCCGTGTATTTTACACCTGCAGAATTTGAAAGAGTGTATTCTAGTCAACATAACCAAAAGCTTTCTCCAAATCTACGAAAGCTAAAAATATAGTTAACCCCTGGGACTGTTAAAAATTCTTTACAAGAACTCACGACCTGTTTCGCAAATTAAATTTCCATTATCAGGTGCTTATATCTTTCAGATCTTAAGCATATGTTAGTTTGACTCTATACTAGCTGATCCCCATTATTATTCTAGAGTTGTAACCAACTTGCCTATAAAACCACCTATAAAATCTCTTTCTTCAAAAAGTGGGGCGCCGTCAACATGTATTAAAAACTGAATAAAATCCCATACTTGAAACAGTAAATTTTCATCAGCCAATGGCCTACCTCTGATATAAAACACTAAAAATGGTATTCAGCAGAAAGCCGCGTCAGGGGGTAAAAGCCGCGTCAGGCGGTCGCAGCCGTGTGTTATTAACAAAATGAATCAATTCGACTGTGGTTGCCCGATGAATTTAGCATTGTGTTCTAAAAATATAGGTTTGCCTTTCCTTAATATATCTTCTAGGACAAGTCTTAAAGTCAGTATTGCCACCCGTGTTCCTATGTTCCTCCAGAATCCAAACTGATCTCCAAGGTCTGCTTCTATTAGCTTTTCCATTCTCCTGTAAATAATTCATCTTAAAATTTTGCAACCAGTAGTTATGAAACTGATGGTTTTGTAATTTTCACACCTGTCTGTGTCTGATTTCCTTGGAATGGGGATTATTACATTATTACATATTATTGCATTATTATCTTAGGAGATAGGCAAAGTAAATGCAAACCCACGATTTTAGTCCCCAACATACCTGGTTGTCGTACTGGATATATTACTGACATAAATTGTGAAAAGGCATTCCAAAACGTTGCTGCCAGGAACAATATCTTAAGGAAACTGACGAACAGTAAATGGGGAGCAGACCGACTGTATCACGAACAAATGCTGAAGCACTCTGCTTTTCCACGGCAGAATATGCATGCCCTGTATTGTGCCGATCCACACATGCAAAAAAGTCACTACAGTCCTAAATGAAACATGCAGGGTACCAACAGGATGCATGACACCCGCACCACTTGTAAAAGTATATAAAACAGATGGATTCTCATCTCCTGCATACCGAAGAACTGCATACGAACACACAGAAAAATTCTGACTTTCGGCAAGCGCCACCCACTGCATGGTCCTTCATGCGAACGCACCAGACTTAAATCCCACAAGAGACTCCAGGCTAGTAACCTGAATGAATCCCCGAAGGACTACCCTGCTTCACGAGAAATGCCCAGGGGCAGTACAATAAGCTGGAAGATCTGGAGAACACTGAATCATCTCAGAACATGTACAGCACCAGTCAAAGCAAATCTAGTCAAAAGGAGTTTCAAAGAAGGAGACAACAAATGCGACTGCAGTGAATTTCAAGATATGGAACATCTTCCTCCGGGTTTCCGTATGCCCACGAGGTGTACCCATGATGAACTATGGCTTGGGACTCGGCTCGATATTAGGGTGAAAGACTTCGAAACAAATTTCAGGACTCGTAAAAGTAAAGTAAGCATTTGCAGGTCTGAAGAAAACTTTTGGCAATGTTGAATGGCATACACTCTTTCAAAATCTGAAGGTAGCTGGGGAAAAATACAGGGAGCGAAGAGTTATATTCAACTTGTACAAAAACCGGAGCAGTTATCAGAGTCGAACGACATGAAAGGATCGCAGTGGTTGCGAAAAGAGAAAGACAAGGTTGCAGCGTTTCCCGGATGTTGTTCAATCTGTCCACTGAGCAAGCTGAAAATGAATTAAAGGAGAAATAGAGGAAGGAATCAAAGTACAGAAAAATAAATAAAAACTTTGCGTTTTGCTGATGACATAGTAATTATGTCAGAGTCAGCAAAGGACCTGGAAGAGCAATTAAATGGAACGTACGTGTCTAAAAAGGAAGGTGTAAGATCAACATTAACAAGAGTAGAACAAGGGTTATGGAAACTAGTGTCAGGAAATCAGAAATATATAAAATTATTACATATAAATTAGAAATGTTTTCGTAACAAATCCTAACAGAGTCAGGTATATAAGTATATTGTAGTCCCGGTTTTTGTTTACAAAATTTACAATGGACAATTTATGAAAATAAAAAAAAAATACTTTGAGGTAAGCAGACCATGACAAATCGTTAAGCGGATTACAAAAGACATCAGGAAATGTTGGTGAAAAAATCTGTTAACAAAAATGGATTATTGCACAATATTGTTACAAGGTTTTTTACGAACAGAAATAAGTTAACAAAATGATCTAGAAAGCAATGTTGTTATGACAAAATGTTATTGTAGTGTGTAAATAGTGTAAATATATTTTAAGTTGTGCAAAGTTATAGCCTCATTGCATATGAAATTGTAGTGGTAATCAGATCTTCACTTATCAAAATAGTCTGATTTCTAGGGGTCACACTCATTTTTTTCCATTATTGTACTTTCACACCGACATAATACATGGCAGTAGGCTGGCAGCAGCATTAAGTCCTGCTCTTCAGCCGAGAGACAATATACAATGAACGAGAAGATTGAAAGACACATGCATGAAGTTCAAAACAATGGAGATGTAGAACATGGACAAGGCAATAATTATTACGACAATACAGATAGGACAGATGATAAAAATACACATAGTCAGTAAAAACAGTGATCCACAGTGGTGTGAAAATCATAAATTATGACACTAAAAAAATGACGAGACAAAGAACACTGAAAATGTTACTGTGCGACACTTGTCTGGAGGCGGCGGCTGCAGATGAAAAGCACACACTGACACACTTGGTACATTAGCACAATACTGGACGAAGCACTACCCGCAGGGTAGGGAGGGGGAAATGGGAATCGCGGGGTAGGGGGTGGGAAAGAGGGCAGAAAGGAAGCGTAGGGACTCCGGCAGGAGGAGGAATAACCAAGTGGTGGAAGGGTAGTGGAGGGGGAGGGAAGAGGGGGCACTTCACCCATGGGAAGAGGGATCAGTGTTGGTAGGATGGGTATATGCCAGGACGGAGGGCGTCATCTGGGAGGGGGAGGTGGCGGAATTTACCTTGGGAGAGGATGTGGAGAGTGGAGGTGAAGGGAGGGAGGGATACAGTGGTGAAGGCATGGCAGAGGCCCAGGATAGGAAAGGACGGGGTATTCTATGGGGTGACAAAGGAAGGGCGGTGGGTGAGGAAGGGAGCAATAAGGTTGACATAATTAATGGGAAGGTTCTAGAACTGAGGGTTGAAGAGGAGACTGGAATGCCATACATGGTTTGTTTAGTTCTCCTTATCGCCATGTGTTTTGTCCTTCCCAGCCTATCTTTCAGGAAAGGTTCTGCTTAGGACACATTGGATGTGTGGTCAGCTAAAACAGCTATACTATTCATTTACCAATATGTACAAATATACTCAACTTCTAAACATATGTCTATCTCTTCCCACGGTGGAATATTCTTCCTCGATGCTATCTGCGCTAAGTCCTAGTGACTGCCTATTTTGGAGCCAAGTTCAGATGGGCCCATCCAGACGCATGTCGGTCTAGATATAGCAGATTGTAGAAGGCGCGCTTCTCGGTTTCTCCCTCCAGGAGGCGCGGCGCCGGCGTGTGATTGGCTGCAGGTCATCCGCTGCCTTGTTCACGATCTTTCTCGTGTGTATGGCGTGTGGCACTGACTTTACGCTACAAGATGGTCGTAGGCTTTCTTGATATCGAGGGAGACGAAGATAGCAGAGCAACGGGAGTTTAGCTGGATGGAGAGGAGGTGAGTGATGCAAAAGACCTGATCATCTGCAGAGAAGGAAGTTCGGAAGCCACACTGGGAGAGGGAAAGGAACTGGTGTTAGTGGAGATGGAGATGGATGAGGCAGGGGAGGATGGTTTCCAAGACCTTGCTGAACAAGGAGGTAAGACTGATGGGATGGTAGGATGAGGCCTGGGATTGGGGTTTGTGGGAATTGGAGAACATGAGGATCTTGAAGGTTTTCTTCAGGTGTAAAGGATAAGATTGTGGAGGGAGGCCAGAGCGGCATGGAAAGATAGAGGGCAGGCCTGAAGGTGGCTGTAGGTCAGCTGTAGGGGGTGTTTAATGTGAAGAGTGTTGATAATGTCAGGGGCAGTGATGGGCTTGTTTAATTCTGAGGGGAGGGGGGTATGTGGTCCAAGTCCTGGAAACTGGGTTTTGAGTGGGATAGAGGAGGTGGCAGTGAGTTCATGGACAGTGTGGAAGAGGGAGTAGTCAGAGATTGTCAGGAATGGAAAAGACTTCGGAGATGTAGGAGGCAAAGTGTTCCAATTTACTGCCATTGTCAGGAAAGGAACGATCGTTATGGAGAAGTGGGTAATGGGGCACAGAGTGATTGCCAGTAAGGCGGTGGAAGGCATGCCAGTGCTTGGAAGAGTTGATGAGGAACATAGAATTAAGACGATTGCATGTCTGGCGTCAGTCCCGGCGTTTTTTCGCGGACAAGAGATTTCTAATATGTCGTTGGAGTTGACACTGGTGCATGAGAGTATCTCGGTCATGGGTTCAGAGGTAGGAGCCGTATAGTCGACGGCATTCACGCAGGAGGAGGATGGCCTGTAGAGGGAGAGTGGGACTGTGAGGATCGACTGCTTGAGTGGGGATGTGAGCTTGGCCTGCGTCAGAAACGGTCTGGTGTAGGAACGAGGCAGCATGGTCTATGTTGGTGGGTGTGTGTGGAGTGGGAGGGGGTGGTTGTCGACCGAGGTATCTATGGATCGAAGGTAGGCATCTCAGTCAGCACGGGAGAGTAGTTGCGGACTAGTTTAGGAGGGGGCCTAGGATGGGGAGTGCAGGCAGGATGGAGTCGGTGGTCAAAGGTGAGCAGGATAGGGGTTTAGTCACAGCCTATTAGGTCAAGGACTTCCACCGTGAGGTTCCAAGGAGGTTGGAGTTGGGGTTGGGTTGTTTGGTTGGGATAGGTGGACTAAACTACAGAGGTTATCAGTCCCCCAGTGTGGAGGGGAAGGAGTGAGGATAGGAAAGGAGGGGAGGGGAAAGGAAATGCAGTATGGGAAGTAAAGAAGGAAGGAAGACTGCATTAGCTTGGGGCCCCATTCTCGCCACACACATACACACGAAAGAACCGTGAACCCACTGTGGGACCAAGGAGGAGGTTGGAAGACACCAGGACGACGACAGGGGTGGTGTTGCTTTCAGGGTGGGTGAGTTGGGTAGGATGTAACCCCAGAGCGAGGTGGTGACGAACTGACGCCACCGCCAGAATTCGGCAGGCTGACAGCTGCTTTTGAAGCTGGTTTACAGGAATGATGACAGTGCACAAGGGTCTCTGCAAAAATCAGAACACTGAATGGTTAAAAAAAAAAAAAAAAAAAAAAAGCATTTGTCCAATGAATGCTGTGGGTCTGGAGGAAACGAATCGAACTTTCAAAAAGACAGATATCTTTGGTGTGGAACCTGTTAGAGGAAGGAAAGGAAATGTTTCGACGTCAGTGGAAGAAATGACCAGAGCAGTTCAGGTGTGCACAAACGTCTAGGGCACAGGGCATTGCCCAACCATTGGACAAACCTGTGAACATGTAGCTTAAAAGTCTACAAACTTCTTTGCTATCCATTCAGAATTACCCATGTGCATGAGTTGCTTTCTCTTACTGCCAGCAAGAGACTTTTGTTTTAGTTTATCCTTGCTCGCACCGAAGTGGACGATGAATGGCCGTGGAAGATTTTGTGGACAGATGAAGCCCACTTCCATTTGACAGGAAGTGTCAATACACAGAATTGTCGACTATGGACAAAAGAAAATGCACACGCATATCAACCAGTACCGCTTCATCCTGAACTGGTCACTGTGTCGTGCGGGTTTAAGGTATCATTTATGTCGCATCATAGGGACAATTTTTTTTTTCGAATAAATAGGTGCTTACTGTCCTGTTTGCCGTCTCTGGTAAGCTTTCTGCCTTTCGCGCAACAACGTCATTTCAGGTCCCCAACGACGTGGATGTGTGGGATCATTATCACGCAAGATGGTGCATCTCCGTAAGTTGAAAATCCAGTTAAGCCATTTCCCTACGGCCAGGCCGTCCCGATCACCTGATCTTAATCCGTGAGACTTTTGGCTGTGGGGCTATCTGAAAGATGTTGTGTTCACTGTTCCGATTGCGGACGTAGCTGCACTGAATGCAAGCATTGCGCAACACATTCTGAACGTGATCGCGGAAACACTTCAAGCCGGCCGCGGTGGCCGAGGGGACTGCGACGCGCCAGTCACGGTCTGCATAGCCACTAAGGCCGGGGGTTCGAATCCCCCCTCGGGCATGGATATTTGTGCCGTCCTTCGTGTAAGCTAGTTCGTAAGTAGTTTGTAAGTTTAGGGACTGATGACCCCGTAGTTAAAGTCCCATAAGCTATACAAACATTTGAAACATTTTTGAAACACTTCAAACAGAACACAAAAAGCATCAAATTTCTACATGCAAGTTCGGAATCTACTCTGGGACAAAAAAAGTACCCCAGGAAGCAAAGTTAACTTACCTTACTCCAATCCTTAAATATGACATGAAAACTTTTACATTGTTAAAAAAAGATTACAGCAGAATCTAAGCAAGAGAAATGAGGTTTATCAGGACTATGAATCAAAGTACCAGGAGAGACAAGATCAGGAATTAGGTACACAGAGAAACAGCTGGTATTAGTGTTCCTATTGCGAACATCTTGGGGAAACGAAGACTGTTGTGGCATGGCCCTGTAATGAGAATGGATTGCACAAGAATAGCTAAAAAATACTTCGGAATGGAAGTGGGAAGAAGAAGACCAAGAGGTTTCCACTTGTTGCAGAAAACGGTGGACAGCATATGGAAGAAGTTTTGCGCCAGTCATACGGAAATTAAAAATCCGATTTTATTTTGATTGATACTTTTTATGCGGTTTTTGGCCTCAGGAGAGTTTAAAACCGGTTTTTCCTATCCTTTGTGCTTCTACATTGCCATGGTGGGTGGGCTTACGTAACTAACAGTATCATAATTGTACACCCATGCACGATAAGTAGTGTAGCTTGTTTAAACGTCTTACACCTTAGGCATTGTCGTATGATTCATTTGTAGTCGACCACTATTACATTGTGATGCTTACAGCGCCATCTATTGATCAAGTTTGACACTATATTTTTCTAGAATACTTTTTCACGCTCCTCCGATAATATTCCGTAGAAATTTAACGTCACTGTAACTAGAGGTGTTACTTTTACAGCGTTCAGAAAATTTAATTATAATCACCGTGTACTTTCATCTCGGTATTGAGGAAGCACGATTCCTGGAGCACACTTGACATTCGAGCAACGATAATGTATTGTGAAGTGGTTTATCAAGTTTGATAATACCGGCGAAAGTTTGAAACAGAATCGCCAACCCGCCTAACAATTAAACGCATAATTGACAAGTTTGACTTGCTTGGAACGATTTTTGATATTCACAAAGGAGGATCAGGAATCCATCGTACAGCTAAAAGTCCTGCTTAATCAGTTCTCGCGTTGGAAACGTTTGTTAATTCTCTACAGAAGTCTGCTGCGAAATGTGCATATGGAATGAGAGTCAGCAGTACAAGCTTACGAAGAATCCTGAGAGCTTCAAAGTGTAAAGTTCACATTCCACGATTACTGAAAGCGATTAATGATGACGATCCTGATCGCCGAATACAATTTTGCGAATGGTACCAGCAAATGATAACTAATGACGAACAATTTGTGACGAAGGTGGTATGGAGTAACGAGGCAAAATTTAAACTTAATGAAACCGTGAATCGACATAACAGCGTGTACTGGGCACCGGAAAATCAGTTTTTACGTGGATAAAACGGTCAATCTACTACGGGGTTCATGTGTAGAGCGGACTATCATCTAGGGGCTTACTAGGACTCTTTTTTCTTTGATGCTACTGTCTCTGTAGAAGTGTGCCTGGAAATGTCACGCACAACAATTTTGCCAGGTATACATGCGCTTTATGGAGGTGATGGAGAGGTCTTCTACCAACAGGTCGGGGCGCCACCATACTACCACCTAGTCGTACGAGCTTTTCTGGATTATATTTCAGGGACATTGGATTGGACGAAGAGGGCCCATTGAGTTCACGGACACCAGCTCTAATACCTATGGACTTTTATTTGTGTAGAACTGTGAAAGATAACGTCTATCGACGTAAGCCATACACGCTGTAGGAACTTTGCCAGGACATTACAGCGACTTGTACAACGATCTCTACTGAAACACTGACTGACGTAATTGCGGCAACCGCTCGTCGTTCCGCTATATGTATAGCCGACAACGGTCAACATTTTGAACATTTAAAGTTTATGCAACACATTTTATTAATTGTTAAATCTAAAATAAACACATAAATAATAGTTTACATTCATTAAAGTGTGTATACATTTTTTCTGGGGAGCTCTGTATTTTACATTTCGATGCATTTTTAATAATCATTTCCTCATATCACTTTAACTATCTCCTTTGTCTAAATGACCATAAATTGCATTGGGCTATGTTTTTATACCCAAAGATTATAACGTTCAAATAGCATTTTCGGTGATTATTCTTACAAAACATCTGTTATTTTTCAGAAATTAAAGCTCAAAAACCATTAAATTTCAATTTCTTGTGTACGAAAACTCGCTGTCATAGTCTGCAGTTCGGTGAAGTTACATGACGCGACGAAGTCTATATATATATATATATATATATATATATATATATATGTGTGTGTGTGTGTGTGTGTGTGTGTGTGTGTGTGTGTTACAGCAGTGTTAGCGGAAGTTAAAAGATTTTCTAGTTTTTTCACCAAATACATTTCACTTCTAAATTAATACTGTTCATAATGGCTACTGTAAAGAATTACGTAGTATAATGTTCGAATGTTTGTGAAGCTTACGGGACTTAAACTGGGGTATCATCAGTCGCTAAACTAACAAACTACTTATTAACTACCTTATACTAAAGACAGAACAAACGTCCTTGCCCGAGGGGGTATTCGAACACCCACGGAGAACTGCCTCTCGCATCGGAGCATAGCGCCTGAATGCACTCGGCCACTCCGCCGCGGCAATTACGTGGTAATTGCGCAACTTCGTACTTCGAATTTTTGTGTGTATGTAAATTAATCTTGCGAACCTGTCACGTTGAACATATCACGTAATGCATGACGGAACGAGAGACTGTAAAGTTGAAATTGTGTGCCCAGGCGGGATTAGAACCCGGGTATCCTGGTTACAGGCAGTTGTGCTGACCCTTACAAAACTTGAAGACAAAAAATGTTCAAATGTTTGTATAGCTTATGGGACTTAACTACGAGGGTCATCAGTCCCTAAACTTACAAACTACTTATGAACTAACTAATACTAAGGACGGCACAAATATCCATGCCCGAGGGGCGATTCGAACCCCCGACCGTAGTGGCCGTGCAGACCGTGACTGGAGCACCTCAGTCCCCTCGGCCACGGCCACGGCTTGAAGACACAACATCTGCACGGACTACTAAAGCACGCCGCATGTCAGATACAAATTCTCAACTTTTCCCTTCCCACTATTACTCAAAATTTTAAAAATTGTTTCCGTAAGTTTAAGGCACTAGGAGTGCCTCAGAACTGAAGAAAAGATCACTGTCCGTCTTTTATTTTATAACTATATATATATATATATATATATATATATATATATATATATATATATATGGTGTTTCTAAATGATACCGACAAACTTCGTGGGGTGGTAGAGGATGGTTTGAGGAACAAAATGAGGTAGGGTGGTCCGGAAACGTTAACCAACGGCGCTGCCGAGCGTGAAAATTATAGGTGCTGACGCCAGCTGCACAAGACGACGTTAGTCTACAAAACACAACATAGTACCGTTGTCATCCTCTGTCAGTTACACTAATTATACTATGCTATAGCATACAAAGTCGGAGCTTATGTTGGATGTTTTGGGAGGCAATAAATCACGGGGAGAAGCCCAAGTACGTCACCATCAGCCATCACGGCAAGATAGCATTGTATTCATAGGAAACAGGGCTGCCCATACAGCTGCTAGCTCCTTCTTCTCCACCGGCGATCGTTGCAATCACTCGCAAACCCCGAATATCAGAAATTACATATTTCCTCCCTCTGGCATGGATGTGTGTGTTGTCCTTAGGTTAAACAAAGACAGCTCCGCCAACATCAGCTCCTTTACATATCCCATTGCGGCTTCCAACCATCCTTCTCAGCCGATGATCAACTCCTTCGTCTAACTTACCTCCTCTTCGTCCAATAAAAAATCGAAAAAGGAAAAAAAAGAAAAAAAGCGCATTGAGGTGCTATGCTACGACGCGCGAGGCCATTCCTCGTCGGGGGTTCGAATCCCCCCCCCTCCCGTCTTTAGTATAAGCTAGTTCACAAGTAGTTTCTAAATTTAGGGACTGATGACCCCACACTTAAGTCCCATAAGCTTTACAAACATTTGAACATTTTTTGTAGTGGAATCTTTTCGGTGTTCATTTATTTATTTAATGAGAACTCAAAGCAAAAAACAGAATAAGCTTTAAGAAATGCGAAAGCATTTCAGTAATACGTATGAAGTTGACCAAAATAGGGTAAGTTTCCATGTTGGCGGATGCCATAACGGTTTCTTGTCTCTGCGCCTGCGTATTCTGCAGCACACACAGAAATTAGAACTTCACACTCGCTAAATCATAAATCGTTGGGTTTGTCTGCAGATTTACATGCAGGACGAAAGGCGTCAATGTGACCAAGAAGTCGATCCTGTAAACCTGGCTTAAAGTGATTACAAACAGCATCTGTTGAGCGTGCATTACAGGCGGTGTGCAGTTGTGTTCGCGAGGAAGAGAATGCGAACGGCGCGCTCATCGTGCCTGCAGGGTGAAAGTTGCGCCCTCACGCGCGCACCCCAGGGATGGGAAAAACCGAACTGTTAAAACCGATACCGTATGTTAGTTCTGAATATCAGTTTCTTTCGGGATTTATTTGGTATCGGTTGTAACCGGTTTTTCTCAGTCACTGCCAGAGGGGGCCCGATTGGACTGCGCAATCCGAGGTAGAAATTCGTCGTAATGCGCATGACGTCACCGCCGAATCACGCGGCGGCAGTTGTTGCGGTCGCCCTGCAGTAGCTTGTTGTTTACAGTGTATGTTTTGTTTCGTTTATTCGTGTCTTTTACGACAGAAAATTCGATTAATATGTCAATGATTCATTTGAAATTTTAAATTCTCCCAGAATCGTTGACAAAAAGACAAAGACAAGCAACTGCCTACGGAACAAACAAGCAGGCTCCAAAAAACAATTCTAGCATAAGGTGTTTGTGCTGTGAAGCAATAGAGATTGGAAACCGAAAGAAGCTGTTACCATTTCAGAAAGGACACTTAATGTCAATTAATTCTTTATTTGGCCTTCATTCTGACCTTTTGTCACTTGGCATTGTGACACATGTTGAATGCCCAACTGAAGGATTCAAATATCTGCGAAATATGAGATCTCACTGGGGGTGTCGTCTAATGAGCTATTTTGTCTTCCAAAACACCAGAATGAAGGTGGATAGAATTTCTATGACGATGAGGTTTAGTGCCGTCTGACCAGTGGACGCGGCAGATCACAGAGTTTGAGCTGCTGTTCAATGAGATTGACGGAAGTGACACACTTAAAAAATATTTCTAAGAGATTAGCAGACGTAATTTCGCAGAAATGTTTTCATATGGCTCCGGGATCATTAAAATATTCTTAGGACCGAATTTCTTATTCGAGTGCGGTACATCAACATGAAGCTGAAGAGAGAGAAAGCAGCGGTATCACAGAGGCGAAAATGACGTCCGTGACATTCTTCGACTGTCGGAAGGATTTAACGAGGTATGTAACTGCAATAAGCAATGCGTAAACAGTTAACATTTCTGTGTTTAGTGGTGTTGTATGTGACGGCGCAGCGCCGCTTCGCGCCCCTCGCTGGCAGTGCTGCTTCGCCGCTGACGTCATTTCAACGGCCAATAGCAGGTTGTTTCGCTTCGGGCCCAACCTTTTATAGAATAACCTTGGTCACTGCCAAACGAGTAACTGACTACAACTACTTCGTGTAGCGGTCGTTCGAAATGGGTATTTATTTTTAAATATTAAAAAAAATAAAAGCTGGTAATATTTGTTCCTAAAATTATCCTGCTGTGAAATATTAGGCTATCGTAGAAACTAGGAAATGCTATCAGTAATAATTTAAGAAAAATGCCCAGTCAGCAAGGAGCAACAAATGTGTGGCATAAGAATTGGTACAGCTGTCGAATCATCAGTGCACCTGTTGCCTTGTGATGTGGCCTATTAGGCAACGCGTATGCACGTGCAGTGTGCAAATATCTCCTCTGTCTGGCCATACGTTAGTTTATCGCTGTCGTCGCTAGACATTGGATGTGTTTCAAATGGCACCAAGTCTGGAAGACCCGTCAAAGTACGGTAGCAGTGGCGAGGCTGCCGAGCGCATTGTGGCGCTATGTTCCAACTCGCGAGGTTGTTCTCCGTCGGGGGATCGACCCCCCCTCCCCGGGCATGGATGTTTGTGCTGTGCAATTCATAAGTAATTTGTAAGTTTAGGGGCTGATGACCCCGTAGTTCATAAGCTTCACAAACATTTGAATATTTGATTTTGAAAGTGTGGTAGCAGATAGATATAATGTTGTCTTTTTCTTAAAACGCTGAAAACAGTTGGAGGTACCACGTATTTGCGGTATCATTTAAAGAGAAAGTATCCACGGGTCCGTTGGAGGACTACGTAAATTTGATTCATATTCCTATGATGAATGTAATCAGGCGATGCTCAAGGAGTTAGATTATGTAATGAGACAATAAAAGTAGTAGATAAATTTTGTTATTTGGGTAGCAAGATAACTTCTGATGGCCGAAGTAAAGATGATGTAAAATGCACAATGGCTATGGAGAGAAAAGCGTTTTTAAATAAGCGAAACTTGTTAACAACCAATATTAATTTAAATGTTAGGAAGTCCTTTCTGAAAGCATTTGTCCTGAGTGTAGCACTGTATGGCAGTGAAACGTGGAAGAAAAGGAGTTCAAACAAAAAGATTATGGAAGCTTTTGAAATGTGGTGCTGCAGATGAATGATGAATATTAGATGGGTAGATCACGTGACTAATGAGGAGGTGGTTAATCTAATTGGGGAGAAAAGGAGTTTCAGGCATATCCTGACTAAGAGAAGGGATATATTGGTAGGACACATTCTGAGACATCAAGGAATTTTTAACTTAGCATTAGAAGGAAGTGTGTGGGGTAAAAATCGTAGAGGCAGACCAAGGGACGAATACAGTAAGCAGATTCAAGAAGATGTAGGTTGCCGAGCGTATTCTCAGATGAAGAGACTTGTACAGGGTAGGGTAGCGTGGGGAGCTGCATCAAACTAGTCTGCGGACTGAAGACCACAACAACATTTCTATGATGTTATTGATGTATAATATTGGAATAACAACTGAGCCCTTAATTTTCTGATTGCTTCAGTGTGCAAAATTGATAACAACGTAAAGTAGTGACTTTTGCAGTGTCCAAGTACTGATGTGATCCTTGACTAACATGATTTCTCAGCCGAGATTCAGAATTACTATGATATGTGATTTTTTGTAGAATTCAATCCCCCATTATTTTTGGATAAAAGCAACGAACAGTAGAGAGACTTAGGTTAGTTTAAGTTCACTGTTATACTAGCTATTTTGATTCTACAATTTCTGAAAAAAGTACCATCTAAAAGTCTGTGGTAAACTTACAAATTTTCATCTTTTAATTTCAACATTTGTTGCTGGAAATAATAGCTATAAACACCGGTTATAATGAGCCGTTTTTTACATCAAGTTTCAACTGGAGATGAAACAACCGGTATAACCGGAAACCGATTATTTCGGCCATAACCGCCATCCCTATCCCAGACCTGCGTTGGATAGAGACAGCGCTGTCCGCGTGACTCACCCGGCATCAGGTCGAGGTGCTCGCCGAGTGGCGCCATAGTCCAATTGGTGTGCGGCTGTTGCTCCCGGTGGGAGGTGAGTATGGTGACGTGGTGCCCCCTGTCGGCCAGCTCCCACAGCAGCGGCCGGAACAAGTTCCAGTGGCTCCAGGCGGGCACGCTGTACACTGCCAGGATGCGCGCCGCCGAACACGCAGACAGCCACGCAGCCAACAACACCAGCCGCGTACACGGGGAGCCCATCTGTCTGTCTGAAGAAGGCACTGTCCTCCACATCTGGCTACATTCCTAACAATGGGCGTACAAAAAAAACATCAGCATCTAACATAGACGCAGTATTATTGCTAAGGAATTCATCCACCGTTATCCTTGGTAACAGCTGCAACACTTTGAGACGAAACCAAACTAACCCACCTCACCAATTCACACGTAACCGCTAGAATTGGATTAGGCCACAAAGATTAAAAGTCTCCACCAAGTTCGGTATGGTGAATTCGAGCGTTACCTCGTTATCAAATGTTTGTAATTCTATCGGACCAAACTGTATGGTCATCAGTCAGTCGCTTACCAACAACTTAAACGTAGGTAAATTATCCTAAGGACAAAGACACACACACGCAAGCCCCAGGGAGGACTCGAACCTCCACGGCGAGCAACCACGCGCTCCGCAGCGATACGCTTTAGACCGCTCGGCTACTCCACCGCAGCCGTTACTTCTTTATCTCTGAGTGTGGTGTAACTCAACATCTGGATCCCCTCGAATACGAGCAGCTGGAGTCAATGTATACGCAAGTAGTCTCAAATTATGAATAACAACCCAAGTTAACTTTGAATGCGTAATTAAATCCAACACTTCAAATTAGACACGGCAATATACCGCCCCTCGCGTGCGCCCTCGTCGCGGCCTAGCCGCCGTTCGCGGGCGCTGTGCGCAGCGGCATGTGAGGCAGAGTGGCGAGCATGAAGAGGTAGCCCACCACTACAGTCAGGCGGGGTAAAACTGAGTTTTATCCATCAGCGACAAGCGCTCTGGCTCGCAAGGTCAGGAACGACAGAGCAACCATTATGCGGCATGTGAGGTAGAATGGCGAGCATGAAGAGCGAGACCACTACTACAGTCGGGCGGGGTAAAACTGAGTTTTATCCATCAGCGGATAGTGCTCTTGCTCGCAAGGTGAGGAACGAAAGAGCAGGCAATCAGCGGCATGTGAGGTAGAGTGGCGAACATGAGGAGGTACACCACCGCTACAGTCAGGCGGGGTAAAACTGAGTTTTATCCATCAGCGAAAAGCGCTCTGGCTCACAAGGTGAGGAACGACAGAGCAACCATTCAGCGGCATGTGAGGTAGAATGGCGAGCATGAAGAGCGAGACCACCGCTACAGTCGGGCGGGGTAAAACTGAGTTTTATCCATCAGCAGATAGCGCTCTTGCTCGCAAAGTAAGGAAGGACAGAGCAGCCCACCAGTGGCATGTGAGGTTGTGTGGTGAGTATGAAGAGGTAGACCACCGCTGCAGTGAGGTGGGGTAAAACTGAGATTCATCCATCAGCGGATAGCGCTCTTATTTGCAAGGTGAGGAACGACAGAGCAGCCAATCAGCAGAATGTGAGGTAGAGTGGCGAGAATGAAGACTTAGATCGCCGCTACAATCAGGCGGAATAAAACTGAGTTTTATCCACCAGCGGATAGCGCTCTTGTTCACAAGGTTAGGAATGACAGAGCAGCCAATCAGCGGCATGTGAGGTAGAGTGTCGAGAATAAAGAGATAGACCGCCGCTACAGTCAGGCAGAGTAAAACTGAGTTTTACCCATCAGTGGATAGCGCTCTTGCTCGCAAGGTGAGGAACGACAGAGCAGCCAATCTGCAGCAAGTGAAGTAGAGTAGCGAGCATGAAGAAGTAGACCGCCGCTACAGTCAGGCGGGGTAAAGCTGAGTTTTATCCGTCAGCAGATACCGCTCTGGCTCGCAAGGTGAGGAACGACAGAGCAACCAATCAGCAGCATGTGGCGAAAATGAAGAGTTAGACCTAAAACTGAGTTTCATCCATTAGCAGATAGCGCTCTTCCTCCAAAGGTGGGGAACGACAGAACAACCAATCAAGGGCGTGTGAGGTAGAGTGGCGAGTAGGAATAGGTAGACCGCCACTACGGTCAGGCAGAGTAAAACTGAGATTATTCCTTAGCGGATAGCGCTCTTGGTCGCAAGGTGAGGAGCAACAGAGCAGCCAATCAGCGGCATGTGGGGTAGAGTGGCGAACATGAAGAGGTAGAACACCGCCCGCTGCAGTCAGGCGGGGTAAATCTGAGTTTTATCCGTCTCACTCACAGGGTGAGGAGTGACAGAGCAGCCAATCAGTAGTATGTGTGGTAGAGTGGCGAACATGAAGAGATAGACTGCCGCTACAGTCAGGCTGGGTAAAACAGAGTTTTATCCATCAGCGGATAGTGCTCTTGCTCACAATTTGAGGAACGACAGAGCAGCCAATCAGCGGCATGTGAGGTAGAGAGGCGAACATTAAATGGTAGAACACCGCCCACTACAGTCAGGCGGGGTAAACCTGAGTTTTATCCAGCAGCGGATAGCGCTCTTGCTCACAAGGCGAGGAATGATAGAGCAGGCAAACAGTGGCATGTGAGTTAAACTGGCGAACGTCAAGAGGTAGATCGTCGCTAGAGTCAGGCGGGGTAAAACTGAGTTTTATGCATCAGTGAATAGCGCTCTTGCTCACAAGGTGAGGAACGATGGAGCAGGCAATCAGCGGCATGTGAGGTAGAGAGGCGACATGAACAGGTAGACCACCGCTACAGTCAGGAGGGTAAAACTGAGTTATATCCATCAACGAATAGCGCTACGGCTCGCAAGGTGAGGGACGACAGAGCAGCCAATCAGCGTCATGTGAGGTAGAGTGGTGAGCATGAAGTGGTAGAGCGCCGCTACAGTCAGGAGGGGTAAAACTGAATTTTATCCATCAGCAGATAGCGCTCTTGCTCGCAAGGTGAGGAACGAAAGAGCAGGCAATCAGCGGCATGTGACGTAGAGTAGCGAACATGAAGAGGTACACCACCGCTACATTCAGGCGGAGTAAAACTGAGTTTTAACCATCAGCGGATAGCGCTCTTACTCGAAAGGTGAGGAACAACAGAGCAGCCAATCAGCGGAATGTGAGGTAGAGTGGCGAGCATGAAGACTTAGACCGCCGCTACAGTCTGGCAGAATAAAACTGAGTTTTATCCAACAGCGAATAGCGCTCTTGTTCACAAGATTAGGAACGACAGAGCAGGCAATCAGCGGCATGTGAAGTAGAGTGGCGAGCATGAAGAGGTAGACCTCCGCTACAGTCAGGGGGGGGGGGGGTAAAACTGAGTTTTATCCACCAGCGGATAGCGCTCTTGTTCACAAGGTTAGGAATGACAGAGCAGCCAATCAGCGGCATGTGAGGTAGAGTGTCGAGAATAAAGAGATAGACCACTGCTACAGTCAGGCAGAGTAAAACTGAATTTTATCCATCAGCGGATAGCGCTCTTGCTCGCAAGGTGAGGAACGAAAGAGCAGCCAACCTGCGGCGAGTGAGGTAGAGTGGCGAACATGAAGAGGTAAACCGCCGCTACAGTCAGGCGGGGTAAAGCTGAGTTTTATCCATCAGCGGATAGCGCTCTTGCTCGCAATTTGAGGAACGAAAGAGCAGGCAATCAGCGACATGTGAGGTAGAGTGGCAAGCATGAAGAGGTGCACCGCCGCTACAGTCAGGCGTGGTAAAACTGTGTCTCATCCATCGGCAGATAGCGCTCGTGCTCCAAATGTGAGGAACGACAGAGCAACCAATCAAGGGCGTGTCAGGTGGAGTGGCGAGCAGGAAGAGGTAGAACAACGCTCACTACAGTCAGGCGGGGTAAACCTGAGTTTTATCCAGCAGCGGATAGCGCTCTTGCTCACAAGGCGAGGAATGATGGAGCAGCCAATCAGCGGCATGTGAGGTAAAGTGGGGAACATAAAGAAGTAGATCGCCACTACAGTCAGGCCGGGTGAAACTGAGTTTTATGAATCAGCGGATTGCGCACTTGCTCGCAAGGTGAGGAACGACAGAGCAGCCATTTAGCAGCGTGTGACGCTGAGTGGCGAGCATGAAGAGGTAGAGTGCCGCTCCAGGCAATCCGTTAGTGGATAGCACTCGTGCTCCCAACGTGAGAAACGACAGAGCAGCCTATCAGCGGCATGTGAGGTAGAGTGGCGAGCTGAAGAAGTAGACCACCTCTTCAGTCAGGTGGGGTAAAACTGAGTTTTATCCGTCAGCAGAAAGCGCTCGTACTCGCACGGTTAGGAACGACAGAGTAGACAATCAGGTAACAAGTTATGTCGGCCAATAAGATTTATTTGATGGTGTATAGAAAACGTGCATGCTCTTTCAAAAACCATTGGCGGTAATTTGGATGAAAGCTCGCCAACGACATATATTTAAGATACTGATAGGAAATCTAATTTTTTGAGCGTCAAAAGCGTTTACGTACACCGCATCGATTTGTCTACATAGTAACGCTCATTCTTCTTTGCAACGCGACCCCTGGTTGGCTGCTCTGCCGTTCTTAAACTAGCAAGCGCGAGATCTAGCCGCTGACACATGAAATTCAGTTTAACCGACAGGCATCCTCTTTTTCAGAGGAACAGGGGAAAATGCACCTAAAACCAATCTTTATTTGTTAGTTTTTTATTTGTGTTTTAACAAATAATATTTACTTTCTCCAAAAATGAGTCTTTATAACCAATACATAATTTTTTTTTAAAAAATAGCATAATTATGATACAAGTTCATTTAAGAAACATATGTCTTTCACAAGAATCCTACTGTATATATGACGAGTGTGCATGTACAACAAAATATAATCAAATTTGGTTCAGAAATATTACTAAGTTCCTCTTCGAGTCGTATTTTGGATATTTTCTAAAGCTTCACGTAGTGATTCTGCCATACAAACACTAATTGTTACGTAAAAAATAAATGGTTTGCTTGTAAAGGCATACATTATCTTTAAAGTCGGCGACATTCATATTAAGAGTACACACGATTAACGGGCTTGTTTTACCGATACTGACTGAACGCACGCTAAGACTCGCGCGCCAACTGCTTAGAAACGATGCTATTACTGGCAACGACTATTATATCGTTGCAGCTGTGCGAATTCCTATACTGCAGAAAGCATGCACACATTTTCCGCATAGAGCCGACGTGGGACTGTCGACCAAGTTTTTGTACGTCTCTGTACTCGTGCAATATCAATTCCAGCAGTCGGATTGGCTACGATCAAAATTAAAATTCTTCTGAGCTGTTTGCCACGTCATGATGATAAAATATTTCCAACGTTTCAGATACGTTACAGGTGTTCCTTCCTCAAGGAACACTTAGTTGTTTCCTCCTGTGCTTGTCTTGTCTTGTCTTGTTAGTTCTGATTGGTTGTAATTTGGTAGTAGGAAGGGAAGGGATAACTGTATCAGTGCTTGTATTGCCGCGGCGGAGTGGCCGAGATCATTGAGGCGCTATGCTCCGATATGCGAGACCGTTCCCCGTCGTGCGTTCGAATCCTCCCTGGGTAATGGATGTTTCTGTTATACTAAAGATAAGTTAGTTCGTAAGTAGTTTGTAAGTTTAAGCACTGATGACCTCGCAATTACGTCCCATAAGCTTAACAAACATTTGAACATTTTTTGGTGCTTGCATTGGTGTTTCTGATAGGTGGAAATACGGAAGGAAGATGCGCTTATTGGCGTTTGCATCGGAAGTTCTGATTAATGAAAACGCGCTTATTGGAGTTTGCATGTAATTAGCCATCAACGGCGATAAGCGAAGTTTCCTGGTGGGCATAGCTCTTCTAAGTAGTGACGTCGCCCGGACGCTGAGAGTTTGTATCCGTCTTCTCCATATTGTAGGGGTGTTTACTGATGTCAATTGCTTCATGATTATGACTAATAAAATAGCTGGCATCTCATCAGATTTAGTTCATTACTGATAGAAAGATTGCTCCTTGGTATCCATCATAATTTCAGCTATAGGAGCAAGAATCAACGACCTGCGTATTGTTTCCTGCGCTGAGACAATTACTGAATAACACGACAGGTTGGTGAAATGACTGATAGAACCGATGCGTGCTACTTAGAGCGCCGCGCGGGAGTAGCCGAGCGGTCTGGAGCCCCATGTTCGGATCGCGCGGCCACCCGCGTCGGAGGTTCGAATCATTCCTCGGGCACGGATGTTTGTGTTGTCTTTAGTATAAGTTAGTTCGTAAATAGTTTGTAGTTTTAGGGACAGGTGACCCCGCAGTCAAGTCGCATAAGCTTTACAAACATTTGAACATTTTCAACATTGCTACTTAAAGCGGTACGGTCGGGGGTTCGAATCCCCCCTCGGGCATGGATATTTGTGCCGTCCTTAGTCGTAGCTAGTTCATAAGTAGTTTGTAAGCTTAGGGACTGATGACCCCGTAGTTAAGTCCCATAAGTTCTACAAACATTTGAACATTTGAACTTAAAGCGGTAGCAGCAACTAGGCACTTCACGTGTTCCGTAGTCTTGTTACAAACGAGAACGGATTCGCAGCGTCCACAGTAATATGGAGGAAGTTCATTTAAAAGAAAATTAAGAAGAGAAGAGATAGGGATTTTCGCCTACGGTGAAAGTAGGAAGAGAACCAACAGCGAGGGCTCTCGCAACTCTAAAATAAAGTCAAAGATAAACCACCCCTACCTAAATAATTTTTTACTTTTCTTTTACCCGCCGCCACAGGGTTGTAAAAAGTTATTAAATTACGAAAAATAGTATATATTTTCGAAAAATCAAGGGTATTTTTACTTGAAAATAGAGTATTTTTGATTAGAATTTAGCGACTTTTGGGAGTCACAAGTTGGCAACCCTGACTACGGTTACAGAGTAAAACATCCTCACCTGGTTCCGCTTGGCTGGGTAGAATGCAGTCTGTTGCTCACACTGGCGACTGGCGACTGTTTCCAGACCGCCGCAACCAGATTCGCGACGCCGTCCTTCTCTCGCCTGTATCGAATTTATCGCGACTGATAAATGGGTCACGGACATTGCGAAACTTGTATTCCGTCCAGTCATCTCTGCTGCTTTACGCCTGTCAATGTAAAAGCTGTGTGTGTGTTGTGGATGTTGAACCTATCGTTAAATCAGACAACAAATTGTTCCTTAACACAGCAATTTGGTTTAATTATGGCCCTGATATTGATGTATATACTATTAAATAAGAAACAGTGCATTAAACTGATTATGTGCGCAACGAATATTTTAAACACAAAACAACTGTGACAAGTCACCAGTTGAAACAGACACTGACTATACTCAGAAATTTTGACTGCGAGAAAGATATTAAAAAACCACAAACCACTTTCTTAATGCTTGACTGTGAGAATTTTTATGCAGATCAGTTTCTGATTATTGAAATTTAGTATCATAGTCAATTAACTATCATTTACTATGGCACCAATAACGAAATCTGTTCAACAATATTATTAAATCCACTAATAACTAATTATCAAATGAAGGAAGTAGGTTAATTGTCTAACTACGTAAATGAAACAGGAAAGAAAGGTCAACCTTGTTACTTATTATTAAAAATCAGCATTACATTACCTACATAATACAACTTCTGACTTGCTGGCAAAGCAGCCTCTGCTCTACATCGGAGCCATACACAAAACTCAACCGCTCTCTAAGCGAGCTGAACCACAAGTGTTACTCTCTCTCAGCGCGAGCTACAATTCTATGCAATACATGATCTTTGCCAAAGATGAAACTTCACAGAGTTAAGTACACATATCGATACATACAGTAGAAGCGATATTATACATTTTCTTGCAAGCAAGTTACTCGATACAAAAAAGGAGGCACAATACTGGACATTTTCTTACAAAAATAATTTTTTTATGGACACGTTTCAAATGGGATACACGTGCCGAGTACGATAACAGTAACATTGACTTTTGCTTCCGAAGTACCGGCACTGCCACATGCTTCTTTTGTAGCAAAGATTCTCACATGTGAAACTCACCATTACACGCCTCATCCCTCCTCAGATTTGGCAGTAAGATGACGCATTGAGTAGCATGTCAATAACTCAACATGGTTCGGGTATGAAAATAGGAAGGGGTTGTACGCAACTACGAAAACAGAAGCGAAATAAAACAGTGAAAGGCTCAAACGCAAGGTTTACGGTACTGAGCAAGTGGAAAGGTCCATACCAGAGTCCAACATAAGAGTCACAAAAAGAGTAGAGCAGCACATTAAAAATGTGGTCGTGTTTCGGAGCTTATTTGTGTCGCTATAAATTACTTCAAATGTTCAAATGTTTGTAAATCTATCGGACCAAACTGCGTGGTCATCAGTCCGTAGCTTACAAACTACTTAACCTAAGGTAAACTAAACTAAGGACAACACAAACACCCATGCCCGAGGGGGGAATCGAACCCCCGACGGCGGACGGCCGCGCGGTGCTCCAGTACGCGCGGCTAATCCGCCGCGGCTATAAATTAGTAGTAGGTATGAAAAATATATTCCGAAAATCTCTCTTTTTCGATTCGAAAAATAATGTTAGAAATTAAGAGAATAATGTTACGAATAATAAGTGCGCGTTTACGGAGGGTAGTCATACTTTCAGAAATGGAAGAAAATCATTAAGACATTAATTCATTCTTAGCATCATAGCATACAACCTCGTCAGTTAATGAGAATCGCTGAAGTTTAAACACTGCTTCATGATTATACTGCTGTCTATAAATTGTGTCTGAACTGTTCCGATTGTAGATAATCAGCATTTTCAATAGAGCCTAATCATAGGTCTATATGCCGCGATATGTTTACGGTTAACTACAACTCTGAGGAAGTAAACGCGTAGTTGCAATCTATACCTATACTAATAATAAATCTGTATATCTAGGCATGTCGCTCTTCACTTCAATCTTCAGAACTACTGGACAAATCTTCATGCGGTTTTCACAGGTAACATGAGAAACGTTTGGGTCAACATATAGGCATTAGTTTATCAAAATCGGATCACGAAAACAAAAGATTTCGTAATTTTAAGTGTTTTCAGTAACAGCCGTGACTGTTTGTTCAACTATTAAAAACCTCTTATCTCCGAAATTACTTCACGAATTTGCATGAGATTTTCACAGGTAACTTGAGACTAACTCTGGACAACATATTGACTTCGTTTCATAAAAATCTGAAAAGGAGAAAAAGAATATCGTAATTTGAAATTTTTAACTACAACCGTCATGTCTGTCTGTCTCTTTGAACACGTTTATCTCCAAAACTACTTGACGAATTTTGATGGGGTTTTCACACGTAACTTGAGCAGATCGTGCCGTTACATACAGGCTTCAATAATTAAAACCGGATCAGAGAAAATAAGAATATCATAATTTAATCATTTGTTTAAAAGCCATCGTGTATGTCTATTCGTTGAGGATAATCTCGAAAAGTACTACACGAATTTTCATGGGTTTTAACAGGTAAATTGAGAAACGTTTGGAGAGTAACATAGTCTTCATTTAATCAAAATCGGATCAGAGGAAGGAAAGATATCGTAATTTCAAGTTTTATGTTATGCTGTGCTTATAAGTATGGTATAATACAGCAAATCTCCAAGAGTACGAACTTGTAGGTCAACTGTGAGTACCTCAGGGCAGCATACAAGCTTCAGTTCATAAAAATCGGATCGTAATTTGTAGTTTCTGGTGTATGTTACGCTTGAATTGCAGCGTAGCATAGCGTAGATACGACAGAGGCACTGTTACTTACATAGTAAAATAACTAACAAATGGCGATGCTGCGTTTTTTTATTCTCATACCTAAGGTGTAATACACTGAAACAGGGGCTACGATTTACGATTTTCCTTCCTTAGTGTATTGATGTTGCCAACGGCCGCTGAAACCTTTTTTGAAAAATCAGTTGCTTACAATGAGGGGAATAATTCTTTGTTTCGATGATGAAATAAATGATTAATGTTGTTCCGATCAGTAAATTGATTCCCCTGAATCGAATATTTCGTTGCCAACATTAACATACTAAACCTCTGCCACTCCAAGTAAAATTTAACCCAAGTACGACACTTTTTTTTTTTTTTTTTTTTTTTTTTTTTTTTTTTTTTTTACCATGCCTTACAATGCCATGGAAAGAAAATAAAAGTGCTTCTTTCCGCGGGTATGATTTGAATTTAAAACGTAACGACGTTCCTTCGCGTCTATCGATGTTTTCATTTACTAAGAATTCTTTGCAAGAAATCACGTATTTATGTAGTCTCCTTTCTGATTTCTGTGCGTACTTATTACATCTTCAGTCCATTATGTTTAGTAATGTCTAGAAAACGGTGTAGTACAGTACAGAACAAATAGAAGCCCCGTTAGTTACGTTGTACACCAAAGAAGTAATAGTTGGCGCTGCGGCATTTTATTATTTCTTTTAGATGGTTATGCCATAGAACAGCAACGAACCCTTAAAGGTGCTGTTGGTTTTGTAGTTGTGCATAGAAACAATACACGATAGTGTTGTTCGTAGTAACAGAAGTATTTTGAATTAAGAGCCCCATTCTTATCTCTGTAAATACAAACTAAAATTTAACAACGAGTTGCTGATTACACTGTGTATATTCACAGCTTAACGACATTTCTTTGCTTATTTTGATAGGGAATACTTGAATTTTTAAACATTACGACATTCTTTCGTGTCTATCGAAGCTCTAATTTACATGAGAATTCTTTTCAAGGAAAATAGAATTTATGTAGTTCCGTTTCTGATTTTAGAGTATCCTCATTACATTTTGAATGCGTTCTGTTTAGGCATGCATCGAAAACGCCATATTACAGGAAAGGACATAGTGAGGCGACGTTAGATACATAGTACACCAAATAACTAATTAAGGCGTTGGTGCGTTTTTCCATTCTCATAAAACTACAAAAAGCGTTACAATTTTACTTGCGGCGGCGGCGTTATGTGCTAATGTTGGCAACGGCAATTGAATGTTTTTTCAAAAATCAATCACTTAGAATGAGGGGAACAATTCTTTATTTTCACGATGAAATAAATGTTCCGGTCAGTAAATTAATCATCCTCCTAAAGCGAAGAGTTTTTTGCGAACGATAGCAAACTAAACCGCTGCCACTGCGAGTAAAATGTAACCCAGTTACGACACAAAAAAATATTTCTTTTCCTAGCTGTATCCCACACGAATTGCAATATAATGGAGAGAAAAGAAGTGCATCTTTCGACGGGTATAATTTGAATTTAAGAAGTAACGACGTTACTTCGCGTCTATCGATGTTTTCATTTAATAAGAATTCTTTGAAAGGAAAATCGAATATATGTTGTTTCCTTTCTGATTCCAGTGCGTACGTGTAAGATGTTGAGTCCCTTCTTTTTAAAAATGACGAAAAATTGTTTAGTACAGTAAACAACAAATAGACACCCGGTTAGTTACGTAGTACATCAAATAACTAATACAGTAGAAGACATTGCCAATTTTTGATGCTCATAACTATGATGTAGTTACCTACAAGTGATGGTATCCTTTCTTTAATATCGGTTGCTAAGCACGGGTGTACAGATGTCTATTACGAATCTCTAATCTCCTAAACTACATCACTGATTTACATGCGGCAACTTCGTTTAATAAAATTGGGATCACAGAGAAAAAAAATATAAAAAAAATCGGAATTTAAAGTTTTGTATTTACGACCGCCATGCTAGTCTGTCTATTTGAACACGTGTATCTCCCAAACTTCCTGACGCATTTTCATAGGATTTTCAGCCGTTACTTGAGCATATCGTGCAGTTGGATACACGCTTCATTTCATCAAATGCGGAACACAACCTAACATCGAATTTACATCGCTCCGGAGTACGGACTTAAATAAATTTCACTTTTTGTATGAAAAACTCCATGAACATTCATCGTTTTCGACAATGACTTCTACTCAAATTTGACATCTTGGCTAGGATAACTGAGTTTGTTGACAGAGCTTTCCAACAAGGATTCTTTCTTTGCTGACTTAGGTCCAGAACTCTGAAAAACCATGATATACACAAGTCCCTCTTTAACAACCGTTGCGAAGCAGGGGCATATAAGCTAGTTAATTAATATGTCTGTGTACAAACAGCGAAGAAACTTTCTATATTAGCAGGTCAGATATAGGTTGTAAGAAAAACATGGTAGGTAGATGCAAGCCACAGGAACGAGAACAAGATGGTGTTTATAAGGAGGTATAGCACCTGTCTTCAACAATGTAAAAGTCATGTCTAAGTTTTAATGTATTAAAACGCCTGAAATCAGCTTAAAATAACTCGTGGAACATGAATTTTTTCAGGCTGAAGCTGTCGTTTTGGTTAGAAGCTATTATTTTTTACTTAGGCCGTGCATGTAGTCTGAGATATAGACGCGAACGTGAATCATGAGTTCAGAAGAGGAGATGAGTATTAGTTACTAGTCAACCCAGAGACGTGCTAGCTGTAGCACTACAGAATCATGTAGGTGGGGATGTGTATTTTTAGCTCTGGCACAATAGAAATAATTCAGGTGATTTTTCACGTGACTGAGAGGA
This sequence comes from Locusta migratoria, assembly GCA_026315105.1. Classification (NCBI taxonomy): domain Eukaryota; kingdom Metazoa; phylum Arthropoda; class Insecta; order Orthoptera; family Acrididae; genus Locusta; species Locusta migratoria. The sequence continues at coordinate 124,343,258 of CM048751.1, forward strand.
TCTCTTTATACCACTCACATCTTACAGAGGTACGAGTAGTCTAAAGTTTTCTCTCAATCTTGTCAGCAGGAGATGAATACAAAAGTTTATTTCATTAAGCAACTGATTTGATTTAATTAATTTACATTATTTCATTTTGATATATTTTTTAAATATGTCTACCGTTATCTTAGACGTCATTTCTTACATGTCATTCATTTCTCAGAAATTTATTGAATTGTATTTAAACACAAAATATGAGTCCTGACTAACTAGGAGGTCCACAAATCTTACGTGTTTTATCATTACAATCAGTACAGTTTCTGAAAGATGGTTCTATACCATAAAATATTGCAAGTAAGAAATTAAAGAGAATAGGTAACACAAATTGCCTCTGACCAGCAGACACTTCATAACTGCATTGTTTGCACTTTTACATAAAGATGAGCCGAAATTCCTTTCGTTTTCTTTGTAGGTAAAAAAGAAAAATGGAATATCTGTTATTGAGTATTTGTGCATATTACATTTAAGAATTACTAGCAGACTTCCTACACCATAATTAATTCACACTCAGGCAAGCTGAGAAACCACTACTGAGAAGGAAGGCTTACCCCACCTCCCTTCACACAGTAACAAATAACAGTTACTGCTATGAAAGCAAACGAAATATGGTAAAAGAGGAAAAGTTACTTATTAAAAATAAGTACCACAAAGTTAACCGGTAACATACAAAGCACTAAGGGTTGTTTCCTGTCTTGAAGAAAGTGGACTATAGTGCAATAAGAAGTATTATTGTAGGGCTACTTTATGTGCTTGTATGGAGACATGTACAGATTTAACATCCAGTGTGATAGAGCAGGCATCACTCTGTTGATGTATATCTATTTCCGGCAATGTGCAACTGTAAATAAAGTTTGTTGTTGACGATACAACTCGTTTTCTCATGATTGTACAAAGGTCTGAATCACTGTACTTGTAAAGTAGTAGTCATAATAAAAAGTCATGATAAGAATAATAATATAAAATAACAATACAAAATATTTCAGTTTCTTGAGGATGAACTAAGATTATAAATTTCTTAGCTGAAACAAAAATGGAAGAAGCTGATATTCAAGAATACATAAAAATGTGCTCAAAATACATTTACACGTTACAAACGAATGGTGTATGTGTGTGTTCTAAAGACATACGTTTGCTTTGTTGTGTATGAATTTTGTCAAGTAATAATTAGTAAATAATTTGCTGGAATCATGTGTATAAAACGCGCAAAATAAATATAACTATACAATATTAATATGTCTTGTTTGTTTGAAAGAGCAAAATGAATAAAGAAAACAAGGAAAAAATATCGGATAGACGCCTTTGCTGCATCTCGTAGGCATAGCCACTAAATCTATCTCTATATTATTATATCTTTCTTTTCGAGGGCACGTTTTATGGTAATCGTACACCCTACCTTGCAGCTTAAACGTCTGTGTTGGTGAAACTAAGGGGCCAAACTGCTCACGTCATCGGTCCCTAGAATTACAAACTACTTAAACTAGTACAAAGGACAACACACACACACACACACACACACACACACGCATATGCCCGAGGGAAGACTCAAACATCCTGCGGGAGTGCCCATGTAACTCGTAACATGGTGTCTCAGACCGCGCGGCCTGTGCAGAATACCCTGACAATACGAACAAAACGTTACAAAACCCAAGAAGTAGCGATCCTCCCATCTTGTTTTATGCACGTTAACAAAAAAGTTAGTTGTGATACTTGTAGCATACAAGAGAAATGCCTTTGTGTGACGCTACTTTCTAACGCAAATTTTTGTATATTACCGATTTTTCATTTTAAAATCTTCCAAACGATTACATTCGAACCTGGATGACCTGAGAATCAATGCATGTTGACGACAGTAACCATTTTCTGCGCATCGTTGTTCGCTCCATAGATATTCCTATTCTCTGAATATGCAACGATAATACGAGGCAAGAATCAGGTTCAATCATAGACCAATTACAATGATCACTTGTCACTAAACATATAATCTTTGTGAGCCGTATTATAACTTCAAATTCTTTGGAAGTAGTAACTAAAAATCTCGAATAAGCGAACCATAAGATAAAAACGATTATGACTTCCTACCTTCGACCATAGATATTGGTCGAAGCTTCCTACTCAAAATTTGCAGATGTCGTTGAAGGTATTTACGCTCTCTTTATTTATTACGTTTCTGTTAAGCAACATAGATGTGGAGAAAAATCCTAAAATTCTCATTCCAATAGATAATATTGCAAGAACAAAGTAGGAAACATCGATTTCCTTGGAAGTGCAAAAATATTATTCACTTGTCAAACGATGTAACATGTAAAATTAGTTGTCAACATATGACAGCTTTACTACACAGGGTTAAATTGTACGACGCTTCTCGCTAGGCTCCGGTGGTCATGTTGGCACCAATGGTTGATGGTGACAACTCAGGTGACTAGTAAAGGTTTTGTCTTGACAATTTCAATCAAAACGAACTCTTTTCTGAACGAATGAATGTTTGTAGAGCTTATGGGACTTAACTACGGGGTCATCAGTCCCTTTTCTGAACGGACAACGGTACATACAAGAACCTGTCAACCATAGAGCAGGTACAGTATTAATTTTGCTGCGAGTGAAACAAGCAGCAATAATACTAACTCTGTAGCTCGTGAAAAATATTAACGCAATTCTACACTTCATTGTTCATCTGTTGCCAACATAAGCACTGGAGCCCGGCGAGAAGCGTCGTAAAGTTTTACCACATGAAGTGTTATTTGTGTAACCAGTAAAACCAGTCACAAGAAGAACAAGGACAGTAAACTTGTGGTGTGTCTCTGTATCTTTAATTCACTGACGTCGCAAAGTTAAACAACCATTAACTAAGTTCTCCATTTGCTGCTAAGTCTGACAGTAGTGAAAATATGTTGGTTTGGGTCGTATATTTGTGATTAGACCTTGTGATAAGCAATTACTCGTTCAAAGAAAGTTACATTTATAGCAAATTCTCTGCTTCAATATTTAGGCGTGCAAAGACAGAAGATGTGGCTTGAATAGTGGTAGAAAGTGAGAAATTTACTAATTTGCAGTTACTTTATGATAATGTTTCTTTCCTGATAAATTATTTTCTATATCTTCACCTGAAGTTATATTCCTTTCCTCTGGAGCAGGAACAGCATTAATTACTTATTAGGTAGTTCATTCTCCTCATTCTTTGTGACTGAGTTTGAAAAGTGCTTTCAAAGCGTGTTGCCAAAGTTAGCACATTACGCCGGCGTCGCTGTAAGTAAAATCTTACCATATTAAAAGTAAACGTTCTTTACGAAATACACGAACGCGTTAGATATCCCACGAAGTTGACCTTTGTTTTTCTTAATGTGTTTTTACTGAGTTTCAGATAACTGCATCTGAATAAAATTTGATGTAGGTCCATTGGTTAAAATGCATTTTCTGTGTTGGCACAGTCTTCCTACGACGTGTTGACGTTGGTAGAGATGCGATAAATGACAGAGGCATTAAAATAGCCAAAAAATAATGCTTTGTACACCAATCGACATTGTGGAGGTACATGTTCTTACGAGTAGAATATTGCAAGATTGTGACTTTTTTTGAAATGTATATAGAAATAAAAATTATAGATCGCACTTTGGTCGGGGAAGAAATCGCTAGAAAAGAAATTAAGGAAAAGGACATTAAGAACCACTCACTACATGCGTGTAACAATTGGCTTTAAACACGTAGCTATGACTGGAAACACCCTTTCAATTGACAACGAATAAAACTTATTATTGAATCAATGCGCTCAGAGTCCATTACGTAAAACAAACTGTTACTCCAGTGCAATGACTGGTCCCCAATGTACTTAACCGCCATCTGGTAGCAATGTGTACCCCGAAAGAGATGCATTAGAATGTGAATAAATTTATGGACAACCACCCACTACTTGGATGTAACATTTTCTTTAAGCTATGACTGGAAACACTCATTTAATCGATAAAGAATAAAACATATTCTACGAGTTTTTCACGGTTTTCCCGTATGTTACTCGTAAAAATTATTATATCAACAACATTGGTATTTTCTACGAATGTGTCACGGTTATGTAATATGTTACTCGTTAACAACGCCGATTTATTTACAAAGACGCTTTCTTATAGGCTGACTGAACGCCACTCATGATTGGCAGCCGCTGCCAACATAAACACGTCAGTAAGAATGTGCCCACACATCAACTGCATTTTAAGTATGATTTCCGCAGTAGTGCGCATGAAATCAAAATTCTTTTTAATTATCATGTTGTCCTCTTGTATCGTAAATCTTTGTCAAGTTACTGTTTTCTGGGTTAAATTGTACGACGCTTCTCGGGACTGCAATGGTTATGTTGGCACCAATGGTAATGACGGCTACTCAGATGACCAATAAATATTTTGTCGTGGCTACTTCAATTAAAACGAAAATTATTTTTTTCTGAACGGACAAGGGTACATACAAGAACCTGCTAACCATAGAGCAGGTACCGTATTAATGTTGCTGCGAGTGAAACGAGCAGCAATAACATTTACTCTGTAGCTCGTGAAAGATATTGACGCAATTCTACACTTCATTGTTCATCTGTTGCCAACATAAGCATTGGAGCCCGGCAAGAAGCGTCGTAAAATTGTACAGCTTTCTGTTGTGTCAGCTAGATGTACAACGGATCTTATGACGGTGAAAGCGTTATCTTCGTTTAAACTTAGGAATGAAACAGTTTTTCAGGATTCAACGTAATGACAAAATCATTCTTTCTTTAGTTAGGAATATAAAATTTATACAAGTAAAAAAGATCCTATGTAAGCCTTATTGTATATGCCCTTAATTTAGGTCGTGCTATTAGCTAAAATAAGTGAAGATAATTTTTTTCCCTCCTCACATCGTCATGTATCAATAATTTTAAATAATTATTCAGTTTTATTGCTGAATAATTATTTTTATTGCGCATATATGTCAGTGGAATAGACAGTGCTGTAAAGATAACAAAAATTGCAAATAAAAACGTGCACAAAAGCAGAATAAAAACTGAGAGGAAAAAAAAAAGACACCGTTCTAAGACATTACCCTATAACAGAAAAACATAACTTGAAATGTCGAAAAGCTGAAACGAGATCGTCGTCATTAAATAATACCCAATGAAACTGATAGTGCAGGAATAAAAACGATAAATATCGAAAATGGTGCGCCTCGGTTGCACAGTGGTAGAGTACCAGACTACAAATCCAAAGGTCGCGAGTTGGATCCCCGCCAGGTCCTAGGATTTTTACCTGTCACTTTCCACTTCTTTCACCTCTGACAGTATTGCTCTTGTGAAAAATACCGAGTAGCACCGTGGTTCGGAACCCACGTTAAACTGTAGGTCCCCCTATAACTGCCTGGGTAAGTCAGTTCGAAGGTCGGAGGCAGGCAACGGCATACCACCTCCAAATAGGACCATGCCTAGTAAAGCACTGTGGTGTTCAAACCAAACTTCGGATTGTTGACTACTTTACCTTTATTGAAAATGACTAATTATATGCTACGGGCCCACCTGGAAAGCAGCATTTGGCGGTATAAATCAGTTACCAATATGTAGACACCTCATGCTGTAACGTTTCTGACGTGGATTCAATCATGTATTATGGAATATAACGGCTGATTTTCTTTGTCTAAAACCAAATACTGTGGTAATTCCTCTGTGTAATACTTGACATCACAGACGTAATTACAGTTATAGTGCTGTAATGCGATTATGCTATGCGAGTTATTTAAGTTTTTCTCCTTTAGGGACTACGATTATTTTTGTTGTTTCTCCTTTGTTTTGGATTTATCTTATCTCCAAAAGGCTCCTCTTCGTTTTGGGGTTTGCATAGAAACCTATATAGTTCCGTGATTTCTTTCTGAGTAGCAGCCGTTGTTCAATATCTTCGGACATAAACTGCAGTTAGTCCTGACCTTTCCAAATTCCTCCATTTTTAATTTACCAAAGAAAGTAACCAATATATTTTTTAAATGTTTTCTGGAATTGATCCTTTAGAGATGGCTGTAGAAAGCTAATCGCAATCAAGTCTTATTTTTTCAACATGTGTATAAAGTTCATTAGCTTGACCTTGTCTGTGTTGTATTTTCTCTTTAACTCGTCGACTTCCATCATCGCCTTTTTGTTCAGATTTAAACATTCTGCTGCAAAAAGGGCAATTGAGCAAGTTAGTGTGAGTTAGCGGTTGTGAACATTGTTTTCTCGCATACTCCTGTAGTGAGGCAATATACTGTTTTCATCTTATTAACTCTTGCTTTAATGGTTTTATAAGGTTATTGTAGATACCTGAAAATGGCTTCTTTTCGATGTTTGCTGGCCAACGATTTAAATGAAGGTCTTTTTCATAACAGTATACAAGGGACCATATTCTGTAATTAACAGACGGTGGATGATTACAGAAAGAAACTAGCAAGTTTCTTTCATCGAATTTTTATGAAGATCATGCAAAGAGAGCGAGTTATGGCACAAAGAAGTACGCAACGATGAACTACCTACCGAGTTCTACTATGCATGTTTACAACATAGAAATTACTCGACCAGTGGTTTTCATACATATACAGTTTGTTGTTACTACAAAGTTGAAGAAGTGGAATATTCCTTGTTTGAACTTGATGGAACTTCAAAACGTTATGACAGACTTTCTACGCTATACTTATTGAGTTGGACTAATTATCTCTTCTTTAGTAAACCCATAGTTTCTCTTTTTCTTTTTCTAATACAGTTATGCGAAAGCAATTATATGAAACAGGAATTAAGTCAGAGTGAATATGGTCATTGCAACAGTTGTTAAGAAAAAGTGAATTCTAAAGATTATACTGTTGTTGTCTTCAGTCCAAAGACGGTATGATGCAGCTATCCACTCTATCGTATCCTATGCAAGTCTCTTCATCTCTGAATAAGAACGGCAACCTACATCCTTTGATACTTGCTTACTGTATTCATCTGTTGGATTCCCTCTGAGATTTTTACCCTCCACACTTCCCTCCAATACTAAATTAACGATTTCTTGATGTATCAGGGTTTGTCCCGCCAACTAATCTCTTATTTTAGTCAAGATATACCAGAAGCTTCTTTTATTTCCAATTCTGTGTAGTACTTCAATATTTACACGATCTACCCACCTGATAATTAGTATTCATCTGTAGCAGCGCATTTCAAGAACTTCTATAATCGTTTTGTGTGATCTTCTTATCCTGCATGTTTCATATCCGTATAATGCTAAAATCCAGTCAAATGCTTTAAGGAAGAATTCCCAACATAATGGATGTCAACAAATTTCCCTTCTTCAGAAATGCTTTTCTTCCCATAACCATTCTAAATTCTATGTCTTCTTTACTTCGAGCGTTAGAAATTAATTTGAAACATAAATTAAAAAATAATCTATTACTTTTATTGTCTTGTTACCTAATCTAATTTCTTCAGAACCGTCTGGGTTTCTAAGATTAATTTCCATAACAATTCTTTTACCCTTGTTAATTTTCATCTTATAGGGTCCTTTGAAGGTACAGTTCAATTGCTCATCCAGGTCATTTATTGTCTCTGGCAAAATTACAATGTCACTGACAAACCGGCGAGGTTTTATTTCTTCTTCCTGAACCGTAATTTCTGCTTCAAATTTTTCCCTGTATTTCTTTACAGCTATCTCAATGCACAGTTTGAATAACACTGAAGAAAGGCTACAATCTTGTTTTACTCCTTTACCAACATCTGCGTCCCTTTCATGCACTCTTATAAATGCCGTCTGGCTTTCTTACAAGTTGAATATAGCTTTTCATTTCCTTTATTACACCCTTACTACCTTCAGAAATTCAAAGAGTGTAGTCTACACAACACTGTCAAGAGGTTCCTCCAAATCTACAAAAGCTACGAACGTTGGTTTGCCTTTTCTTGACCTGTCTTCTAAGATGTGTCGTAATGTATTGTCTCACGTCCCTATATTTCTCCTAAATCTCATTGATATTCCTCGAGGTAAGTTTCTACCAGTTTTTCTGTTCATCTGCAAATAATACGTGTTAGTATTTTGCAACCATGCCTTATTAAACTGATAGTTCTCTAATTTTCACACTTGTCTGCACTTGCTTTCTTTGGAATTCGAATTATTACATTCTTATTAAATTCTGAGGGTATTTCCCCCTGTCTCATACATCTTCTACACTAGGTGGCGCGGTTTCTTCATGACTGGGTCTCCTAACGATATCATCAGTTCATACGGAATATCATGTACTCCAGGCGCTTTGTTTTGATTCAAATCTTTCAGTGCTCTGTCAAACTGTTCTTGCGGTATCGTATCTCATCTTCATCTGCTCCCTCTTCCAGTCCTACAATACTGTTATCCAGTTGACTTCCCTTGTAGAGGCCCTCCATATGTTCCTTCCGCGTTTCTTTTCCTTGTTTGTTTACTACTGATTTTGCATCTAAACTCTTGATATTCAAGTATCTGCTTTCCGTGTCTCCAAACACCTCTTTTATTTTCCTGGAGACTGCTGTCCCATAAAACAATTATTGATATGGTTTATGTTCTTTATGATATGTTCAAAAGAACAGACGCCACATCAATAACTGTGTATATGCCCCTAACAGGCAATTGACAATTCCTGTGCAGATTGTTGTAACTTTATAATTTATTGCACACACAGGACGGTACAATATATACATCAATGACAGTACTGAGTTGGCAGGTAACGGACACAGCTAATGTTTACATGTGAAACCGGCGAGAGCTACAACAAGACTGAGGCACCCCTCGCACACCGCGTTCTCGCCCGGTCGAGACGTCGCTGCAGGCCCTCAGAGGCGGCGCCCTCGTGCGGCGAACTCGGCCGTGGCGCGCCTTTCAGATGCTGCGAACGGACGGGACACGGCTTGCAGTGGCGCGCTCCAACGCAGATGATATAAATACTCTCAATCGCTTGCGGGAATATCGTTAGGCTGTGAGAGCGAGGTTGATGGACAGGGGGCTCTACCATCGCAGTTTGCAACAAGTTGAGAATTTGGGTTGAAGGGAAGCTTGCCCGGATAGCCTAATTGGTTAAGGCGACCGCTGACCCTAAGTGGTAAATCGGAGTTCCAATCGGTCTAGCACAATTTGTCAATTTCGCCATTTAATTTATTTCAGCGCCCTGAATCTGTAGAGAAGCTTTTACGTTTCAAGGAAATTTTTTATTGTTATTATATTGGAGTTGTGGATATGCTCAAGAGTTGTGGATGTTGATAATATTTATATTTTTCAGATTGCATAAAATAATCTCTAGAAATGATTAGTTTTAAAATGTAGGTATCTTTTACTTACACTGCAGTTTTCATGTTTCACGCAAAGTCTTGATTGGTTTTGAAGAAAGCAGTCACCATAAACGTATCAATTTTGGAAGGTTTCCACTAACTGCATTCACAAAATTCTTTTTCATTCTTATGCATAAATTGTAAATGCATTTTTACATAACAGAAAACTAAACCGTACAAAGAGAAAATAAGGGGAAATCTGGTAACATTCGCTAACATGCTATAAAACATTTATAGCTTCCTTTTTCGTGATGTCATTACGTCAGCAAAACTTCAGACGAAACAAAGCATTTTCGATCATGTGTTGTAGTAATGAAATTTAATGTTTTTTAATCTTTAATTCCATAAAAATAATAAATGTTTTGTAACAATAATTACTGAAAATAGTGTTTGTATGTTATAATAATTCAGAAGAACAACAATTTTAAGCATAATATTGGCCCAGGAAAAAAGCCTAATACTGCTCGGAAATATTCATTACAGGTGTGAATTTTATTGACCAACAAGCAAGCATAGACTTTCATCTTGGGAAAAAGTAGCGCTCAAAACACTGCGTCATCTCCTGGAACACGTAGCAATTCATTCTCAATTGACCATCTTGCAGGTCACAATTTACTTTGACTGCATTCTTAACTAAAAACTCATGTTGATATCAAAAGGAAAGAAAGAGTGAATGGAAGAGGATGCCAAAGACAAACAAAAAGATAAATAAGCTAATTTCATTGTGAAACTTTATTTCGTGTTGCAGGAAACGACCTGTTAGCGACACAGAATTCAACCTGTTGTTGAGCGGCACGGAGCCACGCTACCGCTCAAAACATGTCTCCCGTGTGCTGTGTAGAGTAAAGAGGCGCAATGTTGTGTAGTGGTGAGTAGATCTTTCTTCGCAAGCATATTTGGCACCTTGTAACGCTATAAAACATTGCTGATGTGAATTGTGTTCATCTTTTACTGTTTTCAGAACACTTGTTGTGTACAAAATATCAATAGTAAAAATAGTGTAGACCAACTCACATACTGAATTCCATATAATTATCAACTAAAGTTTATTAATTTCAGACGCAGAACAATTATAAAGTGAAACTTCCTGGCAGATTAAAATTGCGTGCAGGAACAGGGACTCGAACCTGGGACCTTTACCTTTCGCGGGCAAGCGCTCTACCGACTTAGTTATTCCGACACGACTCACGATCCCGCCTCACAACTTTACTTCTGCCAGTACCTCGCGTCCTACTTTCCAAACTTCACAGAAGCTCTCCTGCGAACCATGCAAGACTAGCACTCCTGGAAGAAAGGATATGGTGGAGACATGGTTTATCCACAGCCTAAGGGATGTTTCCAGAATGAAACTTTCACTCTGCAGCGGAGTGTGCGCTGATATGAAACTTCCTGGCAGATTAAAATTGCGTGCCTCAAACATCCCTTAGGTTGTGGCTAAGCCATGTCTCCACCATATCCTTTCTTCCAGGAGTGCTAGTCTTGCATGGTTCGCAGGAGAGCTTCCGTGAAGTTTGGAAAGTAGGAGGCGAGGTACTGGCTGAAGTAAAGTTGTGAGGCGGCATCGTGAGTCGTGTCGGGATAGCACAGTCGGTAGTGCGCTTGCCAGCGTAACGCAAAGGTCCCAGATTCGACTCCCGGTTCCGGCACGCAATTTTAATCTGCGAGGAAGTTTCATATCAGCGCACACTCCGCTGCAAGAGTGAAAATTTCATTCTAATTATAAAGTGCATTGGAAGTTGCCACATTTTCGCCAAATGTAATAAGGTCATAACCGTGTGTAATGTAGAGTATGTGGTCCAGTTAATAAGTTTTGCGACTGAGCGCTTAGGTGGTACGGTAGCATGTCGGTTAGTCACTCGTCCCTGCAAGAGACAGTTCAGTGCATGCACTGAAATCTACATCTACATAAATACAGTGTTATTCACATTGATGTGCATGGCTTTTATGATTTTTCTCTACAGTTCCATTTCAACAACTCGCGGGAAAGAAGGAACACCTAAATATTCCCGTTTTTGATCTGATTTCTCTTATTTTATTTTGATGATCATTTTAGTGCTCATATGGATGACTTCAAATTTTTCATTATTGGGTCAATCAATCAGGGTCAACTGCCATTTTTTGCACCATGCAGATATCTTATCTAAATCATTTTGCACTTCCTTTTGATCTGCGGGAGACATAAACGACAGCATCATCTGCGAAGAGTTTAAGGGAGCTACTCAGATTGTCTCCTAAATCGTTTATAAAATTAAGGAACAGTATGGGCCCCTTAACACTTCCATGGGGAACACCGGATATAACTGCAGTTCTACTCGATGACTTTCCGTCAATTACGAAGTCATGAATCCAATCACACAACTGTGGCGATATTTCATAAGCACGCAGTTTCATTAGAAGACGCTTATGTGGTGCAGTGTCAAAAGCCTTCTGGAAATCCAGAAATACGGATCTATTTGACATCCATTTTCGACAGCACTTATCACATCATGTGAGTAAAGAGCTAGCTGTGTTTCACAAGAGCGATAGTTTCTGAATCTGTGTTGACTATCGGTCAATATGTCATTCTCTTCGAGATAAATCATAATATTTGAGGAAACTATATATTCTAAAATCCTGTTGCAAACCGACCTCAATTATATAGGCCTGTAATTTTGCGGGTCACTAATAATGTCTTTCTTGAATATTGGAGTGACCTGTGCAGTTTTCGTCTTTGGGTAGGAAATTAAGCTGAGCGAGCGGTTGTATATGGTAGCTAGGTAAGGGGCTATTGCATCAGCTTCTCTGAAAGGAACCTAATTGGTATACAATCGGGACCGGGAGACTTACTTTTGTTAAGTGATTTAAGATGACAGTTATATATTTCCCTGATGCGGGAATACAGTATTGTGGCTGCGAGCCATAGAACAAATAGGCTGTGGTAATAGGAAAGAGACACCGTGGCCAATGGAGATTTGGGCGTGGCGGGAGACGTGCAGGGAAGAGTCCTCTGCAGTCGGGCTGGTCACTGTGTCCTCGGTGGCGGCGTGGTCAACGCGTCTGCCTAGTAAGCAGGAGATCCCGGGTTTGAATCCCGGCCGGGCATAAACTTTCATTCGCCCTACTTTGGTATTCCATCCAAACCTAGTACAGTGAAGCCATAACTGATCGCAAATTGCGATTTATTTCAGTTACTTAAGTTGCTCTAGTACACCAGGGGTATCAACTTCTAAATTAAGCATGCTGGCATCGTTCCTGGAACAAATTCTACAGTATTTGCTTCGTCTTCTTTCGTGAAGGAATTCCGATAAGTTGTATCAAGCAATTCTGCTTTTAGCAGAACTGTTATCAGTAGCATCACCATTACCATCGCGTACTGAAGGTGTGAATCGTGATCGTCTTCTGTATTGGTTTCGAACACAGATTTGTTTACTACCGTCAGTAACTGCGTGGCCATTGCGAAGGGCACATCGCCGTACCGAGCACACCTATACTTGTAAGTGTAACCGGCTTCTTACTAGAAGCGACATATTTTGATTTTTTTCCGTTTGGTTCTTGCGTCAATTTATTAAATTTATCTTATGCTCGCAAGTATATTAGATTGTTTCGCGTTAAGCATCTGGTTAGTGTATTCTTCCGCCATGTGAAACCCTACAGCCATCTGTCTTGTTTCCGTTGAATTAGTACCAGCTATAGTCGTCTCATTTTACCTTCTTTACCCTCTGTCGAGTCTACGTCGCTTCTGTTTCTCTGGGTATTGAAATCATGAATAGGGAACGTGAGTGCTGTGTAGGAATGCATACTGAGCTGGTGAGACTTCGCTCCCAGAATCAGGCTGTGTTAACCTCGGTTGCACATCTTGAGGCTGCGATTGAGGGCCGCCGTTGTTGTTGGCCGCTCGTGGGAACCGAACTGATGCCCGGTGTGTCCACCGATCGGCCTGCGGTAGAGACATGCCCTATTTCTGATCGCAATGAGACAGTCACCCAATCGTGGTTGCGTGGGATGTGACTTTACTGCGTGGCAGGCGACGTAAGACATTCCGGAGGACCGATCGTGAGGCCTCAGGACAATGTTCCTGAGACAGATGGCGTCGCTCATCCCGAGGTCACCATGTAGCCTGCAAGATCCAGGCTTTCACAAAGGGTGGGTCTGCTCTTAGTTGGGAGCTCCAATGTTAGGCGGGTATTGGAGCCACTTAGGCAGATGACTGCCAAACGGGGGGAAGAAGGCCAACGTGCACTCCAAGTGCATACCGGGTGAAGGCATTCCAGATGTGGAATGGGTGGTCCCTCCGGATGCCATGAAGGATAGGGCCAGCAGTCAACTGCAAGTGGTAGCTCACGTCGGTACCAATGAATGTGTCGCGTTGCATCAGAAGATATTTCTTAGGTTTAGAATGGCAATCTGAACTGATGAAGACTGCCAGTCCTCCTTTCAAGATGAAAGCAGAGTTCGCTATCTGAAGCTATTGACAAGACCGACTGTGGACCTCTGAGCCGAATCGAGGGTCTGAATCAGAGGCTCAGACGGTACTGCGACCGTGTGGAATGCAGATTCCTCGACTTGCGCCATCGCGTGCTGGGGTTCCGGGTTCCACTGAATAGGTTAGCAATCCACTACACGCAGGAAGTGGCTACACGGGTACCGGGAGTTGTGTATCTAACATGGGATACTCTGCAAATCACATTTAAGTGCCTGGCAGAGGGTTCATTGAACCACCTTTATACTATTTATCTCCCATTCCATTCTCGAATAGCGCGCGGAAGAAGGAACAACTGAATCTCTCCGTTTGAGCTCTAATTTCTCGTATTTTATTCTGATGATATTTTCTACCTATGTAAGTGGCAGCCGGCCGCGGTGGCCGAGGGGACTGAGGCGCTTCAGTCACAGTCTGCACGGCCACTACGGTCGGGGGTTCGAATCCCCCCTCGGCCATGGATATTTGTGCCGTCCTTAGTTGTAGGTAGTTCATAAGTAGTTTGTAAGTTTAGGGACTGATGATCCCGTAGTTAAGTCCCTTAAGCTTAACAAACATTTGAACATTTTGTAAGTGGCAGTCAACAATATATTTTGGCGTTCGGAGGAGAATGTTGGCGACTGGAGTTTCGTAAGTAGCCCACGCCGCTGCGATAAGCGCTGTTGTTATAATGATTCTCATCCCATATCCTGTATTATATCCGGAACACATGTATCGTGACAATACAAAACGAGCTGCCCTTCTTTGAACTCTTTCAATGTTCTCCATCAAACCCACCTGATAAGGTCCGACAGTGGGCAGCAATAATCCAATACAAGACGGACAAGCGTAGAGTATGCAGTCTCTTTAGTAGTTCTGTTGCATCTTTAAGGCTTCCACCAATAAAACGCAGTCTCTGGTCGTCATTATCTACGTGTTCTATCCAGTTTAAGTCTGAAGTAATAGTAATTCCTAGGTATTTAAAGGAGTTTGCGGCGTTCACTTTTGATTGATTTAACTTGTAAACAAAAATAACGGATTTCTTTTCGTACACATGTGGACGACTTCACACTTATCATTATTTAGAGTCAATTGCCAATTTTTACACCATAGTGATACCTTATTCAGATCTTTCTGCAGTAGGTTTTGATCTTCAGATGGTTTCACTAGACGGTAAATGACGGCGTCATCTGCAAACAATCTAAGAGAGCTGCTTAGATTTTCTCCCAAATCGTTTATGCAAATAAGGAACAGCAGAGGACCAATAACACTACCCTGTGTAATGCCCGAAATCACCTCTGTTTTATTCGATGCCTTACCATTGATTACTACGAGCTGTGTTCTCTATGACAGGAAATGCCTTATCCAGTCGCAAACTTTGGGCGATATACCATAACCACGCAATTTGATTAAAACCGTTTCTGATGTACGGTATCGAAAACCTTCTGGAAATCAAGAAATAAGGGATCAATTTGAGAACCCTTGTCGACAGCACTCATCACTTCGTGTGAGTAAAGAGCTAGTTGTTATTCGCATGCACGATATTTTCTAAATCCGTGTTGACCTTGTGTCAGTAGATAATTCTGTGCGAGATAATTCATAATATTTGAATACAGGATTTGTTCCAAACCTCTGCTGCAAATAGACGTCAATGAAATTGACTTATAGTTTAGTGGGTTACTCCTACTGCCTTTCTTGAATATAGGTGTGACCTGTGCAACTTTCCAATCTTTTGGTACAGATTCTTCTTTGAGAGAGCGGTTGTATACGACTGTTAAGTAAGGAGCTATCGATTCAGCATAATCAGCCAGAAATGGGTATACAGTCCAGAATAGAAGACTTGTTAAGTAATTCCGATGATATCTATTTCAAAGTTACTCATTCTGGTCTCAGTTTGTATTTAGAAATCTGGAATATTGGTATCGTCTTCTTTGGTGAATCAGTTTCTAAAAGCTATGCTTAGTAACTCTGCTTTAGTAGCGCTATCATCGACAGGATAGCCATTACTATCACGCAGTGTGAATATTGTTTGTGTTTTGGCCCTGGTATATGTAACATATGACAAAAATCTCTTAGGATTTTCAGCCAAATTTCGAGAAAGAGTTTCGTCGTGAAAAGTATTGTAGACATCTCGCATTGAAAAAGTCGCTAAATTTCGAGTTTCTGTGTAGAATTGCCAATCCTGGGGATTTTGTGTTCGTTTAAATTTAGCATGCCTTTTCCGTTGCTTTTGCAATAGTGTCCCGAACATTTTTAGTGTTCCAAGGGGATAATTTCCTTCTTTTATTAATTTAGTTGGTATAAAACTGAGGCGTGGACTGAGCGGATTTTTAGGTTGGAGGGCCTCCGGAACACAAAGGAAGGGTTTCAGTTTCAAAGGATACAGGTAAAAGATAGGACGAGTAGAGATCTAAAAACCTTTGGTCTAACAGCTACAAATTGTCGTAGCTGTGTGGGGAAATTACCAGAGCTCCAAACGCTAATAGAAAGCCCAGAATTTCAAATCATTCAGGTACCGAAAGCTGGCTAAGCCGGAGATAAGTGCAGCTGCAATTTTTACTGATGAGCCCATGGTGTTCAGAAAGGATAGATTGAATATAACAGGTGATGGCGTATACCTCCCGCAGGGGTGGTAGCATTGTCCCTGACATGGCGCCTAGAACCGCACGGTCATTCCGCCGGGCCACCAGTACTTACGTATGAACTCGCTGCATTGGACGCATCGTTATTATCACTAGTATTGCCTGTGGTCGAAAATCGACCAATTGTGTTTACAATGGTCACTGGGGGTAAAATTGTACGTATCATGTCGGCGGCCTCGCGTGATATGTTCGAACCACATAGAATGACTAGATTAGTGTATCGTACAGACCATGGAGTAAACAAATAATGCTGTACCTGCTTTATGGTTAACAGGTTCTTGTATGTACCCTCGTCCGCTCAGTAAAAATAATTACCCTCGTAAAGCGAAGATTTCCTGAGAAAACATCAGCGTCGTCAAGCGATTGGCTAAAATGAAGACTCACAGGATTCTCACTATTCAGCACCTGTTGCCAACATTATCATAAGACGCCGCTGGGATATTTGGTAAAATTTAACTGGCACACTGTGAAACGGTATCTTTTACGTGTTAAGAAAAATGTCTGACACAATAACAACAAATAAAAACGGAAGTATATACTTCTCATGCCATTTTCGAATTATATAACTTTCATTAGCCTAATATTCGAAGTGGAACTACAATTTCGGTGTTCGTATATTTATACAACGCCAATAAATAATGTTATTTCGATACTGCGATATTCAGAATTCCAGAGTTGACAACATGTGGACTTCCTAGTTCCACTCGAGCACCGCTACATGCCTCTCCGGGCGCATCATCATTTATATCGGCATTCTCGACTTCGTAGTTCCACTCGAGCACCGCTAGATGCCTCTCCCGACGAATCATCCTTTATATAGGCATTCATATGAAAACATCCATTTCCTTTAACCATTCTTAATCACTGCGAAAATGAAGCATTTGAAAGGCACAAGAAAGTGAGTTGAGAGCACTCCAAGTTTCGATATTCACTTATTTTAATACGTTATTTTAAAACTGCAGATGCGCTGCATTACAGCGTCTTTGGTCGAGGCGAATAGCCAGTCAGTGAGCCGATTGTTGGAGAATGTAGAACTTGATCCAAGCTGTAGATAGGAAAATTTCTACTTCCTTTTACCACTTTTAATGGCTAAATGCACACATACTATTTATATTCGTGAAATGTACGACACACAATCTTTCGAATTATGTAACTTTCATTGGACTTCTTGTACGAATAAATTAGTAATGTGTACCACAATTTTCGTGTTAGCGAATTTATATAATGATTATCAAATGAAATCCGGTAATATTCTAGCAAGACAGGGAAGAGTGCAATTATACACAGTGTAATGTTTACATCAGGTTTATTCTCATAATCAAGGCCTCGCGAAATGAGCGCATGGTCTAAGGCGTCTTCATACGGACTGGCCGGCCGTTCCCGCCGGAGTTTGTGTTCCTTCCTCGGGCACGTTTGTGTTGTCTTTAGTATAAGTTGGTTTAAGTAGTTTGCAATTCTAGGGATCGATGAGCACAACAATTTGGGGCCGAGCGAGGTGGCGCAGTGTTAAGACACTGGACTCGTATTCGGGAGGACAGTGGTTCAAATCCACCTCCGGCCATCCAGATTTAGTGATTTCCCTAAATCACTCTGTAATATTGCGCTTTTTTAATCCCATCAGGTGTTGGAGTGGTTAATGTTCGGGGCCGCTTTTAAAGTTTCACTAGCTTTGTAATATTAGAGGGAAGTAACTTGGTGGACTGACACATTTAAGTAACTTTATAAATAACAGACTCAAAAAAAAAATAGGCGGAATGTGACTTTAAAGTTTAGCGGCAGTAGTAATTTGGAGTAAACGCAACACCTGATCACAATATTACTAACAGATTCCGCGATGACCTTTCTTACCAGTATGTTTGCTTCTAGTTGTTTAGATCGTAGCAGATGAGGCTGTAAAACTCTTGTTGCATTATGAATAATGATGCTTGATTTACTTAGAGCGGGTTATGCTAACTGAATGGTCGTTTAAAAATATTAAGTTAACTTTCGTGACAAAAGACTCTTTAAATCGATCGGATTTCGTTTAATTCCGAAGATTTCTTTGCAGGCATTACTAGAAAGTCACATTCATGAAAATTACATATAATGATATCTAGAAGATTCTAGTGAATTATAGATACAAGTCTAACAATGGCTCCAAGCATCATGTTACATAATCAAGATTACTGCTGAAAAAATAGAAACACTTTATGAGTCATTAAAAGGAGTGTCATTTTAAATAAGTATAAGGTTTTAATTGTAACAACTATATTTTCATCATATTTAAAGAGAAAAACGAACTCACACACTTACATTTCGTAGTGAGGAAGTCCCTGACGTACGTCTAATCTTAGCGAAGGGTAAAACATAAAAGACGAAGTGTACAACTGCGTTCTGGGCAGCTCGTAAAAGATAGATGAACATCAAAAATATATGAAGAACGTAATTAGCTTTCAGAGAAAGCGGTGGTAAGTGACAAGTGTCGCAGATATATTTTTTAATAAATAAAAGTTTCATTGTAATACTATAACTCCTGGCAAATGCCGGGATGGTTCCTTTCAAAGGGCGTGGGCGATTTCGTTCCCATTCCTTACCCAAACAACCCGAGCCTCTAATGATCACGCTGTCGACAGAGCGTTAAACACCAATCTTCCTTCCTTCCAGCAGTTTGGTTTCATAGAATTATAAACATCTGAACTGTTTTGTAAATAGCTCGATGTCTTTAAGAGCGATGAAATTGGACGAAAGTTACATGAAATATTATATTGGAATTAATCTATACTGGCACCTTCTGAAGTATATACCGTCGATGATAAAACAGTCTGTGTTTTCCACCACATATTTTCTTTTACCTAGTCCCAGATTGTAGTGGAACGGCGCCACTGCCTAGAGCAGATCCTTATGTTTGAGTATCTGCTTAGTATTCACATATAGTGGAGCAAGGCATCAGCGTTGTACGAGGGTCCAATGGCTACCAAAGTTACTCGACCCCACTGTTACTTAGAGTGTTGAAAGATGTTGCTGCCTAAGGCTCGTAAACTACTATCACAAATTTTCGAAAAATAGTCTGCTGTTGTGGGAGATATGACATAAACAAAGAGTCACAGACAATAGTCCAATCATATGACGTGTGATAATGAGAATTTTTTCATCCACTATTTAAGAATGAGGGCACTTAGAGACTTGCTACAAACATCATACATAATTTTAAACCTTTGCAAAAATGTTCTGTCTTACAACTCCAACAAAATGAGGAAATGAAGAATTTTCTACTTTTGCACTGTTGATCCTGTAAAAGTAGTGCATTTGGCATGACGTTACAATTAATTAGTTCTACACTTCTAATACATATATACCACTGAATGTACTTCCTAAATTTCATCATAGTAAGACACAGAGCTCATGAGGTTTGTTATAAACAATGTAATGTCTGCAAACCGCCCCATTACGCAAGAAGTTGTAATTTATCGTGTAGTTTTTGAACATACACTCTAGTGAAGCTATTGTTCCGTTCAAATGTTTGTAAAGCTGAGACGAAACTGCAGTGATCATCTGTCTCTGTCTCTGTCTTTAACTTATGCTACTAACAACACGAGTGTTATACGAAACACAACTAGCTCTTTACTTACACGAAGTGATGAGTGCTATCAGCAAGCGTTCGCATATCGATTCAGTATTTCTTCATTTCCAGAACGTTTTTGACACCGTACCTCAAAAACGGCTTTTAATCAAATTGCGTGGTTATGGTATATCGCCCCACGTTTGCGACAGGATAGGGACAGAGAGGACACAGTTTGTAGTAATAGATGGTAAGGCTTCGAGTAAAAGAGAGGTGATTCTTTGGGAGAAAATCTGAATATCTCTCTTGGGTTGTTTGCAGATGACGCAATTAAACCATATGAATATCAAAACCAACTGCAGAACAATCTAATTAAGATATCACAATGGTTTAAAAATTGGCAATTACCTCTAAATAAGAAGTGTGAAGTCGTCCACATGAGTACGAAAAGAAATCCGTTAAATTTTGTTTACAAGATAAATCAATCAAATTTGAAGGCCGTAAACTTCACAAAATACCTAGGAATTACTATTAATTCAGACTTAAACTGGAATGAACACGTAGATAATGTCGTGGGAAAGGCGAACCAGAGACTGCGTTTTATTGGCAGAACCCTTAAAAGATGCAACAGAACTACTCAAGAGACTGCATACACTACGCTTGTCCGTCCTTTTTTGGAGTATTGCTGCCCAGTGTGGGATCCTTATCAGGTGGGTTTGACGGAGGACATCGAAAAAGTCCAGAGAAGGGCAGCTCGTTTCGTATTGTCACGATACAGGGGAGACAGCGTTACGGAAATGATACAGGATCTGGGATGGGAATCATTACAACAACGGCGCTAATCGCTGCGGCGTGGGCTACTTATGAAACTCCAATCACCAACATTCTCCTCCGAATGCGAAAATATATTGTTGACTGCCACTTATATAGGTAGAAAAGATCATCAGAATAAAATACGAGAAATCAGAGCTCGAACGGAGAGATTGAGGTGTTCTTTCTTCCCGCGCGCTGTTCGAGAATGGAATGGGAGCTAAAATAGTATAACGGTGGTTCGATGAACCCTCTGCCAGGAACTTAAATGTGAGTTGCTAAGTATCCCATGTAGATGTTGAAATACATACACAAGTTTGCCGGAGGGAAGACTGGAACCTCCGACGGCGAGCAGAAAGGTGCCATAGAGCGTACGACCATTCCCGTGTGGCTATTGTTCCGTATTATCGTTGAGTTGATGTTCGATTAACTCACTGCATTGAAAGCATCGTCATTATCGTTGCATGTCAAACGAAATCCGATAATATTCCAGCAAGACAGGGAAGAACACACTTATGCACTGTGCAATGTTTACATCAGGTCTATTCTTATAATCAATGCCACGCGGAATTTTGACATGGTCTAAGGCATCATGCTACGGACTGACTGACCAGCCGTTCCCGTCGGAGGTTTTGTTCCTCCCTCGGGCATGTTCGTGTGGTCTTTAGTTTAAGCTAGTTTAAATAGTTTGTAGGTCTACGGACTATGCCCATAGTATTTTGGTGCTAGAGGTCTGTAACATTTGAACCTTATAATCAACGGCGTATATTGTTTAAGTGGAGGCGTAGATAACGACGGGAGGGGAGGGAGTTGCGGAGGGGCAGGAGGCCCATCCCCCTCAGAGTTATATCCACAAATATTTTGTTTATTCATTTAATTTTTCCGAGTTTTTTCTGTTTACAATGCAATCTGTGTTCCCCTGCTCTTGTTGGCCGGTCAAACAGCTGTAGATGTTTTGGATACTGATCTGAACGACCTTGGGTGAGATCAGTTTCGATGTAGGAAAAATGTAGGAACACGCGAGGCAAAACTGACGTTATGACTTATCTTAGAAGATAGGTTAAGGAAAAGGAAATCTACGTTTTTAGCATTTATGGATCTGGAGAAAAAATTTGACAATGTTGACTGGAATACACTCTTTCAAATTCTAAGAGGTAGCAGGAGTAAAATATAGGGAGCGAAGAGTTATATTCAACTTGTACAAAAATCGAACAGCAATTATTAGAGTCGAAGGGCATGAAATGGTCGCAGTGGTTGGGTAGGGAGTAAGACAGGTTTGTAGCCTTTCCTCGATGTATTAAATCTGTACATTGAGCAAGTTTAGAGAGGGAATTAAAGTCCAGGGAGAGGGAATAAAAACCTTGCGGTTTGCTGATGACACAGTAATTCTGTCAGATGCAGTAAAGGACCTGGAAGAGCAGTTGAACGGAATGGACAGTGTCTTGAAGATATAAGGTGAACATTAACAAGAGTAAAACGAAGGTAATGGATATAGTGTCAGAAAATCAGGCGATGGCGAAGGAATTAGATTTGGTAATGTGACGGTGAATGTAGTCGATGAGTTCTGAGACTTGGGAAGCAAGAATACTTCTGATGGTCGAAGTAAACATAAAATGCAAAATTATTATGGTAAGAAAGCGTTTCTGCAGAAGATAAATTTGTTGATATCCATTATTTGTTTAAATGTTATGAAGTCCTTTCTGAAAGCATTTGTCTGGAGTGTAACATTGTATGGCAATGAAACTTGCACTATAAAAAGTTCAGACTTGACGATGATATAAGATTTCGAAATGTGGTGCTGTAGACGAAAGGTGAAGATTAGATGGGTAGATCACTTAACTAATTAGGAGGTTCTCGACAGAATTGAACAGTGTCTTGAAAGGAATATATAAGATGAACATTAACAAGAGTAAAACGAAGGTAATGGAATGCAATGTCAGAAAATCATGCGATGCTGAAGGAATTAGATTAGGTAATGAGGCAATAAAAGTAGTAGACGAGTTTTGCTTTTTGGGTTGTAAGATAACTTTTGATGGCCGAAGTAAAGAAGATATAAAATGCAGACTAGCTATGGGAAGAAAAGCGTTTCTAAAGACGCGAAACTTGTTAACATCCAATATTGATTTAAATGTTAGGAAGTCCTTTCTGAAAGCATTTGTCTGTAGTGTACCATTTTATGGGAGTGAAACGTGAACGATAAGGAGTTCAGATAAAAAGATGATAGAAGCTTTTGAAATGTGGTGTCACAGACGAATGATAAAAATTAGATGGGTAGATCACGTAACTAATGAGGAGGCGCTTAACCGAATCGGGGAGAAAAGGAGTCTCTGGCATATCCTAAGAGAAGGGATGGATTGGTTGGACACATTCTGAGACATCAAGGAATTGTCAACTTAGCATTAAAAGGAAGCGTGTGGGGTAAAAATCGTAGAGAGAGACTGAGGGACGAATATAGTAAGCAGATTCAAAAGGATGTAGGTTGTCGAACGTATTCTCAGATGAAGAGACTTGCACAGGACAGGGTAGCGTGGGGAGCTGCACCAAACCAGTCTGCTGACTGAAGACCACAACAACAACAACAAAATTGGGGAAAAAAGGAGTTTCTGGGATATCCTAAGATAAGGGATAGGTTGATGGCGCACATTCTAAGACATCAAGGAAACGTCAACTTAGTGTTAGAAGGAAGTGTGTGGGTTAAAAATCCTAGTGGGAGACGGAGAGACGAATACAATAAGCAGATTCAAAAAGATCCACACCTTACTGTTCCTACATCTCAATCCTAAACTTCTCCTATTTTGAGTGGTGTGTATGTGTGTGTGTGTGTGTGTGTGTGTGTGTGTGTGTGTGTGTTTGTGTGTATTAGTGCTATTTTATTTTCCTCCACTCACCTGCCTCCCCACTCCACCCCTAAGCTGCATCTGAGGCGAAGAGGCTTGCACAGGACATGGTAGCATGGAGAGCTACATTAAACCAGTCTGCGGACTGAAGACCACATTAACAATCTGAATGAACTTTCCTTCCGGAAAAAGGAATGCTATTCTCCCCCTCCCCAGCCAGCCAAAGAGGACTGAACCCCTCCCCTCCTTCTCCCGCCTTCCCTCCTCTCCCCCAGGAGAAATAATTACCCTGGCCGCTGTGTTTCGCCTCCAGAACCATGAGTAGTGCAGTGAGTGTTGGGTGTTTGTGTTGGCAGCTATGAAGAGCGCCAGCGGTGGCGGGGGCGCGGCCATGCGTGCCTGTGTGAAGCTGCCCCCCGCACCCTGGGGCCTCGAGAGGCCCTCCAGGCGCCGTCGGTGGACGCCTATACCCCAGGAGGTGAGCCACACCTTGAGACCTTCTAGTATCTAACATCAACAAGGGACCTCACGGTCAAGAAAATTCGGATCGGTATGAGACTTCAAAAGTAGATGGACCGGGTGATCAAAACGTCAGTATAAATTTGAAAACCAAATAAATCACGGAATAATGTAGATAGAGAGGTAAAAATTGACACACATGCTTGGAATGACATAGGGTTTTATTAGAACCACAGCTACCGTTATCGGGCCTTTTTATTGTTTGTTGTTTGTATAGTTTATGGGACTTAACTACGGAGTCATCAGTCCCTAAACTTACAAACTACTTATGAACTACTTACGAACTAGGACGGCATAAATATCCATGCCCGAGGGGGGATTCGAACCCCCGACAGAAGTGGCCGTGCAGACGGGTCTTTTTACTCCGAGGAACTGCGTGATTCTCGTTTTGTAACTGCTACCATGAAGGGTGAGAGGTACGCCGATATGTTACAGAATCGCATCATCCCCAGCCTGGCTGATAAACTCCTGCTGTAACGTACGATGTTTATGCAGGATGGCGCTCCACCCCATGTTGCTAGACGCGTGAAAGATCTCTTGCGCGCTTCCTTGGTGATGATCGTGTGCTCAGCCGCCACTTTCGTCATGCTTGGCCTCCCAGGTCCCCAGACCTCAGTCCTTGCGATTATTGGCTTTGGGGTTACCTGAAGTCGCAAGTGTATCGTGATTGACCTACGTCTCTAGGGATGCTAAAAGACAACATCCGACGCCAATGCCTCACCATAACTCTGGACATGCTTTAAAGTGCTGTTAACAACATTATTCCTCGACTACAGCTATTGTTGAGAAATGATGGTGAACATATTGAGCATTTCCTGTAGAACAGCATCTTTGCTTTGTCTTAATTTGTTATGCTAATTATTGCTTTTCTGATCAGATGAGCCGGCCGCGGTGGCCGAGGGGACTGAAGCGCTCCAGTCACGGTCTGCACGGCCACTGCGGTCGGGGGTTCGAATCCCCCCTCGGGCATGGATATTTGTGTCGTCCTAGTTCGTAAGTAGTTCATAAGTAGTTTGTAAGTTGAGGAACTGATGACCCCGTAGTTAAGTCCCTTAGACTATACAAACATTTAAACATTTGATCAGATGAAGCGCCATCTGTCGGACATTTTTGAACCTTTTTTTGGTTGTAATAAAACCCCATGTCATTCCTAGCATGTGTATCAATTTTTACCTCTCTGTCTACATTATTCCCTGATTTATTACTTCTTCAAATTTATACTGACTTTTTGATAACCCGGTATACCTCAAAGGCGTCTATCCATTAAGGGGGGCAGGACGTTAAACGAGACGAAGAGCAACAGGAGAAGCATCAAAGGATATTTTAATTTCCATTGTTTGTACTTTCACAAAGAAATTCATAAAATTTTGTCAACATGACCAGGAAGGATTCAGGATTTAAAGTCAACAGCAGTGAATGTTCAGAAACATTTTAAATTACATGTGAAATTTAAAAATCGACCACTGTGCATAACAAGAGCTTTGATTTATCACTATAATTAGTAAATGAGGTCGGTGTGAACTACTGGGTACTCCCTGCTATAAAGCCTTGTTCCCTGGCCCAAACTGAGAACTGACTCGTTTCAAATTACTTCAATAACAGGAAGTTAATACTACAGTGGTCAATATATATAGCAGTTCACACGTTATTACATACAGAAATTAATAAGCAAGCCACCACAATTAAAGTTATCTTAGAAAGGTGGCTAAGAAAACATTTATGGCAAAACGGAATTTAGACATAAGAGTCATTGCATCTGATCTTGTTCTCAGCACTTGTGAAGAACAATATTAAATAAAAGAGGGAAGGTGCTCTAAAGCAAAATGGGGGACCAATTTTGTTAATACAATAAAAATGCATCTCTTACATGGATTAATGCGGACTGTGCCCAGCCTAAATTACACATGATTTAACGTTACTGGAGGGAAGGATTCACAAACAACACTCATTCTCTCACACACACGCAATGCCACAGCGAAACTCACCAAAAACAGCGTGCTGAGACGAGGCGTAAACAGGAGCCGCTATCGTAGGCGAAATTCAACAAGTTGGAGGTAGCACAAAACACAATATACAAAAACACTTCGAAGCTGGCTCTGGTCTGTCGTGCCTGTTTTGAGATGGGCGCGTGTATAGACAAATTAAATTACATCTGAGTTGAACAGCGAGCAAACACACTGACGACGACACACGCCTACGTTACATGAACGCATTCCACTGAAGGTGAAGTGGCTGAAAATCGGATTCATTATACAAAATCACGGTGGATTCTTAAGTTGCAGTCTATTAGAAATCGATCTAGGTACTGGTTTTGTGGTGTCGCACAAGTACAAAGTGCGCGCCACTTACTTTCGCCGCGCGCCGCCATGCACGCACGGCGCGGCGTTCTCACGACGACAGCCACGAGCGCCCTCTGCGACAACTCCGCTCGTGGCCACCACTGAAGGACATCGGCCACTTCGGACTGAGTTAGCAACCAGTGAGGACCTTCGTAATCAGATAGGCACCAGTGAAGACTTTGCTATCGTACAGGCACTAGGCAGGCCTCTAACAACTATGTATCAACAGTCTGCAGTACTATGTAAAAGTTAAGTATTGTTACATTCTGTCCAATATATATCTCTTTCTAATTTGCTCGAGTGTTTATAGTTTCTGGCTGCTCCCCTCCGAACCTGCACCGACACCTACGACGAGGCTGGGACACAAAAGCGGCGACGAAGTTGGGATACAAAAGTGGCGACGAGGAGTGATAGAACCTTGGACCAGCCCGCTTGCAGCAGCCAGACAGCAGCAGTCGGAGCACGCAAAAATTGCTCCCGCCCACCCACCCTTATTATAAGATTTTTGGGGGAACATATTCTGTTACGTATTTTGTGGACTTTTTTGTTGCAGAGCGAGTCCTCTTTCATATTGCATTTGTGTTTTGTTATAAGTTACTTGTATACGCGGCGCCTAATCGGTCAGCATGGCCACTACCCCGAACCCAAACTTAATGGAAATTATTCAGTTACAGACGGCGCAAATAACACAACTTCTCCAGGCGGTGGCGCAGTTGACAACTCAACAACAGCCGTCGCATCAGCAGCCCACACCTGCCGCCGCACCGCTTCCGACGTTCCGCCAGTACAACGAACGTGAGGAAGAATGGAGCGACTACTTCGTACAGTTTCAAGAACTCGTCGCGGCTCATCAACTTACAGGTCAGACTGTTAAGCATCTTTTGTTGTCCGTGGTGGGCCCCAAAACCTTTGTATTACTGCAGAAACTATTTCCCCACGCATCTCCTCGTGATGTGGACTTTGAACAAATTGTAGATGCACTAAATGCTCATTATGAGAGAAAAGTTCTTGTAGCCGCTGCACGGTACCGATTTTTCAGACTGAAAAAATTACCTGAACAGTCACACCAAGAGTGGATCACCGAGTTGAAGGGCTTAACCCGCAAATGTAAATTTACTTGTTCTTGTGGACTTTCTTATAGTGATGTGATGTTAAGAGATGCGATTACGCAGAACATTCAGGACCCCAGAATTAGGGCAGCAATTCTAAAACAGTCAGACCCTTCATTAGACAGTGTACTGCAGCTTATAGAAGCGCATGATACGTTTGACTTAGCAGATGTAGAAATGCAAAGCCACAGTGTAAATTCAGTGCGCCGTAACGGACGCTTTCCTAGCCGTAGTTCTCAGTGTAGCACTAGTGATTCTTACAATAATACAGGCCGTGCTGAACAGACAGTGAACAGTAGACAGTGTAAAAGTGCGACGCAAAGGTCGCCCCGTCGTGTTAGAAACAGTGATTTGAATAACGGGCGCCAACGCTCATTTCAGAAAAATGTATGTAAATCTTGCCCCCAGTGTGTGTCTCGCCACAAGCGTGCTCATTGCCCTAGTCGCAACGCAACCTGTTATCAATGTGGCAAATCAGGACATGTACAGTCTGTGTGTATGCAAATTAAAAACTCAAAGAACGGTACAGTTAGAAACAGTGCTTCGCAGAGTGCGAGAACAGTTCATTCTGTAAATGTTATACGGGCTGTGGAATTGAACAGTGCTTTCCTTGGATCTCAATTGCAAGAAAGTAATTCTGCGCCTATGGCAAAACTATATAGTGCACCACGTAGTAAGCGCCGACGAGCGCGTAAAACAGTGCAACGGAAAAGGGTTCGGGACAAGCAAAACGACTATGAACAGTGCATTCCTGTAGTGAAAATAGTGCCTTCTGCAACTGCTCCTTGTAATAGTGCCCAGTACTGTGTAGCTAGTGACAGTAGACATCAAGTAGCTACTCAAAAGTGTAGTGCAGTAGTTAGTAAATCTGGAGTAGCTTCGCAGGCTTGCGCGGACGCCGATCCGGCGGTAGTGTCATCTAGTGACAGTGTTGTTAATCCGCTGCGTGCCGAGTCTGCGCCGCTTACTTCACTACGCGGCCCGCGCAAGCGCAGTAAACAAACCGTAGCAGACGTTGCCCACATTCGCGCACCTGTCGAGCGCCGCAAGCAAAAACTTTTTGTAAATCTCTCCATAGAAGATAAGACTGTGCAATTTCAGCTTGATACTGGTTCCGCTGTTAACTTAATTAATAAAGATACTTATGAACTTCTGGGTTCTCCAAAATTATCGCTGTGTCAACAAGTGTTAACAGCTTATACAGGTCAACATATTCCCGTGCTAGGAACGTGTAGCCTGCCCGCCTCTTTTCAAGGTGTAACAAAAACAGTTGCTTTTGTAGTTCTTCAGGCCAAATCGACACAGAACATTTTTGGACTAGATGCTTTTGACTTGTTTGGTTTATCAATTCAAAGAGATGTGCTTCAGATTTCGTCAGTAGTGCCTCAGGACAAAATCAATGCTTTATGTGACAAATATAGTGACTTGTTTTCGCCGGAACTAGGTTGTGCAAAAGACTTCGTGGCACATGTAACTTTAAAAGAATCTGCAGTTCCAAAATTTCGTAAAGCTAGACCAGTGCCTATCGCCTTGCGTGATACAGTTGCCGAAGAAAAACGTTGGCAAGATAGTGGGGTGATTTCTCCTGTTTCTGCGAGTCAGTGGGCCTCGCCTATAGTAATAATACCCAAGCCGTCAGGAAAACTTCGTCTCTGTGCGGACTTCAAATCAACTGTCAACAGTCAAACAATTGTAGACACTTATCCCCTGCCCAGACCTGAGGAACTGATGGACAATTTAGGACAGTCTCGCTTCTTTTCCAAGATTGATTTAGCAGAGGCGTACTTACAAATTCCGCTTGATGACGAGTCAAAAAAATTTTTCGTCATTAATACTCACATGGGCCTTTTTCAATTTCAACGCCTACCCTTTGGCAGTTCTTCCGCTCCCGCTATTTTTCAGCGTTTTTTGGAACAGCTGACAGTTTCTGTACCGTGTTGTTCGAACTATTTAGATGACATTGTGGTATCCGGACGTACAGTTGAAGAACATTTAGCAAACCTGGAGTGCCTTTTCAAAGTTTTGACTGCAGCAGGTCTACGTTGCAATAAAGCCAAGTGTTCGTTTTTTCAAACTGAAATAGAGTACCTAGGCCATGTGATTAACGCCCAAGGAATTCATCCCTTACAGTCACATCTTAGAGCAATCAAAGACTTGCCTCCTCCTAAGGATGTGCACGAATTGCAAGCAGTAATGGGAAAGCTTAACTACTATTTCAGGTTTATTCCCAATGCCTCTCAGATTGCAGCTCCACTGCATCACTTACGTAGGAAGAATGTTCCTTTTGTATGGTCCAAAGATTGTCAGGTTGCCTTTGACAAACTAAAGTCTGCACTACTCAGTGATGCATGTTTGATTCCCTTTGACCCACAGAAGCCTGTAGTGCTAGCAGTTGACGCCTCGTCGTACGGTGTAGGCGCTGTAATCTCACATCGTATTGGATGTCACGATCGTCCTATTGCTTTTGCATCCAAGCTACTGACGCCGACGCAACAGAATTACAGTCAGATAGAAAAGGAGGCCTTAGCAATCATTTACGGCGTCGCAAAGTTTCATCATTATCTCTATGGCAGAAAATTCTATTTGTTGACAGACCACAAGCCTCTCACGTCGTTGTTCTCACCCACAAAGCCAATTCCGCCACGTACGGCACAAAAGCTTCAGAGATGGTCCTTGATATTGTCTAATTATCAGTATGAGATTTTGTACCGACCTACCACTAAACATGCTAACGCGGACACACTTTCCCGCCTTCCTGTTGGCCAGGATGTGTCGTTTGATTCTTCAGAAATGGCATGTTGTCAGATAGACTCCAGAGATGCTTCCGCTGTCGCAGACTTTCCTTTGAACTCTCGTCGGGTTGCACAGGAAACAGCTGCGGATGCAGACCTAAGTGTGGTAGCACGTTTTGTTCGCTCAGGGTGGCCTGCCAGAGCCAAAGACATTGGTTCGACGTTCGACGTTATTTTGCACAACGTCATGCATTATCTTTAAGTCAGGGTGTACTGTTGTTGCATACCGACAACGACCAAGCAAGAGTGATTGTTCCTCGTTCCCTGCAACGAGAAGTGTTACGCCTCCTGCATCAAGGACATTGGGGCATTGTTAGGACAAAGCAGCTGGCCAGACGTCATTGTACCTGGGTTGGTATGGACGCTCAGATAGAGGGCATGACGTCACAGTGTACAGTTTGTGCGGAGCATCAGGCGGCTCCTCCGCAACGTTTCTCAGACTGGCCACGCCCCAAGGGACCATGGCAACGTTTACACATTGACTTTGCCGGACCTTTCTGGAATACGCGCTGGTTAATCGTTGTAGACGCTTTCAGCAAGTTTCCTTTTGTGATTGCCATGAACTCAACGACAGCTTCTAGTACAATCAGTGCCTTAACATCAGTGTTTTGCATCGAAGGCTTGCCTGAAACTATCGTCAGTGACAATGGACCTCAGTTTGTTAGTGCGGAATTTCAACAGTTTTGTCGTGTGAATGGCATTCAGCATATTACCACTGCACCTTTTCACCCTCAGTCCAATGGTGAAGCAGAACGTTTCGTTCGAACATTCAAGTCTCACATGGAGAAGATGAAAGGTCAGCACTCCAGGCAGCAAGCTCTTCAAATTTTCCTGTCTACGTATCGGTGCATGCCACGTGACGGCCCGTCTCCTGCCGAGCTGCTACACGGCCGCCGTCACCGCACTCTCCTTCACCTGCTGCAGCCTCCCACGCACCGAGTCGGTTCGTATGGCGCTACGCGTTTTCAGGTTGCTACGCCGGTGCTGTACAGGGTGTTTGCTGGAAACAAGAAGACATGGTTGCCGGGCACCATTCAGCGCGTGCTTGGTCGCAATATGTTTATTGTACGTTCTTCCACAGGGTCGGAGCTGCGGCGCCACGCAAACCACTTGCGCCTGCACAGACCGCGCGATCCTGTCTCCGGTTTCTTGATTCCAGACCCAGTTCACCGCCAGGGAGCACAGCCACATCGTTCGTCCCCGGACTACGAGATCGGCCCAATGGAGGTCGACGCACCTCCGAAGCAGTCGTCGCCGCCGCTGTCGCCGCCGCAGATGACAGCGTCACCGAGAGGGACTCCGGGACCGTGCGGGCCCTCCCAGCTTGGGCCACGCACCTCAGAAGAAGATGACCTGCTCCCTCTGGGCGGGGGCGGGCGCCCTTCCCCAGGTTTCGGCGGGTTCCCTGGAGGATCGCAAGGCGGATGCCGGGGCGCGGACGGCGTCTCGATCCCGGCCTCAGCTACGACGCCCGTCCCACCAGTAACGCCCCCGCCCAGGCCCTCCTCCCAGTGCCGTCGCCGTGGCCCTCAGCCCTACGCCACGACGGCGCGGCGGTTTGGGGGGGAGGGGTGTGGTGTCGCACAAGTACAAAGTGCGCGCCACCTACTTTCGCCGCGCGCCGCCATGCATGCACGGCGCGGCGTTCTTCCGACGACAGCCACGAGCGCCCTCTGCTGGAACCCCGCTCGTGGCCACCACGGAAATATATAGCACTTCGGACTGAGAGAGGAACGAGAGTGCACTTCGGACTGAGATAGCAACGAGATAGGACCTTCGTAAGCAGATAGGCACGAGTGAAGACTTTGCTATTGTACAGGCACTAGGCAGGCCTCTAACAACTATGTATCAACATTCTGCCGTACTCTGTAAAAGTTAAGTATTGTTACATTCTGTGCAATATATATATCTTTCTAATTTACTCGAGTGTTTATAGTTTCTGGCTGCTCCCCTCCACCGACACCTACGACGAGGCTGGGACACAAAAGCGGCGACGAAGTTGGGACGCAAAAGTGGCGACGAGGATGGGATACAAAATCAACTTAGCATTAAAAGGAAGCGTGTGGGGTAAAAATCGTAGAGAGAGACTGAGGGACGAATATAGTAAGCAGATTCAAAAGGATGTAGGTTGTCGAACGTATTCTCAGATGAAGAGACTTGCACAGGACAGGGTAGCGTGGGGAGCTGCACCAAACCAGTCTGCTGACTGAAGACCACAACAACAACAACAAAATTGGGGAAAAAAGGAGTTTCTGGGATATCCTAAGATAAGGGATAGGTTGATGGCGCACATTCTAAGACATCAAGGAAACGTCAACTTAGTGTTAGAAGGAAGTGTGTGGGTTAAAAATCCTAGTGGGAGACGGAGAGACGAATACAATAAGCAGATTCAAAAAGATCCACACCTTACTGTTCCTACATCTCAATCCTAAACTTCTCCTATTTTGAGTGGTGTGTATGTGTGTGTGTGTGTGTGTGTGTGTGTGTTTGTGTGTATTAGTGCTATTTTATTTTCCTCCACTCACCTGCCTCCCCACTCCACCCCTAAGCTGCATCTGAGGCGAAGAGGCTTGCACAGGACATGGTAGCATGGAGAGCTACATTAAACCAGTCTGCGGACTGAAGACCACATTAACAATCTGAATGAACTTTCCTTCCGGAAAAAGGAATGCTATTCTCCCCCTCCCCAGCCAGCCAAAGAGGACTGAACCCCTCCCCACCTTCTCCCGCCTTTCCTCCTCTCCCCCAGGAGAAATAATTACCCTGGCCGCTGTGTTTCGCCTCCAGAACCATGAGTAGTGCAGTGAGTGTTGGGTGTTTGTGTTGGCAGCTATGAAGAGCGCCAGCGGTGGCGGGGGCGCGGCCATGCGCGCCTGTGTGAAGCTGCCCCCCGCACCCTGGGGCCTCGAGAGGCCCTCCAGGCGCCGTCGGTGGACGCCTATACCCCAGGAGGTGAGCCACACCTTGAGACCTTCTAGTATCTAACATCAACAAGGGACCTCACGGTCAAGAAAATTCGGATCGGTATGAGACTTCAAAAGTAGATGGACCGGGTGATCAAAACGTCAGTATAAATTTGAAAACCAAATAAATCACGGAATAATGTAGATAGAGAGGTAAAAATTGACACACATGCTTGGAATGACATAGGGTTTTATTAGAACCACAGCTACCGTTATCGGGCCTTTTTATTGTTTGTTGTTTGTATAGTTTATGGGACTTAACTACGGAGTCATCAGTCCCTAAACTTACAAACTACTTATGAACTACTTACGAACTAGGACGGCATAAATATCCATGCCCGAGGGGGGATTCGAACCCCCGACAGAAGTGGCCGTGCAGACGGGTCTTTTTACTCCGAGGAACTGCGTGATTCTCGTTTTGTAACTGCTACCATGAAGGGTGAGAGGTACGCCGATATGTTACAGAATCGCATCATCCCCAGCCTGGCTGATAAACTCCTGCTGTAACGTACGATGTTTATGCAGGATGGCGCTCCACCCCATGTTGCTAGACGCGTGAAAGATCTCTTGCGCGCTTCCTTGGTGATGATCGTGTGCTCAGCCGCCACTTTCGTCATGCTTGGCCTCCCAGGTCCCCAGACCTCAGTCCTTGCGATTATTGGCTTTGGGGTTACCTGAAGTCGCAAGTGTATCGTGATTGACCTACGTCTCTAGGGATGCTAAAAGACAACATCCGACGCCAATGCCTCACCATAACTCTGGACATGCTTTAAAGTGCTGTTAACAACATTATTCCTCGACTACAGCTATTGTTGAGAAATGATGGTGAACATATTGAGCATTTCCTGTAGAACAGCATCTTTGCTTTGTCTTAATTTGTTATGCTAATTATTGCTTTTCTGATCAGATGAGCCGGCCGCGGTGGCCGAGGGGACTGAAGCGCTCCAGTCACGGTCTGCACGGCCACTGCGGTCGGGGGTTCGAATCCCCCCTCGGGCATGGATATTTGTGTCGTCCTAGTTCGTAAGTAGTTCATAAGTAGTTTGTAAGTTGAGGAACTGATGACCCCGTAGTTAAGTCCCTTAGACTATACAAACATTTAAACATTTGATCAGATGAAGCGCCATCTGTCGGACATTTTTGAACCTTTTTTTGGTTGTAATAAAACCCCATGTCATTCCTAGCATGTGTATCAATTTTTACCTCTCTGTCTACATTATTCCCTGATTTATTACTTCTTCAAATTTATACTGACTTTTTGATAACCCGGTATACCTCAAAGGCGTCTATCCATTAAGGGGGGCAGGACGTTAAACGAGACGAAGAGCAACAGGAGAAGCATCAAAGGATATTTTAATTTCCATTGTTTGTACTTTCACAAAGAAATTCATAAAATTTTGTCAACATGACCAGGAAGGATTCAGGATTTAAAGTCAACAGCAGTGAATGTTCAGAAACATTTTAAATTACATGTGAAATTTAAAAATCGACCACTGTGCATAACAAGAGCTTTGATTTATCACTATAATTAGTAAATGAGGTCGGTGTGAACTACTGGGTACTCCCTGCTATAAAGCCTTGTTCCCTGGCCCAAACTGAGAACTGACTCGTTTCAAATTACTTCAATAACAGGAAGTTAATACTACAGTGGTCAATATATATAGCAGTTCACACGTTATTACATACAGAAATTAATAAGCAAGCCACCACAATTAAAGTTATCTTAGAAAGGTGGCTAAGAAAACATTTATGGCAAAACGGAATTTAGACATAAGAGTCATTGCATCTGATCTTGTTCTCAGCACTTGTGAAGAACAATATTAAATAAAAGAGGGAAGGTGCTCTAAAGCAAAATGGGGGACCAATTTTGTTAATACAATAAAAATGCATCTCTTACATGGATTAATGCGGACTGTGCCCAGCCTAAATTACACATGATTTAACGTTACTGGAGGGAAGGATTCACAAACAACACTCATTCTCTCACACACACGCAATGCCACAGCGAAACTCACCAAAAACAGCGTGCTGAGACGAGGCGTAAACAGGAGCCGCTATCGTAGGCGAAATTCAACAAGTTGGAGGTAGCACAAAACACAATATACAAAAACACTTCGAAGCTGGCTCTGGTCTGTCGTGCCTGTTTTGAGATGGGCGCGTGTATAGACAAATTAAATTACATCTGAGTTGAACAGCGAGCAAACACACTGACGACGACACACGCCTACGTTACATGAACGCATTCCACTGAAGGTGAAGTGGCTGAAAATCGGATTCATTATACAAAATCACGGTGGATTCTTAAGTTGCAGTCTATTAGAAATCGA
Organism: Locusta migratoria; assembly: GCA_026315105.1. NCBI lineage: Eukaryota > Metazoa > Arthropoda > Insecta > Orthoptera > Acrididae > Locusta > Locusta migratoria. The sequence continues at coordinate 124,378,900 of CM048751.1, forward strand.
TCTAGGTACTGGTTTTGTGGTGTCGCACAAGTACAAAGTGCGCGCCACTTACTTTCGCCGCGCGCCGCCATGCACGCACGGCGCGGCGTTCTCACGACGACAGCCACGAGCGCCCTCTGCGACAACTCCGCTCGTGGCCACCACTGAAGGACATCGGCCACTTCGGACTGAGTTAGCAACCAGTGAGGACCTTCGTAATCAGATAGGCACCAGTGAAGACTTTGCTATCGTACAGGCACTAGGCAGGCCTCTAACAACTATGTATCAACAGTCTGCAGTACTATGTAAAAGTTAAGTATTGTTACATTCTGTCCAATATATATCTCTTTCTAATTTGCTCGAGTGTTTATAGTTTCTGGCTGCTCCCCTCCGAACCTGCACCGACACCTACGACGAGGCTGGGACACAAAAGCGGCGACGAAGTTGGGATACAAAAGTGGCGACGAGGAGTGATAGAACCTTGGACCAGCCCGCTTGCAGCAGCCAGACAGCAGCAGTCGGAGCACGCAAAAATTGCTCCCGCCCACCCACCCTTATTATAAGATTTTTGGGGGAACATATTCTGTTACGTATTTTGTGGACTTTTTTGTTGCAGAGCGAGTCCTCTTTCATATTGCATTTGTGTTTTGTTATAAGTTACTTGTATACGCGGCGCCTAATCGGTCAGCATGGCCACTACCCCGAACCCAAACTTAATGGAAATTATTCAGTTACAGACGGCGCAAATAACACAACTTCTCCAGGCGGTGGCGCAGTTGACAACTCAACAACAGCCGTCGCATCAGCAGCCCACACCTGCCGCCGCACCGCTTCCGACGTTCCGCCAGTACAACGAACGTGAGGAAGAATGGAGCGACTACTTCGTACAGTTTCAAGAACTCGTCGCGGCTCATCAACTTACAGGTCAGACTGTTAAGCATCTTTTGTTGTCCGTGGTGGGCCCCAAAACCTTTGTATTACTGCAGAAACTATTTCCCCACGCATCTCCTCGTGATGTGGACTTTGAACAAATTGTAGATGCACTAAATGCTCATTATGAGAGAAAAGTTCTTGTAGCCGCTGCACGGTACCGATTTTTCAGACTGAAAAAATTACCTGAACAGTCACACCAAGAGTGGATCACCGAGTTGAAGGGCTTAACCCGCAAATGTAAATTTACTTGTTCTTGTGGACTTTCTTATAGTGATGTGATGTTAAGAGATGCGATTACGCAGAACATTCAGGACCCCAGAATTAGGGCAGCAATTCTAAAACAGTCAGACCCTTCATTAGACAGTGTACTGCAGCTTATAGAAGCGCATGATACGTTTGACTTAGCAGATGTAGAAATGCAAAGCCACAGTGTAAATTCAGTGCGCCGTAACGGACGCTTTCCTAGCCGTAGTTCTCAGTGTAGCACTAGTGATTCTTACAATAATACAGGCCGTGCTGAACAGACAGTGAACAGTAGACAGTGTAAAAGTGCGACGCAAAGGTCGCCCCGTCGTGTTAGAAACAGTGATTTGAATAACGGGCGCCAACGCTCATTTCAGAAAAATGTATGTAAATCTTGCCCCCAGTGTGTGTCTCGCCACAAGCGTGCTCATTGCCCTAGTCGCAACGCAACCTGTTATCAATGTGGCAAATCAGGACATGTACAGTCTGTGTGTATGCAAATTAAAAACTCAAAGAACGGTACAGTTAGAAACAGTGCTTCGCAGAGTGCGAGAACAGTTCATTCTGTAAATGTTATACGGGCTGTGGAATTGAACAGTGCTTTCCTTGGATCTCAATTGCAAGAAAGTAATTCTGCGCCTATGGCAAAACTATATAGTGCACCACGTAGTAAGCGCCGACGAGCGCGTAAAACAGTGCAACGGAAAAGGGTTCGGGACAAGCAAAACGACTATGAACAGTGCATTCCTGTAGTGAAAATAGTGCCTTCTGCAACTGCTCCTTGTAATAGTGCCCAGTACTGTGTAGCTAGTGACAGTAGACATCAAGTAGCTACTCAAAAGTGTAGTGCAGTAGTTAGTAAATCTGGAGTAGCTTCGCAGGCTTGCGCGGACGCCGATCCGGCGGTAGTGTCATCTAGTGACAGTGTTGTTAATCCGCTGCGTGCCGAGTCTGCGCCGCTTACTTCACTACGCGGCCCGCGCAAGCGCAGTAAACAAACCGTAGCAGACGTTGCCCACATTCGCGCACCTGTCGAGCGCCGCAAGCAAAAACTTTTTGTAAATCTCTCCATAGAAGATAAGACTGTGCAATTTCAGCTTGATACTGGTTCCGCTGTTAACTTAATTAATAAAGATACTTATGAACTTCTGGGTTCTCCAAAATTATCGCTGTGTCAACAAGTGTTAACAGCTTATACAGGTCAACATATTCCCGTGCTAGGAACGTGTAGCCTGCCCGCCTCTTTTCAAGGTGTAACAAAAACAGTTGCTTTTGTAGTTCTTCAGGCCAAATCGACACAGAACATTTTTGGACTAGATGCTTTTGACTTGTTTGGTTTATCAATTCAAAGAGATGTGCTTCAAATTTCGTCAATAGTGCCTCAGGATAAAATCAATGCATTGTGTGACAAATATAGTGACTTGTTTTCGCCGGAACTAGGTTGTGCAAAAGACTTCGTGGCACATGTAACTTTAAAAGAATCTGCAGTTCCAAAATTTCGTAAAGCTAGACCAGTGCCTATCGCCTTGCGTGATACAGTTGCCGAAGAACTTAAACGTTGGCAAGATAGTGGGGTGATTTCTCCTGTTTCTGCGAGTCAGTGGGCCTCGCCTATAGTAATTATACCCAAGCCGTCAGGAAAACTTCGTCTCTGTGCGGACTTCAAATCAACTGTCAACAGTCAAACAATTGTAGACACTTACCCGCTGCCCAGACCTGAGGAACTGATGGACAAATTGGGACAGTCTCGCTTCTTTTCTAAGATTGATTTAGCAGAGGCATACTTACAAATTCCACTTGATGACGAGTCAAAAAAGTTTTTCGTCATTAATACTCACATGGGCCTTTTTCAATTTCAACGCCTACCCTTTGGCAGTTCTTCCGCTCCCGCTATTTTTCAGCGTTTTTTGGAACAGCTGACAGTTTCTGTACCGTGTTGTTCGAACTATTTAGATGATATTGTGGTATCCGGACGTACAGTTGAAGAACATTTAGCAAACCTGGAGTGCCTTTTCACAATTTTGACTGCAGCAGGTCTACGTTGCAATAAATCAAAGTGTTCGTTTTTTCAAACTGAAATAGAGTACCTAGGCCATGTGATTAATGCCCAAGGAATTCATCCCTTACAGTCACATCTTAGAGCAATCAAAGACTTGCCTCCTCCTAAGAATGTGCATGAATTGCAAGCAGTAATGGGAAAGCTCAACTATTATTTCAGGTTTATTCCCAATGCCTCTCAGATTGCAGCTCCACTGCATCACTTACGTAGGAAGAATGTTCCTTTTGTATGGTCCAAAGATTGTCAGGTTGCCTTTGACAAATTAAAGTCTGCACTACTCAGTGCTGCATGTTTGATTCCCTTTGACCCACAGAAGCCTGTAGTGTTAGCAGTTGACGCCTCGTCGTACGGTCTGGGCGCGGTAATCTCACATCGCATTGGATCTCACGATCGTCCTATTGCCTTTGCATCCAAGCTACTGACGCCAACGCAACAAAATTACAGTCAGATAGAAAAGGAGGCTTTAGCAATCATTTACGGCGTCACAAAGTTTCATCATTATCTCTATGGCAGAAAATTCTATTTTTGACAGACCACAAGCCTCTCACGTCGTTGTTCTCACCCACAAAGCCAATTCCGCCACGAACGGCACAAAAGCTTCAGAGATGGTCCTTGATATTGTCAAATTATCAGTATGAGATTTTGTACCGACCTACCACTAAACACGCCAACGCGGACACACTTTCCCGACTTCCGGTTGGCCAGGATGTATCATTTGATTCTTCAGAAATGGCATGTTGTCAGATAGACTCCAGAGATGCTTCCGCTGTCGCAGACTTTCCTTTGAGCTCTCGTCGGGTTGCACAGGAAACAGCTGCGGATGCAGACCTAAGTGTGGTAGCACGTTTTGTTCGCTCAGGGTGGCCTGCCAGAGCCAAAGACATTGATCGGCCTCTGGTTCGACGTTATTTTGCACAACGTCATGCATTGTCTTTAAGTCAGGGTGTAATGTTGTTGCATACCGACAACGACCAAACACGAGTGATTGTTCCTCGTTCCCTGCAACGTGAAGTGTTACGCCTCCTGCATCAAGGACATTGGGGCATTGTTAGGACAAAGCAACTGGCCAGACGTCATTGTACCTGGGTTGGTATGGACGCTCAGATAGAGAACATGACGTCACAGTGTACTGTTTGTGCGGAGCATCAGGCGGCTCCTCCGCAACGTTTCTCAAATTGGCCACGCCCCAAGGGACCATGGCAACGTTTACACATTGACTTTGCCGGACCTTTCTGGAACACGCGCTGGTTAATCGTTGTAGACGCTTTCAGCAAGTTTCCTTTTGTGATTGCCATGAACTCAACGACAGCTTCTAGTACAATCAGTGCCTTAACATCAGTGTTTTGCATCGAAGGCTTGCCTGAAACTATCGTCAGTGACAATGGACCTCAGTTTGTTAGTGCGGAATTTCAACAGTTTTGTCGTGTGAATGGTATTCAGCATATTACCACTGCACCTTTTCACCCTCAGTCCAATGGTGAAGCAGAACGTTTCGTTCGAACATTCAAGTCTCACATGGAGAAGATGAAAGGTCAGCACTCCAGGCAGCAAGCTCTTCAAATTTTCCTGTCTACGTATCGGTGCATGCCACGTGACGGCCCGTCTCCTGCCGAGCTGCTACACGGCCGCCGTCACCGCACTCTCCTTCACCTGCTGCAGCCTCCCACGCACCGAGTCGGTTCGTATGGCGCTACGCGTTTTCAGGTTTCCACGCCGGTGCTGTACAGGGTGTTTGCTGGAATCAAGAAGACATGGTTGCCGGGCACCATTCAACGCGTGCTTGGTCGCAATATGTTTGTTGTACGTTCTTCCACAGGGTCGGAGCTGCGGCGCCACGCAAACCAATTGCGCCTGCACAGGCCGCGCGATCCTGTCTCCGGTTTCTTGATTCTAGACCCAGTTCACCGTCAGGGAGCACAAACACATCGTTCGTCAACGGATCCAGCGTCCCCGGACTACGAGATCGTCCCGATGGAGATCGACGCGACGCCGCCGCTGTCGCCGCCGCAGATGACAGCGTCACCGAGAGGGACTCCGGGACCGTGCGTGCCGCCGCCGCCTGGGCCACGCACCTCAGAAGAAGATGACCTGCTCCCTCTGGGCGGGGGGGTGCGCCCTTCCCCAGGTTTCGGTGGGTTCCCTGGAGGATCGCAAGGCGGATGCCGGGGCGCGGACGGCGTCTCGATCCCAGCCTCAGCTACGACGCCCGTCCCACCAGTAACGCCCCCGCCCAGGCCCTCCTCCCAGTGCCGTCGCCGTGGCCCTCAGCCCTACGCCACGACGGCGCGGCGGTTTGGGGGGGAGGGGTGTGGTGTCGCACAAGTACAAAGTGCGCGCCACTTACTTTCGCCGCGCGCCGCCATGCACGCACGGCGCGGCGTTCTCACGACGACAGCCACGAGCGCCCTCTGCGACAACTCCGCTCGTGGCCACCACTGAAGGACATCGGCCACTTCGGACTGAGTTAGCAACCAGTGAGCCGGCCGCGGTGGCCGAGGGGACTAAGGCGCTCCAGTCACGGTCTTCACGGCCACTACGGTCGGGGGTTCGAATCCCCCCTAGGGCATGGATATTTGTGCCGTCCTAGTTCGTAAGTAGTTCATAAGTAGTTTGTAAGTTTAGGGACTGATGACCCCGTAGTTAAGTCCCATAGACTATACAAACATTTGAACATTTTTGAGCAACCAGTGAGGACCTTCGTAATCAGATAGGCACCAGTGAAGACTTTGCTATCGTACAGGCACTAGGCAGGCCTCTAACAACTATGTATCAACAGTCTGCAGTACTATGTAAAAGTTAAGTATTGTTACATTGTGTCCAATATATATCTCTTTCTAATTTGCTCGAGTGTTTATAGTTTCTGGCTGCTCCCCTCCGTACCTGCACCGACACCTACGACGAGGCTGGGACACAAAAGCGGCGACGAAGTTGGGATACAAAAGGTTTTATATGAGAAATGGTGTGAATTCAGGCGACTAGCTGCAAACCCCGGAAGTTGGAACTCGGACCCACGTGGTTCCGAAAACCAATAAAATTGAATAAATTCAGTTTCCTAAAAATAAAGAAAATTAACTACAGCATGCAACCCATAGAAATGCTTAGAATTATATAAGGAAGCGAATGAAATACAGCTACACGCGATAGGGGGCGATTACAGAGGCGGATGACGTCCTGTCTCAGAAAACCACAAAAAATGAATTAATTACAAAGTGGGAAAAATAAAAATAAGAATTACAGCATGCAAACCATAGAAATGTTTAGAATTATATCAGGAAGCAATTGAAGGAGGTTGTAAAAGGCTCAGAGAGAATTACTGACAAAGACAGAGTGCATACTATCAATCGGGGAAGAGACAGGAAAATTAAAATAGGCGGAGAGAAAAGATCGAGAAATGTTAGTGGAAATCATAAGGACACCCGCCTGATGGGCATGGAACAAACAATAGTGGAAGCCGAAGGCTTTGTTCTATGAACCAACCACGTGTAACATATATCACTTGCGGAAGGAAAGAATGAGAAGATTTTTACATGCACTGTACAAAAATGAACATATCACCTACTAGAAATCGGACCCCACAAAACTAGAAAGTATTTACACAGAGTTCAATACAGCGCCACATGATCACAAAAAGTTTTAACAGATCAGGCCGTTATGAAACTGCAGCTAGAATCACACACACCGCATTTATCTATTGGAAATCACTGAACTGAGAAACGAGACCACATTTCCGCACACGATTGGAGAAAATATTCCAAAAAATTATTCTAAGTTCACGAATCTAAATTAAACGTACTAGTCAATGAAACCTTACCTCACCAGACGCCCAGCCCAGAATGACCAGACCGAGCGGCCACAAGACGCGGGAGGCCACCGGAAGCCGGAAAATGCAAGAAGCAGCGGTGGTGGGGATAGACAGCATGACTCGCGCTGAGGGAAGGTTCGCTAAGTAGCTCGCAACCAAAGAGTGTGGAAACCTCTTTGGTACTATCAGCAGCTATCGACACTGAGCCAGAGAGAACGATGCAAAGCGAGCTATCACTCCCCACATACAGACAGCCATAGATTCTCACACCCTCTTAAAAGTAAAACAACTGCACATTCTCACAGGGACAGTGGCGTAGCGGAGAAGCCGTATTTATGCCACGTTAATTAACATAATAATAAATTATTAACATAACAAAATAAGAAAAACCTAGCAATATTAATTAATGTTTTAACACATGAAATAAAAATTCTATTCCTCAAGCCTTGAAAAGAGTGGGGTTCAAGTTTTAACAAAATTATAATCTAGCGACATTAAATAAATTATAACTTTACAGAAATATACAGAAAATATATGGAAGATGACAGACGGTCATCTTTCATGACCCCTTCATTGATTGAAAATTTTGATGTAGGCTGAGGTAATTATATTACATCATATACAGCAAACTTTTCAAAACTAACATTTGGTTGCCTGATGGGCGACTTAGACAGCTGGGGCACGTCACTTAAAACAGCAAATACAACAACAACAACAACAAAATATAATAATAATTGCCAAAACTAAAACAATGAAGATGCAGATGTGGCTGGTGAGACCACAGTCGTCTTTCAAATTTCATCATTTTTTACTTACTATTGGTTTCATTTGTTGCTACAGATATGCTTTTATTCATAAGTAAGAGAGATTCTTCCATGATATATGAACAGTATACAAACAATACAGCAGATATTCCATCATCTTTCGGGAGTGCACCCGGGACAGCGACAATTCTTCTTCCGATATTTCGGCTGCAAACCTTACAGCCATCTTCATGGCGAGTCCAAGACTGAGTTCTCAGCGTCTGTGCGTGCCTATTTATACGGTAAATCACGTGATCCAAGCTACTGAGGATTAGACTGCGCATGCTCGAAGATATACATTCGTAAATGCTGCGCTAGTCATAGATAAATATATACTTCAAAGATAATCTGTGAGCAGTGAGTGCAAACATAAACAGAGCTGTTACGTATCCACAGTGCTTACAAATGAATAATTAATCATTAAAAGTGGTAACATCAATCGAAATAGAAGACGCAGACATTCTTTCAGAACGAAGGCGTGATATAAGTGGCTTCCATGCATTGTCAAGATGAAATCCGTCGTCTCGATTTAGCAGGTGGTCCGCCAGTTGTATATGTATAGCTTCCTTTACAACAGAGTCCCAGACAGTGGAAGCTGTGGTTAAAATCCTTACTCCTTTGTAATTCATGGAATGGCCAGTAGAAATACAATGTTCGGCTACTGCAGACTTGTTGGACTGAAGAAGGCGTGTATACCGTTGGTGCTCAACGCATCGTTCCTGCACAGTGCGCGTGGTTTGACCTATATAACGTTTTCCACACTCACAAGGGATTTCATAAACTCCCGCTTTTCGCAATAACAAATCATCTTTGACAGATCCCAGAAGAGCTGAGATCTTAGGTGGTGGGCGAAAGATCACATCCACTTTATGTTTCTTCATGATTCTGGCTATTTTTGAAGACACATTACCCACGTATGGGAGAAAAGCTGTAGATTTCACATCCCGTTCCTCTTCATCTTTCTCCTGTAATTTATCTGGTGTTTTTATTTGTAAGGCTTTTTTAATCTGATGTTGCGAATAGCCATTTTTCTTGAAAACCGCCTCCAGGTGCAGGAGCTCATCCTGTAGGCTGTCAGCATCAGACACTACCTGAGCCCTGTGAACTAAGGTTTTCAGTACACTCATAGTTTGCGAAGGATGGTGGCAGCTGGACGCCTGCAAATAAAGATCTGTACGGGTGGGCTTGCGATATAAGCAATGACCTAGGAATCCATCCTCTTTGCGTCGAACCAGAACATCCAGGAACGGTAAACAGCCATTCTTCTCCCGCTCCATAGTGAACTTGATGTTTTCATGAATGGTGTTAAGATGGTCTAAAAATTCTGTCAGTTTATCCTCTCCGTGGGGCCACACTATGAATGTGTCGTCCACATATCTCCAGAAGACCGTCGGTCTTAATGTTGCTGAATTGAGGGCTTTTTCTTCAAAATGCTCCATAAACAAATTAGCCACTAGGAGAGAAAGAGGACTCCCCATAGCGACACCGTCAATCTGTTCAAAGTATTGTTCATGAAATAAAAAGTAAGTGGAGGTTAGTGCATGCTTAAATAAAGCTGTTATATCATCCTCAAACATGTACTTTGGTGAACAACGAGACAACGTCAAAACTAACTAATAAATCAGTGCTGTTGAGTTTCAGGTTTTTTAACCTACTGATGAAATCCGACGAGTTACGGATATGATGTTCACATCATATTTGAAGTATATATTTATCTATGACTAGCGCAGCAGTTACGAATGTGATATCTTCGAGCATGCGCAGTCTAATCCTCAGTAGCTTGGATCACGTGATTTACCGTATAAATAGGCACGCACAGACGCTGAGAACTCAGTCTTGGACTCGCCTTGAAGATGGCTGTAAGGTTTGCAGCCGAAATATCGGAAGAAGAATTGTCGCTGTCCCGGGTGCACTCCCGAAAGATGATGGAATACTATGTTCGCCGGGAAAAATTCAAGAATCACAATACTACAGATGTATGAAACTCTAGAATTTTCCGAATCGGTTAAAAACTGTGATAGAAATTGAGATACTCAACTACAAAATTTGGTTTCTTTTCTAAAGATGAAGTTCAAAATGTAACAGCACAATCATTTTTTCAGAAATTAAATAAATTCGAGAGTTTCATACACCAGTATTATTTTAGTCTATTACTTATGAAGAAAAGTGTGCCTATACCAACACATGCAGCCAACAGTAAGTAATAGAATGAAATTTCACTTATAAAAAAAAATATTTTGTTATGTTAACCTACACTGCTATGCACGAATCCTGAATCTTCCTGGTCATGCTGAAAACGTTTTATGAATTTATCTGTAAAATTATAAACAATGGAAATTAAAATATCGTGTGGTGCCTCTCCTGCTCCAAATCGGACCGATTGACGTCCCGCCCACCTTAAAATTATAAGACGCGCTACCCCAAGGTTTATCGATAAAAGGCTTTAGAGTTTCAAGCGCTGGTCAGTTTATTTATGCCGAAATTCCAACAATTTTGTTCTATAACTAAGTACTTTATGAGGGTCCCTCAAAAAGAAATGCAACTATTTTTTAACTTTTTTTTTAAACACGGTTTTCACTCAGTATGTTTGAAAATTTTACAGTGTGTAGATACATCTTTCCCGCTTGTTTTCAAACTTAGTTCAACCTGAGTGGCGCTGTCACATCATGTCTTCAAGATGGCTGCTACACGTGACACTCGTAAGAAGCAACGTGCTGTCATTGAATTCCTGTGCTGTGAAAACGAGACAGTGCGATACATCCACACGAGATTGAAAAGGTGTATGGAGGTGCTACTGTCGATCGCAGTACAGTTAGTCGGTGGGCAAGCAGGTTATGTGATGAAAGCGGGCACTGAAATATTGAGGATCGTCCTCGCAGCGGCAGACCTCGTACTGCACACACTCCAGACAATGTGCAGGGATTTAACGAATTGTGGCAGTTGAGAGGGATGGGGATTATGTGGAGAAATAAAAATATTGTTCCTAAAGGATGTATCTACACGCAGTAAAACATTCGAACATGTAGAATAAAAACTGTATTTAAAAAATTAGTGTGCATTTCTTTTGGAGCGACCCTCGTACATTTTATTTTATATCTTAAAAGCCGCACGGAATGGCCCTGAGGTTCAAAGCGTCATGCTACGGACTGCGTGACCATTTCCGTCGCAGATTCGATTCTTCCATTGGGCATATGTGTGTGTGCGTGCGTGTGTGTGTGTGTGTGTGTGTGTGTGTGTGTGTGTGTGTGTGTGTGTGTTGTCCTTTGTTTAAGTAGTTTGTATGTCTAGGGACTGAAGACCATAGCAGTTAGGTCCGATAGGTTTACAATCATATGAACATTTTTTCTCTTTAAACTTCCCGGATGAGAGGCCGTGGTCGCTGTATAAAACTTCTTCCGGGCGTTTCTTCTCCAGCTACGGAAGACGACTTCCAAGATCCATAGTTTACTGCCACTGGGCTAGAGGGGCTCTGGCAGTTATACAGCATATTGGAGCCACCACCATTCATCCCGCGATAATGACTGTATCGTTATCTCTTGACGGCGTCGTCGTTCTCGGTTAAGAATAATTTGTTGTCGTTTTGTGGGCGCAATATCCACATCCATTTTTTACCAAACACCAGTTACTGCATCTTTTGTATTGGAATTATTCTGGTGTTTATGAATCTCTATTGCCTCCCTCTAATGCTTGCATGGTAATGCGATATCCTTGTTAAAACGCTCGTCACACTAAATTTTATTTTATGGTTCACACCTCGAAAAACATATTCTGCTACTGCCGACTTTTCGGTGTTTCCCCTTAATGTGTTAGGCTGACCGGCTGTTGAAGATTCTTTACGTTGTTCCAATATAGACTTTACTACAACTGCATGGAATTTTATACACCCCAGGTGCTGATAAGGGGTGGTGTGCATCTTTTGCCGAATTGCTCAAACCTACCAGGAACGATCCTAGCTGCTTGCCTCTGAACTGCTTCCATGTCTTCCATCAAACAGATTTTTTGTAAAACAAAGTAATTTATAAAATTAGCTTACTGTATGCTACTTAATAGGTTTCATTCAACTTTCTCGAATCGATAACTCGACGCCTTTTCTCTTCTACTTATTACTAACGTAACCCACATTTCTAAATAGATAATTATAATTTCCCGTTCTTTGATGGAGACGTAATACAGAGTGTTAGGAAGATATATTCTCTTAAGACAGACATGATTACTAAATAGAAAATGTGCAGTGAAAATTATTCTCTTTTGTTCTTAGATTTCTTTTTGTTGCTTCACAAACTCTTTATATCACTGGGCAGTTTTTATACTGACGTGCAAACTAAATTAAAATGTTCAAATGCTTGTTAAGCTAAGGGACTTTACTGCTGCAGTTATCAGTCCCTAGGCGTACAAACTACTTAAACTACATGCTAAGAACAACACACACACACCTATGCCCAAGTGAGGACTCGAACCTCCGACGGCGAGCATCCGCGAGCTCTGCAGCAAGGCGCCTCAGAGCGCTCGGCCACTCCACTGCTGCAAACTAAGTTGAAAAAAATGTTTCTAATGTTTGTATAGCTTATGGGACTTAACTACAGGGTCATCAGTCCCAAAACTTATAAACTACTTATGAACTACCTAATACTAAGGACGGCACAAATATCCATGCCCGAGGGGGGATTCGTAGTGTCCGTGCAGACCGTGACTGGAGCGCCTCAGTCCCCTCGAACTAAGTTGACTCTCGGCGTGGTAGATGAGAGCATTTTCCACATACAAGATGATTCCCTAAGTCCTCAAGCATACTGTCATCTTATATGACTAAATTGTTGTGAGCTTTATTTCTAGATGGTGTTGCCACTGCTTGCACAGCTGGCATTTGGCACAAGTCCGGACCTGGTATAACGTTTGCAGTTGCTTCTACTGGCGCCCATGATGCGCACACGTGCTCAAATGCTAGTCACTTGCATCTCTCATAGCTGCAAATACAATATGGAAAATTTTACTTGATTGGGCTGCCTTATTCATGGTGTGGCATTTGGGTTGGCTAACAGCGCATTATTTATTATTTTTCAGAAATATAAAACGTTGTTGTTGTCTTCAGTCCAGAGACTGCTTCCATTCAGATACTCATCTACTCATAAGAAGGGAAACCACATCTATTTGAACCTGCTTACTGTATTCGTACTGCGTTCTCTCTCTGCTATTTTTATCCCATATACTTCCCTCCAATGCTCATTCCAAGGTTACTTGATGTCTAAGAATGTGTCCTACCAATCGACTTCTTCTTTCAGTGAACGTATGCCAGAATTACTGTTTCTTCCCAAATCTGTTCATTACCTCCTCATTAGTTACTCGATCTACCCACCTAATTTTTAGCACTCGTTTGTAACACTACATTTCAAAAGCTTCTATCTTCTTCCTGTCTCTACTGTTTATCGTTCACGTTTCAGTACCATATAAGGCAACACTCCCAAAACAAATGCCTTCAGAAAAGACTTGCTAACAGTTAAATGAATATTCGCTGTTAACAAATTCCTCTTTTACAGAGACGCTTTTCTTCCCATTGCCGTTCTGCATTTTACATCATCTGTGCTGCGTCGTATGTTACTTTACTGTCCAAGTAACAAACACGTCTACCGCCTTGTTTATTATTTCGTTACTTAATCTAATTCCTTGAGCATCACCTAATTTTCCCTTGTTTCGTCTACCTTAAACCATCTCTTCAAGACAGTGTCCATTCCGTCCAGTTACTCTTCCATGTCCTTTGCTGTCTCTGACAGAATTACAGTGTCATCAGTAAACCGCAAAGTGTTGATTTCTGCTCCATGAAGTTAAATTCCTTCACCAAATTTCTACTTCCTTTCCTTTAAAGATTGCTCAACGTACAAATTGAATAACGTTTCGAAAAGGCCAACAGCCTGTCTTACTCCCTTCCCAACCAACGCTTCCCTTTCATGCGCTTCGGATCTTACAACTGCTGTCTGGTTTCTGTACAAGTTGTAAGCAACCTTCCATTCTCTATATTTTACCCCTGTTAACTTCAGCATTTGGAAGAGTGTATTCCAATCAACATTGTCAAAAGCTTTCCGCAAATATACAAAAGCTATAAATGTAGGTTTGCCTGTCCCTGATCTACCTAATAAGATAAGACGTAACGTCAGTATTGCCTGATGTGCTCCTACCTTTATCCTAAATCCAAACTGATCTTCCCTGACGATCACTTCTACCAGTTTTTCATTCTTCTGTAAATAATTCGTGTTAGAATTTTGCAACCATGACTTATTAAACTAATGGTTATGTAATTTTAAAATCTGTCAGCGTCTTCTTGGCTTGGAATTGGGCTATTAAATTTATCTCGAAGTCTGAGGGTATTTTGCCAGTGTGATTCATTTTGCACACCTGGTGAAATAGTTTTGTAATGGCCGGCATTCCCAGAGACTTAAAACTTAAGACATGATACAAAAGAAGTGCATATACACTCCTGGAAAATGAAAACAGAACACCATGAATTCGTCGACCCATGTGCTGTTAGATTGTCCTCCGCTCACGCTCCAGCATCGTTCTGCCCGCCTTCAATGCTGTCAAGGTAGGCGCTTATGAAGAAACGAATGGACACGTGTCGTCTTCAGTGATGAGAGTCGTCGCTGCCTCGGTGCCAATGATGGTCGTACGCATGTGTGGAGTCGTGCAGGGGAGTGCGGAAATCTGGAGTGTATGTGACAGAGGCAAATGGGACCGACACCTGGCATCGTGGTGTGGGGAGCCATATCATATACTGGCCGTTTTCCTCTTGTGTCGTTTGTGAAAAAATTGAACAGCACACGGTACACTGAAACCATCATTCAACCTGTCTTGTACCCGTTCAACCACCAACAAGGCGATGTGTTTTTCCAACGGGACAATGCACGTCCACGTGTATCCTGCAAAAACCAACGTACTCTTCTAGGTGTACGTCGACTACTCTGCCTATCATTATCCCCAGATCTGTTCCCCAATGAGCATGTCTGGGACCGGAAGAAATGTATTTTTGGCGCGGTCTACACAGCCACCACCATATAGAGAGAAGGCCGCGGCGCTCTCGTGTGACGTCAGGCAGAGTAGGTTGCGCGCACATAGCTGACTGGCTTGGTGCTTCGGCATAGTGGGCCGTGCCCCAGCGGCTACCCAGTCAGCTATGCGCGTGCAACCTACTCCGCCTGACGTCACACAAGCGCACCACGGCCTTCTCTCTAGGTGGTGTTGACACGACCGGCATGAGATCTGGTTCAACTGGGGCATCAGATGGAAACTGCATGGCACGCCATACCGTAAGATTTCATTAGGCACCTCTACGATCGTCTTCATGAGAAAGTAGCTATTCGTTCGTGCAAAAGGAGGGTATACACAATACTAGCGTCGACATTGTGCACGCTCTGGTGACTGTACTGACGGGAGTATGGTTCTGACTGCGTGATTGT
Source organism: Locusta migratoria (assembly GCA_026315105.1). NCBI lineage: Eukaryota > Metazoa > Arthropoda > Insecta > Orthoptera > Acrididae > Locusta > Locusta migratoria. The sequence continues at coordinate 124,394,161 of CM048751.1, forward strand.
GTGTTGTATACATCCTCAATAATGTGTCAATAAAATTTCACTCTGCTAGGTTGACGAATTCATGGTGTTCTTTTTTCATTTTCCAGGAGTGTAGTTGTAATCTTTTGGCAGATGATTTCAATTCAATTCGTATGTGGCAGAAGTTCTGATAGTCTTCTGATCTTGAAATGCTGGCCAATAATGGAACTCAGTTTGTGTACATCTACATCTACATACATACTCCGCAATTCACCGTAAGGTGCGTGGCGGAGGGTACACTGTACCACTACCAGGCATTTCCTTTCCTATTCCACTCCCAAATTGAACGAGGAAAAAAAAGAATGCTTATATGCCTCCGTACGAGCCCTAACTTCTCTTATCTTGTCTTTGTGATCTTTACGCGAAATGTAAGTAGGCGGCAGCAAGATCGTACTACACTCAGCTTCAAATTCTGGCCCTCTAAATTTACTTAACATAAATTCACGAAAAGAACGTCGTCTTTCTTCCAGCGATCCCCAATTGAGTTGCCGGAGCATTTCCGTGACACTCGCGCATTGGTCGAACCTACCGGTAACAAATCTAGCTGCTCGCTTCTGAACCGCCTCTATGTATTCCTTTAAACTGATCTGCTGCGAGTCCCAAACACTTGAGCAATACTCAAGACGTGGTAGTACGAGCGTTTTATACGCGGTCTCCTCTACAGGTGAAGTACATCTTCCCAAAATTCTCCCAATAAACCGAAGTTGGCTGTCCGCCTTACTCACAACTGTCCTTACATGCTCGTTCCATTTCATATCGCTCTGCAATGTTACGCCTAGATATTTGAACGAGGCGGCAGCATCAAGAAGCTCACTACTTATGCTGTATTCGAACATTATGCGATTGCTTTTTCTACTCATGCGCATCACCTTACAATTTTCTACATTGAGAGCTAGCTGCCATTCTTCGCACCAACTAGAAATTTTGTCTAAATCATCCTGTATGATATTTCAGTCAGTTACAGACGACACCCTCCGATACACCACAGCATCATCAGCAAACAGTCGCAAATTACAACTTACTCTGTCCATCAAATCATTTATATAGATAGAAAATAATAACGGTACTATCACACTCCTGTGTGGACTGTGAGACCACTTGTTGGCGGGAGTGGTATCTGAAATTAGTGCTGCTTGTGTTTTTGTAGGAGCCGCTGACCGCTGCCCTGATAGTCGCCGTGGCCCGCGCGCAGGGTTGCGGCAGCTCCATTGGTGACGTCACCAGGGTTGACCTTGCTTGCCGCAAGCTGTCCGGCGGCCAGCCTCGTGACACCTTCCGCGACTTTGTCAGGCGAGTGCACAGTCCGCATGAACCAGGTCTCGCACTGCGATGACGATTCAGATAACAGCCAGTGACGTCACAGATTGCCTTCGACACGCTACAAGTGACTGGGCACGCTCTTCTAGATTAGATTAGATTAGATTGATTGTTATATACATCATCAATACCACATTTTGCAATGATGTGGATCGTCTCATTTAATAAGGTGTCCTGACAAAAGCACCCAGTGACAAAAGCACCCAGTGACATTAGCACCCAGTTCTGGTAGAGGGGCGGGCCGCTTATCCCCCCCCCCCCCCCCCCGTCGGGTCTCTGCCCGGCAGGTAGAAGAGCCGAGGACTGTGAGGCGCGTTGACACGGACCGTGCTTTACGGCGATGCATGGCCGCAATAGCAATGCTGCAGTTTAGAATAGAAGCGATACTAAAGAAGAACCAAGACATATTCATAAGATTTGTGACCTGGAAAATGCCTTCGGTAATATAAGGTGCTGCATGATGTTCGTAATTCTGAGAAAAATAGGAGTAAGCTGTAGGGAAAGGCGGGAATACATTGTATAAGAATCAAGTGGATAAAATAAGCTCCGAAAGTCAAGAACGAAGTGCTAAGATTAAAAAGGGTGTCAGAAAAGGTTCTGCACTGTCGGCATCACTGTTTAACTTGCGCAATGAAGACGTAATATCGAAAATGAAGAGGTTCAAGTCTGTGATAAAAGTTCTGGGTAAAACAATATCAATGATAAGATTAACTGATGACATTGCCATCGTCTGTGGAAGTGAAGGAAAATTACAGAATCTGTTGAATAAAATGAAAAGACTAATGAGCACAGACCATAGATTGAAGGTGAACCAAAGAAAGACGCAAGTCATGAGAACTAACAGAAATAAAAGTAGCGAGAAAATAACATCCGAATTGGTGGTCACAATGTACACGAAGACATGGAATTCTGCTACCTTTGCAGTAAACAAACCCACGACGGAATAAGCATGGGGGACATAAAAAGTACACTAGCACAAGCAAAGAGGGCATTCATGAGAAAGGGAAATCTACTGCTGTCAAACATCGCTCTGGACCTGAGGCACATACGTTTGCAGCACAACATTGTATGTTTGCGAAACTTGGGCTGCTGGGAAATGAGAACAGAAGAGCATTGAAGCAATTGAGATGTACTTTAGAGAGTAGTACAAAATATCATGTTATTTTTGTAGGTACTGTTTGTAAATTTTATCTTTTAAATCCATAAATGCCTGCCTATTTATGAATTTTGGGCATTTTCCCAGGCATTTATTCTGGGAATTTGCCCCAACTTATAAATGTCGAGGCATTTTGCATCAGTAAGGAAACACTGATTGGTATACATTCCTCGACAGTGCGTTGATCTATGTTTTGAATTGCGCCAAATCTCTGTTCCGTCTGCTTTGGTTCTTTTTATGATGTAAGAGTAGCCCTTATAGTGGCCACATGGCTTATCCTTCTCGGTCGTCGATATCTCGATATAGAAACTGTGACTGCAGGCAGACTGTGTCGAGAGAGCGTTTCCGGCGAGCGAGAACTCCCGGGGTGAGGGCGACGTGGAATTACCGCGGGCACAGGAGCGGCTTAGCGAGGGGTACGGCTGCAGCCTGGTGAACAGGTAGTTTCCAGTCAGACTGGGTGCAAATGTCGCAGATTTGTGGTTGGGTGCAAATGTCACTGGGTGCAATTGTCACATATCCTTTAATAAAAGGTACCCATAAATGACACTGAATATTTTAAGAATTTATTATTTTATTTTATTTTTAGCGAAATTAATAAATTCGGAATGCACAGTGTGCTGAAAGGTACATATAAGATGAACATTAACAAGAGTAAAAAAGGGTAATGGAGTGCAGTCAAAGAAAATCAGGTGATACTGAAGAAATTAGATTAGGTAATGAAACAATTAAGGAGGTAGATGAGTTTTGTTACTTGGGCAGTAAAATAACAAATGATGGTCGCAGTATAGAGGATATAAAATGCAGGATGGCAATGGGTAGAAAAGCGTTCTTGAAAAAGAGAAATTTGTTAACATCGAATATTGATTTAAGCCTAAGGAAGTCCATTCTGAAGGCATTTGTGTGGAGTGTTGCCTTTAATGGGAGTGAAACATGGACGATAAGCAGTGCGGACAGGAAGAGGATAGAGGCTTTTGAAATGTGGTGCTACCGAAGAATGCTGAAGATTAGGTGGGTGGATCGCATAACTAATGAAGAGGTACTGAACAGAATTGGGAAGGAAAGGAATTGCTAGCATATCTTGACTAATAGAAGGGATCGATTGATATGACACATTCTTAGACATCAAGGAATCGTGAATTTAGCTTTGGAGGGAAGTGTGTGGGGTAAAAACCGCAGAGGAAGACCAAGAGATGGATACAGTAAGCAGATTCAGTCATGTAGGTTGCCGTTCTTATGTGGAGTTAAAGAGGCTTGCTCAGGGTAGGGTATTGTGAAGAGGTGCATCAAACCAGTCTCCGGACTGAAGACGACAGCAACAACAACAATAAATTTTATCTAAAAATTCATCTAATGTGTAGAAAGAGTTGCCATTCAGATATTAATTTCTTTTAAAATACTAGTTGGCTATCTTTCAGCCTTTTGATACTACTTAGGACCAAAGACTTTTGTGGCAGCATAATTCACCCCTTTTTTTGCTGCAAAGTTAGATTTAACCTTGAATAGTGAAGCTCATCCTTTTTTATAGTGTTGTTGCAAAGCACATTACTATTACTTTTGAATTAGGTAAGATTGTTAATAACAAATTTCATAAGTAAATACGTATATTGCTAAGCTACTGTGAAGATTCCTAGATCCTTAAAAAAAATGTCTGGAGGATCATCTTGGTAGGCCCCAGCAATTATTCCGATTACACGCTTTTGTGCAGTGAATACTTCTTTTTTTTACTTAATATTTAATTGCCCCAGAATATGGTCCCATATGGAGGTAGTGAATGAAAATAGGCATAGTAAGCTAATTTACTAAAATGTATATCACCAAACGTAGCAATGACCCTGCTAGCGTAAGTAGCTGAACTCAAACGTTTCAACAGATATTCAATGTGTTCCTTCAAAATCGATCTCTCATCAATCCAAATACCTAAAAATATATTAGCTCCAGATTTCCGTTCAAAGTCTATATTTGTTAATGTTTTCATACCGATTACTGTTTGAAACTGTACCTACTGTGTTTTATCAAAGTTTAAAAAGAGTCCATTTGTAGAAAAACATTTAATAATTTTCTGAAAGACATCATTTACATTTTCTTCTATTAATTCCCCTGGTTGTCATGGTGATAACTATACTTGTATCGCCAGTAAAAGGAACTGGCTTAGCGTGTTCGTGAATATAGAATGGCAAGTCATTAATATATATTAAGAACAGCAAAGGACCCAAGACCAATCCCTGTGCGACCCCATTCTTAACAGATCCCCACTTTGATGAAACACCTGATTTTTGCACATTATATGCACCACTTATTTCAACTTTCTGCAGTCTTCCACTTAAGTAAAAATTATACCACTGGTGCACAGTTCGACTCATACCGCGATACTTGAGTTCATTTAAAAGAATTACATGGTATACACAAGCACATAAGCCTTTGAGAGATCACAAAAAATTCCAGTACCTTTTATCTAGTTGCTCAAAGCACTTAATATTTGATACGTAAAGTGTCCTGCTGAAAAGCCTTTCTGAAAACCAAACTGACATTTTTTGTACTTTTTTTTCATAACATTACTTTTTCAAGAATGTTGGTTAGAGCAGTTAGAAGAGTATTTTTTTGTAATAGCTTTACAGTTGCATATTTCAGTCAGTCAGGGAAAATATCCTGCTGCAGAGATCTATTACGTATGTGGCTGAGGATCCTACTTATCTGTTGAGAAGAATACATATTTAAGAAACTTTCACACAGTTAAAAATTAGGTGTTAAAATTGCAAGAGTCTGAATGATAGTCCTTGGTCCACTTGAGCTGTTATTTTTATTGGAGTAGTGAAGACCCACACAACCGGTTTCGCAACCTACAGTTGCATCTTCAGGCGCTTTTTACTGTACAACATGATAATTATTTTAATAAATGAATATTTAGAATGAAAATTACATATTAAAAACAAAAAATCCGAACTAGTATGTATGACAAAGTTACATGCAAAAAAAATTTTATATAGAATCCAGTAGGCTATTGATTGCAATAAATATTTTTATGTTACTTACAAAGTTTTCCATATAAATGATTTATGATGGCTAACTGGGTTAATGGTTAGGTGGTACCGCAAGCACCTTGGCCCTTTTCGTCAAAAAGATTAAAAAGAAGTCTACCATGCGGTTCTTGCAATTTTTGTTAAAAGAATAGAAAAGTCGGCAATTGGTAGAATTTTTTTGGCCTGTGACAAAAAGCGACGTGATGGGTAGCCCTACAATAGACAACATTATAATGATTAGTGAGAATCACGGATGTTGTTGGGAAATCAGATTTTTGCGTAGAATAAAGATACATAATTATTTAAACTTACAGATTGTTGTCAGTGTAGTGAGGATCATCAGGTCCATCCATGTGATCAAAAAGTTGCATATTCGTGCTGGGCGGAAGTGCAAATACAACTGAAGAGACGAATCACCCTGTGTATGGGCCGCTAGACTGAGGCCAACTGGCTGTGGTTCGAGGGGGCTCTTGGTGTGACGTCGATGCTTGTTGCGGTAGTAACTGACCAATAAACCACGTTAACCATTTTACACAGATATGTATAGTAATTTCGACTAATGATCATGTGCTAAACTGAAGTCGTGTTGACATCACGGTTAGAATGAAATAAAATGAGAATTTTTTAAAATAAATATGCATTGTACTGGACTTAAAATAAAATAAAACGTTATGGATAACAATTCTGCAAATGCATGGTAAAAAGAAACGTAAGAACTTAATAAATGCGGGGATTAAACCCTCAGCTATACAGGGTCACATGACCGAAACAAGCGACAAGTCATTAAATAAAAAGAGTGGTTGGGAAGGGGGGGACATGTTATAGTACTTAATGTTTTAATGGTAAAAGTTTCTTAAATATGTATAAATATTTTAGCTGTGGTTGCCCGTCATACAAAGTTCTTTGTTGAGAAGAATCTTCTAGCATCCTGCTGGAAATTCCATCACTTTCATGTGAGATTTTACTTTTTATCTCCAAAAAGAAAATAGAGTGAAGTTTTCTAGTTAGATACAGTATTTGTGACAAAAGCAGTAGAAGTGCAGTAACGCCACCAGAGTGGACTGTCCTCAGGCTGTACACAGTGCTGGCAGATGGCAACAGGCTCACCCTGGAGGACTTCCTGGGCATGCCCGCTCTCCGGGACCTCAGCATACGCGCCAATCGTCTCGACCACATCCCTCCGTACAGGTGAGGGGCAAACACTTCTTCTTAAATAATTAGATCCGCAACAATTGTTAATTTTAAACTTTATTTTATTTTATGCACTACCCGAGCCCCCAGAACTGTATCTCACTGTCAGGCAGTGGCGGCTCGTACAAAATTTGACCAGTGTGCTAAAATATTACAAAAATAAACAGGAAACAAAATATACTAAAATAAAAAGCGTGACTGACAATGGAAATAACGGAGCTTAGCAATATCCCCACCAAGTCATCTGCGTTCTACACAAGTGACCAATGAAACTGCTTGGCTGAAAAGCGCAGTTTCACTCGCATGTTGGCTATACATTACTAATGTTGTTTGTGATAGTAGTTTTATTTACAGAAATTAAAAATTTGGACTCAGAGGTATTTGAATAAGAGCCTCACACATGTAGGTTTGAGACACAACGCGCAAGACGCCTGAGCCAGCGCGCATATTTGACTTTGTATGCCGCAATATTCGTCATATACTATTCTTCCGCAACCGTTACACGCAGTGCGAAGAGAAATATTGATCTGGTGCTGCAGTCGGTCTCAGTACACATGAGTCGCCAGGCCTGACGTCACGTCTGCGCATGCGGACTAGCTAACAGACGACTGCGCCGCCTCTCTGCGCACGTACCAGCGCGGCTGAATCCCACTTCAGCACACGGAGCTGGTTTCCAGCTATCGCGGCGAGAGCGCTCCAGAATGCGTTTTCATCCTTATTACTAGCATTCTAATACGTATTGGAAGGGAATTGGCATAATTTTATTGTGATATCTGGATCGCATTTCAAGAGAAAGGACGTCATTTTACAGCGATTTCTCGCTTGCATTCGAAGAGAAATGGCATAATTTTAGTAATATATTTACAGTGTGCTGCAGCACATTATCACCAGCCGCCACTGCTGTCAGGGGCATCTGCAACTTGCAATCAAATAAACTAGTGACGTCTATCATGTAATAAAATGGCTACCCTACATCTTTACTAAAATTATTCAGTACGAATGGAGTGTACGCACGTAGTCCATAAAACTGTTACATGTAGGAACAGATTGAAATAGTGAGTCTCAACAAGCGGGGAGGCACCGTAGGCAACTTGTGTTCGATATAGCCACTCACAAGGCAGGGTCTGTATGTAAAACAGTAAATCCAATAATTAAGAAGCAGAACATCGAAAAGTTAGAAAATCGGCACTTTTAAGAGTAGAAAAGTGTTTGTATATTTCGCGCGCCTAACCATACCAAACTAAAATATAAGCCCCATGTAGAAATGCAACTTACTGAACCGCCCGAGCACCGCATCAGCCCTCCAACGGCCTCTGTAGCAGTAGATGAGTTTTGTTATCTTGGTAACAAAATATCTTCTGATCGACGAAGTAAAGAATGTATAACATGCAAAAAGGCTATTGGAAAAAGAGCGTTACTGAAGAAGGGAAATTTGTTGACCTCCAAAATAAATTTAAATATTAGGAAGTCCTTTTTGAAAGCAAATTTCGGAAATATAGTATTGTACTGTAGTGAAACGTAGACAGAGAGGAGTTCAGACAGAAAAATAATAAGACGTATATGAAATGCGATGCTGCAAATGAATGATGAAGATTATATGGGTAGATTGAGTTACTAATGAGGATGATATAAAGAGAATTGGGGAGAAAAGAAATTTCTAGCATAGCTTGACTAATAGAAGGGATCGAATGCTGGCACACGTTCTGAAACATCAGCGAATCGTAGAATGAGCATTTCAACATTGGATATTCGTCTGTGGGTAAAATGTAGAGGGAGACCGAGAGACTATTACAGTAAGCAGGTTCAAAAGGATGTAGTTTGCCGTTCAGAGATGAGGAGACTTGCACAGTACATGATAGTGTAGAGTGCTGCATCGAATCAGTCTATGGACTGTAGACCACATCAACAACTATAATTCCATCTCCATATATCAAAGCCGATACTGCAATTATCTACCAACATCCAGAGAAATTATACCTGACAATTCTAAGAGAGACCTATAATAGACAGGATGTTTCACGAAATCTTTTTACTCCATATATCTCTGGAACAACAAACAACAGATGCCGCGCGGGAGTAGCCGAGCGGTCTGGAGCGTCACGTTATGGATCGCGAGGCCTACCGCGTCGAAGGTTCGAATCCTCCCTCGGGCATGGATTTGTGTGTGTTGTCCTTAGGTTAGCTTAACTTAGTTTAAGTAGTTTGTGAGTCTAGGGACTGATGACCAACGTAGTTTGGTCGCATAGAACTACAAACAAACAAACAATAGATATTGAAACATAATTTGCCGGGGAATGAGTGAACTGCAAGGGCTTATGAAACTAAGTACTACGAGGCAGTTTAAAACACAATATTATGTTTTAAATGGTAAAATGATATGATTTCTTATACAATAAATAGCATGAAAATTCACAAAAATAATGTCTCTGCTATAATCACAATACTTCAATTACATCTTGAGAAAGTGCGAAGTGTATGTAACGCTTTGAAGGAAACATAGAGCGCAGACAGCACGCTATTATGGGCAGTGTGAGATGTACGCATGAGTGTTGGAACATGCGCCGGCTGTGCGTTTCCTTTATCTCAAGCGTCAAATTTATTTCGCAATTTATCTGGATGTCATTGCCGTATTGCGATACTACCAACTCAATTAATGTCATGACTTTACGTGTTGTTGACTGCATAGAAAAGAATACAGTGAGTCCATTTAAATAAAAAAATAAGATTGTGCGGAAATAAATATTAGCCGTACGTGCTTCCCCGTAAGTCATTTATTATCCAGAGATATTTTGGGTTGCAAGTTGAAGTGGACACCCTGTATTCTTTTTGTTTCCGTACGAGTGTGAACCAACTGGTCATATATGATGCTCTACTGAACAGTGTGAAGTAACCTGGGGTCGCAGAAGCTGGCTTTAGAAGCTAATAGGATCATATTATCGCGTGATTTTTAATTTACATTAGTTACAGTTAGTTGCAAATGCTATCACTGACTCAATAAACGTACCATTTATACTAAATCTTACAAAATGTTTTGAAACTGACGGCCATCAACCTCAACGCAAGCAATGACATCGCCGGACAAGATTCTGACGAATATCTCTGGTATATTTCAAATCACATCACATACATTTCCAATTCTGGCAATTAATTTCATATTCGTATCCACTGGTGTGCGATACGCAACTGACTTTGTAAATCCCCTTGGGAAATAATCAAGGGGATACAGGTCAGATGACCATGCGGGCCATGGAACAGGACAAGGTGGACACAAGCGAGTCCTGCGGAACTGTTCTGGAGCTGTACTGTAGTTCTCTCAATAGCACTGAGTAATGGATAGTTCAGTCGTTGATTCATAGCACGTTATGCCATGGGGAAGTGTAAACACGAACAACAGGGCTCCCTTACGGACAAGTAAGGTAAACGAAACCTGCACCATTACTTTCTAGTAATCAGGCTTGTCCCCGTGTTTCCTTGCAGGAGATAAAGAATGTACCGAGTGATCAAAAAGTCATTATAAATTTGAAAACTTAATAAATCACGGAATAACGTAGATGGAGAGGTAAAAATTGACACACATGCTTGGAATGACATGGGGTTTTATCAGGAAAAAAAAAATGTTCAAAAAATGTTCGACAGATAGCCCTTCATCTGATCAGAAAAGCAATAATTTGCATAGCAAATTAAGACAAAGCAAACGTGATGTTCTTTACATAAAATGCTCAATATATTCACCATCATTCCTCAACAATAGCTGTAGTCGAGGAATAATGTTGTGAACAGCAACTGTAAAGCATGTCCGGAGTTATGGTGAGGCATTGGTGTCGGATGCTGTCTTTCATCATCCATAGAGATGTCGGTCGATCACGATACACGTGCGAATTCAGGTAACCCCAAAGCCAATAATTGCACGGACTGACGTCTGGGGACCTAGTAGGCCAAGCATGACGAATGTGACGGCTGAGCTCACGATTATCACCAAACGACGCGCGCAAGAGATCTTTCACGCGTCTTTCTATATGGGGTGGAGCGCCATCCTGCATAAAAATCGTACGTTCCAGCAGGTGTTTATCAGTCAGGCTGGAGATGAAGCGATTCTGCAACATATCGGCGTACCTCTCACCCGTCACGGTAGCAGTTACAAAACCAGAATCACGCAGTTCCTCGAAGAAAAAAGGCCCGATAACGGTAAATGTAGTAAATCCAACCCATACCGTAACTTTCTCGTCGTGCAGTGGAGTTTCTACGACAGTTCTAGGATTTTTGGTAGCCCAAATTCTGCAGTTGTGGGCGTTGACAGACCCTCGGAGCATGAAATGAGCTTCGTAGTTCTACAACACGTTAGTCAACCAATAGACATCTTCCTCCAACTTTTGAAACGCTCACACCGCAAGTGCTCTCCGCTTCAGTAAACCGCCAGGTAACTATTCATGATGCCGATGGATTTTGTAAGGATAGCATCGGAGGGTACGCGTAAGTGCCAACCAAACAGTAGTGTATTGAATGCCTGTGCGACGTGCGACTGCCCGAATGCTGACTTCCCCGTGCATAGACGAACCCGCTACAGTCTCCATTCCTTCCTGAACTGTCTCAGCAGCATTACGCCTTGTGCTCGGTCTGCCACTACGGGGTCTATCGTCTAAACAACCCCTGGCTTCGAACTTCGAAATCATTCTCGCCACCGCTGCATTTGTCAACGGACCTTTACCCGTTCGAATCCCCTTCCTATGGCGATAGGATCGTAATGCTGAACTAGTACATTCCTCATTCTGATAATACAGCTTCACTAAAAACGGGTTTTTTAGGTAACGTCAACATGCTGCGACTGCTGGTGCATCTGATTCTCTCTCTCATTACAGCTCACTGACGTTTTGCTATCCAGCGCCATCTGTCGGACATTTTTAACTTTTGTTTGTTCTAATAAAGCCCCCATGTCATTCCAAGCATGTGTGTCAATTTTTAGCCGGCCGCGGTGGCCGAGGGGACTGCGGCGCGCCAGTCATGATCTGCACGGCCACTACGGTCTGGGGTTCGAATCTCCCTCGGCATGGATATTTGTGCCGTCCTTAGTATTAGCTAGTTCATAAGAAGTTTGTAAGTTTAGGGACTGATGACCCCGTAGCTAAGTCCCATAAGCTCTACAAACATTTGAACATTTGTCAATTTTTACCTCGCTATCTATATTATTCAGTGATTGATCAAGTTTTAAAATTTATACTGACTTTTTGATCACCCGGTAAATTTATGAAAAGAGTACGCTACTTCTAATGCTGTATGTATGCCATTTACAAAAAAATCTGGGAAACAATAATGTGAGGCAAAGTAGTAGACAAGTTTACTTTAGTATCTCCTTAAGCCGTTTCTGTGCTCCAGGGTCCCTACCTCCAATTGTTAAATGGCGCATTGTGTACATCCTGTTAAATTTTTGCACGTCTTTACGGAAACACCCTGTATACAGATTCTCCCTGTTTATACATTGTTCTGCTGAAATAAATAAATACTTCCGTTGCAGTGTTTATTTTCGTTGGAAGGCTATATTTAATGATGACTTTTTTTAGATACAGTAATCTTTTTTTTATTGTCATCAAACAAGAACATACTTGAACGCGTTAATAGGTGTTAAGTTACTTAAGAACGAATCAAGAGTTTTGACTAGTTAGGATAGGTGTGCTTCTGTTATGTACCTGTGTGTCTTCCTTCCAGCAACACCCAACGTATTCTGTTTCGACCTATTTCTTCTGCAGAGGACCCGACGAGTGGTTCACGAACCTCGAGATGCTGGACATTTCAAATAACCCGGACATTCCGTTCTCTCATCTGACTATCCTGGGGCATCTGAGGAAACTGAAGTACCTCGCGGTTAGAAATTGTAAGCTGTCAAGGTCAGTCTGACTCATAAACTCCTCTTTGTGTTATTAATGAGCTGCTAGAATCTGCTTACATATACTTTGTCATTTTATCATTGTTCATGTGTCTTATAAACATTATAATTATCACTGTTAAAATCTAAACAGGGAGGCATTAATATACATTCGTACTGTTTCCAATTAATCTGAAGGAAAAAAAAATTAGTACACCTGAAAAGATCCGATGACGCTGGATTAGATTGGTACCTGTTCCATAGATCATGAATACGGCACTTCGTAATGATGTGGAACGCCTCAGGTTAATAAAAAGTGTCTTAACAAGATATTACATTATACAAAATATTACATGACAATATATAAACAAATTTATTTTATTTATTTACTTTTTTAAATATATTTTTTACAGGTTTACTAATTTATATCTAAAAATTTATCTAATGAGAAGAACTAGTTGCCATTTAGAAATTCTTTTAAAGTATTTGTAAACGCTAGCTGGCTATCTGTCAGACTTTTCATCCTATTTGGTAAGTGACCAAAGACTTTTGTGGCAGCATAATTTACCCCATTCTCGTCCAAAGATAGATTTAATATCTACATCTACATGGGATACTCTGAAGACGGTTCATCGAACCACCTTTATACTATTCATCTACCATTCCATTCTCGAATAGCGCGCGGAAAGAAAGAACATCTGAATCTCTCCGTTCGATCTCTGATTTCTCGCATTTTATTCTGATGAACATTTCTACCTATGTAGGTGGCATTCAACAATATATTCTGCCATTCAGAGGAGAATGTTGGCGATTGAGGTTTCGTAAGTAGACCACGCCGCAGCGATAAACGTCGTTGTTGTAATGGCTCCCAATGCAGATCCTGTATCATTTCCGTGACGCTGTTCCCCTGTATCGTGACAGTACAAAATGAGCTGCCGTTCTTTTGACTCTTTCGATGACTTCCGTCACACCAACTTGATAAGGATCCCACACTGGGCAGCATACTCCAAATGAGGACGGACAAGCGTGGTGTATGCAGTCTCTTTAGTAGTTCTGTTGCATCTTTTAAGTTCTGCGAGTAAAACGCAATCTCCGGTTCGCCTTTCCTACGATATTATCTACGTGTTCTTTCCAGTTTATGTCTGATATAATAGTAATTCCTAGGTATTTAATGGAGTTTACGGCCTTTACATTTTATTGATTTATCTTGTAAACAAAGTCAACGGATTTCCTTTCGTACTCATGTCGACGACTTCACACTTCTCATTATTTAGAGTCAGTTGCTAATTTTTACACCAAACTGATATTTAAATCGTTCTGCAGTTGGTTTTGATCTTCAGATGACTTTAAAAGACGATAAATGATGGCGTCATCTGCAAACAACCTAAGAGAGCTACTCAGATTTTCTCCCAAATCGTTTATGTGAATGAGGAACAGCAGAGGACCAATAACACTACCCTGTGGAACGCCGGTTATCATATCTGTTTTAGTCGATGCCTTACCATCGATTACTACAAACTGTCTCCATTATGACAGGAAATCCCCTTACCAGTCACAAATCTGGGGCGATATTCCATAACTGAGCAATTTGATTAAAAGACGTTTGTGAGATACGGTATCAAAAACTGGAAATCTAGAAATACAGAATCAATTTGAGATCAATTTGTCGATAGCACTCATCACTTCGTCTGAGTAAAGAGCTAGTTGTGTTTCACATGAACGACATTTTCTAAATCCTTGTTGACCTTGGGTCAATAGATCATTCTGTTCGAGATAATTCATGACATTAGAATACAGGTTATTTTCCAACTCCCTGTTGAAAATTGACGTCAATGAAACAGGCCTGTAGTTTAGTGGGTTACTCCTTCTGCCTTTCTTGTATATTGGTGTGACCTGTGCAACCTGTCCAACTTTCCACACTTTTCGTTGAACGAGCGGTCGTATATGGCTGTTAAGGAAAGAGCCATCGCATCAGCATAATCAAATAGAAATGTAATGGGTACACAGTCCGAACCAGAAGACTTGTTCTTGTTAAGAGATTTCAGTTGCTTCACTACTCCGATGTTATCTACTTCTACGTTATTCATTCTGACCGCTGTTCGTAATTCGAAATCTGGAATATTGATTTCGTCTTCTGTGGTGAATGATGAGGTAATTCTTTTCCCTAGTGTTGTAGCTATGCACACTGCTGTTGCTTTTGAATTAGGTCGGATTGGTAATAAGAAATTTCATAAGCGAATATAATATTGTGAAGATACTGTGGAGATTCTTATCTCTTTAAATAAGTGTCTGCAGGATGACCTTGTATGGGCTCCAACAATTATTCTGATTACACGCTTCTGAGCAATGTACATTTTTTTACTCAATGATGAGATACCCCAGAATATGATGCCATACGAAAGCAGAGAATGAAAATAGGCGTAATAAGCTTATTTACTGACAAGGAAAGTACTTGGGCTCGAACACACACATATACACCAAAATCGTATGAGAGATAATGTAAAGATCCCTTATTGCGCTAGTGATACTCCCGCATCTGCAAAACTCTGCAGTCGTCCGTTAGAGGCCTCTTCGTGTGCCATGCCACATTGCACTTTGACCTGTCGGTTCACCAGTAGGGACGGTGCAGTGTGCCTCCGAAGTTGCGTTTTGTGACATTTGTGTGGTGAAGCGTCAGATGGGGCGGCGATTGATAATCAATCCTGCTAATGTATTGCGATTAGTTGAGATGAAGTTACGAAGAACCCTTCTTCGTGAAGATGGTATTAGTGTAGAAGATGAATCACTTACATGCTTTCTCGTATCTATTATGGTACAGAAATATGAGCGTAAGTTAGATACTGTTGTTACAAACTCATAATAATGATAATAGGGATGATAATGACGAACAACTCATTGCAAGCGGTAGTGCTACGGTAAGTGCGGGAAGAGGCGATGGAAGCAGTGGCAGTGAATACCAACAGTATTTCGCGAAGAAGGTTAAAGTTGCCGCTATCATTACGGCTTTTTATGACAATTCGCTAGAGAACATGTACGATGATTATTACATAAGTTATAGTTAAGGTATCTGCATTACGTATGGTGTCTACAATTACATCTACAGTGCTATCTAGTGCATGGTTGCTGAGCTTTGCAGAAAAACGACACCCACCAGCACATTGAGGTGTACGTAGAGATCCTGTACCCAAACGTTCATACAGATATGTTTGTTCGAGCCCATGTATTTCCTTGAGAGATGTATATCGCCAATATTTGCAATTACCCTAATAGCATAATGGCTGAACTCAAACGTTTCGCCGTCCGCGGTGTCCGAGAAGACTGAGGCGCTTCAGTCACGGTCTGCACGGCCACTACGGTCGGGGGTTCGAATCGCCCCTCGGGCATGGATATTTGTGCCGTCTTTAGTATAAGGTAGTTCATAAGTAGTTTGTAAGTTTAGGGACTGATGACCCCGTAGTTAAATCCCATAAGCTTAACAAACATTTTTTTCAAACGTTTCAGTTACTCTCAGTTTTTTTTTTTGTTTTTTGCTTTTTTTTTTCAGTTCAACCCCTCATCAATGCATACATCTAAAATTTTTGAATATTTACCTTAGCTACATATTTCTGTTCAAAGTCTACATTTATTAATGGTGTCATTTCATTTACTGTGTGGAACTGTATGTAGTGTGTTTTATCAAAATTTAATAGTCCATTTTCAGAGAACCACTTAATAATTTTCTGAAAGACGTCGTTCACAATATCATCAGTTACTTCTTGTCTGACAGGTGTGATAAGTATACTTGTATCATAAGCCAAGAGAACCAGCTTTTCATCCTCGTGAATATAGACTGAAAAGTAATTAATATATATTAAGAACAGCAAAGGACCCAAGACCGAACCTTGTCGCACCCCATTCTTGATTGTTCCCCAGTTTCAGGAATCTACATTTTTCTTTCTTTTTTGCATATTATGTGAACTACTTATTTCAACTTTCTGCACTCTTCCTGTTAGGTATGATTTGTGCACTGTCCATTCATACCACAGTACTTAAGCTTATGTAGAAGAATTCCATGACTTATATAATCAAAAGCCTTTGAAAGAGCACAAAAAAGTCCCAACTGGTGATGTCTGCTTATTCAGAGCATTTAATATTTCATTAGTGAAAATATATATAGTCTTTTCTGTTGAAAAGCCTTTCTGAAAACCAAACTGACATTTTGTTAGAAATTTATTTTTACATATGTATAATACATTACTTTTTCAAGAATTTTGTATAAGGCTCTCAGTAGTGAGATGGGGCGGTAGCTGTTGACATCAGACGTATCTCCTTTTTTATGTAAAGGTTTAACGATAGCGTATTTCAGTCTATACGGGAAAATACCCTGCTATGAAGAGCTATTACATATATGAGTAAGAATCCTAGTTATCTCTTGGGAACAAGCTTTTAATGCCCTACTGGAAATGCTATCAATTCCATGTATGCTTTTACTCTTGAGAGAGTTTATAATTTTTATTTTTATTTCAGAAGGAGGTTGGGTGGAATTTCAGTTGTATCAAATTGTGTAGATGTGGCCTGTTCCATCAACTGCCTTGCTACTACTATTGAACATTTATTCCTATTTTCTCCACAGCCCTTAAAAATAATTATTAAACATATTTTCAGCTCCTGGGTTGTTATTTGTAAACTTTTTACTCACTTTGATGGTAATGCCATCTTCCAGTGCTCTTGGTTGCCCGTCTCCCTTGTAATATTTCAAATTATTTTAATTTTGTTATCAGGGGAACTAATCTCAAACATGATGCACTTGATTCTTCACTTTTTAATAACTTTTCTTAATGTTGCATAGTAGTTTTAATAATATTTGACTGTTTCTTGATCATTACTCTCTCTTGCTGTTAGATACAGTTGCATGGGGGATAGAAGATTTACTGATAATTATTTAACGTCGTCGGAAAACAGCGCACTGCATAGATGCCAGAGCGCTATCGGTGTGTTCCCATTAATAGGGAATGTAAACAGCCATAAGGCTAAGCGTGAAGCAAATAGGCGCCATGCCACGAAGATGCTCTTGTGCTTCCTACAGCCAACTGAGTCTGTTTAAAAGGAGTCGAATTGTGGCCTTCCGAGTGGAAGGACGGTCCTTTATGAAAATTTTGTACTCCTGTTTGATGAATGGCGTCTTTTGTAGAACGAAGCTGACCTGAAATGGTCACATCAACATTCTGGATGCCCACGCAGCACAGACGGACGGTTTGTGAGTCCAGAAGTATCAACACGAACTGATGGAAATATTTTACTTGCAATGGCACTATGGGCACGTAGGGTAACTCAGGGAGAGTTGGACCACTTTATTTCTTTCGGTTGAAATTCATAGGTTTTTAATTTTTATTTAACTTCTGGCAGCATTTTCCTGTAGATTGTCATATAAACTTACATACAGTACATTACTGAGGCCCTCCCACTCAAAGTGCAAGTTACACAACGAAATAAAAATATACATCACCAGTCCATCTCACCCGTAGGTGTATGGGTGAGATGGATCAGTGTAGTGGGATAGATGGACCACGTAAATAATTGCTACACATGAAGAAAAGATTGAATGGAAATCACATATTTTTATTGGAATATGGAGTAATGAATACAGTAAGACATTTCAGACCAAAGCAATTTTATCCGTTTTCTGCATGTAGTAAGCGAACACTGGATTTTTATTGATTCGTAGATTTTCTGCAAACTCTAGGATATTTTTCTCCTACCACAGCTATTACATTTATTAGCAAATGATGAAAAACATTCATGTGACCATCGTGAACAGGAAATACTCTGAATCCAGTGGTCTTTTTTGTTGGGTTCGTAATAGATTTCACCAGATCCCACACATTAATCTTCATCCCATTCATCAAAGCTATTTTCAGAATCATCTACGAAGTCTTCAGTGTTGCAGCTTTCTGCAACATGGCGGACTGTTTGCAGCATTTTCCTATTGCCGTTTCTTGGGTCTCTTATTCTCCTCCCTAGTGCTCTGCTTTGTTGGTAGTTTATATTCTTTCTTTTCTGTTACCTTTCTTTTCTCATCCATCGTTCCCTTTACACTTTTAATATTTTCAGCAGAGTTTAGCACTTTGAAGACAGTTTTTGTGTTCCTCTTGAAATTCGGTGTTTTGTCTGTAGAAGGAACAGGTGATATTTCTTCCAAAAGCTTTGTCAGTGTTTTCTTAGAGATCGGAGTGGTTTGTTTTGATATAGTAATCGTGGAAGTCTCAGAGTTCGTAGGAGTGGTGCTTGAAGTTGTGACGGAAGAGGAACTCAGCTCTTTTGACGTGCTTAGGTTCGCAAGGTTTGTTGCTGAGCTGTGAATTGATTGGTTGGCTTGAGTGCTAGATTCAGTCCCTATATCTGTTGGCGCACTGACTCAACTTCCGACAAAAAAGCATAGTCGGGGATTGTAGACGTACTCAGTGGAATTATTCCGCATGCCTTGAAGCCACTTGTACCATTTTCGACGGTGGCTGATGTAGCCCACGTTGAATTTAGTAGTTTTCCAAACTGAAGATGGTTTATTTTCCTTCCTGGATTATTTATCAAGAAATTGTTGCAAGCTTTGTAAAAATAGTTTTTCAGTGATTTGAAAAATTTTCGATCCAACAATCACAAGATCTGATCCTTTTGTAATTAGTTTGGCATTTTTATGAAATAGAAAAATACCAAACATACAGAAACATGTTATTCAATCAATTTTTAAAATTTTAATGTAATTTCCATGGTCACTTAAGATATAATTAATTGTAGTCCATCTCTCTCTAATTAAAATGTATGGTCCATCACTCACAAATAGAACTGGTCCATCTATCCCGATTGTCTGGGAGATATGGACCACCCAGATTTTAGTCTGTACTATGGGCATGCACACCTCCAGTCCGTCTTCCACTCACGCTACAGCATCGACGGGCATGGGTTGAGTGGTGCTGCCAAAGGGTCACTGAACCATGGAATGGGGCAGGGGGGGGGGGGACTGATGTTCACCGATGAAAGCAAATTTTGGCTGAATTCAAGCGATGATACAACGTAGACAAGGCGAGCGCCGTCCCGTAGAGTGCATTCATCCCAGACACACTGACCCCAGCTCAGTCCTTATGGCCTGGCGTGCGATAAGCTACAGTTTTTGTTCACCATTGCTGTTTGTGGAGGTAACGCTGACCAGCATACGACACGTGCCGAATATCCGTTCCTGCAACAAAAAGTTAACGTGTTGTTCCTGCAATGTAATGCTCTCCAACACACTTAGCCTAGTATTCCTTTGATTTGGGAGAAAATCTAAGTACCTCTCTTAGGTTGTTTGCAGATGACGCCGTCATTTACCGGTTAGAAAAGTCATCTGAAGATTAAAATCAACTATAGAACGATCTGAGTAAGATATCACTATGGTGTAAAACTTGCCAATTGACTCTAAATAATGAGAAGTGTGAAGTCGTCCACATGAGTACGAAAGAAATCCGTTAAACTTTGTTTACAAGATAAATCAATCAAAAGTGAATGCCGTAAACTCCACTAAATACCTAGGAATTACTATTGCAGGCCGCGGTGGCCGCGGGGACTAAGGCGCTCCAGTCACGGTCTGCACGGCCACTACGGTCGGGGGTTCGAATCCCCCCTCGGGCATGGATATTTGTGCCGTCCTAGTTCGTAAGTAGTTCATAAGTAGTTTGTAAGTTTAGGGACTGATGACCCCGTAGTTAAGTCCCATAGACTATACAAACATTTGAATTTTTTTAATTACTATTACATCAGACTTAAATGGGAAAGAACACGTAGATAATGCCGTGGGGAAAGGCGAACCAGAGGCTGCTTTTTATTGGCAGAACCCTTAAAAGATGCAACAGAACTACAAAAGAAACTCCATACACTACGCTTGTCCGTCCATTTTTGGAGTATTGCTGCCCAGTGTGGGATCCTTATCAGGTGGGTTTGACGAAGGACATCGAAAGAGTCCAAAGAAGGGCAGCTCGTTTCGTATTGTCACGATACAGTGGGGAGAGCGTCACGGAAATGATACAGGAGCTAGGATGGGAATCATTACAACAACGGTGCTTATCGCTGCGGCGTGGGCTAATTACGAAACTCCAATCACCAACATTCTCCTCCGAATGCAAAAATATATTGTTGACTCCCACCTACATAGGTAGAAAGGACCATCAGAATAAAATACGAGAAATCAGAGCTCGAACGAAGAGATTCAGGTGTTCTTTCTTCGCGCACGCTATTCGAGAATGGAATGGGAGATAAATAGTACAATTGTGGTTCTGTTGGCACTTAAATGTGATTTGCAGAGTATCCCATGTAGATGTAAATTCAACGTGCTCTGAAAGATATGTATCCACTTCCCTGGTCAGCGCGATATCCGGATTTGTTTCCAATAGAGTACCTGTGGGATATGATGGGCCTATAACTGACAGGTGCGACTCGTCAACCTACAACTCTTGCATAACTTCGTGAACAGGTCGAGCCGGTGTGGAATAATGAATCCCAAAATAGTACTCACCATATATATGATCGAATAGATGCCAGAATCTGCGTTGTTGCTCACGAAGTGATAATAAGTGTGTTTCAGCATAGATCGACCCCGGTGCCTCATTACGGCTTTAGCTATTAATCTCTAAATATAATAATTTCCTGTAATCGATATGCACTGTTTCAGCAATAAATTTGGAAACTCTAAGATGATGTAATAATTTTTATTTATAACGGTGTATAATGATAATTACGACGGAATGCATATTAGGGACACCCAGATACCTACACACATACTTGTCATAACAATTAGAGGATCAGTTGAGATACCTAGGTACCAAAGTATTGTCATCTGCAGAATGAACTAAAATGGTTCGACGGCTTTCTGTCGATTCTGTGGCGTGGAGACAATAACATTATTGCAACCGAGATAGTGGTAATAACAGAAAGTATCTCCTCAGGTGGTTGGTGTTGACCTACCAAACGAATTAACACAAGCATTTGGGTTCAGAAGCTGTAGCCGTAGGTACTGGAATACAACAAGAATTTGATTATCCCGAAGCTATGCCATGGGGAGTCATTGGAAGGTTGCAATCAGGACAGACACAGAGGGAGGTGGCTGCAGCTATTGGAGTGCCTCAAAGTGTAATTTCCAGGAGTTGGTCGTGATTTTATAACAGTAACCGTTAAAAGAATTCAAGGCCAAGTTTGTCCAGGGGTAGCATCAGCATGAAATAACCGTTATCTCCGGTTAACAGCCCGACAACATAGGGGACTGAATGCAATTGAGCTACGACGCACCCTCCATGCAGCAAAAGGAACCGCAATATAAAAACATACAGTCCGAAAGCGCCTTCGGTAATGTGTCCTCTACGCACGGAGGTACATGGTGTGTGTCCTATTAAATCCAAGACTCCGTTCAACCCTCATCTGGAGAAAACGTGAAACTCGGAAAGATCAGCAAATCATTGTGGTGGGCGAACGAAGTGGACAGGAGTTAGTATGGACCTCTACGTCGTTCAGAATGACTGCTCAGAGGTGTAGAGACGAGAACCTTCAGCCTGTTGTGCCCTGAGCTGGTGGCATAGGAGACTGATTTCTTCTGGTGGACAATGAAGCTCATCCACAGGTGGACAACGTGCTT
Organism: Locusta migratoria; assembly: GCA_026315105.1. Classification (NCBI taxonomy): domain Eukaryota; kingdom Metazoa; phylum Arthropoda; class Insecta; order Orthoptera; family Acrididae; genus Locusta; species Locusta migratoria. Next base: position 124,416,354 of record CM048751.1, read on the forward strand.
GAAGCTCAGCTCGAGCTATTCGTCCACGAGACTCAGACACGGGTTCTCAGGGGTTCTCAGGTAGATGTTGTGTTCTTGACTTCCGCAGGGCGTTTGGTACTGTTCCCCACAGTCGTTTATTGAACAAAGTAAGAGAATATCACACCAATTGTGTAATTGGATTGAGGAGTTCCTAGATAACAGAACGTAGCATGTCGTTCTCAATGGAGAGAAGTCTTTATAAGTAAGAGAAATGTTAGGTTTGCCACAGGGGAATGTCGTGGGACCGTTGCTATTCACAGTGTGGATAACATCGGAGGTCGAATGAGGCTTTTTGCGGGTGATGCTGTAGTATATAGAGAGGTTGTAACAATGGAAAATTGTATTGAAATGCAGGAGGATCTGCATCGAATTGACGCATGGTGCAGGGAATGGCAATTGAATCTCAATGTAGACAATTGTAATGTGTTGCGAATACAAAGAAAGAAAGATCCTTTATTATTTAGCTACACTATAACAGGTCAGCAATTAGAATTCCATAAATAATTCCATAAATTATCTGGGAGTAGGCATTAGGAGTGATTTAAAATGGAACGACCATATAGAATCAGTCGTCGCTAAAGTAGCTGCCAGACTTAGATTCATTGGAAGAATCCTAAGGAAATGCAGTCCGAAAACAAAGGAAGAAGGTTACAGTACACTTGTTCGCCCACAGCTTAAATACTGCTCACCGGTGTGGGATCCCTACCAGGTGGGTATGATAGAGGAAGTAGAGAAGATCCAACGGAGAGCAGCGCGCTTGGTTACAGGATCATTTGGTAATCGTGAAAGCGTTACGGAGATGATCGATAAACCCCAGTGGAAGACTCTGCAGGAGAGACGCTCTGTCGCTCGGTACGGGCTTTTATCGAAGTTTCGAGAACATACCTTTACCGCAATTCTGTTCCCCAATTCTGTTCAGTACCTCCTCATTAGTTACGCGAAATGGGAAGAAAAGGAATCTTTGGCATACCTTGACTAAAAGAAGGGATCGATTGATAGGACACATTCTTAGACATCAAGGAATTGTGAATTTAGCGTTGGAGGGAAGTGTGTGGGTTAAAACCCGCAGAGGAAGACCAAGAGATGGATACAGTAGGCAGATTCAGACAGACGGAGGTTGCCGTCCTTATGTGGAGTTGAAGAAGCTTGCTCAAGATAGGGTATTGTGGAGAGCTGCATCAAACCAGTCTCAGGACTGAAGACCACAACAACAACAACACCTTTACCGAGGAGTCTAGCAGTATATTTCCCCCTCCTACGTATATCTCACGAAGAGATAATGGAAGATAAAATAAGAGATATTAGAGCCCACACAGAGGCATACCGACAATCTTTCTAACATATGTAACTGGAATAGGAGGGAGAACCGATAGTGGTACTCAACGTACCCTCCGCCACACATCGTCGGGTTGCTTGCGGAGTATGGATGTAGATGTAGAAGCTGAGGGAATTGAAAGAATGGAGCATGGACGGCTCTACCAAAGCACAGCATCCGCGCCTTAAACCCTCCAAGGAGGTTAGAATAGGGGGAGCTACCCTTAGCGCTACACAGCTAGTAACAATTGTGGTGACGAGTGTGTATTCATTGCATTCTGAGTTGAAAGTCGTACTTTATTTAGAAAGAAAATAAACGTTACCTGTATTATCTATGTATATGCAAGCAGAACAAAGTCATTTGTTATGTTTGCCAGCTTACACGGATATCATTTTTCCTTGGGGCTCTGTGAAATGTAACACCACATATGCATTTTCTGACGACAATGATTTATCTCCACGTGACTTAGTTCTGCACCATAGTCATCTGATGGATGCATGCATTAAAGAAAATCAGTAATGTTTTTGTTTAATAAACCTATGAACTCTGTTGTGAGAGGAGGGATATGCGCCATTTATAACAGGACTAAAATACCAAAAGAATCTTTGTACGTTACTAAAACTAATACTAGCAATTTCAACTGATAGATCGCACCACAATTAAAATAAATGTTATGTCACTCATGTGTAATGCTGTGCGTGCACGTTTGATCACGACTGACCTGGATATGCTTACGATTGCAACAGTCTGACATTGGAGTATTGTATATTCCATTAAACTACTATTAATTCAACATGTAATTGGAAGTGTCAACGTAGTCTTCTTTAATAGGTTGTCATCGAAGAACCTGGACAATCTTGTTAGAGACATCAGTAACTTAAATAATATTGAAAAATGGTACACTCTTTCGCAAGATGAAATTAAATGGGCTTACAACTATTATAGAACTGTTTTGCAGCAACCTTTTGTCAATTAAATAATGGTGTTCATATAACGCTGCCTTGTTTCGGAATATGGGCTGTAAGTTTAATATTGACCTTAACCAATGTGCATGTGAAAGACTTTCGCAGTCACCTCTCTGAACACTTTATAAAACGATGATATAATTATCCATCATCTGGTTTCATGATTTGACGTGTAAATTTATTATTATTATTATTATTTACTCAGTACCACTACTATTAATCCAACCTTATAAGGCTGACAGCTTGGTGAGCATGATGTTTTACATAAGACACATATGCACTTCAATTTTAAAAAGGCACTGCCAACAGGCAGATATAGTTCTAACATGTAACAACCACAGGGGAATGTAGCATCCAATGAGAAGCAACAGCTCTCAGTATGCCAGAGCAGCTACAGCCATGCTTACATGCACCTTTACTCCTGTCTCTGCAATCCAATCATGTAAGGGCTTCAGGGGTCCCATGTGAAAACTTTAACAAATGTTTAACTTTTAAGTACCCAGTGGAGGAAAGTATCTGCTCACTTCCTGAAATTTTGAAGTCATTTCGGCACACTTTGACGACCACTTATTCTTTTGTATAGAGGAAATTATTATGAAATGACTGACGGAACAGCCATGGGTTCGCCACTATCACCAGCCATTGCGAATTTTTTCATGGAGGATTTTGAAGAACGAGCGTTGAACAGTGCTCCCTTTCGTCCATCTTGCTTCTGCAGGTATGTTGACGATACATTTTTAATCTGGCCACACAGGAATGAGGCACTACAGCAGTTCGTGGATCATTTGAATGGAATACACCCTAAATAACATTTACGGTGGAAGTAGAGAAGGACGGGAAGCTACCCTTCTTAGACGTGTTGGTTAATCGAAAATCAGATGAACGACTTGGACACTCTGTGTACAGAAAGTCGACGTATACAGACTTTTATCTGCTTGCCCGTAGCTTTCTTCATCCCACTCAGAAGAAAGCTACGCTGAACACCTTGGTACACAGAGCAGGGGTTATTTCAGGCCAAACCCACATCGACTCTGACATAAACCAACTGAAAAAGGTCTTCAAAAAGAACGGATATTCCTCCCGTGAATTAGGTCCACACTGTCGAGGAAACCTAGACAGGACTCGATTTCAACAAATCAAGAGGACCAACACATCGCGCGGCTTCCATTCTGCGGTGTAACAAGCAGCAAAATCGGTGGAGTCCTAAGTAGGCAAGGAACCCGACTGTCTTTCGTCCTCCCAAGAAGATGAAAGAATTGATGCCACGCCTCAAAGGCAACTTCGGTCTGAGAGTGCCGGGAATATATAGCGTTCCTTGTGAGTGTGGCAAAAATTACGTGGGGCAGTCAATAAGAACTGTTTCCGAACGCTGCCTCGAACATCGGCGTCACCTGATATACAGGCATTTAGAAAAATCTGCGGTGGTTGAGCACAGCCTGTTAAATAAACATCGGATTTTGTTTGAAGAAACGAGAGTACTGGCTCACGCTTCAAACTACTGGGATTCTGTAATTAGGGAGGCGATTGAAATCAGGTTATGCGAAAATAATATCAATGCACTCAGCAATGCATGGAAGCGAACATTGGAGAAGGAGAAAGCACAGATGATGGCTCCCAGAACCTTTAGTACTTGTCGCAGATTACCGCTTCCTAAGAGAGATGGCCTCCTGCGGAATAGAGTACGATAGAAAATTCTAGGTGGTTAGATGGCACCACCCAAGTACGCGCCATTACCGCTGTGACGTAAGCTAGCCAATGAGAAGCCGTCTCCTGGATATATAAGCGGAAGCCTCCAGTTCACGGCAGTCAGTTTTACCCCTGACGACGACTATGGAGGATATAGTCGAAAGCTTGGGCTATTACCCATATTTTACGCGGCAAGAACAACGAGAATATTTTACGTAAGTATGTGCCACATTTGCAAGTTATGGTTATAACGAGTTATCTACAAACATCAACAACATAATCATCTGCAGGATACACGCCTTAAATCAAAACAACGGTGTTGCTGCATGATTTCCCTTTATTACGTTATGAGATGTAATTTATCATTTACTCATTTCGCAAGATGTGCTTCTGCTTTATCATGTGATGAGCCTGTGGGCTCTGTGGTGAGAGGAGGGGTAATGTCATTAATAGCAGGATTACATTACTAAGAATATTATTGTATGTTACAGTAAAATTTTGTCTTTTGAAATAGTAGATTTCACCACAACTCACATAAATATTCAGTCAAGGAAGTGCCACACACATGTGACATGCTGTGTGCATGTCTCATCACGATGTAAGGTCTTAGTTCATTTTTAACCCAGTACTTCACACTTTTAAAGGCCAGTAGTGTACCAATCTTTCCTAAACATTCGAATACTGACTACAATATGAGCAGGATTAACAGTAACCACACTGCTTACTGTAAGTGTCACATGGAACATTCATTTCACATCATTGCCTCGAACCACCATTACTGGTGTAAACGTACCCTGTTTTACTTAGTCTATCAGGTACGTACATAATAGTGAATGCCCACCCATCGAAGGATACTAAACTCATATGCTGTGCAAAATGTCTTTTGACTGCTGCATGATGGTGAAAGCCATAGAGAGCTTCTCAAATATGGTAATATGTAATTCACAGTGTAGTTTTGTGATATAAGCACACTACTACTCAATACCAGTAAAACCTACACAAAAAGAAAATTTAGCCGAATGCACGCACATTTACTTTCTTCAATCCATTGATCACTTAATGAAGGGCACCAACCTAGACTCCTACATGTTGTATTCATATAAGAATTGTATAAGAGGTGGTCAGAGTAATGCAGTGGCAGAATAAGAGTGCAGGATGACTGGGACTGCAAAACGGAATAATAAAATGAGACCCTTTGTCCATGTTGAAATAGATGTATTACTAAAAAAAAGGGAAGAAGGCGCTTTTGAGGGATTTGTAGGTCCATCAAGATGAGACACCCAGGGAGGTCCTACCCCAACCCCTTACTGGCTAATGTAAACATAGATGGCCGGCCGCGGTGGCCGAGGAGACTGTAGTGCGCCAATCACGGTCTGCACGGCCTCTACGCTCGGGGGTTCGAATCCCCCCTCGGGCATGGATGTTTGTGTCGTCTTTAGTATAAGGCAGTTCATGAGTAGTTTGTAAGTTTAAGGACTGATGATCCCGCAGTTAAGTCCCATAAGCTCTACAAACATTTGATTTTTTTAAACATAGATGCTATTGACCTCAAAAGTTGTCGTTTTTGGTGTTCAAATCATTGGAGGAGGGTATGGAGGCATAGGGGAGGAGGAGGGGAAGGCATGATGGTTAAGACAAAATATAGCACCTATGACTTTGTCAAAGTACTTTGATTGGACACAGTGTACTAGTGTGTTTTGGACCGTTATGCAGAAAGTTGGAGGAACCCGCTCTCCCCTCCCCTCTACATGCAAAGACCAGTGACATATCACAGATGTAGTGTAATGGTGTAATCTGGTACCAAAAAGGGAGGAGGAACCTACCCTCTCACCCCTTGATACGTTGAGACCGATTATATTGATGATTTAGCATTTCTGGAATGACTTTGAAATGCGCCAAGGCGTTGGTACATCATACAACTCATGCTGCTTCCATACATTGCCAAAGTTGCCGTGGTGTAGCAGCTGATGGTATATGCCGGGTGGTTTGTTCCAAAATCATAGATCAGACATTTTCGATGGGCGAGAGTTTGAAATAACGAAGAGGCCATCCCAATTGACGACAAAGTAATCTTGAATAGAGTGTATTACCTGTGATACAAATTATTTTGTTGCAATGTGGCCATCGGCAAGCTCTGAGATATAGCAGGACAGCAGGCTGGAAACACTTGAAGAAGTAACGCTAAATGGTTAGTGTCTCAGATTTTCATATTACTGTTGCGGGGACGGCCGCAGCGGATTGGATGGGTGTGGGGAAGTGGCAGATTAAGACTCGTGGTGCTGGGAAAAATACAATTTATTTCTTTATTAGTTTTTTGTGGTTGAACGGCTCCTCTGCCCGTGGCTCGGGCAGGCGTTGCGAGTGGCAGACGGAAGCGCCAGCTAAGGCGCCAGGCCCGCCGGCAGACGCAGCTCTATTTCCGCTGATACGAGCTGACAGCAGACCTCGCCACTCAGCGCCGCACGGCACTGCCGTTGGAACCACACGCCGCCTTGCCATACGCCCCGGGGGCGCCGACCCCGCCCAGATGTAGGCTGACGACGTCACGCTGCCTACCTGAGTCGTGGTGTCTGGAGGCGCTCGTTGTGGAAACCCCGCCTCCAGCCCGGCCCGCGTGATGACATCGGAGTAGTGGTGGCCTGCCAGAGCCGCGCCGTGAAGGTCCTCACTTCGACGCCCGCTGTCGGTGGCGTGCTGCCCTGTTGGGTCGCGGCGGCGACATCCAGCGTAGAGACTTTCCGGTCAATGCTTTCTACGTCCCCCGAACGCCCACTGCCCAGTACAGCGCCTGTAAGTACTGATTTTCTGCTTAGTGTTCTCCGAGGCTCCTCTCCAGGGGACACCACCTAGACGAAGCACTGTCCGTGCGGGTGGAGAGGCTTGCGTATCCGTGTGAAGCTGAGGGCTATACCGAAGGTAGAGAACCTACTGCCGGAAAGGCCTCAGCTGATGGATCAGACGAAGCGCGTCTCACAACGTCCTCTCTTCCTTATCCTCTCCCAGTCCTTTCCCAATTCCTTTCCCAACCAAAGGTGTGATGCGATCCGTGCCGAGGGGTGCGTGGCACATGGGTGGATGTGTCTCGAACGGAGCCTCAGGGATACTGGGCGACCCCCCTGAGTAAGTAGCCTTGCACCGCGCGGGCTTATCGTGGTGTGGACCATATAAATCCCCAAATCTCGTGGGACTAAGATGAACACAGAGAAAGAAAGTATTTTAAAAGAATCTGAGGGGCAATCTGAGACCTCAGATACTCAGACATCGGGATCAGGACTGATGGAGTGCACTCCTACTTCTGAATCAGGGTCTAGACCTGAGGAAGAAGTGGGAACTGTAACAGAGAAATTGGACCAGATTAGGATTAAGGCCATGTCTGGGGCTCAGAGGACGAAACTTCTCAAGGAACAGAAGCAAAAGGAAGGAAAATAAGGGCTTCCTAAGCATAAGTGGAGGGAAGGCTCAAGCCCAAGACCTCCAAAAAGAAACTGCCTCAGGTCGAAGGGGATACGCAGACCCCCCTCGACGTCAAAGACAGGTGGCAGAGGGTTAGGGAGTAATCTAAGACTCCCTCCTCTCTGGACAAGCGTGATCCTAAAAGGCTGAGGCAGGAAATAGGAAAACAGACCTATAGTACTGCAGTCTCGGTCTTTACAATGGCGGTTGTCCAAGAAGGATACCCACTGGTGAGAATCACCTCGCAGCAGGAGGAGGTCGTGCAATGGTCTCAGGGCGAGACGTCACGAGTGCTGGACTGCTGTGCACATCGCTCTCGATTTTTTATATAATTTTAGGATTAATAAAATTATTTTAACTGTTATTACGTGACAATATTCAATCTAGAGGTGTTCTAGTAAAGGTTCGTCAGTTATTTTAGCGTTTGTTGTGCCGTAATTGCTTTAAGTGGTGTTATTTGTGTTCGCGTGTGCGCCGGCATCGACTTCTTACTGCTTTTTTTACATCTGGTGGCGAGTGGTTCCAGCCGTAGCGGTCTCCGAAAGCTAAGTTCCAATAAGTGTTTGTGTATTGTAGTTAAATTATTAAAGTTTTAGATTTCAGGAGGTGTTATCGCGCTAGTTGTTTATTAACTTTAGTACTTTTCAACAGGTGACTTGCTGTTTTTAACGTAGTTGAGGTTGGGAAACTTTAAGTTACGGTATTTGATAACTCTTGTACTCTCACAGTGTTTTGTTATTTTATTAGTGACGCTTAAATTTGAACTTGTTTATACAAGCAACAGTGTAAAGTTTCTGTGGTAGCGTTATTTGCTCTTTTCTGATACTATTAGTTGTTGTTACTTGATTTGTAGAGACTGAGGTTTGTTGATTGCTGTAGTTAAAAGGTACTTCCTACTTATTTTGTAGAAACTTAACTTCATAACGTAGACGTCTAGTTTTTCTTAACAAATTATTGTAAAATTTTACCATGAGTGAAAAGTGTGGGCTCTGTCGTAGGGTCGTGCGTAGTGGGCTGCAGTGTGGGATTTGTAGTAAGTATTTTCATGGGGGGGAGTGCAGAGGGGAAGACAGTGGGCATTGTGGTGAGGTTCTCTCCTGGAACTGTAGGATTTGCAGCAGGAATAAGTTGATAGAGGAGCAGGAGCGTTTGATCTGCGCCCTTCAGGTGCAGTTGAAAAATGCTGAAGAGGAACTAGGTAGGTTGAGGAGGGGAAGGGGGGCTGGGGAATGGGAACTGGCAGTTGGCAAGAAGGTAGCTAGGAGAAGGTATTCAGATAGCTTTACATTGCAAGTTGCAAATAGGTTTGACCAACTGTCGGAGTTGAGTGGAGATGAACCTCCTGTAGCTGTAGGTGTAGGAAGTACGCAGCAGACCTCAGCTTTTGGTAAGCCGAAATCTGTAGAGAGGTCTCTTAGGAAGAAGAAGGTTCTGCTGCTAGGTAGTTCTCATGGCAGAGGTGTTGGCCAACAGTTGCAGGAAGTACTTGGGAGTGAGTACCAGGTCACCAGCATAGTGAAGCCTAGTGCAGGGTTAGCTCAGGTCACTTGTAACATAGGGGACTTATGTAGGAATTTTTCAAAAGAGGATCAGGTAGTTATAGTGGGTGGGGCCGGGAATAGTCTTGATAGGGACGGGGAATATGATATAGGTGGTGATCTGGAAAGGATAGCAACTGAAACTGGTGGCACGAATGTGCATTTCGTGCAGCTGTTTCAGCGTCATGATAGGCCTTGTCTTAATACGGCTGTCAGCCGTGTTAACATGGGGCTTGAGAAGGCGCTGATGACGGAGGGCATGGATCACATTGCAGTGGTGCCAGTTGAGACTATCCAAAGGTCGGATTTTACTAGGCACGGTCTGCACCTCAATAGGTATGGGTAGGGGAGGTTGGCAAAGCTCATAGGTGACAGTGTAGTAGGGGGTGGGGGTTTCACTCATGGAAAAATTCCTGTAGTAGTTGGTGTTAGGGCTGCACCTTTTTTTAGACTGAAGACAGCTGATAGATATTCCTGCTTAAAGGAAGTCCCTCTAAGAAATGAACCACCTTTGACAAAGTCTAAGAATATAAGTAGTAAGGGAATTACTGTTTTTCATCAAAATATACAGGGTATCAGAGATAAAGTTAATGAAATGCTTATTGATACTGATTCTGACATTATTGGAATTTCAGAGCACTTTTTAAGTGGTGTGACAATTAAGAGACTTCCTTTGCCATGATACAGGTTAGCTGCCTTCTACTCTAGGAGTTCCTTGCAGTGTGGGGGAGTGGCCATGTATGTAAAAAACGATTTTTCATCGGAGTCAATCGATTTTTCTAAACACTGCACAGAACAGATATTTGAATGTTGTGCAGGAGTTGTTAATGTTAATGGAACTAAACTAGTAATAGTTGTTATTTATAGATCCCCTGACTCAGATTTTAAAATGTTTCTGCCCAAGCTGGAATTGGTTCTGGGTTCACTGTATAGGAAGTATAAAAATTTAATTATGTGTGGAGATTTTAAGATTAATTGTGTAGGTGATAGCTCAAGGAAAAGTCAGCTGTTAGATCTATTTAATTCCTATAACATGATGCAAACAGTATTTTTTCCAACGAGAGTGCAAGGAAATAGCAGTTCTACCATTGACAATATTTTTGTTCATTCTTCATTATTAGAGGGGCACTCTGTCAGCAGAATAGTAAATGGCCTATCAGACCACGATGCCCAACTTTTAATTCTAAAAAGTATTTGTTCTCAAACAAATGTTAAACATAAATATCAACTACTCAGAAAAGTTAATCCAGTTGCAATTGAGACCTTTTTAAGCCTAATTAAGGAACAAGAATGGCAGGATGTTTATAGTGCTGATAATGCAGATGATAAATATAATGCTTTTCTGAACACATTTATTATGCTGTTTGAAAGTTGCTTTCCGCTAGAACGCTCAAAACAGGGTACTTTCAGTAACAGACAGCCAGGGTGGCTGACAAAGGGGATAAGAGTATCATGTAGAACTAAGCGGGAGTTGTATCAAAATGTTAGAAGCAGTCAGAATGAAGATGCAGTAGCTCATTACAAACAGTACTGTAAGGTTCTGAAAAAAGTCATTAAGAATGCAAAAAGTATGTGGTATGCAAAAAGAATAGCAAACTCTCGGGATAAAATTAAAACTATCTGGTCAGTCGTGAAGGAAGTGTCTGGTCAGGAGCAGCAGGTAGAAGATATAACGTCAGTGCGTAGTAGGAATGTTTCTGTTACTGACAAGTTAGATATATGTGCAATATTCAATAATCACTTTCTGAATATAGTAGAGGAACTAAACAAAACTCTAGTTTCTACAGGTAATCATATAACGTTTTCAGAAAATGCGTTTCCGAGGCTGTTACCTGAAATGATCCTTCATGATACTTCCATAGGTGAGATTGAGTCAATAATTAAATCACTAAAGACTAAGGACTCTTGTGGATATGATGGGTTATCTAGCAGAATTCTAAAGTACTGTTCTCCATATGTTAGCCCAGTACTAAGCCATATTTGTAATTTTTCCTTTCAGAATGGTCAGTTTCCTAACAGATTAAAGCACTCAGTAGTGAAACCGCTTTATAAAAAAGGAGAAAGGGATAATGTAGACAACTATAGACCTATTTCTATGCCATCGGTTTTTTCCAAAGTTATTGAAAAGGCTGTATATTCAAGATTAATTGATCATTTCAGTTCACATAATTTCCTGTCAAACGTACAGTTTGGTTTTAGAAGTGGTTTAACGACTGAAAACGCTATATTTTCGTTTCTCTGTGAGGCACTTGATGGGTTAAATAAGAGGCTACGGACATTAGGCGTCTTCTTTGATTTAACAAAAGCGTTTGATTGTGTTGATCACGAAATATTGTTGCAGAAGTTGGAACATTATGGAATACGGGGAGTAGCCCACAACTGGTTCACCTCTTACTTTAATAATAGACAACAGAAGGTAATTCTCCGCAGTGTAGAAAATGGCTATGACGTGCAATCCCAATGGGGCACAATTAAGTATGGGGTGCCCCAGGGGTCTGTTTTGGGACCATTGCTGTTTCTTATTTATATAAATGATATGCCTTCGAATATAACAGGTGATTGTAAAATATTTTTGTTTGCTGATGATACCAGCTTGGTAGTGAAGGTTGTTGCTCGTAATATTGACACAGTATCAAATAATGCAGTTCAAGAGATAAGTTCATGGCTAATAGAAAACAAGTTGATGTTAAATCACAGTAAAACTCAATTTTTACAATTTCTAACACATAATTTGACGAAATCTGACATTATGATTACACATAATGGGCATGTGATAAGTGAGACTGAACAGTTCAAATTTCTAGGTGTTCATATAGACAGTAAGCTGTCATGGAAAGCCCATGTTCAGGATCTTGTTCCAAAACTAAATTCTGCTATATTTACCATTAGAACAATATCTGAGATAAGTGATTTTTCAACACGAAAAGTAGTCTATTTTGCTTACTTTCACTCACTTATGACGTACGGCATTGTTTTTTGGGGTAACTCGCCTGATGCAAAAAGGATATTTCTGGCTCAAAAACGGGCGGTTCGAGCAATATCTGGTGTAAGTTCGCGAACGTCATGTCGACCCCTTGTCAGTAGTCTGGGAATTTTGACTCTGGCGTCACAATACGTTTTTTCTTTAATGTCTTTTGTTGTTAATAATATCAGCTTATTCCCACGAGTTAGTAGCTTCCACTCGGTGAATACTAGACAGATGTCTAATCTACATTTGCACCACACCACCTTAACACTTGTGCAGAAAGGGGTGCAGTATTCTGCGGCATCCATTTTCAATAAGCTGCCACAAGAACTAAAGAATCTTAGCACTAATCCACATTCTTTCAAATCTAAATTGAAGAGTTACCTCGTGGCTCACTCCTTTTATTCTGTCGAGGAGCTCCTAGAAAAGTTAAACAATTAAGCTAATTCATTTTTTCTTTATTGATTCTTTTCACTTTGTCTTAAGATTGTCGTGTGCAAAGGACTACTTAAAATTTTTCTATTACCATTCTTGTGTAACAGTGTATTGACTTGTTCCATGACCATGGAGTCTTACTCCTCAAGTGGGTCCTATGGAACAGAAAAAACAAATAAATAAATAAATAAACGACCGCGTCGTACCAGTTTCCAGGTTACTGTCATCAGCAGACTTGTTTCAACACCTTCTGCTTTTGCCGCCTTCTGCTTCTAGAACATGAACTCGTGAAAACCACAATATAACTTCTCCAGTTTACTGATAAAATTAACAAATATCTCCATGCCTCTACATTAGTAATTGCAAGTCCAGAATGACGATGCATAAGGCAACAGTTAGGCAGTCTTTCAGCTTGGTGTCTTGAATTCAATGCTGATCACCTTCACTTCTAATGGGACTGCATTTTGAATCATGTGGTATTTTTACTACATATGGTCTTTCTACTATCTCCAAAGTAAATTGCGTCGGGATCTGTCTGGTCCTTCTTGGTGTATCATTTTGGATGGCCGGCAGTTACAAGTGAGGGTAGGTTGGTTAAGCGCGCCTGCCCCTGGGCTGTGAGTTTAATGCGAGAGCAGTGTCCCGCAGGTTGCCGCGGGCGCTGAAACTGGCCACGCTGCTGGAGCTGGACGCGAGTGGGAACCCCTTCGGCAGCAACGGCAGTCGCGTGCTGCTGGTGCTCAGCCGACAGCCGGCCCTGCGCAGACTGTGGCTCAGCGCCTGCGGCCTGCGGCGCCTGCCCGTGCTCATCACTCTGGGAGACGCCACCATGCTGGTACTGCACCTCACCACAGTCGAATGTAACAGTCAGGCAATCCTTCTCATTTTTCTTATCCACTGTTATACACTGGTCAAAACAAGTATCAGTTGAGATATCTAGGTTCTGACGTATTGTTATCGGCAGAATCGTAGCTATTTGTCCACGAGACTCAGAGGGCCATAGACACGGGTTCTCAGGTAGATGCTATGTTTCTCGACTTCCGCAAGGCGTTTGATACAGTTCCCCACAAACGGGTAATGAACAAAGTAAGAGCATATGGTCTATCAGACCAATTGAGTGATTGGATTGATGAATTCCTAGATAACAGAAAGCAGCAGGTTATTCTCAATGGAGAGAAGTCTTCCGAAGTAGGAGTTATGTCAGGTGTGCCACAGGGGAGTGTCGTGGGTCCGTTGCTGTTCACGACATATGTAAATGACCTTGTGGATAACATTGGAAGTTCACTGAGGCTTTTTACGGATGATGCTGTAGTATTTAGAGAGGTTGTAACAATGGAAAATTGTATTGAGATGCAGGAGGATCTGCATCGAATTGACGCATGGTGCAGGGAATGGAAATTAAATCTCAATGTAGACAAGTATAATGTGCTGCGAATACACAGATAGAAAGATCCTTTATCATTTAGCTACACTATAGCAGCTCAGCAACTGGAAGCAGTTAATTCCATAAAGTATCTGGGAGTAGTCATTAGGAGGGATTTAAAATGGAACGACCATATAAAATCTATTGTCGGTAAAGCAGATGCAGACTTAGATTCACTGGAAGAATACTAAGGAAATGCAGTCCGAAAACCAAGGAAGTAGGTTACAGTACACTTGTTCGCTCACAGCTTGAATACTGCTCACCGGTGTGGGATCCGTACCAGGTGGGATTGATAGAAGAGGTCGAGAAGATCCAGCGCAGAGCAGCGCGCTTCGTTACAGGATCATTTGGTAAACGTGAAAGCGTTACGGAGATTATCAACAACAGTGGAAGACTCTGCAGGAGAGACGCTCTGTCGCTCGGTACGGGCTTTTGTCGAAGTTTCGAGAACATACCTTTACCGAGGTGTCTAGCAGTATATTGCTCCCTCCTACTTATATCTCGCGAAGAGACCGTGAGGATAAAATCAAAGAGATTAGAGCCCACACAGAGGCATACCGACAATCCGTCTTTCCGCCAACAGTACGTGACTGCAACAGGAGGGAAAATCGATAGTGGTACTCAAGGTACCCTCCGCCACACACCGTCAGGTGGCTTGCGGAGTATGGTTGTAGATGTAGATGTAGAATGAACTAAATTCATTCGACGTCCTTCTGTCAGTTCTACGTATGGTGGTGATAGGAACATTTGCTGCTGAGGGAGTTGGTGTTCACTTGTACTTGCTGTACCAAACGAATTACTCAAGTAATTTAATGATAAATATGAAGCATTGAATTAAAAATTGTAATGCGACCGGGAATCGAACCCGTCCTTCCATACTTACTAGGCACGCGTCTTACCGCTAGACCACCGCAACACTAGCGATTAATGCGCCTCAGAATAATCTACGCACGCTTCTGTGTTCCATAGAACATTGCCACTACTGCCAAGGCTCTTCATGCAGCGGAATAGCACCTCGGCAATGGACATATTGGAACATTCCTGTTTAAAGGTGATATAAATATCAATGTAAATATAAATATAGAATCCCTGCGACGGTTTTTCGTCACGAATATGTCAAAGACATTAATGATAAATATGAAGCATTGAATTAAAATTTGTGATGAGACTGAGACTCGAACCCGGACCTCCATGTTATTTCCGCTGCATGGAGAGCCTTGGCAGTAGTGGCAATATTCTATGGAACACAGAAGCTGAATTAAAGTTTGTGACGTGAAGGAAATCGTGTTTAAAATATTCCGAGGCGCCTGAATCGCGTGATGCGGTGGTCTAGCGGTAAGACGTCTGCCTAGTAAGCATGGAGTTCCGGGTTCGATTCCCGGTCGCAAAACGAATTTTAATTCAATTCTTCACAGTTATAATTAATGTCTTTTACATATCCGTCTCAGGGTTTCTACATTGATATTTATATCAAGCAATTTAGTTCAGATACAGTAGTGAGCAGTTAGCGCAAAGCAACAACAACGTGATTTTCCCGAAGCTATTATATGGACTGCCATAGCAAGACTGGAAGCGTTACAGACACAGAGGTAGATGGCTGCAGCTATTGGAGTGTCCCAAAGTGTAATTTCCTTGACCTGGACGCGATTTCAGACAACAGGCACCGTTAAAAGATGACAAGATCAAGGTCGTTCACAGGTAACATCTGCAAGAGAAAACTGATTTCTTTGGGTAACAGACTGTCGGGAAAGAAGACAGAAGCCTGAGAGCAATTCAACTGCAACGCATCTTCCACACAGCAAAAGGACGCGCAATATCAACACAAAATGGCCTTCGGAAATGTTGCCTCTTGTGGCCTATGGTCTATGTCCCCGTAAAACCACCTTTTAGCTCGCAGAAACTGGGTGGAGGAACATCAGGATTGCAGGTCGTAACGTAAGCCGCTGTGTTCTGTTGACAGATGAATCAAGATTTTGGGTTTATCTGGACATTCGTCGTTCCCTCATCTGGAGAGAACGTAGATCTCAGAATAATCCTATTTATGTGCTGGAAACATCACTATGTCACTTTGGTGGATGAATGGTGTGGGTAGGAGTCAGAATTGCCGGTCAGAATGGCGGTCTTGAATTCTGAGAGGTATAGAGACGAGATCACCCGACGCTGGTGCCAGAGACGATGGGTTCATGTTGGTGGACGATAACACATGTGCCCACAGAGCTGCACCAGTGAACTACATGCTTCAATCTGAGGGAATTGAATGAATGGTGTGGTCAGCTTGTTCACGGTTCTTAAACCCGACTGAGCATGTCCGGTGTGCACTTGTGAGACGCACTCCAGCTTGATCAGCACATCCTTCAACGGTTCGAGGACTGGATATTGCACTGATGGAAGAATGACCAAATATCTCTCAAGTGCCTATTGATAACCACATGCTTTCCATGCCGCACAGGTTTGCAACTGTACTGGGCGTCCGAGGTCATCACATTCCATATTAGAGGGCAACAAGAATAACTCACTATTATGGTGGCCCCCTTGGTGCTTGCTCTAATTAAATGCAATGTAAACCCCAGGTAAAGACTTGAGGCAGCAAAATATCGTACTGTATCTTAAACAAATTACAGTTGTAACCAATATCCAAAGAAGATTCGTTCCCATATGTATGTAGTGTAGGCTATGATACATTACCTGATTCCCTAATTTTTGAGCATTGTAGTAGTGAGCCAAGCAGCAAGCAAACTACACTTCTGGATACGATAACTGATGAGTGTGAATAGTATCGTTAATATTAGTTTCCTGATTTCTATTTTAGACGGTAACTAAAATATGAAGCCACATTTCTCTTTCTTTAATGTCTTCGGGTCCTTTGCGGTGTGAGACTGTAAATTACAGTATAGATTAGTAATAAATTTAAAATAATTGCTAGCAAACATCAAATCCTGATTTTGCAATCAAATGTTTCTCAAGCTAAGGAACCAAATTGCTGATGTCATCGGTCCCTGTACTTATATACTACTTCAACTATGCTAAGAAGAACACACACTAAGGCCCGAGGGAGGAATCGAATCTCCGACGGGGAGTGGTCGCACAATCTGTGCCAACGTGCCTTTTGACCCCCTCGGGGGTCTCATAATATTGCTGGAAATATCATAAAATGTAAATGTAAATGGTTCTTCTAAGGGTTCCCCGCCAATAATCTTGTCCAAGTTATAATTTGGCAGGTTGACGTAGAAGGAATCAGTAGAATCAATAGCCAAGTCCTTCACCTAATCGTATGACAATGAAATCGATGATGTTGGTATCCAGGAAATTCGTGCTGTTTCAACGTAGTCATATTTCACGCTGTTACCTATTAGAAGCGACATGTCACGTATGTTTGTAGAGTGGTAACATACGTCTAAACAACAGTCGAAAATGCCAACCTCTGTTCATCCTCCGATCTCGGTTTCATTCATGAAGCAACAATTAAAATAGTGATATAACCATATCCAACATATACACATCTCCAGCTACATCTTGGCCTGCTCGAGTTATACCTTCATCACAATACCCTCCAGTGTATGGTGGAGACTACAACAGAAATCATATTCAATGGAACTACAGGGGTAGTGACGGAAATGGTGAACAGCTAGTTAGCTGGGCGGACGTCAATGATTAGTAATTGAAATTTGATGAGAAAGATATGGGAACTTTCAAGTCAGCATCACCATGTCAGGAGTACAAACTAGACCCGTGCTTCGTGACCACCAACGAAGAGACAGATTGCCAGTACGGACATCACGCCAAATGCCGCCAGACTTTCAACATATCCAGTACCGCCCGGTTCTTATTGAAATCGGGACTCATACCGCTGGTATCTTCTCATCCCCGACCTAGATGGAACTTCAAGAAAGCGAAATGGGACTATCTGCTCCAAATTTGGACAAGTACCGGTGTTAATACCTCCCAGAACTAATAACTACCACAGGGTTGTAGGAGCAATAATATGTGCAGCAAAAATGGCTATATCCAGAGGATGTCGAAAGGTGTATATTCCAGGTTGGAACGAAACTTGCGAGTAGCTTTACGAAGAGTTCCTCAAGACTCTCACCAACAAATTGCAAATGACTGGCAGTGCATCAACACGTCGTGCCAGCTGAATACAGACTGTTGAATGACTCAGCTTCCAAACTTCTAGTACAAAAGTATGGCGGTTACTACGGAGACAAGGAAGAAGCAAAACGAAATCGAGAGAGAACAATTACATAAAATCCAGAAACATCGCAGCACGTATTTTATTTTCTTCTAGAGCACCAATAGATAAATTCTTTACTTGGCAAACGAAGCGTAAACGTAGAGCTCCCAAAACGATCAGAACACTCCCGACCTTTCTCCGTATAAGAAATCTCGACCACCCTGAAGGATGTAAGAACGGGCAAGGCTCCTGGAGGCGATGGAGTCCACTCAGAATTTCTCGAGCGGTTTGGCAAGTACGCAAAACGATGTCTTCTCAGACATTACAGGAATATACCACCAAAAATGAAACGTTCAACAGTCATCGCCATAATCAAACCAGGAAAAACACATGCCAATCCATAGAATTATCGTCCTATTGTACTGTTAAGTGCCATCTACAAGCTCCTTACATAACAGTATCAGGCGAGTGATTTTTGAGAAGCTACAAGTGGGGCAAGCTTACTTCCGTCCACCATGAAGCTGCGCAGATCAGGCCCTCTCTCTACCTGCACAGAAGCAGGATACCAGATGAAACAAAAACATCTGCTGGCCTGTATAGATCTACATGCAGCCTACGATACAGTGTGGAGACACGGTGTGATTTATAAATACTTACAGTTGATCCCATATCAGAAAACATCACGACTTATTGACATGCTTAACTTTAGAAATTTCACTGTTATAATAAGAGGGGACATGTGCCTCGGTTGCACAGTGGTAGAGTGCCAGACTACAAATACAAAGGACGCGGGTTCGATCCCCGCTAGGTCCTATGATTTTTATCTGTCACTTTCCACTTCTTTCACCTCTCGCAGTGTTTCTCATGTGAAAAATACCGAGTAACACCGTGGTTCGGAACCCATGTTAAACTGTAGGTCCACCTATAACTGGCTGGGTAAGTCAGTTCGAAGGTCGGAGGAAGGCAACGGCATACCACCTCCAAGCAGGACCATGTCTAGTAAAGCACTGTGGTGTTCAAACCAATCCTCGGTTTGTTGGCTGTTTTATCTTTAATAAGACGGGACGTGCAGCCTATGGTACAGTGTGGATTACAACACGGTGTGATTTATAAATACTTACAGGTGATCCCATATCAGAAAACATCACGGCTTATTGACATGCTTAACTGTAGAAATTTCACTGTTATAATAAGAGGGGACGTGCAGCCTACGATACAGTGTGTATACGTGGTGTGATTTATAAATATTTACAGGTGATCCCATATCAGAAAACATCACTGCTTATTAACATGCTTAACTGTAGAAATTTCACTGTTATAATAAGAGGGGACATCAGCGCTGCCAAAACACTGAATAATGGTTTTTTACAAGGTTCTGCGCTAGCTCACTTACTTTTGAACGTCAATCTACCTGATATGCCTGAAACACATCAAGAAAGTTTTGTTATGCAGATGCTTGCGCGACTGTTACTCAGCACCGTATGTTTGAAACTATGTTTACAGCATCATGATGTTCGCATCAGTCTTTGGGGACATCGCGGTGAACTCACATTGGAAGCGTGTATTCGTCATCGTCATACTGGCGTTATCACCCGGCTGATGGTATGGGGTGCCATTGGTTACACGTCTCGATCACCTTTTGCTCGCATCGACGGCTCTTTGAACAGTGGCCGTTACATTTCAGATGTGTTACGACCCGTGGCTCTCCCTTCATTCGATCCCTGTGAAACCCTACATTTCAGTAGGATAATGCACGACCGCATGTTGCAGATCCTGTACGGGCCTTTCTGGATACGGAAAATGTTCGACTGCTGCCCTGGCCAGCACATTCTCCAGATCTCTCACTAATTGAAAACGTCTGGTCAATGGTGGCCGAGCAACTGGCTCGTCACAATACGCCAGTCTACTTTTGACGAACTGTAGTATCGTGTTGAAGCTGTATGGGCATCTGTACCTGTACATGGCATCCAAGCTCTGTTTGACACAATGCCGAGGCGTATCAAGGCCGTTATTACCACCAGAGATAGTTGTTCTGGGTACTGATTTCTCAGGATCTATGCAGCCAAATGGCGTGAAACTGTAATGAGATGTCAGTCAGTTCACCCGTTTAACATCTGAATTTCTTCTTGTTGTAGAAATTTTAATGGCTAGTAGTGTACATGTAGAATAACATAGGCAAATATTATCGCTATTCGAGATCACAGCCGAAACAGAATAAAACGGAAGTTACCTGCTTCCTTCTCTACAACATATTTCTAGAAAGAACCCAAAATGTTGATGTAGAGGGAACAGACTTCGTACAACGTACAGCCTAAGTACCTAGGCGTCACTTTTAACCGTACACACTCATGTAAGGAGCTTCTCAAGAAGTTAACCATGAAGCTGAGTAACAGGAACCAGCTGTGGATCGTATCTGAATACACTGCGAACTTCAGCTCTTGGTCTTGTTCACTAGGCTGCAGAATAATGTGCAGCACTGTGGTTGAACAGTGCAACAGTTGAACAGTTGAACCAGACCATGCGCATTATAGCGGGAAAATTACACCTACTCCCACTTACTGACAGCCAGTACTGAGTCACATGTCACCTCCAGATAACAGAATACGAACAGACCATGGGTACTTTCGGAAAGTAAGTTCAATGTCCTCAAGTCAGGGGTTGAACACTGGCATCGAAACTGCCCTGCACAATGTCGAAACATGCTCGGTATCGGGGAGAAACCACCAGAATTCCATCAGACCCGCGCCGTGTGGTCAACCCTTGACCGAATCCGCAGTGGACATATCTGGGAAAGAATCCACTCCCCACAATTTGACTGTGAGCCAAAGAGGCAGTCTGCGCAACACATTGTGAAGGACTGCAGAAACCTTGGGACATTCAGTGACTTTTTATGAGAGACTAGTGACGCTGTAAAATATATATAAAATATAGATGTTCAAATGTTAATTAACAATGCGGAAAAGTCTTATGTAATTTAAGGTTCAAGATTTGTAATTTGTAGTCTATAACACATCTGACATTCTTTCGTTTTGTACTGCTATACACTAAATAAATAAAGAGGTGTACATAAAGTCTGGGCACACTTTCAATTATTTATTTCACAAGAACCAAACATTGTAGAGATATCATACATATGTCATTTTGAAGAGAAACCCTGAAAGTTTTCTTCATGTATACCGCCACTGCGTAGTTTGGTAATTTTCAGATAGCTAGTCGCAAACTTGGCGAGTTCAGGTGCGAAGTTCGACAAAAACAAATATGCTACAGCTTTTCAGCTGATGTTTAGAACCATGTATCCAAGTATGGTAAAAAGTCACCAACAAGGAAGGCCTTTTACCACCGGCACAAAAAATTCTTCATGACGGGTTGCTTGTGCCCGGCGAAGGGAAGCGGACGTTCCAATGTGAGTGAAGTGAATTTGGAGCGCGTACGAGAGACATTCATAAGGAGTCCAAAGAAATCGGTGCGTCGTGCATTCCGTAAACTCTAAATGGCTTCAACGACAGTGTGTGAAAACCTGCGACAGAAGCTTCTATGAAACCAATCAAATTGGAGCCTGTTGAGTGTGTTTCCCGGTACACTGTGCCCAGTGGCGGCGCTAGGCGTTGACGTCGTCGGCAACCACCGCGCCTGTGGGGGCCTCGCAAAACATTGTTGAAATTTTAGCTTTTATTATTTTTTTATTTGACGTATAATGGCGCTTTTCAACAGCTAGGTTATGTAGCGACGACCTACATTTAACTTTCACTAGCTTAAACAAAGGACGAACACAACATCCGTACACAAGGATGCATTTCGATCCCCGACGAGAGCGACCACGCGCACCTTGGTATGACGCTTTAGTGCGCATGGCCATTTCCGGCTATTTAGTTGTTCGTATCTATTCCCTGTGAGTGCAGCTATGATGCAATTTTTAGTTAAATACTTTCAAAACAACTTCTTCAATACATTTTAAAAAACTATTTGGAAGAAGTATATCCAAATGTTTATACAGGGTGTTTCACTAAGTGTGTTTGCCTCTGTAACTTATAAAATAATAGGTGACGGGAAATTTTAATGCGGTATGTCAACACAAGAAACGTTACACTTTCTGTGGAGCTATGAACATAGTTTATTGTATCATTTTCCAAAGAGTTACACCACAAAGATATAATTTTTTTAAATGGAACAATAGTTTTTTCTATCGTGCACTGGATTCGTTGAAACCAGATGCGTCCAAATCAATTTAAACTACATTCCTATCACTGTTAGTTTGGGAACTACAACCCTTCAAAGTTTAGGGGGCGGAGGCTACGACAGCGTTGCTGACTGGCTGGTGGTCATGAGACAGTGGGTCGTGCCCCAGGGGATAGCCACTCGGCCAGTCAGCTACGCTATTGAAGCCTCCGCCCCCGGAACTTTGAACTGTGATCTTAAAAATATTCAGTGAGGCGAAAAACCGAAAAGTTTCTCTATTTTAATTTCTTTGTTTATTGTAATTTTTGTCATTGCAATAATACTTATATATTATACAAATGTTCAAATGTTTGTAGAACTTATGGGACTTAAGTACGGGGTCATCAGTCCCTAATCTTACAAACTACTTATGAACTAGCTAAGACTAAGGACGGCAGAAATATCCATGCCCGAGGGGGGATTCAAACCCCCGACCGTAGTGGCCGTGCAGACCGTGACTGGAGCGCCTAAGTCCCCTCGGCCACCGCGGCCGGCTATATTATACTAATAAAATTTTAGTATAATGATTATTGATGTATAATTCAGCTCATTATATTTAACATTTTCTTCTTTACTGAAAAAATGAAGGGGGCCTCGCAAAGACGAGTTCGCCGACGCCCAGTTTTTGTCTAGCGCCACCACTGACCGCGCCATCAATGTTGTTTGTCGACAGGGGCCGTTACGTGGACGGTGTAACACCTCAACTCTCCATGTTTGTTACTAGCGATGACCATCGGCAAATTGAAAAAAAAAAAAAAACTGTGTTTTTCTTCAAAATGACATAGGTCATGATTTTACGTACACCCTATCCAATAGAATTTTAGTCAACAGTTGACTCGTGAAATTATATATAGTAGATGGATGTCACCACGAAGAAAAGTTTGAAAACCTATAGTGTACACTACTGAATATACTTAAGAGACACGGAGAAACTACAAATCACATTTTCATAAGCTGAGTAATGTTGGTTTCGTGTTTGCTGGCTTGTGTTGATTTGCTCACCTTACTTCTATATTTAAGACTTTCTTCCCTTTAAGACATGCAATAGAACTTTGCCGGACCTGCTGACAGTTTCTGTTGCGATGCTATTATTCAGTACTGTAATGACCTGCAGAAAAAACAGTTTGTGTTTTTCAGGACGACTATTCTTGGGGAGACGAGAATGAGCCGGAGGATGACACTGCGGCGTGCCAGTGCTGGTGCCACACCACCGACTACCAGAGGGCGCCCCACGAGGTGAGGCGCCGCATCACGTATACTGTCTGCATATCCTAAGTTTCGTAGTTTGAGTTAACAGTATCATATTTGATTGAATTTCCAAAAATACTGAAACACATGTCTTTTAAATTCGAACCCCGAATCCAAATTCGAAAATTTGTAGTTCTAACTTCAAAATTACCTAAACAGCAACAGATTTTCGAAAAACATACCCTCTACAATTTAACCCCCTTTATGATTGAATTTGCAAAAATTCCGAAACACAAATTTTTTTAAAAATTCCACCCCACAATACAAATATCAATTTTTGCAGCTCTAGCTGCAGAAAAACACCCTCTACAATTTAACCCCCTTTATGATTGAATTTGCAAAAATTCCGAAACACAATTTTTTTTTTAAATTCCACCCAACAATACAAATATCAATTTTTGCAGCTCTAGCTTCATAATTGAATATCAACGTGTTTTCAAAAGCATTTTTCATCCCTTATTTTACCCTCTTACTTGTTGAACTTCCAAAAATACTGAAACTCGTATATGATATGATTGAATTTCCAAAAATTCCGAAACACGTATTTTTAAAAAATTCTACCCAACAATACAAATATCAATTTTTGCAGCTCTAGCTCCAGAATTGAATATCAACGTGTTTTCAAAAGCATTTTTCGTCCCTTATTTTACCCTCTTACTTGTTGAATTTCCAAAAATACTGAAACTCGTGATATTTTAATCCTGACAAAAATTCCATATTCGAAATTTCGTAGTGGTAGCTTAAAATTTGAGTTAACAGCAACATATTTTTGAAAATCAATTTTTTGCGTCCCCTATCTTACCCCCTTTATTGGATGAATTTCAAAAAACGCCGAAACACGTGTTTCTTAAGTTCGAATCCTGAATTAAAATCCGAAATTTTGTAGTTCTAGCTTCAAAACTTTTCAAAAACGTTTCATCCCCTATTTCACGCCCTTACTGACTATCTTCAGTGGTTTGTGCTGGGCGGTGATGGGTCAGTCAGTCAGTCAGTCAATTAGTCTGTCAGTCGGGACATTGCCTTTTGTATATAGCGATGAATGAGGAACAGTGTGACTATGATGAATAAAGGTTTCTTGAAATGACAGGAACTAGTTGCTTTTTATTTACAACGTTTTTATTTCTTCACTACTGGTTTCAAACTGCATTGCAGTTCATAATCAGATGGTAAACGAAGTTTTTATTCTACTTGTCGCGTAGTATGGGAGTTATGTATCTGTGAATATTAAAGAACAAAAGAAATAATTTTTACATGTGGCGAGAATTAATTACAAGGTATTATCCACTTAAAGCTGCTACTTACATTTGGTAGCATCCTTGTAATGTTTTGTTGCATTTAATTCTCTGGAAAACAAACAATGAGTGCAACAAAAGTACATTACTATGGATGCTATCAACTGTAAGTAGTGATTTAAGTCGATATTACTTTAGAAATAATACTCGCCACCTGTAAAACTTATTCGCTTTGTTCTTTCTCACAGACATATAACACCAACAATGTACTAAATGTGGAATAATAAATTCTTTTAACATCTGATGATGAACTGCATGGCAATTTGAAACTGGTAATGAATAAATAAAAACCATCCATGTAAAAGGCGACTAGTTCATGTCATATATAGATGTATATGAAAAAAAAAAGGATGGTCAAAATTACAAGGCTGGTTGAAAGTACACGATAATAGAAGGAAAAATGTCCCAGTAAACATGGGTTCGCAAAGGAGCTGTTTGTGAGATAATTACGAATGTATAGTTCCCAGCCGCCACTGATAGCACTATTAGTAACGGAGGTACCTTAGGTATCTGCGGCGTCATCTTCCAGGAATGCCTGAAGCTCTTCCCCTACAGTAAGGACAGAGTATGTGGTACATACATGACGGAGCTCCGCTGCTGCTGTGGGACGCCATCTAACGCGCAGGTACGATCAAAGATGGGTAGGTCTAGGCTTACCTGTACCTTGTCCTCCAAGATCATCTGATCTAAATCCTCTGCACTTTTGCGTCTGGTGTCATCTCAAAAGTGATGTGTACAGTACACCCGTTCACACGGTTGTAGAACTGGATCGGAGAGTTGTACACGCTTGTCGAGAATTCCGGTGTGATACAGGGTTTTTCGAAAGAACTGGAGACGAGCATAGTATTGCATTCAGATGCAAGGAAGACACTTCGAACTAGACTTGCGCATAATAGTTCGCGATCGGAGCTCTCACTGTAATCCTCGGCTCTGCCGCGAACTAGTTCGTTCTTTTAGGTCGTTCCCTCCCAGTGACAGCTGAGCGGCGTGGTCTGCGCATGCAGGTGGAGAGACAAGTTCCCCTACCTAGCTGCTTCATGCGCTTTCTGCTTGAGCCGCTGACGATATCACGCAAACCAAAAGAAACAGTTTGTGGATAATTTCTCGCGTTTAAGTTTAGAGTTATCTCTATACCTTGGCATTATGGAATTTATTAGTCAGACATTGTAGAGTGCAGAATACTTCAAAACAGAAATTTTGTAGCACT
The DNA here is from genome assembly GCA_026315105.1 of Locusta migratoria. Taxonomy (NCBI): domain Eukaryota; kingdom Metazoa; phylum Arthropoda; class Insecta; order Orthoptera; family Acrididae; genus Locusta; species Locusta migratoria. The sequence continues at coordinate 124,442,288 of CM048751.1, forward strand.
GACCTATGTAATCTAACAGGCATACGCTCACCTCGAAATAGCTCTCGTCAGCAGAAGGCAAACACGTGAATTTAATTCTGCTACGCGCCCTCTCGCTATTGCCCGTCGGTCTTCGGAAAAGAATCCAACGAACTAAGAAACAAGATACGTTTGGCATAATAGTTCGCGACCAGCAACGCATATTTTAGTTCGCGACCGATTGCACATATTTTAGTTCGCGATCGATCGCGCAAATTTTAGTTCGCGATCGATCGCGCAAATTTTAGTTCGCGATCGACCGCGCATATTTTAGTTCGCGGCCGATCGCGCATATCTTAGTTCGCGACCGGTAGCCCTCCATTTAGTTCGCAGCCCGGCCGCGAAATAGGTCGCCCTTTTTAGTTTTGACTCTTTCTACCGCTACTAAAAGAGCTCTTTCTTTTGTTATGACAGATTTTTTATATAATGATCAGTCTTGTCCAAGCGTGTGCTATTACCCTTATTTTTGGGCAATTAGACATCAAGTACTTAAGCAAATAAACCAGTTATTTACACGAATGGTTGATACAATGGTATTCAACTACTGTGCATACAGAGTACTCATAATATTTTATTTTTGAAATGTATTTATTTATTTATTTAATAGGTCATTGAAGGAACATTACCTACAAATCACGCGATGCTACGCGCTCTCGCGTCTTCTCGCTGTTCCCCGTCAGTCTTCGGAAAATGAGCGGACGAACTAACAGGCGAGGGATCTGCGAATTAGTTCGCGTAGTTCGCCTGTGGGAGCGCTCTTCCGAACTAGTTCGTTCGCGAACCACACAAGACTACTCCGAACACCTCCTTTAAAAGGTAACCCATACGTGAAATGTGAACTAAATGCGATATAAATCCTAACAGAAAAGTCTGAATTCCAAATTAATGTGTAATAACTAGGACGATGTTTACAATGACGTCAGTGGTGGCTTGGCGCGGTCAACGGGAAACACAGGCCCCAGTGCGGCCGTCTTGCTACGTAAGCAAGGTAGTTCCGAGCCGGCGCGATCGCTAGCCGATTGGCCGGCCGCTGGGGCACTGCCCACTGCGTCATAGCGGGCAGCCACTGAGCTTGCGATCGCGCTGGATCGGAACTACCTTGCTTACGTGGCAAGACTCCCGCGCTGGGGCCGGTCTTTCCAGTTGACCACGTGGCTTGGAAACATACATTTTTAATTATCTCGCAAACGGCTCGTTTGCGGACCCATGTTGGCTGGAACATTTTTGCTTCTATTATGGTGTACTTTCAACCGTGTAAGTTTGTGCCATCATTTCTGAAAACGAAAATTTGGTATGCACCTCCAGCTACTGGGAATTGTGTTATCAAGAAAGAGATTGAAATAAAACTAGCGGATAACCTGATGAAAAGTTATGGAGGATTTTGTTTGAATTCCTGCTCTCTCATTTGACAAAAACAGGGGGACAAAATTAATGCCAACTCATCCACTGAAAACTGATATTTATTATCGATATTGCTGTTGGTTTTTATCTTTGGTCGTGTGACGGTACTGTGTCCTTGCTTGCTCGGTGTTTGTTGTGTTTCTATTGTCATTGAGAAACGAGTTTATAAAAGTCATTGCACCATGCTCCCTATGTTGAAATATTGCCGTGAGTATGCCACGATGTACTCGTGCTGAAATTACTGGACGACGCCGACTTTCATACCCGTACGATTTTTTAATAAGGCATCTGTTTATTTAATTTATGAGTACATACAAAAGTATACACAGAAAAATTATTGAAGGGCTGTATGTCGAAATTTCAACTTAGCTTTGCAGTATTATGTGCTATAAATCTGTAGCTGAATAACAAGATATTTTACACGCTGGTCAAAATAATTAGGGGATTTTTTTTGAGATATCTAGGTTCTTAAGGATTGTCATCAGTAGAATGAACAAATGTGGCAACGTCTTTCTGTCGGTTCTACGGAGTGGAAGAAGAAGAAGAAGCTTGGAGTTTGTCCCGTCGACAGCGTGGTCATTAGAGACGGTCTGCGGAGTGGAGAGAACAACATTACGTCAACCGAGATAGTGGTCATAACAGAAAGTTGCTGCAGATGGGTTAGTGCTGGCGTGTGTTTCCTCCACCAAACAAATTACACTAGCAGTTGGGTTCAGATAGTGTAGTGAGCAGGTAGTGCAGTGCAACAACGTGACTTACTGGAAGGTATGGCATGGAGAAACCGTGCGATAGGCGGCTTCTTTATACATCGAGAATGACCCACAGCGCGTGCTCAAGAAGTACGCGTGGCTGCCATGTGGCGCTCTAGACATACAGCGCCTCGGTGGTAGAAACCGGCGAAATCGACAATTCATGATAAAAAAGTATTATTCAAATGACCGAGGCAACCGTTGTTTTTTAACATTTAATAACACAGGGTTCCATGTTTACTTAGAAGATAGTCCTTGTCTCTGTTAATAAAATTCTGAGATAATCGGATCTCTATGGATTCTTTCAAGAGACAGTCCCAGTAGCGAGATGCCGAAGCAACCATGTGAGTTTCATTATATAACATTCTACGTCCCTCAGCGAGACACAGCTCAGCAACTGTCGACTTCTCTGTCTGGAGCAAACGTGTTTGGCGTTGATGTTCAACACATCTGTTTTGAGTGGTACGGATTGTGTGACCAATATAAGTTATTCCACATTATCAAGGATGATTTCGGTCTGAGCCCGGGGTATACAGGATTCGTTGTGAGTGGGAGTTGGCGATTGCTGACCAATGTCTCACCGCGGGACATAGAATGTTATATGATGAACCTCACATGGTTGCTTCGCCATCTGGCTACTGGGACTGTGCCTTGAGATAATCCATAGAGATCCGACTATCTGAGAATCTTATTAAGAGAGGCAAGGACTATCTTCTAAGTAAACATGGAACCCTGCTTTATCAGATGTTAAAATCTACTGTTTGCCTTAGTAATTTGAATAATACATTTTCACCATATTTCGCCGGTTTCTACCACTGGAGTGCCGTATGTCTTGAGCTCCACAGGGCAGCCACTTGCGCACACGCTGTGAGTCTTTCGCGATGTATAAAGCCGCCGCTTATCGCACTGGGAACTCGTACCTGACTCGCCAGCGTGAGGAGAAGAGCGTCGAGCCGCTGCTACACGTCACGGCAGTTTCTCTATCTTCGGAGGCGATGGCCAGAAAAGCTACGAAGGACACCCGGTGGGGACGGCAGAAGGGCATTCTTCTGGCGGTTGTCATGCAGCTTCTCCGAAGCCTTGGCTTTGGCTGGGGAGAGGCACACGGCGAGGAAGAATAAGAGGCGGAATCCTGTGCAGTGTTTCCGCTGCGAACGGCTCGGCCACCTGGCCGCTAACTGAACTGCGTCTTTTGCGTGTCTTCGTTGTGCAGGCTCCCACGATACACGTGAATACCAACGACGTCGGGAAGATGACAAGAGGTGCGCCAACTGCGTCGGCGGCAACTGCGTCAGCCCTCACGCCGCCACGTCGGGAGTCGAGGCGTACCACACAGAGATGGACATCGAAAACAACCGTGACGCTGGCAGTGACTGCAGCCACTCCCCCCCCCCCCCCTCGAGTCGAGGCGCACCGCACAGAGACAGACGTCGACTACAACCGCGACACCGGCAGTGACTCCAGCCGCTCCCCCCCCCCACCCTCGAGTCGAGGCACACCGCACAGAGACGGACGTCGAAAACAACCGCGACACCGGCAGTGAATGCAGCCGCTCCCCCCCCACCCTCTAGTCGAGGCGCACCGCACAGAGACGGACGTCGACAACAACCGCGACACCGGCAGTGACTGCAGCCGCTCACCCCCCCTCCCACCATCGAGTGAAGGCACCCCGCACAGAGACGGACGTCGACAACAACCGCGACAATGGCAGTGACTGCAGCCGCTCCCCCCCACCCTCGAGTCGAGGCGCACCGCACACAGACAGCCGTCGACAACAACTGCGACGCCGGCAGTGACTGCAGCCGCTACCCTCCCCTCTCCCCACCCTCGAGTCGAGGCGCACCGCACACAGACAGCCGTCGACAACAACTGCGACGCCGACAGTGACTGCAGCCGCTACCCTCCCCCCCCCACCCTCGAGTCGAGGAGCACCGCACACAGATGGATGTCGACAACAACCGCGACGCCGGCAGAGATTGCAGCCGCTCCCCCCCTACCCTCGGGTCGAGGCGCACCGCACAGAGACGGACGTCGACTACAACCGCGACACCGGCAGTGACTGCAGCCGCTTCTCCCTCCACCCTCGAGTCGAGGCGCACCGCACAGAGACAGACGCGACAACAACTGCGACACCGGCAGTGACTGCAGCCGCTCCCACCCCCGACCCTCGAGTCGAAAGGTACCGCACAGAGACGGACGTCAACAAGAACGCGACGCTGGCAGTGACTGCAGCAGCTCTCCCCCCCCCCCACCCTCGAGTCGAGACGTACCGCACAGAGACGGACGTCGACAACAACTGCGACACCGGCAGTGAATGCAGCCGCTCCCCCCCCACCCTCGAGTCGAGGCGCACCGCACACAGACAGATGTCGACAACAACCGCGACGCCAGCAGAGATTGCAGCTGCTCCCCCCCCACACACTCGAGTCGAGGCGCACTGCACAGAGACGGACGTCGACAACTACCGCGACACCGGCAGGGACCGCAGACGCTCCCCCCCACCCTCGAGTCGAGGCGCACCGCACAGAAACCGACGTCGACAACAACCGCGACGCCGGCAGTGACTGCAGCCTCTCCCTCCCACTCTCGAGTCGAGGCGCACCACACAGAGACGGACGCGACAACAACCGCGACGCTGGCAGTGACTGCAGCAGCTCTTCCCCCCCACCCTCGAGTCGATGCGCACCGCACAGAGACGGACGTCGACAACAACTGCGACACCGGCAGTGACTGCAGCCGCTCCCCCCCCCCACCCTCGATTCGAGGCGCACCGCACACAGACAGATGTCGACAACAACCGCGACACCGGCAGAGATTGCAGCCGCTCCCCCCCCCACCCTCGAGTCGAGGTGCACCGCACAGAGACGGACGTCGACAACAACTGCGACACCGGCAGTGACTGCAGCCGCTCCCCTTCCCCACCCTCGAGTCGAGGCGCCCTGCACAGAGATGGACATCGACAACAACCGCGACACCGGCAGTGACTGCAGCCGCTCCCCCACCACCCTCGAGTCGAGGCGCACCGCACAGAGACGGACGTCGACAACAACTGTGACGCCGGCAGTGACTGCAGCTGCTCTCCCCCCCCCCCTCGAGTCGAGGCGCACCGCACACAGACAGACGTCGACAACAACTGCGACGCCGGCAGTGACTGCAGCCGCTACCCTCCCCCCCCCACCCTCGAGTCGAGGAGCACCGCACACAGATGGATGTCGACAACAACCGCGACGCCGGCAGAGATTGAGGCCGCTCCCCCCCCACACACTCGAGTCGAGGCGCACTGCACAGAGATGGACGTCGACAACAACCGCGACACCGGCAGTGACTGCAGCCGCTTCCCCCCCACCCTTGAGTCGAGGCTCACCGCACAGAGACGGACGTCGACAACAACTGCGACACCAGCAGTGACTGCAGCCGCTCCCCCCCCCCCCACCCTCGAGTCGGGTGCACCACACCCAGACGGACGTCGACAACAACCGTGACGCAGGCAGTGACTGCAGCCGCTCCCCCCCCACCCTCGAGTCGAGGCGCACCGCACACAGACGGACGTCGACAACAACCGCGACGCCAGCAGTGACTGCAGCAGCTCTCCCCCCCCACCCTCGAGTCGAGACGTACCGCACAGAGACGGACGTCGACAACAACAGCGATGCTGGCAGTGACTGCAGCAGCTCTTCCCCCCCCCCCGACCCTCGAGTCGAAGTGTACCGCACAGAGACGGACGTCAACAAGAACGCGACGCTGGCAGTGACTGCAGCAGCTCTTCCCCCCCCCCCACCCTCGAGTCGAGGCGTACCGCACAGAGACGTACGTCGACAACTACCGCGACACCGGCAGGGACTGCAGCCGCTCCCCCCCCTACCCTCGAGTCGAGGCGCACCGCACAGAAACTGACGTCGACAACAACCGCGACGCCGGCAGTGACTGCAGCCGCTCCCTCCCACTCTCGAGTCGAGGCGCACCGCACAGAGACGGACGTCGACAACAATCGCGATGCTGGCAGTGACTGCAGCAGCTCTTTCCCCCCCACCCTCGAGTCGATGCACGCCGCTCAGAGACGGACATCGACAACAACCGCGACGCTGGCAGTGACTGCAGCAGCTATTCCCTCCCCCACCCTCGAGTCGAGGCGCACCGCACAGAGATGGACGTCGTCAACAACCGCGACGCTGGCAGTGACTGCAGCAGCTCTTACCCCCCCCCCCCCACCCTCGAGTCGAGGCGCACCGCACAGAGACGGACGTCGACAACAACCGCGACGCCGGCAGTGACTGCAGCAGCTCTTCCCCCCCGACCCTCGAGTCGAGGCGTACCGCACAGAGACGGACGTCAACAAGGACGCGACGCTGGCAGTGACTGCAGCACTCTCCCCCCCCCCCCTCGTGTCGATGAGCACCGCACAGAGACGGACGTCGACAACAACCGCGACGCTGGCAGTGACTGCAGCAGCTCTTCCCCCCCCCCCCCACCCTCGAATCGAGGCGCACCGCACAGAGATGTACGTCGACAACAACCGTGACGCTGCCAGTGGCTGCAGCAGCTCTTCCCCCCCACACCCTCGAGTCGAGGCGCACTGTACAGAGACTGACGTCGACAAAAACCGCGACGCCGGCAGTGACTGCAGCAGCTCTTCCTCCCCGACCCTCGAGTCGAGGCGTACCGCACAGAGTCGGACGTCGACAACTACCGTGACACCGGCAGTGACTGCAGCCACTCGCCCCCATCCTCGAGTCGAGGCGCACCGCACAGAGACGGACGTTGACAACAACCGCGACGCTGGCAGTGACTGCAGCAGCCTTTGCCCCCCCCCCACCATCGAGTCGAGGCGTACCGCACAGAGACGGACGTCGACAACTACTGCGACACCGGCAGTGACTGCAGCCGCTCTCCCCATCCTCGAGTCGAGGTACACTGCAGAGATGGACGTCAACAACAACTGCGATGCCAGCAGTGACTGCAGCAGCTCCCCCGTCCCACCCTCGTGTCGATGCGTAACGCACAGAGACGGATGTCGACAACAACCACGACGCTGGCAGTGACTGCAGCCGCTCCCCCCCCCCCCCACCCTCGAATCGAGGCGCACCGCACAGAGATGGACGTCGACAACAACCGTGACGCTGGCAGTGACTGCAGCAGCTCTTCTCCCCCCCCCACCCTCGAGTTGAGGCGCACCGTACAGAGACGGACGTCGACAACAACCGCGACGCCGGCAGTGACTGCAGCAGCTCTTCCTTCCCGACCCTCGAGTCGAGGCGTACCGCACAGAGACGGACGTCGACAACAACCGCGACGCTGGCAGTGACTGCAGCAGCTCTTCCCCCCCCCCTCCCACCCTCGAGTCGAGGCGTACCGGACAGAGACGGATGTCGACAACTACCGTGACACCGGCAGAGACTGCATCCGCTCCCCTCCACCCTTGAGTCGAGGCGCACTGCAAAGAGATGGACGTCGACAACAACCGCGACGCCGGCAGTGACTGCAGCTGCTCCTCTCCCACCCTCGTGTCGAGGCGTAACGCACAGAGACGGATGTCGACAACAACCACGACGCCGGCAGTGACTGTAGCCGTTCCCCCCCCTCTCTAGTCGAGGTGCACCACACAGAGATGGACGTGGACAAAAACCGCGACGCTGGCAGCGGTTGTAGCCGTTTCCACTCACTCTCTCGCGCTCAGACAGTGGGGTACATCGAGTGACGGCTGACGACGCCCCCCAAGAACTGCAGATCGTGATGGTGGAGGAGAGGGCACAGTACCGCCCCGCACTTGATGTAACCATCCGCCGCATAACAGATTTGGAGTGGGAGCTGAACACGGTGAAGGTGACCGTTGTGGCCCCCCACACGACGGGGTGGTAATGCAGGCGGATGTTGCCACGCAAACTGATGACGTGGACGCACAGATGGACGCTGCTCCGCTCCCTGCCACGGAGCGGTCGGCCAGGCAGGTGCCAATGGAGGTGGACACACCTCTTTCTCGACACGATTGCGCGCCGCCGCCTGATTGGGCGGTTGCCGTGTACGATGAGGACAAGAATGTACTGGAGGGGACCGTCTCGTACTTCGACATGCCCATGTAACGATAAACAAAATTTTTTATTTTTTTGTTTATCTTTGATCAGCGATGCTTATCGCCTCCGGTTCCCTCTGACTCGCAATTCAAGTAATTTAATTTCGTTCGTCATTTTTTACTTCCGAACAAGTGAGGACACGGAAGCGTGATAGTAGTTTTAATCACTCTCTTGTCTGTATCCGACATGGTAGAAGTCTTTCATATCTGTATCCACTCATGTAAGTAAGATTAACGAAAGCTGTAGCTGAAAATATATTATTTAAATTTAAAAGCATTCCCTCTCCTTGGTTTTCATTTAAATCAAACTCCTCCACGCCAAATATTTAATTTCTTACGAAGCAAGGGCAACGTTATACCCACAAGGTGCAATGTCAGGCGGGTCCTTCACCTGGTCCTTGACAGGATTCGTGGCCATGAATATGACGAGGAAGCCATGCACTATCCCTTCTTGCCGGAGTCACAGATTCCGCCTCTCCCTCCCCACAACCCAGTACAACTTCCCGAGGCTACTCAACACCCTATCTGGTGGTTAGTGGGCCGCCAGGGTTTCAACGAGCTAAATACTTATTGCATTTTCACTGAGGAACAGTTTCGACAACTGCCCGACGGGCTCTCCAAGTTTGCTCCCACAGTTTAGTGGCTTCATCATCATCATCATCATCATCATTAGAGACTAGTTATGCCTTTCAGCGTTCAGTCTGGAGCATAGAACCTCTAATAAAATTCCTCCATGATCTCCTATTCAATGATAACATTGATGCCTCATCTGATGTTATGCCTTTTACTTCAAAATCATTCTGCACCGAATCTAAGTACTTTCTTCTTGGTCTACCTCGACTCCTCTTACCTTCTGCTGCCGAGCTCATGAGTCTCTTAGGTAACCTTGCTTCTCCCATGTGTGTAACATGACCCCACCATCTCTGTTCGCTCTAACTGCTTCATCTATGGTGTTCATTCCCAGTTTTTCTTTGATTTCCTCATTATGGACACCCTCCTGCCATTGTTCCCATCTATTAGTACCTGCAATCACTCTTGCTACTTTAATATCTGTAACCTCTACCTTATGAACAAGGTAACCTGTATCCACCCAACTTTCACTCCCATACAACAAAATTGGTCGAAAGATAGAGTGGTGCACTGCTAACTTAATCTTGGTACTTACTTCCTCCTTGCAGAAGAGAGTCGATCTTAGCTGAGCACTCACTGCATTAGCTTTGCTGCTCCTCGATTCCAGTTCTTTCGCTATGTTCGCTAGGTTCGAGTCCCGGTTCCGGCACGCAAGTTTAATCTTCCAGGAAGTTTAATATCAGCGCACACACCGCTGCAGAGTGAAAGTTTCATTCTGGAAACATCCCTCAGGCTGTGGCGAAGCCATGTCTCCACCATATCCTTTCTTGCAGGAGTGCTAGTCTTGCATGGTTCGCAGGAGAGCTGTGAAGTTTGGAAGGTAGGAGACGAGGTACTGGTGGAAGTAAAGTTGTGAGGCGGCATCGTGAGTCGTGTCGGGATAGCACAGTCGGTAGTGCGCTCGCCCGCGAAACGCAAAGGTCCCAGTTTCGAGCCCCGGTTCCAGCACACAATTGTAATCTGGCAGGAAGTTACGTTGATCAGATTCAATTGTAACTTGTCAGTTTTCACAGAACTTTAGTACTGTCTCTTTGGTGTGACGATGCATGAACTGAAGGCAAGGCGAGTGACACGGTGTGTTTGGTCACAGAGTAACATATACAGAGGAGGAGCCCCCCCTAAACCACTTTCCTACGCTCCCCTGGTAGTTCCGTAAGATGCTAGCAGGTGTCAGGCGATTCCCTGGCTTAGGGTGCCTCTCGCACGTCAGAGGGTAGCGTGGAGGGGAGGATGAAGAGAGAGCTCGTGCCGCCTGCCACGAGGCCAGGGCTGTGTCCAGCGTGCCGGCGTTTGAGGGAAGGTGGTGGTGGGGACAGCCGCTACCTGCCGCCTGCTCTGGCCAGTTTAAAGGGCTGCTTTTGACCGCAGTGCCATCATGGGACATCTTACGGAACTGCTGGAAATACTCCCACCCCGCACCCCTGAGTGTGGGACCGGGCCCTTACGGAGGTTTCCCGTCTGTATATATTTGTCTGTGCCTATGCTCCCCTCGTAGTTCCGTAAGATGCTAGCAGGTGTCAGGCGATTCCCTGGCTTAGGGTGCCTCTCACACATCAGAGGGTAGCGTGGAGGGGAGGCTGAGGGGAGAGCTCGTGCCGCCTGCCACAAGGCTACGGCTGTGTCCGGCTTGCTGGCGTTTGAAGGGAGGTGGTGGTGGGGACAACGCTACCTGCCACCTGCTCTGGCCAGTTTAAAGGGCCGCTTCTGACCACAGCGCCATCATGGGACATCTTACGGAACTGCTGGAAATCCTCCCTCCCCGCACCCCTGAGCGTGGGATCGGGCCCTTACGGAGGTTTCCCGTCTGTATATATTTGTCTGTGCCTACGCTTCCCTCGTAGTTCCGTAAGATGCTAGCAGGTGTCAGGCGGTTCCTTAGGTTAGGGTGCCTCTCGCACGTCAGAGGGTAGCGCGGTGGGGAGGCTGAGGGGAGAGCTCGTGCCGCCTGCCACGAGGAGACGGCTGTGTCTGGCTTGCTGGCGTTTGAGGGGAGGTGGTGGTGGGGACAGCCGCTACCTGCCGCCTCCTCTGGCCAGTTTAAAGGACTGCTTCTGACCGCAGCGCCATCATGGGACATCTTACAGAACTGCTGGAAACCCTCCCTCTCCACACCCCGCAGCGTAGGACCGGGCCTTTACGGAGGTTTCCCGTCTGTATATATTTGTCTGTGCATGAGGCCACGGTTGTGTCCGACTTGTTGGCGGTAGGGGCAGCCACTACCTGCCGCCTGCTCTGGCCAGTTTAAAGAGCTGATTCTAACCGCAGCGCAATCATGGGACATCTTATGGAACTGCTGGGAACCCTCCCTCCTCGCACCCCTGAGCGTAGGACCGGGCCCTTACGGAGGTTTCCCGTGTGTATATATTTGTGTGTGGTTTGGTGTTGTGCTGTGTGTAGCTGCCGGATCTGTGCGGCTGCCGGCGGTGCCGGCTGGGCGCTCCGTGCCGGGAGTGCGGGTGTCGGCAGCGGGTGTGGGAGGGTCGCACGCTCTGCTCCCGCCAGGACCCCTCTGTGCTGCAATGGGCGCGCACGCCCAGGGGCCGCCGAGCCACCAGACTGGTGCACCTGCTGGAGAACATCGCAGGGCCGGACGCCACCAGGCTGCGCGCCACCAACTGGCAGGGCGACTGCGACCGCGGCACGCCGGGATCGCTCTTCGGTAAGGCACCAAGTCTCCCACTCTCACTAACAAGCCGAAGCCGCCAATTGTGAAATTCAGATTCGGTTCATACTGCGCATAATGAATGAAATGGATTAAAAAGTGCTGCAAGATGTTCAAAAGTTTGTATAGCTTATGGGACTTAACTACAGGGTCATCAGTCCCTGCAGGGAGTCGGTTGTCCTTTGTCGTCTGCGTATTGGCCACACGTGGATGACACATGGCCATCTACTTCGACGGGAGAATCCTCCACTTGTGTCGCTGTGGCACTTTATTGACAGTGGTCCACATCCTCGTGGACTGTCCCCTTTTAGCTGCATTACGACAGTCCTTTGACCTGCCAGCTGCACTTCCTTTTATTCTCGGCGACGATGCTGCTACAGCTGATTGTGTCTTACGTTTTATCCGTGCAGCTGGGTTTTATCATTTGATCTAAAGGTGGTTATTTTAGCCTGATCTCTCAGGCACCCATCTTTCACACATTTTTACTCTTCTTTTTTGTGCTGTCTCCCTGCTTTTACTCGTATGTTTTAGAATGTGCGGAGTGGCTGGCTCATCCTTTATTATCCTCGCGATCAGCCAGCCACGATTTTCTGCTGTAACCTCTTAGTACAGTTAGGTTTCTTTCCTCTTTGGGATTTCTTCTTTGAGTGTCCTGAACTCATTGTCCATCATTAGGTACCCATTATGAGTTTGTCTTCTGTGTGGGTGACGCTTGGTTTTACAGCTTAGCTCGCAACAGGGGACTGATGACCACGCAGTCTAGTCCCCTCTAAACAACAACAACAACAACATCAGTCCCTAAACTTACAAACTACTTATGAACTACCTAATTTTGTGTCTCGTTTCCGCTGGTAGAGCTGGGTGTCGGTGGCCGAGTAGAAAGAATAAAGGAATAAAGGATGCACGCGTGTTCAGGTACGTAGGTGACCAGCCAGTGGGACAGCAGAAACTAGAAACACTAGAGTAAATTAGAACGAGATATATTTTATTTTGTGTCCCAGCCTCGTCGCCGCTTTTGTGTCTCGTTTCCGCCGGTAGACCTGGGTGCCGAGTAGAAAGAGACCGACACTGGAATAAAGGATGCACGCGTGTGCAGGTACGCAGGTGACCAGCCAGTGGGACAGCAGAAACTAGAAACACAAGAGTGAATTAGAACGAGATATATATTTCATAGAGACTTAGTAATACTTTTACATAGTTCTTGACGGCAGAATGCTGATACATAGTTTATATAGAGGCCTGCCTACTGATAGTTCCTAGTGCCTATCCGACAGTCAAGACTTAACTGGTGCCTATCTGAATCCGAAGTGTTGACTGGTTCCTATCTCAGTCCCAATTGAACGATGTCGTTCAGTGGTGGCCACGAGTGGGATAGCAGCAGATGGCGCTCGTGGCTGACGTCGTAAGAACGCCACGCCATGCGTGCATGGCTGCGCGCGGCGAAAGTAAGTGGCGCGCATTTTAGACTTGTGCGTCACCACATATTACATAAAGACTTAGTAATACTTAACTTTTACATAGTTCTTGACTGCAGAATGCTGATACATAGATTAGATAGAGGCCTGCCCACTGATGATTCCTAGTGCCTATCCGATAGCCAAGTCTGAACTGGTTCCTATCTCAGTCCCAAGTGAACGATGCAGTCCAGTTGTGGCCACGAGCGGAGTTGCAGCAGAGGGCGCTCGTGGTTGTCGTCGTAAGAACGCCGCGCCGTGCGTGCATGGCGGCGCGCGGCGAAAGTAGGTGGCGCGCACTTTATACTTCTGCGACCCCACACTTAAGACTAAGGACGGCACAAATATCCATGCCCGAGGGGAGATTCGAACCCCCGACCGTAGTGGCCGTGCAGACCGTGACTGGAGTGCCTCAGTCCCCTCGGCCACCGCGGACGGGCGTGCATGATGTGAAAGGTTTTGACCCATCGCAGTGTATATGATTTCATAATTTCAATTATACGTTGTACAGTTGTATAAATTTGCAGATATATATATTTATTTGTTAAATCTGTTGCGAATAGACTTATTAGTACAGTCGTAATATATTAAAACCTGGTGCGTGATGTGGCAGTTTTCCATGAATGCTACTGTTTATGTCCTCATATCTCGTAAAGTACGTTTCATACTGTAATAAATTTTCGAAGGTACATTCAACTCTTCGAATAGAGTTAGTAGTACAGATGTAATAGATTAAATCCTGGTGCACGATGTGGCAGTTTTCCATGAATGCTACTGTTTATGTCTTCATATCTCGTAATATACATTTCATACTTTAATAAATTTTCGGAGGTACATTCAACTCTATATGTGTATAATACCGGTAAAAAATTGCTGTGAGTGCTACTGGTAGCGCAGAAAGTCGTAACGTAAGCCATAGTTTCTCTCCCTGAACAGCGGAAAATTAGTAAGAGAGAATTTTCTTTCCTTTCGTCATTTTTCTGTGGATCTCAGCGGAAGAAAGTATAATAAATGTTTGAAATTTTGTCTGAAGTTTGTTGCAAGTCGGTAAGTACTGTCATTATCATACATATGAATATAATCTTGTCGCTATGCGTGACTGGTTTTTGCAGCTGCTATTGTTTATAACGTTATATCTCCTGAACTATGTGTTGTATATAGTTATTACAACTCCCGCCCTCTTTATTTGAAGTTCAAGTAAACAAAATTTCATAAATAATGAAACAAAAGTGTAGATACACACACACACACACACACACACACACACACACACACACACACACACACACACATACACACACACACACACACACACACACACACATATATATATATATATATATATATATATATATATATATATATATATATATATATACAGGGTGTTTCACTAAGGGTGTTTGCCTCTGTAACTTATAAAATAATAGGCGACGGGAAATTTTCATGCAGTAGGTCAACACAAGAATTGTTACACTTTCTGCGGGGCTATGAACATAGTTTATTGTTTCATTTTCCAAAGAGTTACACCACAAAGATATAATTTTTTAAATGAAACAAATTTTTTTCTATCGTGCATTGGATTCGTTGAAACCAGCTGCGTCCAAATCAATTTAAACTATATTCCTATCACTGTTAGTTTGGGAGCTACAACTGTTCAAAGTTTAGGGGGCGGAGGTTACGACAGCGTAGCTGACTGGCTGGTGGTCATGAGACAGTGGGCCGTGCCCCAGGGGATAGCCACTATTATTTTCTAAGTTACAGAGGCAAACATACTTAGTGAAACACCCTGTATTAGATATAGAACGTCCCATGCCTGAGGCTCTCCTTTATTTAGTGTTTTTTTTTTGTTTTTTTTGTTTTTTTTTGTTTTTTTTTTTTTGGTAAAAACTTCTTTTATTCTTTTAATTATACAATAACCCAATACCTATACATAAATGTGTCTTCTTATGCTACTACATTTTTTGTGCTTTTTATGCTACTTCTAATGTTTCTACTGAGCTACATGATATGTTTTGTTTTTGCTGTTGTGTCTACCGTATGTGCTGTGTCATGCAGGGTGCGTTGGCATGTTGTGTTTCATGTGGAAGTCGGTACTGTTACGTTTAGTGTCTTATTTTGTGTCCCTCCCCCCCCCCCCTCTGCAGTGCTGACAGGTGTGCCAGTAATGTACAAACCTACTTGTTGGCCTGTGCCCCCCGAACTAACTCCGGAGGGCGTGCCCCTGGCACTGGGCTGGCCTTTTGCACTACAGTCCTTGTGTTGTTTTCGTGTTTTCTCTTAAGCCTAACTTAATCTAACATATCTAGCATCGCAATCGGTGATTTGGCTGCACTCAGTCCTCCCGATCCAGAGGCTCTCCTTGTGGCCGGCCGCGGTGGCCGAGGGGACTGAGGCGCTCCAGTCACGGTCTGCACGGCCACTACGATCGGGGGCTCGAATCCCCCCTCGGGCATGGATATTTGTGCCGTCCTTAGTCTTAGCTAGTTGATAAGTAGTTTGTAAGTTTAGGGACTGATGACCCCGTAGTTAAGTCCCATAGACTATACAAACAAACGTTTGCTCTCCTTGTGGACTATAAGAGGAGGCCGCTGTGCTGTGAGGTGTGTGTGCGGGCAGGCGTGCCGGTGTTCGCGGTGCCGCACGAGCCGTTCGCCGTGCTGGAGGAGCTGAACCTGTGGGGCAACCCAGTGTCCAGAGCACAGGACGTGCTGGCCGCCGCCGCCTGGCCACGCCTCGCCACCCTCAGCATCGGAGACACGCCGCTCGCGTCGTCCACCGAAGACATGGAGCTCGTCAACCAGCTCCTCGACAAGGTCGTCAGCCTGCTGCCTGCCGGGGTGAGCCTGACGCCTGCCACGCGGTTCTTATCCTAATTACATTACATTACTTGTCGTTGTGGAGATGCTCATGGATCTGGATTTATATATCACTAGCTGAAAACCTAGTGTTGCCCGAGTATTTATTTATTCCTGCCGTGACTTAGTACTTCTCCTATCCTTTCTCTCTCTGTCCATCTCCCTTTTTGGCCCACTTTAGGTTACGGTAGTAACACTAAATGTGGGCCTTTGCGATCGTCTTTTGACAGCTCGAAATTTAAATGAAATTAACGGCTTAACTATTCATCTGGAACGAAAATTGAATAACCGAATTTGTAGAGGAGAAAATTCTCTACAGCTTTGCTCTCTTATGTTTTTTTCATATCTCGTAGCGTTTCTCTCTCTGTCCATCTCCATTTTTGGCCCACTTTAGGTTACGGTAGTAACACTAAATGTGGGCCTTTGCGATCGTCTTTTGACAGCTCGAAATTTAAATGAAATTAACGGCTTAACTATTGATCTGGCACGAAAATTGAATAACCCAATTTGTAGAGGAGAAAATTCTCTACAACTTTGCTCTCTTATGTTTTTTTCTTCATATCTCGTTGCGTTTCAAATATATTTGCAAAAATAACGGCGATTTTGGGATGTCTGTCTGTCTGTCTGTCTGTTCGTCTGTCTGTCTGTCCGTAGCGTGTTCCCTGTTTTTAAGACGAACCATTCAACCGATCAGCACCAAATTTTACAGACATAATTGTAGGCTGCCAGAGACCAGAACCTCCATTTTTCGGACAAAAATACGGTAGTAATACAAAAAAGCCGTTTGTAATTGGTAGAGGAGAAAATTCTCTACAACTTTGCTCTCTTATGTTTTTTTCTTTTTCATATCTCGTAGCGTTTCAAAGATATTTGCAAAAATAACGGCGATTTTCAGATGTATGTCTGTCTGTCTGTCCGTCTGTCTGTCTGTCCGTAACGTGTTCCTTGTTTTTAAGACGAACCGTTCAACCGATCAGCACCATTTTTACAGACATAATGGTAGGCTGCCAGAGACCAGAACCTCCATTTTTCAAATATTTCGGACAAGAAATACGTTAATAATACAAAAAAGCCATCTGTAATGTAATTTTAATTGCAATTAACCGTTCATCTGACGCGAAAATTGAATAAACGAATTTGCAGAGGAGAAAATCCTCTACAACTTTGTTCCCTTATGTTTTTTTTCATATCTCGTATCGTTTGAGAGATATTTGCAAAAATAACGGAGATTTGACACCCTCCATTGAATTAACGAAAACCAGCCGTTCGGAGATGTCACGTGACATTCCTCGCCCAGATTTCTCTCTGGCATACGCCATCTTGCGTTGCTTATTAGATGATTTTCTTATTGTAACTTACACGTTGTCATTTCAAAGCAATGGCGCACTGAAGAATTAACAAAAACACGTCGTTCTTCGTACGATAAATGATAATCTAGTGTCTACAAATGCCATATTAGCATCAGTTAAGAACGGCCATCAATAGTTTGAGATTAAAGGATTCATCTTTCGATTGATAGCCGTAGCGTAGTCGGCAAGATGTTGGACTATGACGTTAAAAGTCGGTGATTCGGAACCCGCCACTACCTACATTTTTTTTTCCTAAAAGGGTTTCAGACGCTCTTATTAATTAATTTTTCGTTGTTTAGGTTATTATTTTAGTCCAAAATGTTTGCAAAAATCTAAAGTGGGCCGTAAAACACGTCAGTGCGATTTTTTTAATATCATTAACGGAGAATATATAAGAAATGATGACATTTTCCTTTTCCGAGGCAAATTCTCTGAATGTGATCTATTAAAAGTAGATATACTGTTGTAATATGTTTAAAGTAACGCAATGCACATTTACCTACGAAGATTAAATAACAATTAATGTAATTAATTTCACTCATTTTTGAGGAAATGTCCCTGATAAAGCGGAAAATATTCCTATCAGATTGCAGAAGTCTATGCACTTGCCGTTTATCAGGAAAGTAAGTAGTGTAGATCAAATCACACGTAAAAATGCACTCGTTTCGAAAAATCCAATCACGAAATTCAACAATAATGATTGTAATAATATCACAAATCGATCACTTGATGTAATGCGCGAAACGTCAAATCGATTTTTTAAACAGGTGTATTAAAAGATATATCTTTTTTACTGCTTTATTTATTTATTCTTATATTTCCTTATTCGTATTCTTATCCTTACACAGAAAGAGCTGAAGACATTGTGGCACAAATAGATCCAAGATATGGTCTGTGGCACCACGTTTCGCTGTATGTAACCTCCTTGCTATAGACACCCAAACGTCTTCACTGGCCTTCAGTCCGATTATTTTTATAATTTGACGACTGTCAACCACCATATCTTCAACGCCTTTATAGCTATCGGCATGTAACTGCTATGGTGTACAACTCGAGACTTCGGACAACAATTACACACAGACCATTCGTTTGCGTTCTGTAGTTTTCGCTCCAGAGCGAAATATTAACACACACACACACACACACACACACACACACACGTAGAATTTTATATACACCGATAACTTTCCATCCCAATATACTCCACCCTTTTATCACTATCAACCCTCAAGCAACAATACAACCAATAAAACCATTTTCAAAGAGTAATTATTGTTTCGCATTTCGTGTTATATTTTTGAAATTACTAAATATCTATCAGATCGCTATAAAACCATGCCTAAAATCTTCCTCAGGTATAAATTAGTAACTGTACAAATATTTCTCTGCGTCTTGTCATTCGTACGGGATAAGCGTACACCGAACAGACATTCACATTAATATATACAGATAAATAGCTATCCGATCGCCATAAAACCATACCTAAAGCCTTCCCCGGGTAGACATTAGTAACTACACAAATTTTTAGCTCTTTATGTCTTGTGGTTCAGACGTGATAAACGTACACCGAACAGACATTTACATTTACAGATATAGATTTGGCTCTATTAAAAAATTCGTCAATGGAGTAGAAGGAGTTGGCTTCTAGTACATCTTTTAAGATCCTCTTCAGCTAATCTTCAGTTGAATAAAACAATTCTGGGTGTTAGGCCGCACACCAATAGATACCTGCATGCAGATTCTCATCATCAACCAAAACACAGAAGAACGCTGCATTGCGAACGCTGACAACACGAGCTGACAGGATTAGTGACGCTCACAACTTACAACAAGAACTGAGTCACCTCAAGACAACATTCCACGCGAATGTATACAGCAACAGGGCCATACAACGAGCTATGAGGTACAAGGAAGAGCAGATAGGCAATGACGCAGAAGAAACGCTCCCTATAGCTCGTCTACCTTATGTGAGAGGCGTCAGCGATCAGTGAACGTATAGGCAAGGTCCTTATCCGAGGAGGAATCAAACCGAGAGTGGCCGCAAAATCCGTGACCTGTTGAAGCCCGTGAAGAATCCCATAAATTCCCTCCACGCTACAGGAGTGTATGAACTCCAATGCCAGTGCGGCGATGTCTATGTTGGTGAAACCGGGAGACCCATCAGCACTCGCGTTTCGGAACATGAACGTTACATACGATTGGGACAAGTCAACAAGTCAGCTGTGGCAGAACACCAGAAGGAATGTGGCGGTACTACTAACTTCCGACAACCTCGCGTACTTGCTCGGGAACCGTGGATGCAACAACGCAAAATACGAGAAGCCATCGAAATAATTAAATGGCCTAACAACATGAATAGAGAGGATGGCTATAAGTTACCTTCAACGTGGCTGCCGGCAATCCCTGCCCAGCGGACCGCGTGTGCGCGCCAGCCAGCGGCTCCACTTGACCCGGGCTCTGCAGTGTAAACAGCGGCCACAGTGGAACTGACGCGCGGCCTGAACGTTCGCAGTAGCTAACAACGTCCCCTGGATGCTAGTTGCTGATTGGCTGTTGCCTTCCAACCAGTCATAAGATGCCTACCAATCACTCACTGGGTAGCAAACGTAAGAGCCTGCTGATACGCTACTGCCAGCCAATCACCATCTTAGATGTATGACGTCGGTAATTAGATAACCGAAAAATTCACAGTATATAAGGGTGTACATTCAGCAGCATCCAACAGTTAACCGCCCTGAAGAGGACCACTGCACAGTGGTCGAAACGTCGACAATTCATTTGCTAAGTGTTTTAAAAAATAACGCGGCCTAACACCCAGAACTGTTTTATTCAAAATGACACCGGCCGTGTAAGCCTACAAAATTATAATCTTTATTTGTGGCAAATTGTTTTGTGATTGCTGGTAAATTATTGAAAATGTGTTTTCCTGACTGGTGGACCCCTTTCTGAACTACAGTAAGTACTTTTAAGTCCTTGTGTAGATCATTTCTGTTGCTAGTATTGTATTATGATAGAATAGCAGGTTGCTGCTTGGTAAGATGCAGAGATTAGCCAGCTTAGCCGTAACAGGCGGAATTAGCAGCACACCAACTGCTGGGATGGAAACCATGTTGGATATGCCCCCATTACACCGTTGGGTCAAGATGGAGGCAGCGGGTGGTGCCTACAGGCTCAAATCTGGCAAAAACTGGAACTCTTTGGGATATCCAGAATCACACACTAAAATAGTGAGTGAGGTAAATATAAAAAAGGTTGGGAAAATGCCGGCCGACTATACTGCTTCAAGAAGCCTTTCAACATATCAATTGGAAGTAGGGAGCAGTGGGAGAAAATAGTTCGACACCATACGGGGGACATTGTCTGGTTCACTTATGAGTCAAAATCAGACCAACGCGTTGGGGCCGGGGTATACGGGGTGCAGCCAAGACTGGAGGGTGTCATCTAGGGAAACTGGCCTCAGTATTCCAGGCCGAAATCACTGCCATCAGGGTGTGTGTGGAGGAGAATTTGCGTAGGTGTTACAAAGACCGTAGCATCTACATCTATTCAGACAGCCAGGAAGCCCTGAGATCACTGGAAGCTCCTCCAACAAGATCTAAAATTGTTGCCGAATGTCACAGAGTTTTGGTGGAGCTAGGGGAAAGTTATAGGGTAAACCTTTTGTGGGTCCCTGGCCAATCGGGGATCAGTGGCAATGAACATGCCGACAGATTAGCCAGGATGCGGGTAGAGACTCCATTTATTGGACCGGAACCTGTTCTGACAATCACCAACCCAATGATCAAATTGGAGCTACGTAACTGGCTAAAAGACAGCACGTAGAATATTGGATCAAGGTCTATAAACAAAAACATGGCAACGTAATGATGCCAAAGCCATATTTTAAAAGAAGCTCTGTAATCCTGGGCTTGAACAGGAGAGAGATTAGACTCATGGTTGGATTGCTGACAGCCATGGGAATTTCAAAAAACACCTACATACATTGGGAATAACAGAAGAGGACCCTAAATGTCGGATCTGTGATGATGGTGATGAAACTGCATCACACCTAATCTTCGAATGCATTGCATTGGAGAGCAAAAGACACAGAACATTTGAGACAACCAGACCCAAAGAAATTGTGTCTAATAAAGAACTGGTAAAGAGACTCCTTGCACTGTTCAAGGGCATTGGTTGGCTTTACTAGATATACAGGGAGCGATACCGCACATAAACTTAGTTTCGGTGCGGGCAGTGGCGGATTGGACCAAAACTGTTTTGGCTTCCCTGACAAAATCAATCAATCAATTGTATTATAAATTGAGCTGATGGTTGGGAAGAGGGATATATTATATATGACAAATTTCATTAAGGAATAAATGTACTGAAAGGCAGTAGTTAGTATGCCCAGTTGTTTGAAGAGCTATCTGCAGGGTGTCCATCCACTTACTCCATAAATAATACTTATTACACGCTTTTGGGCCCAACAAACTTTTTGTTGACTTGAAGAGTTGCCCCCTAAATATGATACCATATTACATTATGGAATGAAAGTGAACAGAGTATGCAATCTTTTTTTTTTATCTCTCCTACGTCTCATAACACTCCTACTGCAAATGCAGATTTGTTTAGGAACTTAATTTATCATCAAGTTGTAATCCCATTACGTTAACACTGTCAACATCTTCTATCTGATGTTCTTCATACTTTATGCATATTCTGGATGAAACCATCTTACATGTTCTGAACTACTTGTAGTAAGTCTTTTCAAAGTTTAGTGTTTATGAGTTGGCTTTAAAGCATTTATTAATGTTCATGAAAACATCATTAGCAGACCTTTCTGAACTATGTGCGACATGATATTTATTGCAATACTTGTATCATCTGCAAACAAAACGAACTCTGCTTTTGGCAGTGTAACTGATGAGAGGTCATTAATGTACACGAGAAAAAGCAAAGGGCCTAAGATGGATTCTTCCCAATTTGATGATGACTGATGGCTTCAGTCACTAATCCTTTGCAGTGACACTCTTTGTTTTCTGATATTGAGGTATGACTTAATAATTTAGCTGCATTGCCCCTGACTACATACAATCCTAATTTAGTTAAAATAATTTTGCGGTTCAAACAATCAAATACCTTTGACAAATAAGACAAAATACCTGCTGCTTGTAAATTATTATCTAATGAATTAACAAGGAAAGTACATGGGCTCGAAGAAACATATCTGCATGAACGTTTGCTTGCAGGATCTCTACGTACACCTCAATGTGCTGGTGGGTGTCGTTTTGCTGCAAAGCTCTGCAACCATGCTCTAGATAGCACTGCAGATATCTTAACTATAACTTATTTAATAATCATCGTACATGTTCTTTAGCGAATTGTCATCAAAAGCGGTGATGATAGTTGCAACTTTAACCTTCTTCCCAAAAGACTGTTGGTATTCACTGCCACTGTTTCCATCGCCTCTTCCCGCACTTACCGTAGCAGTACCGCTTGCAATGAGTTGTTCGTCATTATCATCCCTATTATCATCATTATGTGTTAGTGTTACAACAGTACCTAACTTATGCTCTTATTTCTGTACCATAACAGATACGAGGAAGCATGCGAATGATTCATCTTCTGCACTAATACCATCTTCACGAAGGAGGGTTCTTCGTAACTTTATTTCAACCAATCGCAATACATTAGCAGGATTGATTACCAATCGCCGCCCCATCTGACGCTTCACCACACAAATAACGTCACAAAACGCATTGGAGGCACACTGTACCGTCCCTACTGGTGAACCGACAGGTCAAAGTGCAATGTGGCAAGGCACACGCAGAGGCCTCTAGCAGACGACTGCAGATTTTTGCAGATGCGGGAGTATCGCTTGAACAATAAGGGATCTTTACATTATCTCTCATACGATTTTAATTTATATGTGTTTGTTCAAGCCCAAGTACTTTCCTTGTAAGCATATTCTCACAGTATATGTAAATAACCACTCGATATGGAAACTTTTCAGAAATCCCAAATGTCTTCTAGACAATACATTATTTGTGGTCAGATGGCGGTTGAGAAGCCCCTTGTACATTACCTTTTGTAGAATTTTCGAGAATGCTGGCAAAAGTGACATCAGTCTGTTGTTCGATGGTATCTCTTTATCACCTTTTTTGAATAGAGGTTTGATATCCGTTTATTTTAGCAAATCAAGAAATGTTCCAGATATAATAGACTGTAGGGCTGATCATGCGTTACAACAATGGCGTGTCAGAACACATACCTCATTGATATCAATAACGCGTTTAGCTGATGATATCTCCAAGATTAAAATTCTTAAAGTACAATTAGTCTTCAAATTCAAGTATACCCATTCCATATATCCCAACTTCGGTACACAAGCCCCATCACTTCTCTCTCCATTGCAACTCAACTAGCTGGGCTTGAACAGGAGAGAGATTGGACTTAGCATTGGAATATATGGAATGGGTATTTTGAATTTACAGACTGATTTCACCGGCTGCTTCTCGTTACTGCTACTACTAACTCTGACGCACTACTGATCTCTTGCAGTCTGAGCGCTCACTCTCCAATCGAACGATACTTCCAAAGACTACTGCGCCACTTACAATGTATATCTGTGGTCAGTTCACAAAATCAACTACACTGACTATTTTACTGTAAAATACGTACAAAATAACTTAAGTACAATGCAGAATAACAAACAGTACAAACAATCGGAAATAATATAAATTAACAGAAAAAATTACTTAACTTTATAAGTACAGTGTAAACACTCTTCCGGCTTACAGAGAACGAATACAAACTGAAATATTACAGAAAATTAATTATGTAGAGACCATACGGACATTACAATGTGAAACTAGGCCATCCTAGGTAGGGACTTTTATAGTGGGCCAGAGGTTAGACCTCAAAAGAACAACTGCTATGGTGTACTAAAATCTGTGAATAAGGTGTTGTTGCCTTAATTTTTAGAACACACTCTTCATCGTTATAGAAGCTGTGTTTGCTCCTCGATCTAGATCCTTAACCTTATGCAACGTAACTGACCTGTACTTATACAACAGCTTCGTGCACAGCCTGTTGTTTATTGACACTGGCCTATACGAACTTCTTCATTAGCTTACTATCCTTGTTCTCCATGCATCTGCTCCTACAAATGAAAGCTTAATTTGTGCAGTATTAATATTATTTTGGTGACAAGAAAATATTTGTGATCCGAAAATCTACTACTGCTACTTCGATTTTTTTCTCACATCTAAATCCTCCCTCTTACTCTTAGACTCTTTGATCACGTGCCCTAGCTTTCATGAGCTCGCCGAAATCACTAACCCTATAGTCTGCTCATCTAAAGAGTAAAAAACTACTCACTAGCCAAATGCGCTGTCCCAAGCCACCTGTGCCTTAGGAACGTCAACAATAATCCGCTAGCCAAAGGCGCTATCCCAGTCTAGCGGTGCCGTGTAAACATAATACCGTTAACTCATTGCTACTTTTTATAAAATTGATAGAATTTTTGTTTCGCCACTTTCTGCTTGTACGGCTGCTATTGGAGGCCCTATTGCTATCATGAGCGTTGTGAATGACTCTGAATGGTGCAACTGGTGTCGCGACGTCTCTCGACCACCTCGCGTTGGTTAGGTATCTCAGCGTTTCCGCTGCTGTGAGTACAATGCCACTTAACCCTTTATAGGTTGGTAGTCGATATATTGCCCACCCACCATAAGTGCGAAAGAGTGTACGTTTTAAAGTTACTCTTTGCCTTCCTTGTTTTCACCCGTTTCATTCGAAATAACAAGTTTACCACTGGAATTTGTAATATTTCGTAGTTTATAGTTATGTTTTATTGTTCGAATATTATAATATGTTAAGTTTTTGTAATTAAGTAAATTAGTTAATACATTGTATCTTCTTTGCTTTCCAAATGCCATTTTTAGTTATCTATTCCAGATATAAGAAGGTGGTCTTTTAAATGATCACCATCCATAGTAGTCTAAGCCCCACTCAATATGGATAGTAGTCTGTAAAGCAGACACCTACTTCTTCCTTTCTGCGTATATTACTTGCCTATATAAGTCAAATGGGATGCAATAAAATATTGAAAAACCAAATGTAATATTTATCATTGGTCGTTACTGGAAGCTTTATTATTATAGCAGCAGATCGATTTAGATCACAAAGTGAGCATTTTCAATGCACCTTCAAGCAGGCATCGATCTGCTCCTATAATAATAAAGCCTCTAGTGACGTCCAATGCTGCATATTACATTTGCCTTGTTCATCATTCTGGGGTCGTTGAGCCCGACGTTCCTAAAAATGGAATCAAATCTCAATAAAAATACTACATTTCAAATTTTCAGGAAAATGTATTGTCCTTTTTAAGTGTTAATGGAAAGAAAATAACGCTTACTCAGACAACATTGTTGCGACTTTTAGATCTTGTCACTGTACTATGGTCTAACCCTAGCCTAATGAAGTACTAACTTAAACTCCATTCCTTGAAACTGGTCTTTTTAACCCCATTTTGTACAATTCTTATTTGTAACTCAGTAACCTGGAGAAGTTGCGAAGAACATTATTAAATAGACTTTACCATGGTTTCAACATAGACTAAGGATGTCATAATCAGATTTTTTTTAAAAAGGTTACATAGGATAGATTATAGATGAAGAATTAGTAAATCATTACGTGAAACAATATTTTATTTGGAATGAAGTATTATTCAAAGACAAGTAAATTTTTTACTGGCATACGACTTGTTACATTAGAGCAAGAAGTACTCTTGTCAGATAAGATTAACACAACAGATGGTCATAAAATAAATTAATTAAGAAAAACCTATCCACTGAACAATTGCCACCAAACAGTTATGCGAAATGACAAATTATTTTAGCTATAAACAGTGATTAAAAACAGAATAAAATTACAACATATGAGCACGAACTGTTTGACAGGAGTTATAGATGCAAAATTGAAATTACTCGTTTATCATTTAAATAAAATTTCATCGGTAGAGGGAAAACATTATTTCGGATATCAACACGCAGCACCGAAGATAGCAAAGTAAACGTTCAGGGTCCACGAGAAACGATTTTAGAGCGTTATAATTTTTTGTTGTTAGCTAATAGTAACTGCTCTTTAAGAATAAAATTATCATTTAAAGAAAAATGTTAAAGTATTTACAGTTCTTCAAGTACGTCAGTTTATCCCGTTTTCCTCTATATGCGAGATAAACAACATCCTGAACTTCCTTTGGTCTGTGAGCTGTAATTAATAAGTGATAAGCAAAAGACGAGATGTAACTGTTCGTACCTATTCTCCGTAAGGGGTATTGTTTGTATCTGGTAGCTAAGGCTCTACCCTTCTGTCATATGTAATACGATAGATATGTAACAAAAGTAATTTTGTAGACATCTGACTTGTTTATGTAATATAATTTCTTGAGATATAAACTGATTTGACCCAACGTGTCCCAAGGCTCAGGCGAGAGAAAAGCCTGTGCCTCAGGACGCGTTAGCCATTGATTTCTTTCAAATATTAACTTTCCTTCACGGTTCCTCCTAATGTAATTTACGTATTGCGATGCAACCAACGTCATCCCTTTTGTCATTTTTCATGCTATTGATCACATACGAAAAAACTTATCCGTTACAAAAACAAAATTTGGTGTTGAAAATAATATTTGCTTACGTTTTGACTGCCTCATAGAATTTACTTTCATAAGACCTTGCCTGACGTTTATGCCCCATGAATGTCGTCTTTCAATGTCTGTTGTTGTTCCAGAGATATTTGGAGCGAAAAGTTTAAATGGGACACGCTGTATATATACTCCCCCAAATGAGGTTATCTCGGACAGGTTTGAGATTATTTTCAAAGACTGCATCGTTTGTTACAGAAGTGGTGGTGTATATTGATAAACAATAAAATAACCTAAAAACAGATATCCTATGAGTACCTGTGTGTGCCTTAGACAGACAAATAAAGCTTCCAAAATCACTCCCAAGAACTGGGGTGATTTCGGACACATGTGTATTTGAAATCTCTGTCCGGAGTTTAGAAGCGTATGGGGTGATTTTGGACATAAATTGACTTTTTTTTATTTTACTTTCTGTCGATTTGTTTTCACTGTCTTTCAGCGTTAGTAATTATGTTGCTAAGCGGTAGATTTTTCATCGTTTGATTTGTGATGGAAAAATACATTTTATCCACTTCTTTGTTCAACTCCACACAAGCTCTTTTAATATCTTAGCTTAGGCCAATCTTCCCTTAGTAGACTGTCAGGAAATTACCTGTTTTTGTTCAGTGAATATATCTACATATCTATAAATATATAATGTCGAGTTTATTGACAGGAAGTCACGAATGTGCAGCCCTCAAGACACCTAGATTCATTTTTCTTTGTTGCTTATTTAGCACTGATAGTCCTCCCAATCTTTTGTATGTGTTGTTTGCACTTTATATTGTACGGATGACCTTGGTACGCCAAGCAAATGACCCGATTTTCTCTATGTTAATTTGCCAAACTGTATATCACCAGCTGCTTCGTTTATAACTTCCAGAGACTGGTTTGATGCTGCTCTCCACTCTACTCTATCCTGAGCAAGCCTATTTCCAACTTCCCACCTATGCTAAATTGACGATTCCTTGATGTCCTACCAATCGAGCCGTTCTTTTAATCAAGAGATGCCATAAATTCTTCTTCTTCACAATTTTGTTCAGTACCTCCTCATTCGTTACTTGATCTAACCACCTAATTTTCAGCATTCGTCTGTAGGATCAGATGTCAAAAGCATCTATCTTCTTCCTGTCCGAACTGTTTATCGTCTATATTTCACTCCCGTACAAGGCAACACTCCACAAAAATGCCTTCAGAAAAGACTTCCTCACGCTTGAATTAATATAAGATATATGTCGCACCATATAAAATGTATCTGGTTCCTTTGGTGTCTTCTGTTCTCTTCCAAGCATGCAACTTTCTTTCATGGGTTTTATGTTGTTATGTTTTTCTGTGGATAATTTCACCATACTTTCATTCGTTTCCACCAGTCCATATTCACCTACGATTTTTTCCTTCCCTTCCATTTCCGGCTACCGAATTCCATTCCTTCACCACAGTCAAGTTTTCCTCTACCTTAACTGTCTGAATACTTTTTTTTATCTCCTCATACATTTCCTGGACATCTTCATTAACCACAAAGCTTCCTGGCATAAAAACTTCTACTACTGTAGTCGGTGTTGGCTTCGTATCTATCTTGGAAACGATAATGCGGTGATTGTGCTGTCCATAATAGTTTACCGACGTTACAGTTTTCTTATTCATTATTAGACCTATTCCTGTAATAATCCCAACTGATTTTGTATTTTAACCCTGTACGCATCCGATCAGAAATCCTGTTACTCTTTCCATTGAAATACACTAATTTCCTTTATATCTAACTTCAACCTATCGATTTCCGTTTTTAAATCATCTAACCTCCAAACCCGATTAAGGGATCTAACATTATACGCCCCGATCCGTAGAATTCCAATGTTGTATTTCCTGATAACGACATCCGGATGAGTAGTAGTCCCCACCCGGAGATCCGAATGGGGGACTATTTTACTTTCGGAATATTTTACCCGAGATGATGCCATCCTCATATATTCATACAGGACAGCGGTATGTCCTCATGAAAAGTAACTGCTGTAGTTTCCCCTTGCTTTCAGCCATTCGCAGTAACTTCATGACAAAGCCACATTAGAAGATCAGCTCAGTCAATCATCCATACCATTGCCCCTTCAACTACTAAAAAGTCTACGGCAGCTCTTCAGAAGGCACACGTTATACGGCGCATCCACAATTACCCCTCCGCCATGGTTGCACCTATGGCCCGATTATCTGTATCGTTGAGGCACGCAAGCCACACCACCTCGACATGGGGGCATTCTTATTTTTTAACACCACACAAAATCTTGACAAATTTGCAAGAACTTTTCAGAGGGTCGCAGCCTCCTGATGTCGTTAGCAACTGACGGCTTAATACTTTTCCGTCAGTCGCAACCATGAAAAGCTACATAGCACAGCTTGAACTTTCGATAATGAGACAGTTCGTCAGTGGTGACTGCTTGTCTTTCTCTCCCGAATGCCGTCATTTCTATATGGTATGGAGGCGTACGTAGTCAGATCATCACTAACCGATCCTTTGTGACCTTGCTATACCTTGAGCAGCTACTTCTGTTTCAAGTAAGCTCACAGATAACATCAAGAGGCTACCACTATACTAGGTCAGAACGAGTGCAAGTATCTGATCAACAATTGTAGACTGAAAATAAAATCCGTGGTAAGTGTCAAAAATGAAAAATTTTGTTTTATTTTGAAAATGTGGTCTACATGCCTAACACTACTCAGTAAAAAGCGGGCTATCTGTTATTCGATGTGGAATTAGTTCTAATGTTTCTCACAAGAATGCCCGATGATCTATGTGCCACCTGTTGTGAAGTAAAATCTGGACTATGTGCCAGTGGCCAGAGGTGCACGTGAGCTTTCTTATTACTGTTTGAGTTGAGGTTCCATCGTGTAGCAAGCAGTAACTATTCATTTTGTGCTTTTTCTGCAATGGAAATGGTAAACCACCTTAGAGCAGAAGGGAAGTCCTACAAGAACAGCCGGATTGTGACAGTGCCTGACAAACAACCTCTACCTATTGCGGTAGGTTTAAATACCTATATAACATCATAGTCCAAGGTTGTTTATTAATGACTCAAAGTTGTATTCCTTGGGCTTTTAATGTCGCAGTTGTTTGTATATGCGTTTTTGTTCTGAGCGCAAAGTAGTGAAAAACAGGTTATTAGACGCAGTGTTTACAATTCTAATGGCCTTCTTGTATGTAGGTTTCATGCCGATGCCCATACCTATGCAGAAGCATTGCCTCCAAACAAACCTAAGCATCTTCTATCAGTTTTATGATCTAGGAGATGACGTCAAGCAAAATTCATATCTAATTGGAAACATAGGTATTAAACGTAGGCGACATGGGTCGTAGACAGATTAGACAGAAAGTAGAAGGTAGGCCAGTGTATTTTATACGATTCCTGATGGCAAAGGTGATCATAAATAAGTGTGGAAGCAAACATTTATGGAAATCCATGACATCACAAAGCGTAGGGTTGAAACATTAGTTAATCGAAAAACTGTGGTGACGTTACGTACGTTGTATGTAGGGGAAATGAAACGAAAGAGAGGAAGTACACAGATGATGATGCACAGCGTATAGTTGAACACACAGCAATTTTCCCCCAAGAGGAAAGTCATTACACAAGGGCCAAAAGTTCACTTATGTGTTTAAGCCAAGATTTGAATTATTAGAGAATGTATGACGCCTTTGTTGACCTTAATCCAGACCACAAAGTCCAATACAGCTTTCCATTTACTCGAATTTTGAAATAGCCCGGTTTTTACAGTAGAGGGTATGGCACATAGCGCTATTCTTATTTTTGATTAGGAAAATATTTTTTCCATAAAGATAAAAATTGAATGGTCAATTGAACTGTAACAAGTCTTTTAAGATTAACGGTAGACACAAATTAAGGGGAAAAATTGCACATAAAGGCAAACTGTCCATTTAGGAGGTTTTTTGCATTTTACTCAAAACGTTCATTTTGGCACTTAGCACGGATTTTATAGTCAGTCTACAATTCCAGAACAGCTGCTTGGAATGATCTGACTAGTTTGTTAGTCTGTTCGCCAACTTCTTCAACAGTTTTTTTTTTTTAACAGTTGCCCATTTTCCATTTGTTTCCGTTGCAGGAAACGACTTCGTCAATGGCTGTGCATCCGACACTAGAAGAAGACGAACTATATTGGCTGCCAAAAGAGATGAGTGAACACCAAATGGTGCAGGAGGAAGAAGAATATGTCAGTCCAGAAGATATCTCCGTCGAGGCGATCACTGAAGATCTGGAGGGCAGTCGAGGAGAGGGTGAAGACCTCGAGGACAAGAAAGAGTCCAGCAAATCAGCGTCTGTGGAGTTCGGGGCTTGGCGGAGCAGCAGCAGTAGGTAGCCCAACATCGTCTGGAGGCGGCAGGAGGCAGCCGGTTCCAAACTTCCAAGCTGTTGCTAGAGTAAATTTCGGCTGAAATATTATATCGCTTATGTAGGACTTTTGGTCCTAGTTGCAATGAAGTTTGATTCCTCTTCATTTCAGCCACAGCGTAAATACTTTAAGGTGACTTCGAATGATACTACGAGGCGCGTCCAGAAAGTAAGTTCCGTTTGGTAATAAAATGAAACTGTTCACAGATACAGAAGAAATTTTTATTGCACAAAATTCTACAACTCTTAAACCACTTTTCCACATAACTGCCGAAATTTTGCAGGCATTTGTCATAGCGTGGCACCAGGTTTTGTATATATTCTTCATAGAAATCAGCCGTCTGTGTCTTCAACCAGTTGGAAACAGTTTCTTTCAGCTCGTCGTCATTGGTAAAGTGATGACCGCCAAGCAAAGACTTGAGATGACCTGGATCTTGTCATCAATCTCGTGAACCACTTCTTCTGTAACCAAAGGTAGACGCCCACTTCGTTCTTCATCGTGCACATCACTACGCCCGCCATTGAACTGTCGGACCCATCTTCTCACCATCGAATCACTCATCGCATTTGGTCCGTAAACATCGCAAATTTGCCGATAAATTTCATTTGGTTTCACTTTCCTCGCATTCAGAAACCGAATGACCGACCTGATTTCACAGGCGGCGGGATTTTCAATCAACGCCGACATTTCAAACAAGCGCAACAAAGCGTACGTAACTGACAGCGATCTCCAAATGGCGCACGTTCTTCTCCTTGATACACATCGTCTACAGCGCATGTGCGGAACTGCAATCGCAGCGCTGCAGCGGAGATAATTTGAAACGGAACTTACTTTCTGGACGCGCCTCGTATAAGCTCGCTGGACGAAATGTTTAGATTCATATCACCCAACCCTCTCCCCGTTGTTGTAGTGGTGTTAAGTACGGAGTCAGGTTTGATGTAGCTCTCAACGCTGCCCTATCCCATCACGTCTCTTCTTATCCGAGTAAGAAGACAGGTTTGATGTAATTCCTCAATTTCTCCTGGCTAATAAAAACATCGAAAAACTTACGGGTATGCTGCCAGATATCAAAATCGACGACGGCCGATATTTCGGCAAGAGACCACCTTGCCATTTTCAAGGCGAAACTGCAATGAAGAAGCAATGTGCAACGATCTTTACAACCTCGGTTTTCAATGAGTAAACAGGAAAGACAACACACACCGAGCAAGCAAGCTCACAGCGCCGACACGAGCAAAGAAGAAACCGGTCAGAATATCGATAATAAACATCATTTCTCGACGGGTAGGTGGGATTAGTTTTGTCCCTCTGTTTTTTGACAAGTGAGAGAGCAGGATCCCAAGCGGAATTTAAGCAGAACTCTCCATCCCTATTCATGTACAGGGTGTCTCACCTAACGCTGCCACCTCAAATATCTCTGGAACGACAAAAGATATTCAAAAACGGTCTTCACCAGCTTCAACGTACGGCAGGGGCCTAAGAAACTATGCGAAATTTTAAAACGTTTACAAATACTGTTTTCAACACAAACTTGTGTTTTTTTTAATGGACACCCACTATTTTTTCGTATGTCACCAATAGCATAAAAAATCACATAAACAATGGCGTTTATTGCATCGCAATACGCCATTTACATCCCGAGATATTGCGACGCGAAGTTGACGCTTGAAATAAATTAAGCGCACAGCTAGCGCACGTCCTGAGACTCAAGCGTGAACCTCACGCTACCTATGTCAGGGGCTCACACAATGGGTAGGTAAGAACAATCCACAAAAATGAACAAGAAACACTTCCAACGCAAAGTTACGTTTTTCAAATTGTATATGTATGTTTATTGTAACGAAATTACAAGTAGAGCTACAATTGGAGATAACACACATGGTTTCACTCTTCTAAACACATTTACTACTGCCCTATCACCCACAGAAACTGTATTGTTTTGTATTACATCCAACATAGAAAATACACCCACATTTTGACCATAGAAACTGTGTTACGTCAACATATGTTCGAAATGCCGTCCGTTTGCATCAATACACGTTTGGAGACATTTAACGAGAGAGTGTTGCACAGACTGTAGAGTTTCTACAGATATTGCCACACAGGCCGCAGTAATACGATGTTGCATATCCTCTACTGTCGTTGGGGTTTCTTGATACACTCTGTCCCTCACAGCGCCCAGAGAAAGAAGTCTAATGGCGTCAAGTCTTGGGACCTTGCTGGCCATCGCACAGTTCCTCCGCGCCCAATCCACCTATTTGGAAACGTCGCATCTACAACGTGTCTGTCAACTTTTGCAGTGTGTGCGGGACATCCATCATGTTGGAACCACGTTGATAGTCGAGTTTCCAATCCTAGATCCTATATGAGGAGCAGTAATGTGTGTTGAAGAAAAGATGCATATCGCTGTTCATTTAATGTCTCACGGTAAAATAGGGACCTACAATATAGTCAGCAATGATGCCGCACCAGACATTGACACTCCACTGTCGTTGATGAGCAACTTGGCGAATCCAGTGGGGATTTTGCACGGACCAGTACTGCATGTTCCGCAGATTCACATTCCCATGATTTGTAAATGAAGCCTCGTCCGTAAACAAAGTATTGCTTAGGAATACTGGATTACGTAGCAACTGCTGAAGATCAAAATGACAGAATGCAGTGCGGGATGCAAAGTCATTTCCGTACAGTCCTTCGTGCAGTGAGACATGAAACGGATGAAACCGTTGCCGATGCAAGATTCTACACACACTACTGTGGCTTATTCCTACATCTCGTGCAGTCTGTCGTACACCCACCTGAGGATTGTGCGCTACAGCAGCCAGAACAGATATTTCGTTTCCATTGCCTGTCGCTGGCGTTGTACGTCGACGTTTTGTGGCAGTCTAGCTTCCTGTTTCCGTGAGTGTCTTGCAAATGTTGTCAATGGTTTGACATTACGGACACCGCCGATCTGGGTAGCTTTCAGCATACAGTGCTACAGCTGCGGTTGCATTTCTGTGACATTCACCCTAAATTAAAAGAACATCTAGTTTTTCTTCATTACTGAAGTTCGGCATATCGACTAGATGATCAAATGTTCAAATGTTTGTTAAGCTTATGGGACTTCACTACGGGGTTATCAGTCCCTAAACTTACAAACTACTTATCAACTAGCTTATCCTAAGGACGGCACAAATATCCATGCCCGAGGGGGGATTCGAACCCCCGACCGAAGTGGCCGTGCAGACCGTGACTGAAGCGCCTCAGTCCCCTCAGCCACCGCGGCCGGCGACTTTATGATGGCAAATGGAACAAGCCACACGGAAATAGGTTTTGATGTGGCAACGTATGTGAATAACGTTACAGTTTGTGAGCAGTTCAGCAGAGCGGATTAGGAGACACGTGTACACTGAAGATAGAGCGTGCCGTGGTGATATTGGTTTGTTTACAGCACGATACAGGCGCCAGTGCTGGCAACCCCTGCTCGGAGCACAGTACTACATGCTATGCATTACGTCAGAAACTGTGACGCCGTTGCTATGCATTACAAGCTACATATTGCAGAACGTATAAGGTTTAGAAACG
Organism: Locusta migratoria; assembly: GCA_026315105.1. Classification (NCBI taxonomy): domain Eukaryota; kingdom Metazoa; phylum Arthropoda; class Insecta; order Orthoptera; family Acrididae; genus Locusta; species Locusta migratoria. The sequence goes on from CM048751.1 coordinate 124,477,102, forward strand.
TGAAATCACTGTTACCACTAATTGTACCTCTAGTTATCATTTCGCAACAATAAACATTATGCATAGCACATCCATGATTCTGATAACGCATTATTTGACACATTATAATAGGTGGATCAGTTCAAGTACGGTACAGCTCAAGAAGGGACTACACTATCCCCCTTTAAGAGTGCCGTCAATGAAATGGGTCAATGATGTGTTGTCATACAATACCACATCATATATTAACACTCCACTGACGTAGTACGTCATTCAAATCACGATTACCGACAGCGTGAGGTTCACTGTTGAGTCTAAGGACGTGCGCTAGCTGTGCGCTTAATTTATTTCAAGCGTCAACTTCGCGTCGCAATATCTCGGGATGTAATTGGCGTATTGCGATGCAATAAACGCCATTGTTTATGTGATTTTTAATGCTATAGATTGTATACGAAAAAATAGGTGTCCATTTAAAAAACACAAGTTTGTGTTGAAAATAGTATTTGTAAACTTTTTAAAATTTCGTATAGTTTCTTAGTCCCCTGCCGTACGTTGATGTTGGTGCAAACAGTTTTTAAATATATTTTGTCGTTCGAGAGATATTTGAGGTGGCAGCGTTAGGTGAGACACCCTGTATATTCATACATCACCAGGAAAGGAACCTACTTGGTAGTATGACTTGGGAAAATCACGGTTTGCTACAATGTTGTTTGATGAATCACTCTATTGTGCAACATTAAAGAAACTGCTGGTTCATGCATGAATACAAAACTAAAGGTACAATACTTGCAGAACTGTAGATGGCTGAATAGGTGATTTAGTGACCACAATATGCTTCCAGAAACATTTCAGTAGTTGATGTGGCTATGAGCTCCTTTCCAGTTCTTGGCGAAATTAGTATTGCACAACAAGGCAACATGGCAAAACCACATTACTTCGGAGACAATGTACTTGCATCCGAGGTTATTGGTAACTTGCAGCAAATTAATTTAGCCTCCAATTCCACAGCTTGTTCTTAGTCTCCAACACGTTTACCACAAAACCCAGTATTTCCACTTTACGTGATAGTTGCCTGCGTCTGTACTCCATACTCGACTGATGACGGCTACCACTGAACTACGACTCCGCCTAATTTGCCTGTTACCACCTTTCCAGAAGCGTCTCCCGACAACCAACCACCTTTTACCTTGCACTAGCCACCTCCCGTTCCTAGGTATTACACTCCATCTTTTAACTACATTTACTAAATTTGCCCTAACATGAACCAGCACACGTTATTTCATATTTTTTACAGGACAATTTATATAATAACAACTGCGGTATGTCTAAACAGAAAATAAACATTGTCACAGAAAAATAAGTTTCACAGTTTCTAGCAGAACACTTATTCTTCTAAGTCAAGGATTATAAATACAGACATCAGTCATTACAATACAATTGACAATCGATATGAATCAAATCATTAAAATAAATAATTTAGTAACAATTGCATAAAACAATAATAAACAATGGATTATCAGGGAAAGGAGTATGCTATAGTGTTGCACGGTCTCTGAAAGTGATGCGTTGGACTACACGGCTAACCGAGGCTTCGCACTCTAACCTATCCATTTCTCTTTTCAAATTTTCTAACTTACCTACCCAATTAAGTGTTAGGACATTCCACGCTTCGATCCGTAGATTGCCTTTTCTGTTTTTCTCGATCACGAAATCCTCCTTCATAGTCCCCGACCGAAGATCCGAATTGGGGATTGTTTTATCTGCGGAATATTTTACCCAAGAAGACGCTATCGTACTCTTCCCGTGTTTTCAGCCGTTCACAGTAACTTCATAGTGAAACGGTGTTAGCTGATGTTAGAAGGATAGCTCAGTCAATCATCCAGACTGTTGCGCCTGTAACTGCTGAAAAGGCTGCTACCCCTCTTCACGAACCACAAGTTTGCCTGGCCTCTCCACAGATACCCCTCCGCTGTGGTTGCACCTAGGGTACGGCTATCTGTATTGCTGAGGCAGGTAGGCCACCCCACCTAGGCAATGTCCGTGCTTTATCCTGCTGAAAAAAATTATCACTCCGTGTTAAACAGATGAGAACAACAGGAAGATAGCAGATTGTACTATATGGGAGACACTGGTTACTTTAAACTCTAGAAACACTGAATGAGCTTTACCTCATGCCCACCACCAATTTATATTTTCATGTGACTCACATACCATGTACAAATATAGGTATACAATAAATCGTACGTTTATATAAAAAGAGCAGAGAAAGACGAACTATTTATAAAAGTAATTTAAATGCCAGTAGCTAGGTTCCTAATCTGTATAAGAGCTGTATGCTCCAAATGGGCATTCATTGTCAATGTGCTTGATTGTCTGGTTCACAGCCCCAAGATCACAGCGTGGTAGACTGGTAGCTTGGTAGAACCCCATTTGTTAAGTGAGCCTGTTCATCGACCGTACCTGGTGCGAGCTCTCCAAATAAAGCCCGGATGGGCCTGTGTTTGATGAGCGAACGCACTCTGGAGCATGTACTTCACGAAGTCTGTTACAGACACTCTCCTCAGTGAAAACTACAAAGTTCCAGCCAACTCTCGATTCAAGTCTCTTACGAAATCATTTTAGCCATGACTGACATCAACTGCGAATGGGCAAAGCTGAATATGTGAATCCAGCCAGGTATCGAACCCGGGTCTCCTGCTTTCTAAGCAGTTGCGCTGACCACTACACCACTGGTGACACAGTGATCACCGCACATGCAAGGACTACGTAAGCACGCATACCGTCAGATACAATTTCCCAAAATGTTCAAATGTTTGTTAAGCTTAAGTGACTTAACTGCGGGGTCATCAGTCCCTAAACTTATCAACTTATACTACAGACGACACAAGCATCCATGACCGAAGGGGGATTCGAAACCCCGACCGTAGTGGCCGTGCAGACTGTGACTGGCGCGCCGCAGATCGCTTGGCCCCTGCGGCCGGCCTACAAATTCCCAGCTTCATCCTGCCCACAGTACTCAAACTCGTAGTTTTGAAACTAATTCCCGTAAGAGTAAGGGCCACAACCTCGCTCACCCCGCCCCACTAACGAAGGAACATTGCCCGTCACCGGCGTATTATATATATATATATATATATATATATATATATATATATATATATATATATATATGTGGCGTCTGTTCCGAAAGAACAGACGTCACTTCTGATCCTGCAGATGTTATTCTTTCATCTTCAGAGAATATATGACATCAACTGCGAGTGGGCAAGGTTGTGGCCCTTATTCATACCGGAATTAGTTACAAAACTACGAGATTGAGGACAGTGGGCAGGGTGAAGATGGGAATTTGAGTCTGGCGCGAGGCGTGCCTCGGTAGTCCTTGCATGTGCGGTGATCACTATGTCCCAAGTGGTGTAGTGGTCAGCGCAACTGCCTAGAAAGCAGGAGACAGCTTGACCCATTTTCAGTTGATGTCATATATTTTGTGAATAAACAAAAGTTTTTTGTTGGACAGTATTGTATCTCGATGACCACAAACAAAAATCATCATACGTGTACAACTGTTGTGTTATTCGTTTGCTTTCTCGACGGTACCCATGGTGAGAGACCTTACTTACGGTTAAGCAAATGTCAGTCTTTGGGTGTACTGAAATCGGGTTGTACTGAAGCGCTCGTGTATATTATGTGTTACTGCGTGGGGTGCAGACTCGCCGCGGTGGAGTAGCCGAGCGGTCTAAAGCGTCTCGCTTCGGAGCACGCGGTTGCTTGCCGTGGAGGTTCGAGTCCTCCCTAGGGCATGGGTATGTGTGTTTGTACGTAGGTTAGTTTACCTACGGTTTAAGTAGTTTGTAAGGTACGGACTGATGACCACGCAGTTTGGTCCGATAGATTTACAGACATTTGAACATTTGATTTCTTGTGTTGACCTAACGCATTAAAATTTCCCGTCACCTTTTATTTGTTACAGAGGCAAACACACTTAGTGAAACACCCTCTCTCTCTCTGTCTCTCTCTCGCTCTCTCTCTCTCTCTCTCTCTCTCTCTCTCTCTCTCTCTCTCTCTCTCTATATATATATATATATATATATATATATATATATATGCCGCTGTGAAACTACGAGTTTCAAAACTGATGGCAGGGTAAAGCTGGGAATTTGTGTCTGGCGGGAGGTAGTCCTTGCAGGTACGGTGATTACTGTGTCCCCAGATGTGTAGTGATCAGCGCAAAAAAAAAAATAAAAAATAAAAAAAAATAAAAATAAAAATAAAATAAAAAAAAAAAAAAAAATAAAAATAAAAATTTCAAATGTTTGTTAAGCTTAAGGGACTTAACTACGGGGTTATCAGTCACTAAACTTACAAACAACTTATGAACTACTTACGAACTAGGACGGCACAAATATCCATGCCCGAGGGGGGGATTCGAACCCCCGACCGTAGTGGCCGTGTGGACCGTGACTGGAGCGCCTCAGTCCCCCCGGCCACCGCGGCCGGCGTGGTCAGCGCAACTGCCTAGAAAGCAGGAGACGCATGTACGAATCCTAGCTGGATACACATTTTCTGCTTTACCCATTTGCAGTCATATATTTTGTGAATAAACAACTATTGTATCTAGATGGCCAAGAACAAAAATCAATATATGTGTACAACTGTTGTGGTATTCGTTTGCTTCCTCAACGGTACCCATGGTGTGAGTCCTTAACTACGGTTAACCAAATGTCAATTATTGGGTGTACTGAAATCGGGTTGTACTGAAGCGCTCATGTATGTTCAAATGTTCAAATGTTTGTAGCACTTATGGGACCTGACACGTTCCAATCATAACGAAATGTCGTATATATGATCTATGTTCAAAATGTTCAAATGTTTGTATAGCTTATGGGACTTAACTACGGGGTCATCAGTCCCTTATGAACTAGCTAATACTAAGGACGGCACAAGTATCCATGCCGGAGGGGGGATTCGAACTCTCGACCGTAGTGGCCGCGGAGACCGTGACTGGAGCGCCTCAGTCCCCTCGGCCACCGCCGCCGGCGCGCTCATGTATATTAGGTGGTAATGTTACTGTGTGTGGTGCAGGCTCGACGACCGTGGAGGAGCCGCGGCCGCTGACGGAGGAGGAGCGGTGGCAGCAGCGCGCCATCCGCCACCTGCGGCGGCACTGGGACAAACATTGGAGGACGCGCCGGCCGCCGCCGCCGGCCCCGGGGCCCAGGCCGCGCTGCAAGCCGGGGGAGCCCTGTCTGCGCAGGAGGCCGCCACCCACGCCGGTCAGTGCCCGCCAACTCCCCAACACTAACTACAGTCTCTATCAATCTGTTGTTGTTGTTGTGGTCTTCAGTCCAGAGACTGGTTTGATGCAGCTCTCCACCCTACTCTATCCTGAGCAAGCCTTTTCATCTCCTCATAAGAACGACAACCCACATCCACTTGAATCTGCTTACTATACGCGTCTCTTGGTCTCCCTCTGCGATTTTTACCCCACACACTTCCCTCCAACGCTAATTTCACAATTCCTTGATGTCTAAGAATGTGTCCTACCAACCTATCCCTTCTTTTAGTCAAGCTATGCCAGAAATTTCTTTTCTCCCCAATTCGGTTCAGTACCTCCTCATTAGTTACGCGATCCACCCACCTAATCTTCAGCATTCTTCTGTAGCACCACATTTCAAAAGCCTCTATCCTCTTCCTGTCCGCACTGCTTATCGTCCATGTTTCACTCCCATACAAGGCAACACTCCATACAAATGCCTTCAGAAAGGACGTACTTAGGCTTAAATCAATATTCGATGTTAACAAATTTCTCTTTTTCAAAAACGCCTTTCTACCCATTGCCATTCTGCATTTTATATCATCTGTACTGCGACCATCATTTGTTATTTTACTGCCCAAGTAACAAAACTCATCTACCTCCTTTATTGTTTCGTTACCTAATCTAATTCCTTCAGCATCACCTGATTGTCTTACACTGCACTCCATTACCCTAGTTTTACTCTTGTTAATGTTCATCTTATATGCACCTTTCAGCACACTGTCCATTCCGTTCAATTGCTCTTCCAGGTCCTTTGCTGTATCTGACAGAATTACTATGTCGTCGGCAAAACGCAATGTTTTTAGTTCTTCACCCTGAACTTTAATTCCTTCTCCAAATTTCTCCTTGCTTTCCTTTATAGCTTGCTCAATGTACAAATTGAACAACATTGGGGAAAGGCTACAACCCTGTCTTACTCCCTTTCCAACTGATGCTTCCCTTTCATGCCCTTCAACTCTGACAACCACTGTCTGGTTTTTGTACAAGTTGTAAATAACCTTACGCTCCCTATATTTTACTCCTGCTTGCTTCAGAACTTTAAAGAGTTTATTCCAATCAACATTGTCAAAAGCCTTCTCCAAATCTACAAAAGCTAGAAATGTTGGTTTGTCTTTTCTTAATCTATCTTCTAGGATAAGCCGTAAAGTGAGTATTGCCTCCCGTGTTCCTACATTTCTCCTGAACCCAAACTGATCTTCCCCGAGGTCGGCTTCTACCAGCTTTTCCATACTTCTGTATATAATTCGTGTTAATATTTTGCAACCATGACTTATTAAACTGATGGTTCTGTAGTTTTCACACCTGTCTGCACCCGCTTTCTTTGGAATGGGGATTATTACATTTTTCTTAAAGTCTGAGGGTATTTCGCCTGTCTCATACATCCTAGACACCAGTTCAAATAGTTTTGTCATGGCTGGCTCTCCCAGAGACTTCAGTAGCTCTGACGGGATATCATCTACTCCAGGGGCCTTGTTTCGACTTAGATCTTTCAGTGCTCTGTCTATACTGCCGTTTGTGAAAAGTGCAACACCGAGGTGGAATTATACCAATACCGCCACAAATGTTCAAATGTTTGTAAATCTATCGGACCAAACTGCATGGTCATCAGTCCGTAGCTTACAAACTACTTAAACCTAGCTAAACTAACCTACGGACAACACACACACCCATGCCCCAGGGAGGACTCGAACCTCCACGACGAGCAACCGCGCGCTCCGCAGCGAGACGCTTTAGACCTCTCGGCTACTCCACCGCGGCTATACCGCCACACTTGGTGGAAGTTCCGACGGGTATGCAAGTTAGATTAGATTAATACTTGTTCCATAAATCATAGCCGGCCGCGGTGGCCGAGGAGACTGAGGCGCTTCAGTCACGGTCTGCACGGCCACTACGGTCGGGGGTTCGAATCCCCCCTAGGGCATGAATATTTGTGCCGTCCTTAGTTGTAGCTAGTTCATAAGTAGTTTGTAAGTTTATGGACTGATGACCCCGTACTTAAGTCCCATAAATTCTACAAACATTTGAACATTTTGAACATAGATCATATATACGACATTTCGTAATGATGTGGAACGTGTCAGTCTAGTAAATGTTGTCTACACTTGACAATCCATATTTTAAGGATTTTTTATTACATTTACCTATTTCTTTTTTAAAAGTTTTATCTAAAAGTTCATCTACATTGTAGAACGTGTTGCCATTCAGAATTTCCTTTAATTTCATTCTAAATACTAGTTGGCTATCTGTCAGACTTTTGATGCCACTTGATAAGTGACCAAAGACTTTTGTGGCAGCATAATCCACCCCTTTCTGAGCTAAGTTAGATTTAACATTGAATAGTGAATATCACCCTTTCTCCCAGTGTTGAAGCTATGCACACTGCTATTATTTTTGAATTGGGTAGAATTGTTAATAACTAATTTCATGAGTGAGTATATACAGGGTGTTTCACTAAGTGTGTTTGCCTCTGTAACTAATAAAATAATAGGTGACGGGAAATATTAATTAGGTAGGTGAGCACAAGAAATGTTACACTTTCTGCGGAGCTATCAATATAGTTTATTGTATAATTTTCCATACAGTTACACCACAAAGATATAATTTTTTAAATGGAACAATACTTATTTTCTATCGTGTGTTGGATTCCTAGATAGATAGATGGCTTTATTGGTTGCACTGTTGCTTGAGAGTTGATAATGATAAAACGGTGGAGTATATTGGGATGGAAAGTTATCGGTGTATATAAAATTCTACGCGCGTGTGTGTGTGTGTGTTAATATTTCACTCTGCCGCGAAACCTACAGAACGCAAACGATTGGTCTGTGTGTAATTGTTGTCCGACGTCTCCCGTTGTACACCATAGCAGTTCCATGCCGATAGCTATAAGGGGGTAGAAGATATGGTGGTGAAAATCGTCAAATTTTAAAAAATTCGGACTCAAGGCCAGTGATGACGTTTGCGACTCTGTAGCAAGAAGGTTACATCTTTGGTCTATGCGTGCTACAATGTCTTCAGCACTTTCTCTGTAAGGAGAAGCATACGAATAAGGAAATATAGGAATAAATAAATAAAGCAGTAAAAAAGAAATTACTTTTAATACATCTGTTCAAAAAAAATCGATTTTACGTTTCGCGAATTATGTATCATAATCAACCAACACGCGAGAGGAGCCGCGGGTTTAAGCTAGTTACTTATAAAGTATGTGTCGAAGACTGTATGTAAAGTACCTTCCGCCATCCTCCATACGAAATCATCGGCAGTTACCTATGATGTCCTGTTTTGAAGGTGAAGTGTGAAAAATGTCATCAGTATCGGAATAAAACTGTAGATTTGTATAATTAGCAAAGAAACACACAAATGAACACTATTATGAATGTATATACGAAAGATAAACTATAGACTGCCAAGGTGAGATTAAAATAGGCGAAATCAAAATAAGCAGTCTCACATATGCGGGCGACTTAGTCGTCATGGTTTGATTAGATTGAAATGTTACAAACTAATGTTTCAGAGCTAAATCAGAGATATACGAGTTGTAAGGTAACGGCTATGGGAAAGAGATTTAAGCAGATTGAGTGCCGTATAGGAGGAATAAACCTAGAACAGGTGGCAGTTTTAAGCACTTAGGATGTATTTTCTCACAGGATGGCAATATAGTTAAAGAACCGGAATCAAGGTGTAGCAAAACTAATGCAATGAGTGCTCAGCTAAGATCTACTCTCTTCTGCAAGAAGGAGGTCACTACCAAGACTAAGTTAGCAGTAAACCGTTCAGTCTTTCGACCAACTCTATTGTGTGGGCTTGAAAGCTGGGTGGATACATCATACATTATGGACGGAATCCCATATAAAGGAAAATCTTTTAAGGGTGCTACTAATACTATATTGATGCTAAAAATGCGAATATTTGGATTTGGATCGACGGCTAGAATTTTTAAAAAAGAAATGTGTGTCGGGATGTTTTGTATTCTGCCATCAATGGTGCAACCAAGGGTGGTAAGTTGTAACAAATACTTGATTAGGAAAGCATTTTTAAAGCTAAATCTATGAAAATTTATATTTAGAAGTAGAAACAACCAATGCAGACCATCCAGCCTATGCGTGCGAAGCAGCGGGAGTTCAGCTAGTACTATGCAATGCAATGCAATTTAACCCTTTCAGCCCCAAATTTTATTAAATTATGAACTATGAACAAAAATATTTCTTTAGATATTTCTCTTCATGGTGACTGGAAGTTTTGGAGGGAAATTTGGAATGACTTCACATGGCATCATTAAGGAAGAGCCGCGGCAGGATTGCCTTGCGCGCGAAGATGCCCAGCTGCGGTGTGCACGGCCGTCGTCGTCGGGGCTTCGAGTCCTCCCTCTGGCATGGGTGTTTATGTTGTCGTTAGCATAAGTTACTTTAAGTTAGTGTAAGCAGTTTGTTTGCTTAGGGACTAATGGCCAACGTAGTTAAGTCCATTAGACTTACAAACATTTGAACATTACGCAAGATATGTTTTCTTAACCGTAACTAATATCCAAAAATGTTCAAATGTTTGTAAATCTATGGGACTTACTTTGTTTGGTTATTAGCCCACCGACTTGTTTAGAAAGCATTTTTAAACGAAACCTCTGAAAATTCATGTTTAAAAGTTGAAACAACCAATGCAGACCATCCAGTCTACGCGTGCGAAGCAGCGGGAATTCAGCTAGTCTTAACATTAAAAAAAAAATGAACATCCGACGTCCCTAGCCAAACCCACACAAAGTAAGAATTGGAGCGGCGTGTGTGATGAAGTGGTGACGCTCATGTTGAGCGATGTTCTGGTTCGCCTCGTTGCAGGTGCCCCCGACGCCAGTACCGGAGCCGCTGGCGACGTGTGAGGCGGGCGGACCGTGCAAGACGACCCTGAAGCGCATCCTCTGGAAGATGGTCTGGGGCCGCCTCCAGCACCCGCCGCCGCAGGAGCTGCTGCGTAAAAAGGTACGTCTGCATCTGCATCTGCATCTGCGTCTACATCTACATCTTACCTTCTAGTGTGTAGCGTAGGGCACTATGGGCCTGACTATCTCTCTCCCATACTCCGCACATCATAATACACCACACCCTATAAGTTTGGAAACACCATGCTGCGTATTACAACGGAGCAAGATGGAAGTGAGTTATTTGGTTGGAATACGTAATTGTTGTTGTGACTACGTAGGCTTTCCCGGCCTAATGATTGATAATATTCTTCTCTGCTTATTTTGAACAATCTGACGAAGTGGCTATGGGGAGCCCATTATCCCCCATAGTCGCCAATTTATTTATGGAACATTTTGAGGACACGGAGTTGAAAACGTCGTTTTTAAAACCAACATGTTTTTGAAGGTACGTTGACGATACTTTCATGGTATGGGCACATGGGAGAGATGCTCTGAACCGTTTTCTGGACCCTTTTAATTTCCCCCATCCAGGCATTAAGTTTACTATGGAGGTGGAGATCGATGGAAAGCTTCCATTTTTAGATGTCATGGTGTACAGAAAGATTGACGGAACATTGGGACATAGTAATTACAGAAATTCCACGCACACGGACTGCTGCGTGCATGCAACAAGTTATCAACCACCTTACCAGCGCACTGGTGTCCTGCGTACGCTGACAGAAAGAGCTTTTGCCATTTCAGACGCTGAAAGTCTGACTAAATAGATGGACCATCTGAGAACGGTATTCAAGAAGAATGATTACTCTGACCATCAGATCTGCCGTGCTTTCTAGTTTGGACTGTCGCAGGAACCATAAGAAGAAACTTGCAAGTCGCTGGCCTTCCTACCAATTGCTGGAAGCATTTCGTCAAAAATAGGAAGAATTTTGAAAAGATGTGACATCCAATGCATTTTTCGTCCACCTGACTAGGTTAGAGCGCTCCTGGGCTCCGTAAAGAATGATTTAGGATTGAGGAAACCCGGCGTATACAAAATTCCTTGTCACTGTGGGAAAGTTTACATCGGTCAGACAATCCGAACAATTCAAGATCGATGTAGTGAACACCACCGACACACAAGTTTGCTTCAGCCAGAGAAATTTGCTGTAGCTGAGCATTGTCTTACTGAGGGACATAAAATGAAGTATGACGAGAAACAAATGGTTGCCTCTGCGTCTCGCTTCTGGGATTGCATTTTAAAAGAATCAATCGCAATCGTCTTTCTGACAATATTTGAACAGAGACAAGGGTTTTCCCTTGAGTAAAATGTGGAACCCTGTATTGTTTGACATCAAAAAACAACGGTATCTCTTTAGGCCTTTTGAATAGCGACCTATCGTTTACGCCGATTTCTACCACTGGCGGCGCTGAAACGAAGAGGGCAGAACTGTCCATTCTTAGGCACGCGCTATCGGCCTTCCACGGAGTGTAAAGGGACCTCCGCTCGTGGCTTGTACTCATTCTCCGCGAGTATGTGTACCAGCGCTTTTACCTGAGGATCGCGGCCAGGTGGACCGCCGAAATACTGTGTCAAGATGACGTATTTATCCGGCAGGAAACCCGAGAAGAATATTAACGTAATTGTTGTTGTTGTGGTCTTCAGGCCGCAGACTGGTTTGATGCAGCTCTCCACGCTACCCTGCCCTGTGCAAGTCTCTTCTGCTGAGATTAAGTTCGGCAACCTACATACTCTTGAATCTGCTTTACTGTGTTCTTCCCTCGGTCTCCCTCTGCGATTTTTACCCCACACACTTCCTTCTAATGCTAAGTTGACAATTCCTTGATGTCTCAAAATGTCTCCCTCAAATCCTTCTCTTAGTCAGTATATGCCAGAAACTCCTTTTTCCGAATTCGGTTAAGCACCTCCTCATTACCGACATGATCTACCCACCTAATTTTCATCATTCGTCTGAAGCACCACATTTCGAAAGCTTCTATCCTTTTTTTGTTGAACTCCTTATCGTCCACGTTTCACTTCCATAGAATGCTACACTCCAGATCAATGCTTTCACAACAGACTTCCTAACATTTAAACTAATATTGGATGTCAACAACTTTCGCTTCTTCAGAAACACTTTTCTTCCCATAGCCACTCTGCATTTTATATCTTCTTTTCTTCGGCCATCAGAAGTTATCTCTCTACCCAAATAACAAAACTCATCTACTACTTTTAAAATTCAAATGTTTGTTAAGCTTATGGGACTTAACTACAGGGTCATCAGTCCCTAAACTTACAAACTACTTATGAACTACCTTATACTAAGGACGGCAAAAATATCCATGCCCGAGGGGGGATTCGAACCCCCGACCGTAGTGGCCGTGCAGACCGTGACTGGAGCGCCTCAGTCCCCCTTTTTTTATTTTTTTTTTATTTTTTTTTGTTTTTTATTTTATTTTATTCTTTTTTTTTCTTTTTTTTATGTTTTTTTTTTTTTTTTTTTTTTAACGCCTTAGTCTCCTTTTTTTCTTTTTTTTTTCCCACGTCTATCTCTGCCACTTCAGACGTTGGGTCCTAACACCCATCACGCCCTTAATAATTGTGTACAAACCTAAAAAAAAAAAAAAAAAAAAAAAAAAAAAAAAAAAAAAAAAAAAAAAAGCTAGTGCCACCGCCACTTAAATAAGTAAAAAATAAAAATAAATAAATAAAATGAAATAAAAATCCTCCTCCGCATCGGCCCATAAAGATATATGTAGATTTGTAATGGGGAAAAGGGAGAAATAAATAGTTGCTTCATGTATATTCTTTATTAGTATGTATAGTTCTGCATTTTTATGTAGAAAATACTGCCGTTCCACATCCGGCGTAAAAACAAAATAAAGAGGTCGTCGCATTACGACATGGTGCGTTCCAAGGAAGGTCTAGCTGCGGATTATCAATGAACGTCTTCTCGATTTCTTTCGTTGCCGGTTGTAGTTCAATCAGTGCTTCTGTCGTTCTGGGGTCAACTTCTCCTTTCATCGATATTCCAGCTGCGAGGCGGGTTATGGAACGCACTCCAAAGAAAATTGGAAAAATATTCGCGGTACTTGGGGTTCCTAACTATTGCACAATGTCGCTCGTTCATATAGTTCCAAAAATCAAGTACAGTCTTCTCTCCATCGCCGAACAAATAGTGTACAGCGTGGCCACATATCCATTTAACTGAGTTAGTTTTCGCTCTCGGGTAATACGAGTCTTCTGGAAAGAGAAGCGATTTGGTAGTTATCATTTCGGGGGTTGTGCGTGTGAAGAAAGCCAGTACCTGGCGCACCAAATACCAAACATCCTTCGCCGATCCACAGTCAAGGCGATGCTCATCTGTATCCACGACTCCGCATTTGGTACACAAAGGAGAGTCCGCAAGATGAATTCGGTGGAGGCGATACTGGCATACCTGCTTCCCGTTGACTGTGATGTACCACGCAGACTGTACGTCTGTGTTGAGAGTGGGCGCGCTCACCGCTCGCCACACAACACGCCAGTTAATATGGGGGTGTTTTGATTCTATCACGTTCGGGGCTCTGCTCAGTTCCATGGTGTTGTATATTGCCCTCGCCGATATCAATTGTGTGGGCGGAAGTGCGGTGCGCATGTAGCTGAGGTCGAGGAAGAATTGCCCGAAATAAAAGAAAGGGGCTGGAATGTCGGATAGTGGTATTGGAGGGGTGAGGGAGATCGGCCTTAAGGCCTCTAGCAGCAGGCTTGTAAGACTCGTCGGACACTGTCGCCATATCTTCATGTGAGAGCTTACAAATAAGGCCCGTGCTCTGTCCGGAACGTGAAAAAGTCCTAAACCACCTCTGTTCCTCGGTAGTGTGAGGGAGTCGTAACGAATCTTGAAGAGCATACCGGTACTTACAAAAGACCCCATAGCCGCCAGCATGCTGCGGGCCAGATATGGCGGGATCGGCAGTGTCTGTGCAACATGGGGGATGCGCGACGCCAAATATACGTTAGCATATCGCACCCGTTGCAGAATGTCTAGTGTTCTAAGACGGTGGTCGCCTATCCCTGCCCTAATCTGTTGCAATAGGCGCCTACTGTTGAGGGCAATCGTCCGCCGCAGGTCAGTTGTAAAATCAATGCCCAAACAGCGCATTGTGTCTGTTATTCTCAATGGGGCCACGCACCTATCGGGCAGCCCGTCACCTATAGATAGAGCGTGCGATTTGTGTACATTCAGTTCACTGCCCGATGCTGCGCCGTAGGTCGCCACCCACGCCAGAGCTGCGCGGACGTCGTCTTCACCACGAAGAAAGAGAACCAGATCGTCGGCATAGGCAGTGCAGCAAAAAGTATGTCCACCGAGTGTGATCCCTGTCAAGCGTTGTCGAAAGCCACAGAGCAGCGGTTCCAAACCGAGGGCGTACAATATCGTTGATAGGGGGCACCCCTGTCGCACCGATCTCTGGATGAGGATCGGCGGTGTGAGGCGTCCGTTGTACAGTACTCTTGATGTCGCACCGTGAAGGAGACGTACCAATAAGTCTACGATGGTCTCGGGATAACCCATCTGTTGCATAACGGCCTTTAAAAATGTGTGGTCGACTCTGTCAAAAGCTTGGCTGAAATCGAGGCAAGCCAAAACTCCAGGCATTTTATTTGTCTTGGCAAGTGCGATCATATCGCGATAGCGGCAGAGGGCAGTGCGAATGTTATGACTGCCACCTAAAGATGCCTGATCCTGTGAAACAACGTATCGGACCGTGTGCTTGAGTCGTGCTGCCAACAGTCGAGTGAAGATCTTCATGTCGCTATTCAGTAGGGTCAAGGGGCGGTAGTCGCTGATGTTGGTCCCACCTCGTGGTTTGTGTATAGGTATGATAAGCCCTTCGCAAAACGTCTCAGGGATCTGCACCGTGGGGGACATGAGATCGCGGCAGATTTCCGTCCAGACTGGTACTAGCAGTTGTTGAAAGGCCCTGTAGAACTCCAGAGTGAGGCCGTCAGGGCCTGGCGACTTATTGGCGGGTCCCATCTGTATCGCTTCAGTGACTTCCTCCTCTGTTATATCGGCTGTCAGTTCAGTAGCCGCAGCTTGTGGAATTTTGCCGTATGTGAGCTGGGATACCGCTTCGATTACTTCTGGGGGGTGGCGGAGCTCTGAGTACAGCTGCGTATAGTGAGCGTGAAGGACATGTCCTATATCTCTCTGGGTCTCGTATCGTCCTCTATCTGTAGTCAGCACATGTATCAAGGCCCTTCGTCGACGCCGTCGTTCTCTGATGATATGGTACATGGAGGGACTCTCTTGAGCTACTCTGTCTTCAGTACGGGCTCTGACTATCGTTCCTTCAAGATGCTGGCATGTAAGTCTGATGATTTGGGCTTTGGCGTGATTCACCGTAGTCTGCCTCGCAGGTGAATATGGCATTCTGGTACATTCCCTTAAAATATTGAAGTAAAAGTCCTTTGTTTGTCGCCTCCATGCCGCTACGTCTCTCCCATACCCTATCAAAGTCTTCCGCAGGGCAGGCTTAGCACAGAATAACCACCAAGCAAGGGCAGACTGGTAGGCGCCGCGTCGGCGTTTGCAGTTGTTCCATGTGTTCTCTACGAGCTGCCGACATTCTGGAGAGGCGAGATGGGACACATTCAGCTTCCATGGACCACGGCTGTGCCATACTTTCTGACGTCTGAGGGTAAGGTCGCAAATATAGGCTTCGTGGTCAGAAAACGCTACAGGCCATACTTCGGCTGCTCTCGTCCCTCTGACAATGGAACACGAGATGTAAATCCTATCAATGCGGCTAGACGAATGGCTGGTAAAATGCGTAAAGCCAGGCCGGTCGCCATGAACATGTTCCCATGAGTCCACCAACCGAAGATTGTGGACGAGTGCTCCGAGTTCCATGCACGGAGAGTGACGAGGTAATTGATCCTTCGGAGCTTGAGTACAGTTGAAATCCCCTCCTACTATCAAGGCGTCTTGTTGTCCCACAAAGAGGGGTGTGATCGCTTCTGCGAAGAAGGTGGATCGTTCACGTCGGCGTCCCGATCCCGACGGCGCATAGACGTTAATTATTCGAACTCCTTGGACAGTGATAGCCATCCCTCTGGCGTCAGGAAGATACTCGACATCTTCAGCAAGAAGACCTTCACGGAGGATGATCGCCACTCCACTGCCAGTGGCAGACGCATGGGAGATGCAGGTCGTGTATCCGTAGGGTTCTGTGAAGTCTTCTACATGCACCTCTTGAAGGAGGGCAATGTCGATGTCCGCTGCATTGAGCATATCCTGTAGCATGGCCAATTTGTGGCGTGCACGTATGTTATTGATGTTAACGGTAGCGAGCCGGTATGTCTGTGCGCCTAGACCTTCTATTGAGTTGTTCAGTACATCGTCAGCAGGCGGATCCGGCGGCGCCATGGAAGCTGTTGGTGCAGCCTCAGTCATTGTGATAGGGGAGTGCTGGATGCAGCCGAGGGAGCACTTCTACCCTCGGCTCCCTCAAGATCTTCCGCTTCATTCTCGATATCGTCTGCCCAAGCGTCAGACGTGAAACTTCGTAGTTGTGGAGGGGATGTTTCATCCTGAGTCTCATGTTGGTGTTCAGTAGCAGGTGAAGGTGAATCTGAGACAGGAGCAGGTGTTGTCGCTGCTGTATCGTGACGTGCCAGACGGGGAGTGATGACACCGGACACCTGAGAGGCAGAGTCAGTTGCTTCATCCGACGTCGGTTCCTCGTCCTTATCTTGCATCTGATCATCAGAAGGCGAATGGCGCCTCTTCTTGCGTTTCCGCGGGGTGCGCTGTTTGCGGACGTGGTGTTCTGTATCGGAGGTCGGTCGGCAGTCATCTGACGCCGTCTCCGTAGTGATGAAGGCAGACGTCGGTACTACTTCAGTTTCGACATCCATCTTCTCAATAGTGTCAGTCTGGTGGTGTGGTAGGTCGGTGCCTTCAGGATTTTCGGCCGGGTGTAAGAGCGACGACTGTACGTTGGCCGTCGTCTTGTCGTCTGTTGTCGATTGGTGCACTGCTGTTTGGTCTTTTGCAAGAACGTCATTAGGCACTACCGGTGACGTGGCGTCCATCTCCTCAACCTGAGACACCTCATTATTCGTTGGTGTTATACGATCGGTCGTGGACGTAGTTTCCAGTTTGTCCTCGTTTCCTTCGTGCGCTACAGCGTTCAGTGAGGGTTCCTTAACGTACGTCGGCACAGGATGCTGGAGAGCCTGAACATACGTCACCGGAAGAGTCGTCGGTGCAGGCGGGAGCTGTTCATCCCCAGGTGGCAACTGTGTGATCCTGCGCTGCATGCACTGGGAACGTAGGTGTCCTTCTTGTCCACAGCCTGAACACGTCTTCGGCTGGCCGTCATAAATTATTATTGCACGGCATCCACCGATGGTCAGATAAGATGGAACATGTTTCTTCAGTTCAATACGCACTTGCCGCACCCCATTGAGCACGGGGAATGTGGTAAACTGTGCCCATTTTTCAGCTTCGTGACTGATCACATGCCCATAAGGGCGAAGCGCGGAAATCACTGTTTCTTCTGGCACCTCAAATGGAAGTTCAAATATCCTTATCGTGCAGAGACCCGTGTGTTCAATTGTCACTTCACCAATATGTCCGTCCGAGTGACGGAACTTCAGTCCACTTCTGGTCGCGTTCAGAATTCTCTCACAGACCGCGTCGTCGATGAGCTTTAAGTACACGACACTGCTCACTATCGAAAAGTGAATACCTACAACTTCGCTGCAGGCAACTTTCACTTCGTCTCTAATAAACTGTTCGATGTCCAGTGCCTTCGGTCGTGGATATGCTTTCGAGAAACTGATCTTCAAGGTCGAATGTCTCCAGGATTGGGCCATGCTTGCTCTATCAAGTAAGTCGCGTAGAGGCGGCTGAGTTACGTAAACAACCTCAGGCGCGAGACACAGCGGCGGGACGTAAACACGCCAACCGCACCGCTGCGCTGCCTGACGCGGACTGTCCCCTCGGCCACCGCGGCCGGCTACTACTTTTATTGTCTCATTACATAATATAATTCCTTCAGCATCGCCTGACTCTCTGACGCTACATTCCACTATCCTAGTTTTACTCTTGTTGATATTCATCTTATACCCTCTTTTCAAGACACTGTACAGTCCATTAAATTGCTCTTCCAGATCCTTTGCGGCCTCTGACAGAATTACTACGTCATCGAGAAACCGCAAAGCTATTATTTGTTCCCCCTCAACTTTAATTCTCTTTCCAAATTGCTCCTTGCATTCCTTTACTGGCAGTTGACGCTCAATACCGAAAATTCTGACTTCGTCCATATACGTTCTAAAATAAATCGGATGACTTTTTTTTACACGATAAATCAGTCAAATTTAAGGGCCGTAAATTCAACTAAATTTCAAGTCATTATAATCAAGAAAAACTTGTTGTTGTCGTGGTCTTCAGTCCGCAGACTGATTTGATGCAGCTCTCCACGCTACCCTGTCCTGTGCAAGACTCTTCATCTAAGTTTGGCAACCCACATCCTTTTGAATCTGCTTACTGTATTCGTCCCTCGGTCTCCCTCTGCGATTTTTATCCAACGCACTTCCTTCTAATGCTAAGTTGGCGAGTCCTTCATGTATCACAATGTGTCCCTCCAATCTATCTCTTTTCTTAGTCAGTATATGCCAGAAAATCCTTTTCTCCCCAATTCGGTTAAGCACCTACTCATTTGCTACGTGATCTACCCAGCTAATTTTCATAATTCGTCTGAAGCTCCACATTTCAAAAGCTTCTATCCTCTTTTTCTCTGAACTCTTTATCGTTCACGTTTCATTCCCATACAATGTTACACTCCAGACAAATGCTTTCAGAAAGGACTTCCTAATATTTAAATTAATATTGTATGTTTCGATTCTTTTGAAAATATTGAAATCCACTGAAGTACCTTATTTTTAAAAATTTTCTTAAAAGTATTTATTGTGCTTAATGAAGGTCTTCTTCCAGATTCTACGATTATTTTACATTTTTCGTTTCAGCTTAACCGGAAAATTTAAGTTTAAGGGAGGTTGTTATGAAGTACCCCCTCCCCTCCCTTGGTAGTACATGCGACTTCCCACAACGGTCGTCTTACTCAACAGATAATAGCATTACGTAACGTTAGAACACATGGACATTATGTTTCTCTGGGTTGACAGCAACAATGGTCAATAATGATACATTTCCCTTCGGTTATTTATTGTTTCCTTTTCAGTGGCACTTAGTCCAGTGTTAGATACAACTGTTATTGAAAGAGTACTGACAGTCACTTAGTGACAGGGAAATATCGCAGATTTTGGAAGAATCTACAAATTCGCAAATAGAATTTGATGAAACTGACAATGTAGTGAGCGAAGCTGAAGAGGAATGCGTTGTGTGCGAGGATGCTGACAATGGTAGAGTATCTACAACGATGAATATGAATTCTGGGCTACTGAAACAGATGACAACGCAGCTTGCGCGGTTAATGACAAGTATATTACAAACACTGGAAAAATTTATAGCTCCAAACCTCCTCACATTATAAGAAGAGTAGCACAAAATATAGTGACAGAGAGGGCATAAGAGACGAAGATAAAGTAGGAACAATAAGAGAAACATTTGAAAAGTTTTTGTCTCCATATTATGGTTCTGGATCCGAATTTTGCATTAATACATCATTCAAAGTATGTTATTAATGTATTTCACGAACAATTAACGAATATTATTTAGCCTTTAAATTTTTCTATGGTGGGCACTATGTACCCCCCTCACACTCACAACTGTCCAATATAGTGGTCTTTATTACATATGACTATAAGAGTTTTATATCTGACAACCAAAAGGCATATTTTAATGTGTGACAACCCACCAGTACAATCCAACTGGCTGCAATATACATTTATGCAATAATGTTACAATTTAGTGCAGAGACCAGAAAATGATGTCTATGTACATCGAAACCGGTCGTCTGTTATAATAAAGACGAAATACCGCGATCTTGGTATTTCATTATTCACAAAATACATTTATAAGATCGCTCCTTGCCCTGAGAAAATTGCAGATTACACTGAATACAAGTCCTTTCACAAAAGACTTTCTAACAGTTAAATTAATAATAGATGTTTACAAAATTCTTTTAATGAGAACTGCCTTTACTTCCATTGCCATTCTGCAAATACATTCTCTGCTTCGGCCTTAATAAGTTATTTTGCTGGCCAAATTACAAAACTCATCTACTTCACATTTTTATTTGACATATTTTTCCGTATTTTCTTTGTGACCACGAACAAGTGTGTTGCATGTCTCCCTCCTTTGAGTATATGATTCATATGATAATTTGGGCTGTCCTAGCTTTTTAGTGTTATGTGACTATGCCGAAAAGCATGTTAATGTTTTATTGCCAAAAACGACTCTTTAGTCGTTCACTATAATTCCCTTTGTCAGTTTTGGGATTGCAATCTCTGTATTATACGATTATTTACCAGAAAAAAAAAGGAAATCAATGTTATTGTTGACTACATTTGTGCATATTCTTTATGTGGTATTCAATAGTAGTATCATTCCTATATTGTAATATGGTATTTTCAGTGTGCTACCATACAATACTTTTTATGTTTTTCACTTAGTCACTTGATTGGGTTTGTTTAATACACAGGGATCTGAAGATGGCATAGTGGAATGTCGAAACTGGTTGTGATACAATAAATATTTTATTCTACATACGGCTGTTGGTATCTCAGTTCCTTCAGACTCTTGACCAGCCGCTGTCCCGTTTCCACCATCAATAATGGATTCAATAACACCTCCGTTTTAGTCGACGCCTTACCATCGATTACTATACCCGGGCCGCTGAAACTTTGCACTTGACGTTTACAAATGACAAGTGAAGAGCAAAAAGCGCGAGGCGCTAGCCGCTAGGAAGGATCCAATCACAGCGCACAAAGTTGTGTATCGCGTTTACCACGTGTTTATGTTTTGTGTGCTTTTTTCGCTGTGATTTGTTTTTCTGGGAATGGTTTAACTTGATTTTCCGAGTTCAAGTAATTGGATAATGTCACCGGAAAGACGTTTGCCTAGTGACGTTTTCTGAGTAAGTTCTCAATTTCGTATGAATAAAAGCTTCGAATTTTATGCTTTGAACAGGAATTCTTGAAAAGATCGGAAAGAAGTTATGGTGCAGTGGCTACAAGAAAGAAATACTGCTGCAGATATGTCAATGTCAAAACTTCTTTTATATTCGCTCTTGAAACAAAATAAGCCCATTACGCCCACATATGTAGTAGACGAATTCGCAAAGGAGCAGCGTCACAATGTAATTAGGCTGCCACATATCACTGCCAATTTAAACCCATAGAATTAGTATGGAGTGACGTGAAGAATTACATAATGAACAATAATAAGTCTTTCACAATTGCAGAGGTAGAAAGGCTGTTGCGTGAAACTGTTGCCAATGTGGATGCCGCATGTTGGAAAACAAGGTCGAGCACGTTGAAAAACTGATTCAGACAGCGCAATGGAAGGGATTATCAGTAATCAAGAACAGTTAATGATTTGTCTTAGTGATGACGACGATTTTGGCAATGAGAACAGTAATGATGAGGAGCTGGATGTAATTGCACCATTGTCGCCATAAATTGGTGAGTGAAAAGCATTGTGATTATAAAACGTAGAGAGAGAAATTACTATCTTGATTATTGTTTATTTCGTATGTCATGATTGAATGCTTATTGTCTATATTTCATTGCTCCGTTATTGAAAGCGTGTGCATTGTTGTGCTCTTGTCTATATTTACTATGCCGTTACTTAACTGTTGCTTTGTGGTAGCAGCTCAAGAACGAATTACTATATGCACTTTTATTGCCCAATAGCTTACATTTACGAGATGCAACTGAAAACCGTTTCGTGTCTGCTGTGTGTATAGAGGCTAGTGTTGCAACGTCGCTAAAGCAGTGTAGCCAACTTAACTCACCGTAGCACGAAACGTCAAGTGCAATGTTTCAGCAGCCCGGGTATACGACCTGTGTCCTCCCTGACAGAATGAGAAAGCGAGGGCTACTTGTTGGTGTAGATGTACTCTCGCAGCTGAGACTGGCTGTTGGTTTGGTGTTGGCAGTTGGAGAAGGAGCTGGCGGGTCGAGACTTGGCGTCGCTGTTCGTCTGCGACGAGGGCCGGCCCGCGAGGTGCTCCTGCTGCGCGTCCAGCACCGACTGACGGCGCACCGGCGACCAAGTACTTACTGCTGCGTTCTGCCAGCTGACATGCGTTTCCTTGCATCCTCGTCAAAATGTAGTGCCGCTGTAATCAAATATTACCATTTAGGTAATTTGAAAATTACCTGACACGACAGTAAAATTGTTGATTTTTAGAGACATTTTACTTCATTACTGTAGTGTGACTACAAACTTTATTCATGCTTACGAGCTAGAAATATTTAACCCATTTTTTCCCAGTGTTGCGTACACGCAACACAAAATTTAGCCTTACAAAATGCAGTCGAAATAAACTAACTATACAAAACTCACAACACACGTGTTAAAAGGCATTCACGAGCTCTCTGTACATGTGTTAAAGTTTCACAATTACCTTAACACTTCGTAAACAGATGCAAGATTTACAAACGCCAGACGATCTACATGCACAAGAAATGTCAAGTTCAGCTTCACACAGAGTGTTTTTCGATGTTTCATGAGTGATACCATCAATGTAAGTCACAGTTATCATATAATAGACAATATTTCACAGTTTCAACAAATATAAGCATGTGATCACAAAAACTAATTTTTTCTATTTTTTACTAGGAAACAACCCAACATTACAACACATACTGCCAGTTTGTAATATTTGTAATGTTATTTCAATTATTTTAAAGAGAACCTGATGACTAAATATAACACTTTTTCACAATTTCTATTTTTGGGAAGAATTGGGTTAAAAATCTGGAGCCGGCCGCGGTGGCCGAGGGGACTGAGGCACTCCACTCACGGTCTGCACGGTCACTACGGTTAGGGGTTCGAATCCCCCCTTGGGCATGGATATTTGTGCCGTCCTTAGTATAATGTAGTAGATAAGTAGTTTGTAAGTTTAGGGACTGATAACCCCGTAGTTAAGTCCCATAAGCTTAACAAACATTTGAACATTTTTGAAAAATCTCGACTGTTTTGGCGGCTTTGAATTACGTTCAATGGCGATGTGGAAAATTTGTGCCGAACCCGGTCTCGAACTCTGATTTCTGCTTTGGAACAGCGGTCGCCTTAACCCTGTTAATGTTCTTTTCTTTCTTTTTTTTATTTGCCATCGTTGGGTCATGTTCATTCTATGTTATTCGACGGGTTCTTGGCTTAGGTTTGCTTTATATTATTTATTTACTATTAAATTACATATATTTTTGACGACATTACAGCGTTCAAATTAATGAAATAAATCGCAATTTGCTTCACTGTATTAGGTTTGCATGAAATATCCAAGTGCAGAGAATGAAAATTTGTGCCCGGCCGGGATTCGAACCCGGGGAAGAGGAAGAGTCCTCTGCAGTGGGGTTGGCCAGTTTTCCTTGGTGGCGGAGTGGTCAGCGCGTCTGCCTAGTAAGCAGGAGATCCCGGATTCGAATCCCGGCCGGGAACAAATTTTCATTCGCCACACTTGGGTATTTCATTTAAACCTATTACAGTGAAGGCATAACTGATCGCAAATTGCGATTTATTTCTTTAATTTGAACTCTGTAATGTCGTAAAAAAATGATATATATATATATATATATATATATATATATATATATATATATATATATATATATATATATATAAGCCGAGGCTGGGCTCCTGACGGCAATTAATTGGTCTCGATACATCATGGTCTTTCTCCCTGATGCGGGAATACAGTATTGTGGCTGCTAGCATTTACAGAACAAAATAGGCTGTGGTTACAGGAAGGAGACACCGTGGCGAATGGAGATTTGGGTGTGGCGGGAGACGTGCAGGGAAGAGTCCTCTGCAGTCGGCCTAATCACTGTGTCATCGGTGGCGGAGTGGTCAGCGAGTCTGCCTAGTAAGCAGGAGATCCCGGGTTAGAATCCAGGCCGGGCACAAATTTTCATTCGTCGCACTTGGGTATTTCATCTAAACCTAGTACAGTGAAACCATAACTGATCGCAAATTGCGATTTACTTCATTTATTTACTATTACTTTCTTATTACACAGAGCCGCTGCCTCTATGACCGAACGCGCTGAGCTACCGGGCAGGCAGTCAATGATGCTATCTGGACCCAATTCTCGACCTGCCCTAATTCTCAACTTATTGCTCACTGCGCAGTCCATTATTTCCACTTGCTCGCAACTTTATCTGTATTCCTGCAAGGGATCGGAGCTGTCTGTGTACCAGTAGAGAAATTGTCACTTGTTATTTGTGATACAGAGAGGTATGTAATGTACCGTGTGATCAAAAAGTCAGTATATATTAGAAAACTTAATAAATCGCGGAATAATGTAGATAGGGAGGTAAAAATTTACACACATGCTTGGAATGACATGAAGTTTTAGTAGAACAAAAAAAAGTTCAAAAATGTCAGACAGATGGTGCTTCATTCGATCAGAAAAGCAATAATTAGCATAACAAATTAAGACAAAGCAAAGATGATGTTCTTTATAGGAAATGCTCAATATGTTCACCATCATTCCTCAACAATAGCTGTAGCTGAGGAATAATGTTGTGAACAGCACTGTAAAGCATGTCCGGAGTTATGGTGAGGCATTGGCGTCGGATGTTGTCTTTCAGCATCGATCACGATATACCTTCGACTTCGGGTATTCCCAAAGCCAATAATCGTACGAACTGAGGTCTGGGGACCTGGGACGCCAAGCATGACGAAAGTGGCTGCTGAGCACACGAACAACACGAAACAACGCGCGCAAGAGATACATCACGCGTCTATCAAAATGGGGTGGAGCGCCATCCTGCAAAATTTTTTTTGTTCTAATAAAGCCCCATGTCATTCCAAGCATGTGTGTCAATTTTTACCTCTCTATCTACAATATTCCGTGATTTATTGAGTTTTCAAATTTATACTTACTTTTTAATCAGCCGGTACTCACAAGCGAACAGTCTCTTTTCTCTCTCTCTCTTCTTTTTTTCTTTTTTTTTTTTTTTTTTTTAAAGCCGTGGTGGAGTCGCCGAGCTCTCTAAGGTGCCTTGCTACGGAGGGCGCTTTTTTTCGTCGTCGGAGCTTGGAGTCCTCCCTCGGGCATGTGTGTGTGTGTGTGTGTGTGTGTGTGTGTGTGTGAGAGAGAGAGAGAGAGAGAGAGAGAGAGAGAGATAGAGAGCGTGTTTGTGTTTCGTGCTTAGAGTGATTTACTTTATAGTAGTTTGAGTACTTTGTAAGCCTATGGAGTGATATCCGCAGAATCAAGTCCCTCAGATTTACAAATATTTAACTTTTTATTTCTTTTTTAAGTTTTTGATCTGTATTTCTTTCTACTGCTCTACTAGTTTCGGCGAAAGTACGTCGCCATTCTCAAGTGCCTGTACCTCATATAATATTTTTATAAAAAAATCACTTATATTGAATTTCTAAATTACGAGTAATTCAGAAACAGTAACCTCAAATGTTGACTGTAGTTACAAAAATACGTAACCCATGTGCTCTAGGTTGTTTTACATTCTTCATGTAATTCAGTTAAAAACTGGTGTGGGCTGTGTCACTATAGCCATTGTACCAAACTATTAACTTTTGTTCACATTGTACAGTTGTTTGTTTATCTTAGTGGTCAGAAAATAAATCGTCAATTATAAAACATCCAGTCT
Source organism: Locusta migratoria (assembly GCA_026315105.1). Lineage (NCBI taxonomy): Eukaryota > Metazoa > Arthropoda > Insecta > Orthoptera > Acrididae > Locusta > Locusta migratoria. The sequence continues at coordinate 124,503,079 of CM048751.1, forward strand.
CCTAACTATTCAAAAACCGTCATAAATAAAACTTTCTTTTAAATTCTCGAATCAAGCGTGAAAGTCAGAAAAATAAATTTCCTCGTAGCGATGTTTCTCCAGTTCTGTGTGAATACAGAGAAATTTATGTCAATTTCGTACAAATTTCTCTGTTTTATGTACTTCATATACCTATCTGCTATTATATAATCTATCAGGGATTAATATTTGAAGGGAGTAATTGACATTTCATTTGAACAACAATTCTCTATTCTCATTCGTCCATCCAGGACCAGTAGACGCTAATATTTTCGCTTTCTTCCACCCTTTCTTCATCTTCTACTTCCTCCGCTTCTTATCATTTCTCTTCACCATGGAATAAATAATTAATGGTGTTCCTGCTCTATGATTGACAGGTTATTGATGTACCGTTGTCCAATGAGTAAATTAATTATCTTCGTAGATAGTGTATGTCAATTGTCGGTTGTTCGGTATATCACTCCGTCAGAATCGCACCTTCATTATACAGGAGTGTATCAAAAGAATGGCGCAACTCGGTTGAAACTACAGGATAACAGAAGCAAAAATGTTCCAATAAATATGGGTCCGAAAACTACGGGTTTACGAGATAATTACGATTGTATTGTTCCAAGCCTCCACTGCCTTTATTATAAAAATCGTTCTAGTTAGTTAGATGGAGCTCCGGCACATTTTGCTGGCGATGTGAGACGACATCTAACGCGCGCAGATACGGCCAAAGATGGATAGTTGGAGGCGGATCTGTAACTTGGATACCAAGATCACCAGATCTAAATCCTTTGAATTTTTGTGTACTGGGTCACCTCAGAAGCGAATTGTACAGAACACCCGTTCACACGGTTGAAGAACTGGAACGGAGAGTTGTGCATGCTTGTCAAGAATTCCGAAATGATCCAGAGGTTTTCGAAAGAATTCGAAATTCATTGCAGAGACGAGCGCAGTATGGCATACAGATGCAAGGAAGACACTGCGAACACCTCTTTTAACAGGTAACCTATACGTGAAATGTGAACTAAATGCGTTGTAAAGCCTAATAATGTGCTCTCACAGTCTGTGTTTTATATCAGTACCTTCACACCACAAATGGTACTTTTGCGAGATTAAGCCCTTGATAGGAATATGTATAGTTTAGGATGTTCCTTCCACTAGATCCAGCTAGTCCGTGCCTTGTGTTAAAGAAAATAGTCATTATGAATTAGACTAGTCACCGAAGCTGCTTGACATAATCATCAGAACACCTGGAAATTTCTTCCACATCTATATTGGGGAAAGATACACTCTTCTTTCCAATAACACAGGACTTTGTTCCATTCTTCACTAACACCTACATCAGTTTTACATATTTAATCCTGACGTGTACTAAATGGTATCTCAATCAATAATAATAATTGCTCCATACAATAAAAAGCAACAAGACAACCAATTGCAGATGACCTTAGTCTTCTCTCTTCCTTGGCACTGTGCAGTCCTTTTAGTCCGTACCAGTGGCAATATTTGCTCACACAGTGTCAAACCCTTATTAAAACAAACTATTTGAATATCGTGGGTCGAGCTAGGAACCAGTAGTGTACAATGCTACACTACAATAGTAAAGTCGAAATTTCTAATTAATTTGTGCTAACTAGAACAATGTTTTCTGTAGAGTCAGTGAAATGTGAACTAAAATGTAAATCTTAATAGTGAAGTCTAGGTTTCAAATTAATGTGCACTAAGTAGAGCAATGTTCACAATGACGTCAGTGGCGGCTTGGTACCATACATTCGTAACTATCTCGCAAACGTCTCATTTGTGGACCGATGTTTAGTGAGCCATTTTTGCTTATGTTATTATGTGCTTTAAACCGTGTAAATCTGCGCCATCCTTTTTGATACAACCTTTATATCGTAAAAACCGGTAAAAAATACTTTTACTTCGGATTATAAATGAAATATCAATTACATAGCCAAAAACGATGGATACAAACGCAAGAACACATTATAAACTAACGTTAAATTTACTAGATATAAAACACGCAATTTCATTGGTCGCCCGAGCGCAACTCGTATATATATATATATATATATATATATATATATATATATATATATATAGAGAGAGAGAGAGAGAGAGAGATTTATGTTTTATTTACAATTTAAGGGGGTGTGACGGGAGGTGAGGCACCCAATGACGAGTTGCGCTCGGGCGACCAATAAAATTGCGTGTTTTATATCTAGTAAATTTAACGTTAGTTTATAATGTGTTCTTGCGTTTGTATCCATCGTTTTTGGCTATGTAATTGATATTTCATTTATAATCCGAAGTAAAAGTATTTTTTACCGGTTATATGACGTTATATATATATATATATATATATATATATATATATATATATATATATATATATATATATATATATATATATCCTTTATGTGTTCATAAACCATTCATTCGACTGCAATGAAACTTTGGTGAACTGTTCACCGTACGCCCACGAAGGTTCCTGACCGAAAAACAGAAGCGCTCAGGAGATATGACGTCATAAACAACGAGAGGCGCGAAAAACTGCTGCATCAACAACAATGTTACACATTTACTCCTAAACCACTGGACCAATTTCAACCAAATTTGGTACATATATTCTTTGCCGTGGGGTAATGCTGTTGGGGTAACAACCACATACGTCACATGGTTCAGGAGATATAACGTCATATACAATAGGAGTTGCAAGAAACTGCCACATAAAGAGGCTAGGCTTTATTCACACGCTATATGAGAATGACAGTACTTAGCGACCTGCAATAAATATTAAACTCTTTCTCGCTGACAACCACATCAAAATACTGAAAGGAAAAAATGTTTCCCGCTTTCTTCCTTTCCGCTGTTCATGGACTAAAACTACGACATTCGGTATCACGTTACAGTTTACAATTTCTATACGACAAATTGTAGCCGAAGGAAACTCTACAGACAGTATACGCACATATACCTTAATGTATCTTCGAAATTGTATCAAAGTACGACACGTACTTCATGAGATATGAGCGCATGAACAGTAACGTTTATGGAAAATCGCCTCATCATGCACCAAGTTTTAACCTGTTACTTTTACAGTCATACAGCACTTATACAAATGAATATATACCTGAAAATTATACAGTTATAAAACATATAAATCAATAAATATGAGATCATAAATAGTGCGGTGGGTAAAACCTTTTCACATCATGCACCTCGTTGTAATCAACTTCTTATGTACTACTAAAATATAACTATATTGCTAAAAGCTGATAGGGCTATTGACAACTTTCAACAATGAAGCGCTCACGGATACAACCGAAAGCAGTTGTCTTCTACAGAGCTACAAGGAAAGGAAGAGAATGAAACAGTGTACACATAACGAATACCCATTATATCCGACAAATCTGCCTTTCAACTTCAAGGGACTGCAGTTTCCATTGGAACTTGCATTTTCTATTACAATTTTCAAATAACAGGGCAATCTATTAAATACTGCGGAATGGATTAGGCATCTCTATGTCCCTCACATCAGGAGTGGGCCCACCAATGAATTTATTCATATTAGATCTTTTAAGATATACATATGCCGTGTGTGTGTGTTTGGATAATGCACTTATAATTTCGAACATTGTGCAACACAGCCTTATCTCTTAACCGATAAATACAACATGTTTTTAGAAAAAATGAGATGGATAGAGAAGGGATAGGAGATGTACCAACTCAAGGCAGGAATAAATAAATAAATACCCGGGCATCGCCGGATTTCCTGCTAGTTTTAAAAAAAACATAGGAATTTTTTTGGGGAAGGCAAACGGAAAGCTGGTTTCATCGGAAGAACAGTTATAACATGCAACATGTCCACTAAAAAGTCTTTCTACACTACACTTGGTCTGTCGTATTTTGGAGTAGTGCTGCGCAATGTCGGATCCTCACCAGATGGGATTGAAGGAGATATTGAGAAACTTCAGAGAAACACTGTTCGTTTTGTATTATCGCGATACAGGGGAGAGAGTGTCACGGAAATGACGCACGAGTTAGGGTGGACATCATTAAAACAAACGGTTTAATCGTTACAGCGAAATCCATTTACTATATTTCTTTCAGCAACTTCGTCCTACGAATGTGAACAAATTTTGTTCAATTCCACCTACGCAGGGAGACTTGATCATCATAACTAAATAATAGGAATCTGATGTTCGTTCTTCTCACGCTCTATTCGAGAATGGAACGGTATGAATGAGATTGACTGATCCCTCTGTCAGCCACTTTGACGTGGATTGAAGAGTAGCTATATAAATGTAGATGTAGAACATTTGTGTCAAGTCTTCAGTCATGACAGTAGGACAGACCGAAAAAATAAAACAGTGGCTTCGCTGCTGACAAGCTTCATCACAAGTTTCAAGATCAATAGTTTATCACACTTTTACTGAAAAACTTCAGTAGGAAAAAATGTTATTATGAGGCGACAGTGCTCTTTGATGCTGAGATCTAACATATAGAGCTACATGACAATGGTTTAAAGTGAAAAAAGTACCTTTCGTAGTTTGAGATGCCTTTCACATTCATGTACATCTACATCTGCAAGTCACATTGGAGTGCATGGCAGAGGGTTCATCGAACCGCTTTTATGACATTTCTCTACAGTTCCATTCTCTAATAGCTCGCGGGGAAAAGGAACACCTAAATCATTCTCTTTTGTGTCTGATTTCTCTTATTTTTTATGATGACCATGTCTCCCTATGTAGGTGGGTGTTAACAAAATATGTTCGCATTCGGACAATAAGGTAGGCGAAAGAAATTTCGCAAATAGATCTCATCGCAACGAATAACGACTTCCTTTTAACAATTTCCACCTCAACTCGTGCATAATGTACGTGATACTCTCTCCCCTATACAGCGATAATACAAAACGAGTATCTCTTCTCTGAATTTTGTTTATATCTTCCATCAGTCCCACCTGGCGTGGATCCCACAATGCTCAGAAATACTCCAAAATAGGACGCAAAAGTGTAGTGTAGGCAATTTCTTTAGTAGAAGTGTTGCATATTCTAAGTGTTCTGTCAATGGAACGTAGCCTTTGGTTCGCCTTCCCTACAATAGTTTCTGCGTGTTCATTCCAATTTAGGTTGTTCGGAATTGTTATTCTAGATATTCAGTTGCAATAACGGCCTGTAGGTTTGACTGATTTATCCTGTAACTGAAGTTAACGGATTTCTTTTAGTGATCATATGTATGACTTCACACTTATCATTATTAAGGGTCAGTTGCCAGTTTTTGCACCACGCAGATGTCTAAAACATTTTTCACTTATTATTTATCTTCTGGTGACTGCTAACCGATAAATAACAGCATCATCCGCGAACAGTAAAAGCGAGCTACATAGATTGTTTCCTAAATCGTTGCCGCGGTGGAGGTTAGTTTACCTTAGTTTAAGTAGTTTGTAAGCTACGGACTGATGACCACGCAGTTTGCTCCGATAGATTTACGAACATTTTTAGATTTGATCCTAAATCGCTTATAAAAATAAGGAACAGTAGACGCCCTATAACACTTCCCTGTGAAACGCAAGATATCAATACTATTCACTCGATGACTTTCCGTCAATTACAACGTACTGTGTTCTTTCTGACAGGAAATGACTAATCAAGTCGCACAACTGTGGCGGTATTCCATAAGCACGCAAACTGATGAGAGGACGCTTGTGAGGTACAGCGTCAAAAGCCTTTCGGAAATCTAGAAACACGGAATCTATTAGAAAACCATTATCGATATCACTCGTCACATCGTGTGAGTAACGAAAGTATCTTTCACAAGAAAGATACTTTCTGAATCCGTGTTGACTATGGGTCAATACGTCGTTCTCTTCGAGGTAGTTCATAATATTTGAGGAGAGTATATGTTCTAAAATCCTGCTGCAAAACGTCCTCAATTATATAGGTTTGCAATTTTGCGGATCACTCCTATTGCCTTTATTGAATGATGGAGTGACCTGTGTAACTTTCCAGTCTTTGGATGCGGAACTTTTACTGAGTGACCGGTTGTATATGGTAGCTAGGTATGGGGCTATTGCATCAGAATACTCTGAAAGGAACCTATTTTTTTTTTTTTTAAATAACATACTTTTCATTAAGTCCTTTATGAAAACAGTTACTCTCCCTGGTTTGACGGAGACTTGTGATGGAAGACCACACAGTAGCGGCAGCTGTTGTGCTGTTCATCCATACCCCACCAGCAACTGTCCTCTTACAACTCCTACATGACCCGATACCAGCACAACTCCTCTTCATTACATTTTTCTACAGAAGCTGCAAGTATATTTTGAATGCTAGGTAATTTTAATTCTTTTAACCATTTTCCTAAAGGACGCACCATATCGGGTACCGTATTTCCCGGAGATCCCAACCTTCTTCGTGCGCTTCGCCCTCTCGTTACTGTGACGTCTTCCCCAGAAAGGTCAGGACTGGGAGACTTACTTTTGGCCGGCCGCAGTGGCCAAGCGATCTGCGGCGCGCCAGTCACGATCTGCATGGCCGCTACGGTCGGGGGTTCGAATCCCCCCTCGGGCATGGATGTTTGTGTCGTCTTTAGTGTAAGATAGTTCATAAGTACTGTGTACGTTTAGGGACTAATTACTCCGCAGTTAAGTTCCTTAAGCTTAACAAACATTTGATTTGAATTTGAACTTACTTTTGTTAAGTGATACTCCAATCTAAATCTAAATTACACATGCTGGCACTTGTTCATAAATAAAGTTTGTTTTACGAGGGGTGTTTGATAAGCCCTCGCAAAAATAAAAACCATTTTTATTTTTCGACACAGTCTCGCTTTAGACTTATGCATTTCGTCCAACGCTGTTCTAATTTGTTGATCCCTTCCGAATAATAAGAAATGTCCATGCGTGCAAAATAGGTACTAGTTTTTGCAATCACCTCCTCGTTAGAATGGCGTCTTCGTCCTGCCAGCCATTTCTTCAAATTGAGGAACAAATAGTACTCCGAAGGAGCCTAGTCTTGAGAATAGGAGGATGTGAAACGAGTTGGAATCATACTTTCAATAATTTTGCGACCATAACTGCTGAGGTGTGTGCTGGTAAATTGTCGTGATGGAAAATAATTTTAATTCTATCTTTAGCAGCCGCAGTCCCGGTTCAGTTACAACATAGAGCTAAATCGGATACATAGGCCTATGTCACTTGTGGTTAAGTTACAACATGGGATTAAATTGAGAACTACAAAACACGTCTTCTGCTGCAGTTCAGTCACTAATCACAATCAAGTGCCGAAGCAGCTTTTCCCATTATTGTCGCTGAAACTTTGTCATATGGAACTATGTGAAATGAATCAGTTCATGCTGTTGAGAATTAACAAACACAGAAAAGCACTCTGTTGCAAATGAATTACCGTAAGCGAATTTACACTGTTCTAACATCTTTCAGCACTTTTCTTTCGTATGCAACGGATCGCCACAATTTCTTTCATAAAAATGACACTGCTGTGACGATTATCTTTCTGACTCTTTTTCATAAATAACATCACACTTCAAACTAACTAGGAGGGTGTGGGTATTAACTACTGAAAGGGGAACCATAGACTTCTAATAAAAAGCTTCATTCAAGACCGATCAAACAATGAAATTACAAGTCATGGTTGTGCAATCAACTTTGCAACAAGCTACATACATATAAATATAGCATCATACCTTGACTTCTTTTCACACTGAAATAATGTGACAGATGCGTGACTCATTACATAATATATCTCTCGATAATCACCATCTGCCGACACGGCGGACAGACTTACCGAATGGATCTGCGTCCTTTCTCTTCCTCAGACAACCAGAAGAACAGTTCCAGCTCGCAGCTACAGCCGAGTGTGAGAACAATAGATTACATAAAAAGGTATGCGTATATCTTGGGCGTTTACTGCCAACCTTTGGAGGTTTACGAACGTAACGTTCAGTTTGATGCATCTAAGGCCACAGTCTAGTGCTGTACAGGATGACCAGCCAGTCTAAAATAGTTTAGGAAAAAATTCAAAAATTTTATTTCAAAACTTCGCCTAAGTTTTACAAGTGTTCTTCTGCCGCGACATACGCCTTGACAACGTGACCAAGCCTGTCCACCTTGCAGGACAGAGCCGGCCAGAACCAGTAATGAACGCTGATGCTAAAATCACGCCAGCCTTCTGGCGTCCGTGCTGAAACTACTGACGTTACCATGCTACCGTGTAGCCAATAGCAGACACCCACGTTTGATCACGTGTGCTACTGCTGGAGGTCTCAGAGGTGCGAGAATCAGTTCCTTCGCTCTCTTCAGTTTGAGTTCTCGTGCAGAACAGACGCACTGCAGAGGTCCAGCCTCTGTGCGGGGCGAACGGCCGCATGCCGTCCGCTCCCGCCTAGCGGCTGTTCGGTATCAGCCACCAACTGTGTGAACCGTAACCATTACAATTACCGTAACCTTTTCCGTTTCCGTTTTTAAAGCCGCTAGCTTAGACTGGCAGTCATTCATTGCATCCGTTCCCAGGGCGAGTCCCGCCATGTATCCCGTATTTCAGAATATACCAAATATTTACTTGAATTCTATCTTTTATTTGCCGTTCAGCCACACTTTCCTAGGGCGCCCACAAGTCTTCACCGCTCCGCCTTCCATCCTGACAACGCTTCCAACCCATTTTATTCAAATCAAATGTTCAAATGTTTGTAAAGCTTATGGGACTTAACTACGGGGTCATCAGTCCCTAAACTTACAAACTACTTATGAACTACTTACGAACTAGGACGGCACAAATATCCATGCCCGAGGGGGGATTCGAACCCCCGACCGTAGTGGCCGTGCTGACCGTGACTGGAGCGCCTCAGTCACCTCGGCCACCGCGGCCGGCCCCATTTTATTTATGCAGCACTGGGATGGGTTGTATAATTTTCCTATCATCCGTAGGATAAAGTCCTGTACAGTGCCACCGTTTTATAGAACACGGTGCACTACAGGATCCAATGCCATCCTCCCTTTTTGTATCTCCGTACAAACCCATTTCACCGCCATTAACTCTAGGCGGCCTCTTACAGCACAACACCACAGTCTAATATAAGCAGTCGCGACACTCACAGCTGTGAAAGTTGTTCCCAACTGACAGTTGCAACGACAGTAGCGCTCCTAGTGGTGAGCAAGCCGCCGTAGGAGTGATGTTTCTTTATAATTATTCGTGTGCTTAACTAACGAAAGAGTTGGTATAGTTTTTACGTTACAAGCATTAGTAAAATATTAAGAGATATACATAACACGGACATTACTGTAAAAACAGCCGAATTTATCTGATTTAGAGGTGTAATGAACAACTTCGTCATGATCAAATACTTACGAATATGTGTTATTTTGCAGCTTATTCCGCTGAACGTAAGTAGAATATAAACATAAGAGAAATATAAATTTATATTATGGTGTATTCTTACTATGACAAGAGTTTATTGACACATATCAATTCGGTGTGTAGTCAAATAATTCGAACATTTCTGGCTTCACTCGTCTTTCTGATAAACGCATATTCGTTTGAGTGTCATTACTTTAGCTTAGGAAGACTTAAGTCTTGAAGTTTCTTCCCGTTTGTGGTTCAGTTGTAGCAACAATTGTGGAATTGGGTCCTTCTTTGTTGAAAACAGTCTGATTGGTTTTTCCGTTTTCTTGCTAGGTCTGTGACGTTTTTCCTTCAGCTACAGCTGTGGTGGCTGGTTTGGTATGTTAAATACTGTAATTATTGCATTCTGTATGCGTTTCCTACATTCAACTCTAATCGATTTTACTGAAATTGTAGTGAAGAACCCATAACGTTCCTGAGTAGAAAAGCGACGACTTTTTGCCAAAGGCTGGTCTTCCTAGGCCAGTCGTAGACAAAAAAATGGCCGTTGGTCCAAAAAAATTGCAGGAAGCTGAATTTTTGGTATGTTGTTAGGACATGTTAGAGTAGTATTAAACCAAGTTTGCAGCTTCGAAATCCTTTTGCGTAACTTTTAAGAGCCAAAAAACCTCGAAATTTTCGGACTTTTTTCTGGTTTTGGCTTATAACTCGTGAAGAGTTGTTTTTTGACGAAAAGTCACTCGCACCTCTATTAATGTAGATAAAATATTCTAAAATTTAAGCCCAACCGCAGCTCTGTAAGTCCAATAGTTCCCGAGATATTGGACTTCAAAAATTGACTTATTTCTCCAAAAAGTTCAAATTGTCGATTTTAGTCATCTTTCGGCTAGAATATTGGCTCTAATGATCATCCCACGGGGAATGTCATACAAAACAAAGTTTTAGAGCAGTTATTTAACTTTAATCTAAGTACTGAACGAAGTCTACGGGCCCAATAGATTTCTAGTTATCGTTAAAAAACGAAAACTTGGAAAAATCGGAGTAGTCAATAAATTGACCCAGACGAATTACAGTCCTCTTCCCCTGTGTATGTTAAAGAAAAAGGAAGAATTACTCATTGACGTTGATTATTAACGCATCATATATAAAAAGGATTTTTTCAACACTGTTTTCGGCAAATATTGAACAGAGAAGTTCCTTGAGTCACTTCCTGCCATTATGGCACCGACGGCCCCCATGAATAACATGAGGTGGTGAAAACCTCTAAGTCTCACCCCTATGTTGACAAGCTGAGGATGCCGATGGCTCTCCACAATGTCTCGGGCTTTCAAGTACAGTGGTTGATCGTAGGTCACAAAACATGTTTCCTGACCGTAAATGCTTGTTCTTTAACTGGCTTCTAAAAGTGATGTTAAAACAGTGTCGTAGTCGGTTGGGGGAGCATGGATAAAAGGGAGACATATAATCTTTGAACGTTTGAAAGGAAGATCTTCTGTCACTTGATCCATGAATCCATTCCATCCTGGGATGCCTGGCATGTTAGTTGCTTTTCCAAACAACCACAGCAGGTCTGGGGATTTTGGCAAAATGACTTCAGCGATTTTCACTTCGTTAATTGAAATGGCTGACAAGCCAAATTTCTTTCTAATAGAAGAATGTTTAATGTGTGTGGCAGTGTGTGAACCTGATAGACTCGGCACATACAGACTTCAAACGTGGTTTGTTTATGTCTGGGCGAACGGATGAGTGAGGGGTCATGATCATTGTACCACCCATTTCATGGAACGTATTTTCTCCATCAATTGTGTTAACGTTCACATCTGCATTGTCGAAGACAAAATGTATAATAGCTCCTTTGTCGACTGGTTGGGCCACTTCTCCACGGAGGATAGCGGAACTTTCAAAATGCATAGCCTCCGTATATGTACAAGAAATTCCCATACAGTGGCAAAGTTCAACAAGGTGCTTTGATTCAAATTTTCTATACAAATAGGTTCCAAAGCTTATTTGAATTGAGGATAGGAAAGATTTGGGCCTCGTTGCAGCCATGATTGCATGAGCAAATCCTATGCACTTCTTTTTCCACTGTTCAAGAGAAGGATGCCTCTGCGTCTTTTAAAAAAAGCATCTGACGGGGGATATTGAGTAGTGTCAAATGTTTGGGAACGAATGTCTTGCAGGATAATCTCTGCTGCAGCTTTGATAACTCTAAGCCGCTCTTCAGCAGGATCGCTAAGTCTTTGATTGTACCACTTTTGATAAAGGATGTTTTGTCCAATGTCTGTGAACATCAAGACTGGGCTGTGATACGGACCAACCTGCGCAAAAATAATTTTTCCGCCATATCGCTTTTTTAGATGAGCTTGAACTGCTGGTATGTAATAACATGTGAAGGTCTCTGCAAACAAGTCACTTATGGAAAATTGGTTTTTCTGTCTTGTTTCTGCAGGGTATGCATATATACGCTCCATACCTTCGATAAGGAAGGGATGTTCAGGACGGCCTTGTTTACCTCCTGCACCAGTAGATCGCGACAAGGAGTGCAGTTTTACGTAGCAATGTTTGTGGTACTTACCCTCAGTACCAACAAGTTCACTTATACATGAAAGACGCCGAAGAATGTGTTGCCCACATTCACTAGCTTGTCTAGCTTTTTCCGCAATCGATTCTTTCACTTCCAGTGTTTCCCTTTGATGGAGTTCATCCTGTAGATATTTGGGCAATTTTATCTGCTTCTCTAAATATTCCTTGGAGAATTTTTCACCACAAAGGAAACAATAATATCCAATGATGTGACGCCTTGAATCCGACGCATTTTTCAGCCTTTCCCCACACGAAGACGATGGTTGAGCAAATCAAACATCTCGTTCTCGCTGGACAAATGCTTACACATTAATTTCCACAGTGTACCTCTTCCTGCATGCGTCATGTACGGTCACTTCATTTAAACTGCACAAAAAACCTCATGTTCCTTTCAAGCCCACGATTTTGACTCATTTTTATCAGCGTCTAAATTCCGCGTTGTTTTTTACTGTCGCTGTTCCCTCTGCCAGCACTTACCGACGACCCCGAAACAAATATGCGACGGGGGTACCTCCGACATATTGTAAAACAGAAAGTACTTAAAACGCCACCAAGATCAAGATTTAGACGATTTTTGTTTGAAACGTTCTTCACGGATCCGAATACGGCTGTTTCTAAGGGCTGACTGGGTGTAGTGGGGGAGACCTCGGAGGCAAGAAGTTTGGGAGGGAGGACAGAACACCCGCTAAGTCACGACTCTGAGTAAGGGGGACGGGAGGGGGATTGATACCTTCGCACAAGAAAAGGCCTCGCTACGAACGAAAGACCCATTCCCTTAATGGCTGACCAATACCCAAAAACGGAGAGGCTTTCGTCTCTTTTTTTTTTCAGCAATACCTACTTTCACAAATATATTTCTATACACTAACACATATTTACACCTATTTATATACAATATGTTAATAATCATCGTGAATGAGTAATTCTTCCTTTTTCTTTAACATACACAGCATAAGAGGACTGCAATTCGTCTGGGTCAATTTATTGAATACCCCGATTTTTCCAAGTTTTCGTTTTTTAACGATAACTAGAAATCTATTGGGCCTATAGACTTCGTTCAGTACTTAGATTAAAGTTAAATAACTGCTCTATAACTTTGTTTTGTATGACATTCCCCGTGGGATGATCATTAGAGCCAATATTCTAGCCGAAAGATGACTAAAATCGACAATTTGAACTTTTTGGAGAAATAAGTCAATTTTTGAAGTCCAATATCTCGGGAACTATTGGACTTACAAAGCTGCGGTTGGGCTTAAATTTTAGAATATTTTATCTACATTAATAGAGGTGTGAGTGACTTTTCGTCAAAAAACCACCCTTCACGAGTTATAAGCCAAAATCAGAAAAAAGTCCGAAAATTTCGAGGTTTTTTGGCTCTTGAAAGTTAAGCTAAAGGATTTCGAAGCTGCAAACTTGGTTTAATACTACTCTAATATGTCCTAACAACATACTAAAAATTCAGCTTCCTGCAATTTTTTTGGACCTAAACATACCTGACGACTGGCCTATTCCGTGTTTCTTAGCCGTTTCTTATTTTTAATAGAAAATGATGTTATTGAGAAAAAGCCTGCAGGTTACAAAATAATTGTAAATAAACTGTCCTGAAATGTACCGTATCGTACCTCATTAGGGATCTCAGTAAACCTAATAAAGACAAAGGTGGAGCTAATTTAATTTACTACCTATTTTCATGGCATACTTTCCCTAGAGTGAAAAGTCTCTAAAGATCAATATAAAAGATACTATTCGCACTCATCCAATACCGTATTCAGAAACAGTTTGCCGGCCGCTTGGAGCGCTGCAGGCGTGTGTATAACAAAAATCTGCGGGAGTGTCGTGACTGTGACTGCACCACGTTATAAAACGTATTAACAGTGTCAGTGAATTGACCTGCCGAGTTTGCATGTCGCCTATAGCCGAGCGGTAACACTACAGCGCCATGTGACAAACGTTAACAAGCAAGTAATATTAAGAATGAAACTTTTCACTCTGCAGCGGAGTGTGCGCTGATACGAAACTTCCTGGCAGATTAAAATTGTGTGAATTTTAATATGCCAGGAAGTTTCATATCAGCGAAAACTCCGCTGCAGAGTGAAAGTTTCATTCTGGAAACATCCCTTAGGCTGTGGCTAAGCCATGTCTCCACCATAAGTAAGGTTGTGAGGCGGCATCGTGAGTCGTGTCGGGATAGCTCAGTCGGTAGAGCGCTTGCCCACGAAAGGCAAAGGTCGCAGGTTCGAGTCCCGGTTCCGGCACACAATTTTAATCTGCCAGTAAGTTTCAAGTAATTTTAACCTTCGAGCGGCAGCGCTGGTGCAAATATGCTACCACTTTTCTTTAAGTGTTCACTGTTGTCGCAATAAGGGAGATGCTGTCTTTCAGTTTTAACTATTCCTCTATTGAGCCTTAACAGTGATGTTAGTGAAGGTTCTGAGTTTCTAGTGCATAGCTGTGTCCACCTCAAAAAAGTTTTGTCAGGGAGTGCATCACTGGTAGCAGATTTGCACCGCGCTGCCTGTCATGTAAGTAGATTTGAATTGTTTTGTGTTACGTCTAGTTTCCATTGCAAATGGATTTTTGGCATTTTCTAGTAAATATGTGTTGTATAAATTTTACCCTACGTATTAGAATGCTCCAAAATTTATTTCCTGAATAGATGTTTAACTCTCGATAAATTTTCCTCTAGTTTCTCATAATTACCCATACTGCAGTTTCCGTCAATCTCATTTTTAATCCTTTTCAAGCCTTACACAATAATTTACATAATTTAATCTTCAGGTCTCGTAGACGTGGTATGGATCTAAAAGACGAGGAAATAGATTTCTATCGACAAGAAATGAAGGTCTTAGTGATTTTTGATAGATTCTTCGTCAGATCATGAACAGGATACTCTTATTCAAATGTATATCCTAGTTCCGATCCCGAACAAGTATTCTTCCCTGATTCAAAAGGAAACGCAAGGTGCGTGAGGTCAGAGACGCAAGATCTCGTAATTACTCAAGAGACAGGAACTACAGGGAAGCAACGAAAGAGGAAATGATAGTACTGATGGGTCTATTATACATGATTATTATCCACTTTCGGAATAATGTTGCATTTGTTATATTTATGCACCGACGGTAACTGATATACTAATTCAAATATTAACAAATGGCGATATTTCCACCTGTACATTAAACTAATTTTCGCATTTTGATCACTAAGTAACTATATACTAGGTCTGCAACATGGAATACACAGTGGTAGCAATTCTGCACCGCGCTGCTGCTGAAGTTATAATAAATGTTCAAATGTCTGTAAATCTATCGGACCAAACTGCGTGGTCATCAGTCCGTAGCTTACAAACTACTTAAACCTAGGTAAACTAACCTAAGGACAACACACACACACCCATGCCCCAGGAAGGACTCGAACCTTGTGAGATTACCGCCCAATAGAAATATTGGTAATTAATAGCATTTGATAATTAAACAGTACGAAGTTCACTGCAAACATTGACCATGCCAATGCACTAAATGTTACACAATTTTAATCTTATTAATTATGGTAGCAATGTAAGTACGCAGTTGGGTGACAACATTTATAGTTAGGCCATAGGTAGAAATTCTCCTCGTTGAGATTTGCTGTGTGCTTGTAGCTGACGGGAGGCCAGCGAGCAGGCTGACGTTGGTGGCTTGTTCCAGCTTAGGATTTTCCAGGCTCGTTTCCGGTGAGGGGGGAGAGGGACAATGGCGAGTGCCAGGCGCAGTGCAGTGCACAGCGTGAAATAAAATATTCGAATACTACTTGTATTTGAAGTAATACGATGCAGTTAGGAACCTTTAATGCCCTCATTACAAAATAGCCTGTTGACAAATAAACAATACATTAGCTGGCGTAATATGTTTAATTGACAATGAAAAGTAATAAATTACCAATGAGTACAAGACATTTACACAACTAGCATGGCAATGTTTGTTTATAAAAGTAATATATTAACTACTAGCTTAAACCCGCGGCTCCGCTCGCATGTTGGTTGATTATCTATTTATCAGGAACGTAAGTAGTGTAGATCCAATTACAGGTAAAAATGCACCCGTTTCGAAGAATCCGATCACGAAATTCAACAATAATTGTAATAATTTCACAGATCAATCACTTGATGTAATGCGCGAAACGTTAAATCGATTTTTTAAAGAGATGTATTAAAAGAAATTTCTTTTTTACTGTTTTATTTTTTTATTCTTATATTTCCTTATTCGTACGCTTATCCTTACAGAGAAAGAGCTGAAGACATTGTAACACACATACACCAAATATATGGTCTGTGACATCACGTTTCGCTGTATGTAACCTTCTTGCTGTAGAGTCACAAACGTCATCGCTGGCCTTCAGTCCGATTTTTTTTTTTAATAATTTGACGACTTTCAAACACCATATCTTCCACCCCCTTATAGCTATCGGCATGGAACTGACATGATGTACAACGGGAGACTTCGGACAACAATTACACACAGACCATTCGTTTGCGTTATGTAGTTTTCACTGCAGAGCGAAATATTAACACACACACACGTAGAATTTTATATACACCGATAACATTCCATTCCAATATACTCCACCCTTTTATTATTATCAACCCTCAAGCAACAATTCAACCGATAAAACAATTTTCAATGAGTAAATATAATTTTCAAAGAGTAATTCTTGTTCCGCATTTCACGTTATATTCTTCAAATTGCTAAATATTTATCAGATGGCTATAAAACCGTGGCTAAAACCTTTATCAGGTATAAATTTGTAACGGTACAAATATTTAAGTCTCTACGTCTTGTCGTTCGGACGTGATAAGTTCTTCTAATTGCTAAATATCTATCAGATGGATATAAAACCGTGGCTAAAACCTTTATCAGGTATAAATTAGTAACGGTACAAACATTTAAGTCTTTGCGTCTTGTCGTTCGGACGTGATAAGCGTACACCGAACAGACATTCACATTAATATATATCGTTGCAGTTGGCCGGAACACACAACGTTTCATATGTTAACTGCAGCGTACCGCCTGCCATCTGTTGAGTGCATTTGCTACTACTTTCGTTGCAGTTTACGTACGCTATTTATACGTGGCAGTTCGCGCTTTGTACACAAAATAGCGCTTGGTATCTATAACCTATACTACAAAAAACGTCAATGTTTTTTCTTGCCATGGTACTTAGAGCATATTTTATTTAAAGGTTTCAATTTATATACGTACTTCCTTCATTTGTTACAACAAATGAAAGTGAATGCGGCATAAACGCCAACATTCAGATTTCTTGTGTATGTAATTATATATCACTTAAGCCGTTTTGGCAGTATCCAAGAATCTTTTTGTATATTCGAAAGTAAAAAAGATAACAATAACAAAGAAAAAAATTCACTATAGCAGGACACGAACCATTGCCCAAAAAACGGATGTTTATAAAATGAAGCGTTCACCGTCGCGGCTAAACACGTCATACCCTACAGAGAACTTCTGCTGTTGTATTAGAAGCTTCTTACAACCGTTATGTATTTCTATGGATATATTTCAAATAAATAACTTGTAATAAACATTTTGAAAAGTAGCCTATGTCCTAGTCCAAGACATAAGAAATCTCTATATGAAATTTCATCTAAATCAGTGCTGTAGTTTTAGCGTGATGCGGTAACAAACATACAAACTTTCGCATTTATAATATGTATATAGGATTTCTCATTTTATTTTCAAATAATCTTGTGTATTTTATCTTGAATATTCAGTTAAATCACTTATCTGTGATATAAGAAATTGCACGATCATAATGAATAGTACAAAGGATGTTTATACCAATATAAAAACCTAAGAAGATATTTGTTTAATGTGTAGTGCATTTATTTCGATTTTAAGTAAAGTTTTAGAAATGTATTGGCTGAGCGCTGTACGTTGGCAAGTCGGTTAGAACAGCTCACATGGGGAAGTTGATGACGTAGGGAAGAAACCCGGCAGTTGGGCTTTTGGCGCGCGCGCGGGCCAGGAAGTGACGAGTCGGGAGCTGTTGGTGTAGCTGGCCGGGCGCGGCGTCGCTCTGCACGGTCGGCATGTGGATCTCCAGGTGGAGACTATAGATTTTTGTGTGGCAATTGCCAAGTGTGGTTGCTCGTCATAGACTGCACCAAGTTGAATCGAATGCTACTGTGTGTTGTGAATATTTAGCCGGTGGAACAAGGTGTGCATCGCACTGAATTAAAATGACTGTGTTTTGTTAATGTAACACGTGTTGTCGCATAGGCATGAACATAAACGGTGTTTGAGACAGGCACATGACGTGAAAAGAATTTGCGACAAATATTCATTTTGTCTGGGGGCTCACGAGCTATAACTTTATTTGATAAATGTATCGACGTACAGACGTATCAGGCACAGGGTTTTAATATGGTGTAATAAACAACATAAAGCGAACTTTCACGTGTTTTCAAAAATAGTAGTTAGTACACCCTTTTCTCACATGAACTTACATTATTATGAATTTCTTTTTTTGTTAATCATATGCAGGGAAGGAAAGCTGCGAGCGTGTGATATCATCCCCTAGAAAACGAGTCAAACAGCAGCAATCACAGTTCCAGTGTTTTTGCATGTTTAGGAATTTGGTTCGCAGTTGGTGGTTGTGAGTTTAATTTTTAAAACTTTCCCTATTTTAAACTCTCACCCCGACCTTCACCCTCGCATTTGGAGGCTCGTTACGGGAGAAGCTCACGTTGGACTTGCTCGGACAGAGAGATTAGGGTGTGCATAGGACAGTGAACAGTTACGAAACGTTGCAAACAAGTGCGCGGACGCGACGGACAATTTCAAGTGTGTGTGGCGGCTGGCAGCAGTTGGTGGTTCTGATTTTTAAAATTAATCTTTCCCTAATTTAAACTCTCACCCCGATCTTTCACCCTCGCAACCTCCACGGCGAGCAACCGCGCGCTCCGCAGCGAGGTGCTTTAGACCGCTCGGCTACTCCACTGCGGCGAATTTATAACAATTAGCGCTGCCGCCCGAGGGTTAATGAGCATGCCCTATGGAGAAGATTGGAGCAACTTTCGTGACGTGTCACGCTGAGACGCTGTTTCCTCACTTTGCCTTGGAGGCAGGAACGTACGAGGCGATGCGGCTGTTTATCAGCATCGGCGGCGCGACTGCATCCAGCATTGCCTCACATCCGCGTTCCCGCAGCACGCTGCGGATCGCTTCACCGTGTCAGCGGCGCGTGGCGTGTGTGAGCCTGCCCACCGCGGTCACGACTGCGCAGACCGACCTCTCCGCGTGGCGACACAGCGCAGCGTCCGCTCCTACCTCGCAGCTGCGTCCGTCTTCACGCAACGGTACTCGCAACGCCGACATTAACTAGCCCTGCGCAGCGCATACACAATGAGGGCGTCGATAAGTGCAGGCGTTCATAAGCGTGAGAGGAGAGTTACAGGTTCTCTCGTCCGACGCCGATGCGCGTGTTCGCTAACGGATGTGGTCGCTGTTGCAAAAAGCAGCGCTAACGTAACTAGCCGCTGAGTCCTATCTGTATGGTCGAAGACGTAAAGACATCCAGCTGATGAAACAGCTTCAGAGAGTAATAGACTTTCCATAAGTATCACCAAGGTCTCCGTAATTTTATTACCAATCAGCAGAAGACCCGTTAATTATTCCAGTATTCGATTATTCCGCCTAGCCATCCCTCCTCCGTCTGTCCACTTCCTCCATACCTTTCCCTCATCTCATCCACTCTCTTTCCACCTGTTATTTTCCCTTCGATCTACCTCCACCCTATGTGCGAGAGTCACTTCTAAAGTGGCGGAGCCGGCCGCGGTGGCCGAGGGGACTGAGGCGCTTCAGTCACGGTCTGCACGGCCGCTATAGTCGGGGATTCGAATCCCCCGTCGGGCATGAATATTTGTGCCGTCCTCAGGTTTAGGTACTTCATAAGTAGTTTGTAAGTTTAGGGACTGATGACCCCGTAGTTAAGTCCTAAGGTAAAGCAGTCAACAATCCGAAGATTGGTTTGAACACTACAGTGCTTTACTAGGCATGGTCCTGTTTGGAGGTGGTATGCCGTTGCCTTCCTCCGACCTTCGAACTGACTTACCCAGCCAGTTATAGGGGGACCTACAGTTTAACGTGGGTTCCGAACCACGGTGCTACTCGGTATTTTTCACATGAGCAATACTGCCAGAGGTGAAAGAAGTGGAAAGTGACAGATAAAAATCCCAAGACCTGGCGGGGATCGAACCCGGGACCTTTGGATTTGTAGTCTGGCACTCTACCACTGTGCAACCGAGGCGCACAGTTAAGTCCTATAAGGAAAAAAAAAAGTGGCTCCACCCTCCACTTGCAAATATATGTATTACCATAAAAAAGAATTGGAGGCCCCCTAGGACGAGAGACATGGGCCAGTCTAAAAAAGTAGCTTTTGAGATTTGGAAGCCCCAGCAGAATGAGATGCCAAGCACGCATAAAAAAATAATAAATAAATAAAAAAAAAAAAAAAATAAAAACTTGTTTTCTCGGTATTTGGAGGCTCCGCACGATCGGAGACCCGGGGCGATCCGCCCCCTCCGCCCCCCCCCCCCCTAGTCAGCCACTCGTTCATGCAAAGTCCAAAAGATGGCACCATCGGCGCGTATCGAGGTCATGTTTAGTTAGTAGCATCTTTCGAAAGAACGTAAACCAAGTTTCAGCTATATTGATCTATATCTTTGTGTTTGACATTCGTGCGAATCAAGGAAGTCGAGTTATTGTCAAACAATGGACGAAAAATAATTTCGTGTGCTGATTAAACATTATGCTATGAAAGGCGAAACGTATCATCAGATTAAAGAGAAGCTTTATAAATATTTTGGTGACTCTGCACCTTCCATTAGAACAGTTCATAAGTGGTTTCAAAATTTTCAGGGTTGCCATATTGGTACAACTGACGCTCAACGTTCTGGACGCCATGTGGAGGTTACGACACCAGAAGTCATCGATAAAAACCATGATATGGTGATGAATGACAACAGTTACGATGTGTGAGATTGATAGTGCTGTAGGAATCTTGAATGAACGGGTACATAAACATTTGAACATGAGAAAGCTATCCGCGAGACGTGTGCCACTATTGCTCACGCTTGACCAAAAACGGAATCGTGTGAAGTGTTGCAAGGAAGGTGTGAAGCTGTTTAGGAAGAATCCGCAGGACTTTAAGCGTAGTTTACTAACTGTGGATGATACGTGGATACATTACTATACTCCTGAAACCAAAGGACAATTTAAACGTTTAATAGGTTACCACTGGAGAATCTGCATAAAAAAAGGCGGGACAGAAAGGTTATGGCCACGGTCTGGAGCAGGGTATAACTATTACACGTGCATATTATTAATCGTTATTCGACCGTTTGAAAACCAAGCCGCAAGAAAAAAGCCGGCGATTGTCAAAATAAATAAATAAATAAATAAATAAAAATAAAAAATAATACAAAAAAACCTTTAATTACCAGCGATCTTGGCTGTAACATTTTTCGAACAACCTCCGTATAATACAAACAATTCTATGAGTCACTACAGTGTGCAAATACCAGTAATAAAATAACAGAGTCAATTAACAGTTAGAAGACTCGAAGTAGACAGCAGTGAACAAGTATTGGTCACGCCTGTGTTTTCATCAATCTTCCACGTACATTGGGTGAGGACCCCTTGTTGCTGTCCACAAGAGCACCAAGAAGGAGAAAACAAATCACATGAAACAAAATGACACCTGCTTCTCATTCGTTACTGATCTGCAGTGTCTGAGACTAAACTAAAGCAGCGCATTTTTCATTCATTTAAAGTAGAAAAATCGAAATGAAAGTACAATGGAGACAACGAAAATTGTCATCAGGTGATTTAGGAAATGTTCATAGGTAAGCAGTTCCTATCAGACTGCTTCCTAACAAAAGAAATAAAAAT
The DNA here is from genome assembly GCA_026315105.1 of Locusta migratoria. Taxonomy (NCBI): domain Eukaryota; kingdom Metazoa; phylum Arthropoda; class Insecta; order Orthoptera; family Acrididae; genus Locusta; species Locusta migratoria. Next base: position 124,524,971 of record CM048751.1, read on the forward strand.
TCTAAAAGTCATGTAGAGTGGAGATGAGTTAAAACATAGTACAGCGTGTCCCGCATAAAACCGGCAGCGCCGTAAGTTGCAGCATCCCTTATAAGTAGGTAACTAAATGTCTTTAATTTTACTGTTCTGTAATCCTTTTTACTTACTTCATTCCTTCTTTAGTCTCAGGCGTGAGGGATAAGACTTTTATGTGAGACACTGTATAGAAATTGTTTCACCTTGTGGTACATTTCCAAGAGCTAAAAAAGTGAAAATTAAAGGAAGGCTAAATAGTGTAATAGTCATCTTAGGCTTAGATGCATCAATAAATGTAAGTATATTTCTGGGCTTCTTCCGTTTGTCAGCTCCAACTAGAAAGTCATCAAGTAGAATTTCAAAAAATTTTATTTCAGTCTATTGACAGCAAATTCGCAGTTTCCATTTATTTATTCTTCTCCTGTAGTTCAAAAGACGAAATATGCATTCCATCAATTGTACGATGTGGACAACATACTAGTCATATACCTCTTATTAAGTGAAGTATTACCGTAGCAGATCATTGCCCTTTGAAATCGGTCGCCACCCAAGAAATATTACTGTGCAGTAATTTTCTGGTTATGGATTATTAACACGCCACGAGGGACCAACATACGTGTACAGAAAATATTTTTTTCAGCACTGCAGTGCTTCACGCTATGCTCAACACATGCCGATTCATGACGCCGCTCAGATAACTCGCAATTACTCGTGAAAGGATGTAGTTATCAGTATGAGTGCCATTTCAAAAACTTCTCTGTCCTATTAACTCCATTTTACTCGCTGTAATGTATGGTCTAAAATGCACACTAAGCTGCTTGCTATCGAATTTTTTAATACACGATTTGTAAATGAAGAACATGCACTTGATAAATAGTGTCATTTGAAAACGACTGTTATGAATTATGAAAAGGCGAATGATTTATTCGAAAGCTAAGATGATGTACTCTCTTGAGTTCCAAAAACAGATTTTTCAACCGCTTATTTGATAAAAATCGAGTGAGGAGCGTTACGAAACAAAAAACTCTGGCAAAATGAAAAGTAGACAATTTTTTTTTACACACAAGGCAAAGCTTGTAAAAAAAAAAAAAAAAAAAAAAAAAAAAAAAAAAAAAAAAAAAAAAACTTCTAAACTTTGTGGGATGGTCTGGCCGTCCCGCATGCCCATTGCAATCAGCTGTTCTGTATGCTTGCCGGGAGTCTCGAGTCGCCTCGCTCCTGGATCTGAGTTCATGGCAAGGCCGACCCCCATTTGCGGCGGTCTCGCCAGGCGCTCTCGGTGGCGGGAACGAGCAAGAGCGAGGCCACGTTTGACGACCTCTAGTTACAATGTGTCACGTCACACATGTTCAAAAATGTTCAAATGTTTGTTAAGCTTATGGGACTTAACTACGGGGTCATCAGTCCCTAAACTTACAAACTACTTACGAACTAGGACGGCACAAATATCCATGCCCGAGGGGGGATTCGAACCCCCGACCATAGTGGCCGTGCTGACCGTGACGGGAGCGCCTCAGTCACCTCGGCCACCGCGGCCGGCGTCACACATGTAACAGAACGTTAGAGTTGAATGCGAGCTATCTAAATAAAATGTACAACAACATCTCGTCTTCAGAAGTTGTGTGCCGAGCGCAATTGATGTCACACAGGTTTTTGATGTTGAGGCTGAGGTTAATTAGTGAGGAACTAGTATTGAAAAAAAAAATTATTCAGGGGATGTCACTTAGTTTTGTTTTCGTAGAAACAAAGGAACTGCATAATTAACGAACTGCCTTTCAATTTCCACTTTATCTAATTAACATTGATGAGTCACGTCATTTCTGAAAGGTTAAAATGCACTTTAATACAATCAACTGTGACTGACTGCATCGGACATCAGGTCTGCCTGTGATGACTGCCAGAACCAAAGTGAGCAGACTGCACAATCCTCTTCACTCTGCTGGTGCACTGACTCCCGACAAAGCATGGGCGAAGTGTTATGTCTGCCTTTCTGTATTACTTTTGTTTATTGAATTATATGTTTTTAAATCATTTGAAATAACGGAAAGGTAGCTTGCTAGTGAAAGATGATGTCTTTAAAAATCGACTAAATATAATGAAAAAAATCTAATTTAGACCCGAGAAGGAATTAGTGTTAGTGCCTAGCCACTATATGCACTAGCCAATCACAGACTAGTACTAGAATTTTGACCAGCCTTCTCCATGCGGAATAGTACCTACTGTACCACCTGTTATTGGAACCTCATACCTTGCAGCAGCAAACATGTATTTTCTGACTTGCTCTAACGAAAGTGAATATTGTCGCGTTGCAATGGAAGCAGGCTTGACTTCGAAGGAAACTAAACACAGCACTTATACTGAAAGCACGTTTATTACGAACCAAACATACACGCAGCACTGACTGCCTCTCACGCAGAGTGCTCTGCTATTTATACACAGACAGAAGTTACCAGAAATTAGAAGAACAGTTAACATAAGAAACAAGTAGAATTTACAAGTGAACATAAGAAAGATGTAGAACCTTCTGGAATTGTAGATTACAAAGAAATAAATTTTTGCCGGTGGGCGGGATTGAACCGGCGACCTTCTGCTCCGCAGTCCGTGACGCTATCCCCTGTGCCACGCCGGCAGTTTGTGTTCGTGCTCTCTCGCGGCATTGCTCCCTCTCCTGGAGAAACAGCGCCCGCTGTTATGATCCCTGTGGAGCCAGCTGCAATGTCCTGGATCTTGACCGTGTCATGGGTCTCCTGTATGACAGTTCAAGAGAATCCTTCCCTTCTCCGCGATTATCGACGACAGACGTTCCTGTCGTGGCTTCATCAGGAACATTACCGTCCTTAAAGTCCTTGAACAAGAAGCCATTGTCGTCTACCTGCTCTTCAGGATCGTAGTAAGGCTTCATGCGCAGGACGTGAACAATGTCTCTTCGTTTTTGACGTTTCGACGACGGCTCATAATCCTCAACTTCGTATGTGACGTCTGACAGGCGGCGTATGACACGATACGGACCAAAGTATCGCTTCAATAACTTTTCTGACAGTCCAACCTTCCGTACAGGGGGAAAAATCCATACCAGATCTCCTGGGCTGTACACAACAGGTCGGTGCTTGTCGTTATACCGCTGACGGTCCTTCTCCTGGGCGTCCAGTGTCCGTATGCGAGCCAGCTGTCTTGCTTCTTCGACCCTGGTGATGAGCTGTTTAACATAGTCATCCTGAGTGTCGTCCGGTTGGAACGGGAACAGTGCATCCATTGTCGTCTCAGCTTCACGGCCATGGAGCAGGAAAAACGGAGTGAAGCCTGTGGTGTCTTGTCTTGCGGTATTGTAAGCAAATGTCACGACTGGCCGAATTGTAACCCAATCCTTCTGCTCAACATCGACGTACATCGACAACATGTCGGCTAACGTTTTGTTAAAACGTTCCGTAAGACCATTTGTCTGAGGATGGTATGGAGTTGTCATTCTGTGGAAAATGTTGGACCGTGACATTACCTCTGATACTAGTTTCGACTGGAATACTTTTCCACGATCAGATATCAAGACACGTGGTGCTCCATGCTTCAAAATAATGTCTTCTACAAGGAATTTTGCGATCTTTGGAGCTTCTGCAGTCGGCACAGGTTTGGTGACAGTGTAGCGTGTGAGGTAGTCAGTGCAGACTATTATCCAACGGTTACCGGTTGTCGACTTCGGGAACCTCCCTAAAAGATCGATCCCAACTCGGTGGAATGGAGCTGCTGCCGGCGGAATCGGTACGAGATGTCCTGGAGGTAATTGCGGCACATGCTTCCGTCGCTGGCACTCTTTACAGTGACTCACATAGTGCTTGACAGATCGGTAGAGACCTTTCCAGTAATACCTGCGTCTGATTCTGTCTAGGGTCTTCACGAATCACAAATAACCGGATATTGGAGCATCATGGAAATATTTGAGAATAGCTGGCTGGAGATGAGCTGGAACAACAAGTAGCCATTTGGGGCCCAGTGGATCGTAGTTTCTCTTGTACAATGTTCCGTTTATAAGTTGGAACTCTCCATTGGTCGGTTCTCCTTTCTCCAAGGCCTCTATCATTTTAATAGTGTTGGATCTTCTCTCTGTTCAGCTGTAATGTCATCTAATTCAGTGAGAGCCGAAATTTCATTAATGCTGTTGTGTTCCACTAATGAATTCCTCGAAAGGCAGTCGGCATCCTTGTGTTTGCGCCCGTTCTTGAATACCACTGTGACATCGTACTCTTGGAGTCTTAGTGCCCATCTTGCTAGTCGACCTGATGGATCCTTCAAACTAGTCAGCCAACACAAAGAATGGTGATCTGTCACGACGGTGAATGGTTTGCCGAATAAATATGGCCGGAACTTGTTGATAGCCCAGATAAACGCGAGACATTCTTTTTCAGTTGTAGAGTAGTTTATATCGGACTTTGAGAGTACTCTTGACGCATAGGCTATCACTTTTTCGGCACCTTCCTGAACTTGAACAAGCACTGCAGCAATCCCATAGCCACTTGTGTGAAGTTCCGCTTCTGCATTCTCGTCGTACAAGGCTAGCACTGGTGCGGAAGTTAGAGCCTCCTAAAGTGCTCGGAAAGCTCTTTCTTTTGTCTCATCCCAGTAAAATTTGGCGTCTCCCTGCAGAAGTTCTTGTAATGGACGTGCCTTGTTACAAAATCCTTTTATGAAACGTCTGTAGTATGAGCACAGCCCGAGAAAACTTCTCACATCACGAATGTGCTGAGGAGTTGGAAATTCTGTGACTGCCCTTACTTTATCTGGATCAGAACGAACATCATCTCCGTTGACTAGGTGCTCCAGGATTTTTATCTCTTTGGCGACGAAGAGGCACTTCTTTGGATTGAGGCGGAGACCTACAGCCTGAACACACTTCAACACAGTTGACAGGCGACTCAGATGTTCCTCAAATGTTTTCGAGAAAACGACAATGTCATCTAAATAGCAGAGACACGTCGTCCACTTAAGGTGTCGAAGCAAGTTGTCCATCATTCGTTCGAATGTGGCTGGAGCATTACATAATCCAAATGGCATTACTTTAAATTCATAGAGGCCGTCAGGTGTAATAAAAGCCGTCTTCTCCCTGTCAGCTTCGTCAACTTCGATTTGCCAGTAACCTGTCTGCATGTCCATAGTTGAGACGTATGTAGCTCCTTTCAAGCAGTCTAAGGTGTCGTCAATACGCGGCAGTGGGTAGACATCTTTCTTTGTGATTCTGTTCAGCCGCCGATAGTCGACACAGAATCGCCACGTGCCATCCTTCTTTTTTACGAGGACCACCGGAGACGACCAAGGACTCTCCGAAGGTTGAATAATGTCATCTTGCAACATCTTCTCCACTTCCTGCCGAATTATCCGTCTTTCAGCTGGCGACACTCTATACGAACGCTGGCTAATTGGCGGATGATCCCCAGTATTGATACGGTGCTTTATCGTGGGCCGTTTCGTCTGACTTTTCCCCTGCTGAGGTGTGAATGCACCCGAAAATTGGTGTAGTATACCTAACACCCGCTGGCGTTGTTCCTTGGTCAGTCCAGGCCCTATTGGCAGTTCCACGTTTGTTTCCTCCTGCGTGTTGTCTGTACTAACAGCAGGGCATGGGTCTTCATTGATGACGTTGAGCTCACCGTCCTGGATTGGTTCAGCTGTCCCGATACACATTCCCTTGGGGATAAGTTGTGACTGCTCGTGACAATTTGTGATCCAAATCTCTCCTCGACCACCGGTAATGCTTATGATATCCGCTGGTATGTAAATTTCTTTTATGAGCCTCATAAACTTTTTACTATCAACAAGAACTTCACAGTTTAACCAGTCACCTGTGTTTGTGACTGCAATTCTTCTCATTGTCAACGGCGGTATCGTCACATTGTCAACGACGAATAGCTTCCCAGAAAATTCTGTATTACGTGTATCCGGCGGAACAACTTCTTCAATTTGCAGCTCAGATCTTCCACAGTCAATGATAGCTTGGGATGCCTGAAGGAAGTCCCATCCGAGGATGACATTGTGACTACAATCTGTTAACACGATAAATTCAAACGGCTGCGTCCTGTTGTTGATGGTTATTCTTGCGACACAAGTTTCTGCTGGATGGACGTACTTTCCATTCGCGACCTTCAGCACAGTTGCTCCCGTATCACAGAACATTGTCTTTTTTAGTGTGCGGCGGTAATTATCCGATAATACAGAAAAAGAGGCTCCTGAATCAACAAGTCTCCGGACAGGTTGGCCGTCGATTATGACGTCGATGAGATTTCCCGACATCTTGGCGACTGTCGTCCATGGAGGATTTTCATCTGCGGCGGCCTCACCTCCGTAGATGGTCGCCTCGCTTAGTTTTCCTGGGTGCGGCGGCTAGGAGAGCGGCTGGTACCTCTGTACGGCGACGGTGAACGGCTGCGTCGCGTCGGGGAGCGACCTCGTCTAGGGTACAGCGATGGGCTTCTTCCCATAGGTCGACTGAACTCATCAGCAAGTGACTGCCTTGGATAGAACTGCTCCGACAGCTGACGTCTTGCGGCAAAATAATCATCGAATACTCGCCTCCTCTCTCTGCAGTAGCGTACGACATGTCCTGGGCGTTCACAGTGGAAACACAGTGGTGTGTTGTCTTCTGTCCTCCAGACGTCTGTTCTTCTGCGGGGCGTCATAGTTACCAGGGGAGTTGGCTGTGGTCGCATCGGTCGGTTCATGGGCTGCCGTTTGGCGGCTGCAGCGTAAGTCATAGCAGGGCGACGCCATTCTTCACGTCGGGTGCGATTGACGGGGCAGACAGGAGCTAATGTTTGAAATACCTCGTCCTCAGCGGCGTCGGCTACCTCGTGACTTACAGGGCTCACATCCATGGCCATAATCTGATGCTCGCTCGGTCTAATAGTCCCGGCTGCCATGCACTGTTGTAATTCTTCTCTCACGATTTGTCTTATGAGAGAAGCCAAGTCCTGCTGGTCTTCCACAACGGCCATAGGGACTACATTTGGGAGTCTGTCATACTTCTTACGTCCAACCCTCCTTTGTTGCATCTCTTCAATACGCTGGCACCACTTGAGGAACTCTTCTGTCGTAGCGACGTCTTTTATCAGAAGTGCTTAGTACATATCTTCTGCAATTCCCTTCATCAGGTGCGTGATTTTGTCCGCTTCAGTCATGTTCGGATTGACTACGTTACACAGGGCCAAAACACTCTGTATGTACGATTGTGTCGGCTCACCATGTCATTGGGCCCGGTTCTTCAGTTGTTCTTCCGCCGAGCGGATTTGTCGCTGGCGGTCTCCAAACATCTTCTTCAGTTCCTCCTGGAACGTCTCCCAGTCATTCAACTTGTCTTCGTTGTTCTCGAACCATTGCTGGGCTGTTCCATCCAGATAGAAGTAAACGTTGGCCAAGCACATCGTATGATCCCACCTGTTGTACTTGGCGACTCGGTCGAACCCTTTTAGCCATTTGTTTGGGTCCTGTCCAGCGTCTCCAGAGAACACCGACGGGTGCCTGATGTGTAGCTGGCTTACTGCTGGTTTCGTTTCCATAGTTCGCCTGATGATACAGACTCTTGGAAGGACGTACTCGGTGTATCCCTTGTATTCTGGTTCCAGTCCGTGTAAGCGACGGCTTTTACGTTGCCTAATCGGAGCCACGGTGATGCAACTGTTGCACAGTGTACCCGGCGCCTCCACCAAACAATGTCGCGTTGCAATGGAAGCAGGCTTGACTTCGAAGGCAACTAAACACAGCACTTATACTGAAAGCACGTTTATTACGAACCCAACATACACGCAGCACTGACTGCCTCTCACGCAGAGTGCTCTGCTATTTATACACAGATAGAAGTTACCAGAAATTAGAAGAACAGTTAACATAAGAAACAAGTAGAATTTACAAGTGAACATAAGAAAGATATAGAACCTTCTGGAATTGTAGATTACAAAGAAATAAATTTTTGCCGGTGGGCGGGATTGAAGCGGCGACCTTCTGCTCCGCAGTCCGTGACGCTATCCCCTGCGCCACGCCGGCAGTTGGTGGCCGTCGTCTCTCGCGGCAATATGATGGACTCAAGAGAGATATATCACAAAATACTGGCGGAAATAAAGATACAAATTTTGTGTCCCAGCCTCGTCGCCACTTTTGTGTCTCGTTTCCGTCGTAGGTGTCGGTGGCCGAGTGGAATGCGACCGACACAGGAATAAAGATAGCACGCTGGTGCAGGTATGGAGGGGAGCAGCCAGAAACTAGAAACACTAGAGTAAATTAGAATATGATATATATTGCACAGAATGTATACAATACTTAACTTTTAAATGCTGATACATAGTTGAGCTAGAGGACTGCCTAGTGCCTGTATGATAGCCAAGTCTTCACTGGTGCCTATCTGATTTCGAAGTGTTAACTGGTTCCTATCTCAGTCCCAAGTGAACGATGTCGTTCAGTCACAGAATAGGGAGTATACAGAAGGGAAAGCTGGGGGCGGCGCCTTTGATCTGTATGTTACCAAGCGTTGCGCTCGACGCCATATTGAAAAGCAGTAAACGCGGAACTATAGCCACTTAGTACTTTGGCTGGAAATGGACTTTTTACGTACTGCAGCTAATCCCACCGACTTTTACGTAAGGAAACGGCTTTTCATTATGCTCTCACCTATTTTGCGCCCTCTTCTTGCACCTAATTGTAATCCAACGAAAAAATAGGCCTAAATTTGAATAGAACTACGAAAACGTACGGTGGAATCGATGATCGTTTTATTTGGTGCTTATCTCTAGAAAAGTCCCAAATAAAGCAGAGTTATGTTTGGGAAATTAGTTATAAACAAGAAAGTGACTTTACAGCTGCCAGGTTTTATTTTTCACGAATAAATTCGCACAAAATATTGAGTCTGACTTAGCAGTACAACGTGATTACACAGAACTAATGACGTCTGGGCACATATAAAAGTTGTATTTGCTTTAGGATATCATTAATTTACTGATCGAAGAAGGGCATATAGAGGAATCTGTCAACCACAGAGCAGGAACAGAATAAAATAATTATTTCCCTTAATCCGAAGAGCATTCGTTGCCAACATTAGCACACTACGCATCCAATGCCGTAATTAAAATTTTACCTGCCTACTTACGCACTATTCTTTGTCATTCATTTTATATTATTCCCTGCAACGTTAAACTTATAAAATATAAATGTACTTCAACATTTCGATGCTGTCGAATTGCTGCAGCAACTGCAACAGCGAGAGTTATCGTAAAGAGAAGAAGCAAGGCTACTTTTAATAATTATGCCCATATTGCTCTCATTCGAAACTGATAACATTTAACTTTCACTACGCATATAGCGACGTTCACTTACTGCTCAGCATGTTTTGTGAAGATGAAGAAGCTTATATCCTTATTTGTATGAGAATTATTGCGGCAATTAGGTGCTGAAGACCATCGGCCGCCTTTTCTTTTATCGCTGCTCGTAATAAAAACGGAATTGCTCAAACTACTAACACGCAGTTCTTTCTTTTCACTGCACTGCACTGTACTAAATACTTGTTCACTTTTAAGCGATTCAGGCTGTTAAAATACACAATTAACAAACAAAGACGTCGCATTACCACGCCACAGAGTAGGGAGTGATCACACGTTTACTGCTTTTCAAGATGGCCGATTCCGCGCATGCGCACTAAATTTTGGACGACAGACTGCAGCGGGAGTTTCCTTTCTGTGTACTCCTTATTCTGTGGATCAGTGGTGGCCACGAGCGGAGTTGTACCAGAGGGCGCTCGTGGCTGTCGTCGTAAGAACTCCGCGCCGTGCGTGCATGGCGGCGCGCGGCGAAAGTAGGTGGCGCGCACTTTGTACTTGTGCGACACCACAACAAAGACGACATTTCCGGATTTTACGAGCTCTGACTGAAAAGTAACGCCTCCACGTTTCGTAGTCATTCAACAGTTTGCAGCATTGGTATGCGGCAATTACTGGCTTGTTCCGTGGCCTCTTCTCTAGAGCTCCAGTTGGTGGGAAGTCTTAGCTCTGAACGGTTGTGTTGTTACAGTGTAAAGTATGGAACCCTGCATAGACCGTTGGTCAGTGCGATTTAAGCAATGTGCAGTCATTGAATTCTTGTCAACAGAATGTATCACTCCAAAGGAGATTAATCAGAGAATGTTGATTGTGTTGATGTGAGTTCTGTGCATCGTTGGGCGAGTAACTTTAAAGATGGTGCCGCGGGAATATCTGACCTGCACGACAAACAAAGAGTTGTGTCGACTTCTTGCGTGACTGCTTCAGAAAATTTGTTCATCGTTGGGAGCGTTTTATCCAACTGGCTGGTGAATATTGGTAATTAAAGATCACATTCTAAGGATTATTTCTGCGCTTGATTTATTAAAATATTCCGTTCCAAAACCAATTAATGAACGTGGAGGCATTACTTTTCATTCAAAAACCTCGAATTTACTGGCGACGACAGTTTTGGGGTAAGTCAAGATGTTGCAACACTTATAATCATATATATTATTTCTCATCGGTATTTTTTGTGGGTACGCCATATCTTCTGTATCACTTATTCAAAATTAATGATTGAGGTATCATTTTCAAGGTTGTGTTCTCCGCTAATGACGAAACATATACAGATAGCTTGAAGTTAATCTTTAAAAAAATATTTTGAAAAAAAATTATACTGTTCGTACCCGGCGAACGATCGTAAATGGGACATGTGTTTACGGGTGCTCCCATCAGCCACCGCACCGAGTATCAACTTCATTTGCGAGGCCGATATAAAAGCAATGTAGGAGGTGCCGTCTATTGACAGTCTGTTTAACTAACTAGAACGACAGCTCTTGCAGTTGTTTAGATTATTTACGCAAGCATAGTTTATCATGGGATTTCTGTGTCACACGTCGATGCACATCAGCTGTTGGAATTGTTCACTTTGTTCAAGCAAGCGTTGTGGACTGCACAAATGAACTGAATTACCTTCGCTATGACTATAAATAAAACACAAGGGCAGACGCTTCAGTTGTCAGGATTATATTTAACAGAACCTGTATTCTCACATGGAGAGATATACGTGGCTTTTTCACGAGTTCCCTCATTCAGTGATATTTATGTTTGTGATAAAGACACATACAGCCAAAAGTAATTACTAACATTGTTTTGAAAGAAGTTTTGTAAAATAAAAAAGTTAAAAAAAAATAAACATGAAAAAATCAATACCTGACTTTTTTATATGTTTCTGAATTAATCATATCGTATTTAATTATATAAATTTCATTTCAATTAGACTAATATTTTTTACTACTACTTCTTCCTCTTCTTCTTTATCGTAGCCTTGTCCCACGTCACGTAGGGTCTTCTGGATCTTTCTCCTCCATAATACTCTATTAATTGCTTCTTCCTTTTTCCATCCTTTCTCCCTTAGGTCTACCGCTATCTTGTCCTTCCACCTCATTTTCGGACTTCCTCTCCTTCTCACTCCTTCAGTCTTTATGTCTTCAATTCTGTTTCCGATATACTCTTTCCCTTTTCTCTGCAAGTGTCCATACCACCTTAGTCTACTCTCTTGTATCTTTTTCCCCATGGTTCCCACTTTCACAATTCCTCTAACAATTTCATTTCTAATTCTGACCTTTCTTGTTACCTCACACATCCACCTCAGCATCCTCATTTCTGCTACTTGCATCTTCCTTTCCTGGGCTACTGTGATTGACCATGTTTCTGCCCCGTATATCATTGCAGGCTTTACCACCGATTTGTACACTCTCCCGATATTTGTTACTACTATTAAACATTTATTATCTTTTATACGTATGTACGTGCATCTGCCTTATCTCCATCACTGTCGTACCTCTATCTCACTGATCAGGATAGAGTGCGAATTATTTGCACGGGTCAACTAGTCATATATATTATTTCTCATCGGTGTTTTTTGTGGGTACACCGTATCTCCCGTATTACTTAACCAAAATTAATGATTGATGTATCATTTTCAAGGTTTCGTTATCCGCCAATGACTAAAAAATACACAGATAGTTTTAAGTTATTGTTTTCACCACAGAAACTTTATTTTGAAGAAAAAACCGTACTGCGCGTACGATCTAAGTTGATACTCAGCGAACGATCGTAAACGGGACATGTATTTACGGTTTCTCCCATCAGTCACCGCGCGGCGCGACATAAAAGCAATATAGAAGGTGCCATCTATTAACAGTCTGTTTAACTTACATGAACGACAGATCTTGCAGTTGTTTCGATCCTTATCCAAGCCAAAGAGCTTCCTTAATGCAAGCTTAGTTTATCACACGATTTCGATTATACCCGTCGTAGTTTATCACACGATTTAGGTTATGCTCGTCGATGTAAAGACGAAAAATACACAAATAATTTAATTTAGCAAGACAGCTCTGGTAGTCGTTTAGATTCTTTACGCAAACGTAGATTATGACGATATTTCTGTTTCTCTCCGTGATCTCTATACAAACTGGATGTATAACTCTGGTGTCCGAGCGTAGAACTGCAGCGTTCCTGTCAAGGAGGTTAGTATTCTAAACTCCTTGGTTCCTGCAAATTCATATGTTTTCTTTTTCGTATTGTCCGCCAAGTTTAAATTTGGTAAACGAATTTCCATCAGTTATTACGTGACAAAGAAGTGCTTGCTTACCTCTTGATCTGAAATTTATGTGAATACGTTAAGTAATAGGGTAATATGGAAGCACAATCGAAACGTGTTTTCGTTTCGTTTCCTTGTAATAGCAGCCATATTTGAAATTGGCAAGAAACCAAATATGAACATTTATGACTGACAGCTGAAGTTCAACATCCTGGTAAAATACTATAAATATCAATTGTTTCACACGTCGATGCAAACAGCTGTTGGAATTGTTCACTTTGTTCAACCAAGCGTTGTGTACTGGGCGAATCAGCTGAATTACTTCAACGTTCATAATCACAGGTAAGTAGCGCTTACTATTATAACTTATAGTAATTTATTTAACTTTTAATTCCTCGCTACTTTACAGTGTGTGCATTATTATTATTATCTTTTATACATATGTAATGCATCAGCCTTTTCTCCACTACTGTCTTACCTATCTGTGACTGATCAGGATAGAGTGTGAATTATTCACAAGGGGCAACTAGTTGAAGGAATAATAATAATTAATTACACTGTACGCCACCCAGAATCCAAAACGCTGAAGGAATTAAACTCGGCCGAAATTAGCAGCAAGAGTTTGTAAAAATCAAATGTTTGAAAAGCTATGGGACCAAACTACAGTGGTCATCAGCCGCTAGACATACAAACTACTGAAACTAACTTATGCTAAGCAAGCATACTCACGCCCGAGGGAGGACTGAAACCTCCAACGGGTATCGTAACTTGGGGTGACATGGACCAGAAAATGTAGTTATTACTGAAAATTAATGCCTACATATTGCACTTCAACTCTGAAAATTTAAATATAGCATCTGTAGTTGTTCTTACATCAATGTGTTGCAAGGATAAAAATCCAGGAGTTGGGGTGATTTGGAACACTGACTCTTTTGATAAATAATTGCATTTAAAACATGAGGGTTTGATTGGACACAGTAAACACATCTAACAGAACCTTGTTGTGGAGGATGCCTTTATATTACTTCTGTTTAATTTTAATTAATGCTGATTACTAGGTGGAACACCTCTCACTGTCTACTCCAAATTTCTGAAATAGTTTTCTATCTTCTCTGTTAACTTGCACCCTAGCTCTCTTTACATTTTCACTTAAACGTACTGTAAGATCCTTGTTACGCGAGAGCAGATTTTTCACCCACTCATATCCATCAGACCTCCTTTTCACTCTTCCACTTCGGTCCAAATCGCTCTTCACAATATCCCGAACCTCACTTGTCGTAATTGGCTGATCCCACTCTGCACATTTAAATAAACCACTGATTACAGCCCTCTCTTCTTCTACTGCCAAGACGGTTTCTCCACCTATTTTCAAAGGATTTTTATTGTTTAACTTCCTTGAGAGGGTATTAACAGATATTCCATATTTTTAGAAACATTTCTGACAGATATTTTACGTACTCTTTATTTCATTCACAGCTTTCTGGAGGCTTATCTCGCTATGCTTTTGATAGCCAGCTGGCCCAATCTTCTTTTTGTACACTCGCAACATGTTCCAATTCACTCTGAAAAAAATACTATTTTGCATTTTTTGCACCTCTACCTAATAAACAACATAAGCAAACATAAGCTAACTTTTCACACATCATGACTGATAGTTGCCCTTAACATACCAATGTAAAAAAAAAAACAAAAAAAACAACTCTATTACTATTACTAGAGTAGCTGTGCAATAGTTTGTTTTCAGAATTTCAAATTATGGGAAATTTTACAAATAATTATAAATATTTTTTGGAGTTGCATGCCTCTTTCACACACACAATTTTTGTATCACTGTAACAACTAGCATCTCTGGTGACTGTGGGAGGTGGTTTTCATTAGTTACACCAAAGTATCTCTCCGCAGTAAAGATGATTTCTTGAAATTGCCAAATGTTCCATTTCACCCCAGTAGTTTCAAATCACCCCAAGCCGGCCACGGTGGGCGAGGGGATTGAGGCGCTTCAGTCACGGTCTGCACGGCTACTACGGACGGGGGTTCGAATCCCCCCTCGGGCATGGATATTTGTGCCGTCCTAGTTCGTAAGTAGTTCAAAAGTAGTTTGTAAGTTTAGGGACTGATGACCCTGTAGTTAAGTCCCATAAGCTTAACAAACATTTGAACATTTTTTTCACCCCAAGTTACGGTAGTAGATGCGCACTCCGCAGCAAGGCACCTTAGACCGCGCAGTCACTCCCGTGCGGCCGAGCTTTCGTGGAGCGTGATTAGCCTTTCAGGTCAGGCGCTGTATAAAGGGGAAACTAAAGGCCGCGTCCGGCTCCGTAGCTCAGCGGTATCGTCGCTGACTACCACGCAGGAGGCCCGCGCGGCGTCTTATAAAAAGACTTACACTAAAGGCGGCAGAACAATCCCGCAAGGGATCTCCCGGCCCAGAAAGCCATACGCTCATTTCCATTTAAAGGCCACGCGAGCAGCTTCAGTGTGCTTCGTGGAAGATATGAGCGTCTTTTGAGCACAAATCGGAATCTGACCGAGGAACAACAGTAATTGCAGTTAACCTTCATAAAAATTTGTGATGAGCATCTGTGAGCGTTGAATGCAGGAAGTAACGACACACCGTCGGGCTAGATTGCACCCACATCGTTCCAACACAACAGTGATGACAGGCGTATTATTCGTATGGCGGTGACGGATGTTCTGCCACATCACGAACCACTTTACAAGCAATTTGGTCTGCAGCGCAGCAGGTAGAGACCTAGGGTACCATTCGACGTCCTTAATAGCAGAATGGACTGTCCGTAAAGGGACACACACGCCACGGGCGTCTGTGACGCAAATCGTGTGTTTCAAGGATAGACATGGGCAACAACATGATGTGATGAGTGCTATAGAAGGAAGGAAGGAAGCTTGGAGTTTAACGTCCCGTCGACAGCTTGGCCATTGAGACGGAGCTAATGCTCGGAGTGTTTGGGTAAGATTGCGCAAGAAAATCGACCGTGCCCTTTGAAAGGAACCATCCCGGCGTTTGCCTGGAGTGATTTAGGCAAATCACGGAAACCTAAATCTGGATGGCCGGAAGTGTATTTGAACCACCATCCTTCCGAATGCGAGTTCAATGTGTTACCACTGCGCCACCTCTCTCGGTAGTGCTATAGACAAGGGATGTCAAATAGATTCCGTATTTCTATATTTCCGGAAGACTTTCGACACTGTACATCAGAAGTGTCTTCCAATCAAATTGCGCGCTTATTGAATACCGTCACAATTGTGCGATGGGATTCGTGAATTCCTGTCAGACAGGGCAGAACAACTTGTAATTGACGGAAAGTCATCGGGTGCAAATGAAGTTACATCTGGCGTTCCCCAAGGAAGTGTTATAGGACCCCTACTGTTCCTTATTTTTATAAAGGATTTGAGAGACAATCTGAGTAGCTCTCTTCTGTTGTTCATGGATGATGCTGTAAAAAATGTTCAAATGTTTGTAAAGCTTATGGGACTTATCTGCGGGATCATCAGTCCCTGAACTTACAAACTACTTATGAACTACCTTATACTAAAGACGATACAAACATCCATGCCCTAGGGGGGATTCGAACCCCCGACCGTAGCGGCCGTGACTGGATGCTGTTACTTATCGGTTAGTAAAGTCACCGGAAGATCAAAAGCAACTGCAAAATGATTTAGATGTATCTACATGGTGCAAAAATTGACAATTGACCTTTAATAATGAGAAGTGTGAAGTCATCCATATGACCGCTAAAAGAAATACGTTAAATTTCAGTTACACGATAATTCAACCAAACCTACAGGTCGTCAATTCCACTAAGTACCTAGGAGTAACAATTACGAACACCTTAAATTGGAAAGAACACAGAAAACATTGTAGGGAAAACGAAGCAAAGACTACTTCTCGTTGGCAGAACACTTAGGAGATGCAACACTTCTACTAAAGAAACTGCCTACACCACACTTGAGCGTCCCATTTTGGAGTATTGTTGCGCATTGTAGGATCCCCACCAAGTGAGACTAAAATGTTCAAATGTTTGTAGCGCTTATGAGACTTAACTACGGGGTCATCAGTCCCTAAACTTACAAACTACTTATCGGCCACCGCGGCCGGCCAAGTGAGACTGACTGACGCTTTAGGGAAAGTTCGAAGAAGGGCAGCTCGTTTTGCATTGTCGAGATGTAGGGCAGAGAGTTTCACGAGTATGATGCACCAGTTGGGGTGGAAATCATTAATGCGTTACTCGTTGCGACGAGATCTATTTGCGAAATGTCTTTCATCAACTTCCTCTTCCGAATGCGAACGTATTTTGTTAGCGCCCACCTACATAGGAAGACATGATCAGGAATAACAATAGTAATAATAATAAGAGAAATCATATCAAAAACGGAAAGATATAGGTGTTCCATTTTCCCCTGAGCTATTAGAGAGCGGAAATATAGAGAAATATGATAAAAGCGTTTCGATGAATCCTCTGCTCGCCCTCGGGGGTTCGAGTCCTCCCTCGGGCATGGGTGTGTGTATGTGTGTATGTCCTTTGGTTAGTTTAATTAGTTTAGGTAGTTTGGCAGCCTAGGAACTAATAACCTCCGCTGTTAAGTCCCATAGATTTACAAACTTTTGAACATTTGATTCTGAAATGTTTGTATAGCTTATGGGACTTAACTACTTATGAACTAGCTAACACTAAGGACGGCACAAATATCCATGCCCGAGGGGGGATTCGAACCCCCGACTGTAGTGTTTGATTTTGAACCCTCTGCCATGCACTTCAGTGTGACTTGCAGAGTATTTATGTCGATGTAGAATGGAACTTCACTGTTTTTACAGACGAATATCTGCACCACCACGGTTGTGGGACTAGCGTCTGGAAACTGCTGAAGTGGTGCCTTATAAATCGACATACTGATCCTGCCCCTGATGTTACTGTATGGGGTGGTATTGGATTCTGAAAGTTTCTCGCTTCTCCTTCTCTCTTACATTTTTTTACGTCTTCTATGTGTTTCAACTTTTTCTACCTGAATGCCTTTGCACAACGTCATGATAATCTGACTGCGTATTTTTAACTGTATTCTATGTCAATGTAAAGGTATTACAAAACCTATCTGACTTAGTAATGTTTATTATAATGAGACAAAACTGCTAATTGTTTCTGTATGAAAATTACTGATAATAAAAATCACTATGTTAATAATTCTGGCCCTACAAACTTGTTTCTGACTGAACTAACAATCTTTTACGGAATATAAAGACACAATATTTATCAATGCAATTTGACTCATTGCAAACACTTGTTAACCTGAACGTTGTATGAATTGTCCTACCCTGAAATCTGTAAATCATACTGAACTGTAAGCTTGACAAAAACTGATTCTTTCTCACCTTCACTTAGAACATAAATCAGCGCAACACCAAACTGCTTCCTGCTGTACTAATTACCGGAAAACTAACTACAGAAAACATCTATGGCACTTTTAATAAAAATGTGAGGAGCGATAAACTGGTAATCTGTTTAGAACAGAATCTGTTTCGAACAATTATTAAAAATGAAATATATGATTTATTTTGTAACTGATGTAACTTCATGAAAATAACTAACAATGTCATGTTTATTGTTTTAAAATCTTTCAGAGAAAAATATAACTCAGATATTTAATCTACCTACAAAATTATTTGTAATCAAAGATAAACATTTCCTTAATGTTAATAAATTTAATTCGATTTACACAAACAATGTTACAACAATACCATATTTCAAGAACACTACCCATAAAATACCTATTTCATAAACAACGCAATCTCAAAACTAGACTATTACAATAAATACTTTTCCTAACACAGAAAGGGGTCTCTAGCATGAATCGTGAGACCACAAGCTAACAGCAAGATCTTTCCCGACCGTTACTGTTACCAACACTTCACCCAACAATGCGAAGTTGTGCCATAGAAACTTGCCAAGTATTTCATGAAGAACTTTACCTTATAAAAACTTCAAAAGATCGTTTCTCCAACGTCATCTATACCTTTCGTCTCCATATCTTAAACAAACAGCTTGGCTCAGCATTCAAGTCTCAAAATCTCATCTCATCGGCTATCCCGCCGGAACGACAACTTCACACAACCACGGTCCCCACGCTTTTGCAATCTCATCCGCGCGCCTAGCAAAGTCTGCACTCTCAATAATCACAACCTTACTTCCCGCCAACAATACTATCACCGTCTCCAATATCGATAGTACTGCCATCGAAAAAGAAGCCTGCAACCAAAAATAAATGACCCTGCCTCACAAGCTTGACACTGGTCTCAAATTCGCGGTACATTTGAATATGAAATGTATACCTTTCCAAAGCAGGTGTCTTACAATTCCACTCCTGTGTCTCTCCGGTACGCCTTCTCGGTACACCGAGCAGCTAGCACTACACCTCTGAAGTACTGGTGCTTTCTGGCGACTACATCGCAACACGATTGCGCGCGACCAGACACGGAAGGCGTGGCTTAAGACTTCTCCGTCAACCATCAGACTGCACTGCTGCGGTCGCCTCTCTGTTCTTCCGACTCCTCGCCTATTCAAAACGGGTAGTCCATGACTAGTCCGCCACAAACCACTCGCTGCTACACCGGATCAATATTCTTAATACGTGGATGCAGCATGGACGCCTAACAGCACATCCACAGTCTGACTGATTCAATGGCGAGCATGTAGCAGTCGTTATATCTAGCATCTACATCTACATAGATACTCTGCAAATCACATTTAAGTGCCTGGCAGAGGGTTCATAACTTTTCTCTCCCGTTCCATTCTATAATAGCGCGCGCGAAGAAAGAACACCTAAATCGTTCCGTTTTCGATCTGATTTCTCTTATTTTTATTGGGTGGTCATGTCTCCCTAAGTAGGTGGGTGCTAGCAAAATATTTTCACATTCAGAAGTAAAAGTCGGTGATTGAAACTTCGCAAACAGATCACGCCGCAATGAATAACGTCATTCCTTTAATGATTTCCACCCCAATTCGTGCAACATTTCCGTGACGCTTCCCCCCCCCCCCCCTGTAACGTGATAAAACAAAACTAGCTGTCCTTCTCTGAACCTTCTCAATGTCTTCCGTCAGTTCCACCTGGTGAGGGTCCCACAAGGGGAAACAGTACTCCATCACAAGTGTGATGTAGGCAGTCTCTTTGGTGGAGCTGGTGCATCTCGAAGCGTTCTGCCGATGTAACCTTTGGTTCGCCTTCCCCACAATATTTTCTATGTGTTCTCTCCAGTCTAAGTTGTTCGTTGTTGAAACTCCTAGGTAATTTGGTACAATACACGACCTTAAGGTTTGACTGATTTATCGCATAATTGAAGTTCAGCGGATTTCGTTTAGTGGTCATGTGTATTACTTCACACTTTTCTTTATTTAGTGTAGATTACCAATTTTCGCACTATGTAGTGGTGATACTGATATCGTCTTTGTCATTCCACATGTCACTGTATTTTCAATCATGTCATCTTTGTACAACGTAGTATCTTCCAAATAAATTCGGTTGTTACATCTCCAGTTCCTCTCGGTGTTGTACATTTCATGGCCAGCAGTGTAAGTAAAGCAAGACAGGAATTTTTAAGGGGTACTTTACTACCGTGATGTAGTTCAACACGGCACAAATAGCAAAAATTCGAGACACCTCGAGCTAGTGATGAATGATTGCTTTAGGTACGTGTGCAATATACGGTTGTCCGATCATATCCATCCATCATATACCCAGCTATGTTGGATGCGCCCACATAAGTGGCGCGATTTTCAAACGCTGTGCTTACTTCATCGATTTCTGAGCCCCCAATACTTATCTTCTCACATTAAACAGCTATCATCATTCCACAACCGCAATACCAGATGGGATACATCTAGAATCTTGGCTGTACCTTCATACAACACTAACTTTTTTTTTCCGTGTCGTTCTCCATTTCAGCCATATGACTGTGGAACACACTGCCATGTGATCTACGTCTTACAGTAAACCATTCGACATTCAAGAGGAAACTCAAAGTTCACATATTAACGACGCCATAGCCTCCATTGTTACCCTGCTCTCAGTTCTCTCTCCATCATAGCTTTGAACCTTACCATTTTATTTTTCTTCCTCTAACCAATATACCTCTTCTAGACCTCTCTCACCACATTCTATCGTCTTATGTCTCTGCTTGATGCGAATAACTCACAATTTGTAAAAGCATAACGAGGCAAAACATACACATCTAGATCACCAGTCCCTCCTAAATTGTAATAGGGCTGATCTACACAATATGAAACATGATTACTGTACTTTGCAAAGTCATTTTATTATTATTGTCACTATTATTGTTATTATTATAATATTTGATTCTTATAAATTATCTAAGTATTATTGTTACAATTATATTCTATTAATAATATGTATTTTTTTACTTTAATACTTGTATTAGACATTGTCTTATAATATACTAAAGAAATTGTTCACCTTCAGTAAGCCTTGTTAGGTGTAAGAGAGGGCCTGAAGGCCATAATCTTGCCAGGTAAAATAAATACATAAATAAGTAAGTAAGTAAAATTTTATCTTTTTCTACATTGCCGATTTCAACCAAATTTCAAAAGTACGTACCACATCAAAATATGTAGGAATACCCAATTTTTCATGACCAGAACTTCACTGGCTTTTGAATGTTCAGTTATTAATATGAACTGAAATGGATATTTTTAAACTAACTCGTTGTATTCAGATATCAGTCTTATATTCTAAACTTTTTTATCTGCATTCACTTGACATAGTTTTACAGTGCTATGATTTCATTTTATGAGATATGATATTAACTTAATTTTTATATTCGTTATGAATTGTAGATTAAAATACAACAAAGTGGATAGCATAAAAATATTTCCAGTCGAAAAGTACATAAAGGTATGAAAATATTGTAATATGTTATTCTATAAGTAAAACAAGAGAAAAAAGTTCATAATATAAACATAGGCCCGCAAATATGCAGATACAGAGCTGCGGCTAATAAGATATTTTCCTGAAGTTTAGCAACCTTGCTAATATGAACTCATCGACAAACTACGAGATTCCAGTAAACGATAATTTCCATTTATCTTGTTGTCATTGATCTGATGAATCTTATTAAACGTGTCCCAGACGAGTATCTGCAGTAGTTTTTCAGAAATTGCAGAGATTATACAAGTAAATTCTAGAGACTATACAAGTAGGTTTATTTTCCATTAAGAATGTTGGCAAACAAGCAACTTCTTTATCACTAAGCTTTGTTTTTTTCCGGTTTAGCAGGAATTCACTTGTACTATGACATTAATAAAATCTGATTGTTCGACATTCATACAGTTTTTTTAACTGCATTACCATAATTTTTCAAAATTAAATTATCTGCAAAGTCTCTTAAAAACCTGTATGCGATGGACTGGAATTTAGGAAAATGAACCAAGTAGTTAATAAATAACAAAATGCTCCAAGTTATGTCTTTTCTCCTCTGGAATTTCTGGAAAACTACGGCAAGTTACTCGTCTGGAACGTGTTTCATTAGATTCACCAGATCAGCAACAACAGAATAAACCTCGTACAGTTTTGCAAAGGCTTCATATTAGCCAGCTTACTAAATCTAAGGCAAAATGTTTTGAACACTAAAAACATGCACGACACTCCATTAATTTTTTTGATTTTCACAAACTAATTTTCGGCTGCTGCGCCATTATCTGGTGCAAAGATTATTATTAACATATTGTTATGGCAAAGATTTTACAAAAGGTGCAACAAAGAAATACATTCATAATTGAAAGATAAACGCACTGTAGGAAGGTGTACGAAGAGGTGATGCTGGATTATTAAGTATTGTAATATGTAGTTAAGAAAGGTATGTGACAATTTGAAAGAATAAATTACATGACAGCTGTTACAAAAGTAACCAACAAGTTGACCAAAAATTAATTACATTGCTTGTCTGCGAAAAAGGAGGCTACATGGAACTAGTTTAGTGACATGGGTAAAAATTTGGAAAGAGGTGATAAGTAAATGTGTGTCAATCCTTAAACTATTATAAAACAAGAACAATGATTATTCACAGTTGTAATAGTTTTGCAATAGAAACACATTTATTTATACCTCATACGAAAATTTTTACCGAAGTCATTATATTGTTCCGTGTGAGCTTCTTTCTTCGCAAACGAACCATGTAATTAAATTTTTTGACAAATAGTCGCTTACTTTTTTAACAGTTGGCATGTAATTTATTCACTCTGCATGTGTCAGTTTCTGTGCTTATTGGTCCAAGGCACGTGAAATCTATTAATCTCAAATATGGTGCGTTTCCGCAAAGGCGAGCAAAAATTTAACAGGTCATAGAGAATGCTCCCTGAATAATTTGAGGCAACCTGGGTTAAGAGAATCTAGCTTAAATAGATAACAGGAATATGATTACAGTACTGTGTACTTTTTTGTTTGCATTAATTACAGTTCGCTGCAAATACCTTCATTGAGACAATAAGCGTGAAAATTTGCTGACCAACCAACAACCTAAGTGCAAGCTTGACATCGGCGAAGAAGATTGTGACGCACCTTGACAAAAACCGCGATCACGTCACCAGAAGCTAGAATTCTGGCAAGTTATTCCATCGCCGTATGCACTGGGATCTCGTATACATGTGACTTTAGATTTTCTAATAGGAAATAATCAATGGTATTTAGGTCAGGTGAACTCGCAGGCCATGGAATAGTGCTTCCCCTTAGAATCCAACGACCAGGAAATATAGCATGACGGCCGCGGCGGATTAGCCGCGCGTACTGGAGCGCGTCGGGGGTCGGAGTCCCCCCCTCGGGCATGGACATTTGTGTTTGTCCTTAGGTTAGTTCACCTTAGTTTAAGTAGTTTGTAAGGTAGGGACTTATAACCGAGTATTTGAGTCCCATTGATTTACAAACAATAAAAAAATAAGAAGAAGAAAAAAAAGAAGCATGACGACTTCTTGGTAATCAGTCTAGTCTTCCTGCTTTCCTTGTTGCAGGATATAAAGAACTGCATTTAAATAAACTGCTCAGTACTTGTAAACTAGTACGCATGTTAGCCTTAAATAAACTGGAAACAGTAAAAAATCTTACTTGCATATCTCCTTAAGCGGTTTGTTCAGTGGAGCATTCTCTATCTTCTTTATCTATAAATGTGAATGTCTGTTCGGTGTACGCTTATCACGTCTGAACCACAAGACAAAAAGAGCTAAAAATTTGTACAGTTACTAACGTCTACTCGGGAAAGGCTTTAGGCACGGTTTTATGGCGATCTGATAGCTATTTATCTGTTGTTGTTGTTGTGGTCTTCAGTCCAGAGACTGGTTTGATGCAGCTCTCCACCCTACTCTATCCTGAGCAAGCCTTTTCATCTCCTCATAAGAACGACAACCCACATCCACTTGAATCTGCTTACTATACGCGTCTCTTGGTCTCCCTCTGCGATTTTTACCCCACACACTTCCCTCCAACGCTAAATTCACAATTCCTTGATGTCTAAGAATGTGTCCTACCAATCTATCCCTTCTTTTAGTCAAGGTATGCCAGAAATTTCTTTTCTCCTCAATTCGGTTCAGTAGCTCCTCATTAGTTACGCGATCCACCCACCTAATCTTCAGCATTCTTCTGTAGCACCACATTTCAAAAGCCTCTATCCTCTTTCTGTCCACACTGCTTATCGTCCATGTTTCACTCCCATACAAGGCAACACTCCATACAAATGCCTTCAGAAAGGACTTCCTTAGGCTTAAATCAATATTCGATGTTAACAAATTTCTCTTTTTCAAAAACGCCTTTCTACCCATTGCCATTCTGCATTTTATATCATCTGTACTGCGACCATCATTTGTTATTTTACTGCCCAAGTAACAAAACTCGTCTACCTCCTTTATTGTTTCGTTACCTAATCTAATTCCTTCAGCATCACCTGATTTTCTTACACTGCACTCCATTACCCTAGTTTTACTCTTGTTAATGTTCATCTTATATGCACCTTTAAGCACACTATCCATTCCGTTCAATTGCTCTTCCAGGTCCTTTGCTGTATCTGACAGAATTACTATGTCGTCGGCAAAACGCAATGTTTTTAATTCTTCACCCTGAACTTTAATTCCTTCTCCAAATTTCTCCTTGCTTTCCTTTATAGCTTGCTCAATGTACAAATTGAACAACATTGGGGAAAGGCTACAACCCTGTCTTACTCCCTTCCCAACCACTGCATCCCTTTCATGCCCTTCAACTCTGACAACCGCTGTCTGGTTTTTGTACAAGTTGTAAATAACCTTACGCTCCCTATATTTTACTCCTGCTTGCTTCATAACTTGAAAGAGTTTATTCCAATCAACATTGTCAAAAGCCTTCTCCAAATCTACAAAAGCTAGAAATGTTGGTTTGCCTTTTCTTAATCTATCTTCTAGGATAAGGCGTAAAGTGAGTATTGCCTCCCGTGTTCCTACATTTCTCCTGAACCCAAACTGATCTTCCCCGAGGTCGGCTTCTACCAGCTTTTCCATCCTTCTGTATATAATTCGTGTTAATATTTTGCAACCATGACTTATTAAACTGATAGTTCTGTAGTTTTCACACCTGTCTGCACCCGCTTTCTTTGGAATGGGGATTATAACATTTTTCTTAAAGTCTGAGGGTACTTCACCTGTCTCATACATCTTACACACAATGTGAAACAATTTTGTCATGGCTGGTTCTCCCAGAGACTTCAGTAGCTCTGACGGGATATCATCTATTCCAGGGGCCTTGTTTCGACTTAGATCTTTCAGTGCTCTGTCAAATTCATCTCTCAGTATAGTATCTCCTATTTCATCATCATCTACATCCTCTTCCCTTCCTACAATAGTGTCTCGAAGTTCGTTTCCTTTGTAGAGCCCCTCTATATACTCTTTCCACCTTTCAGCTTTCCCTTCTTTGCTGAGAACTGGTTTTCCATCAGTGTCCTTGATATTCATAGAGCTGTTTTTCTTATCGCCAAATGTTTCTTTTATTTTCCTGTAGGCTGTATCTATTTTCCCCCTATTTATACATTCTTCTACATCCTTGCATTTGCCTTCTAGCCAGTCCTGCTTAGCCATTTTGCACTTCCTGTCAATCTCATTTCTTAGTCGTCTGTACTCCATTTTGCCTATTTCATTTACTGCATTTTTATATTTTCTCCTTTCATCGATTAAATTTAGTATCTCCTGTGATATCCAAGGATTCTTTGTAGGTCTTGCCTTCCTACCTATTTTGTCCTCTGCTGCCTTCACTATTTCATCTCTCAATTTTACCCATTCCTCCTCAACTGTTTTATTTTCCCCTGTTTCTGTCAATTGTTGCCTGAAGCTCCCTCTGAAATTCTTAAGAACTTCAGGTTCCTTCAATTTATCTAGGTCCCATCTCCTTATTTTCCTACCTTTCTGTAGTTTCTTCAGTTTCAGCCTACAGTTCATAACCAACAAGTTATGGTCAGAGTCTATGTCTGCCCCTGGGTATGTCCTACACTTAAAAACCTGGTTCCGAAATCTATGTCTTACCATTATAAAATCTATCTGGTATCTCCCGGTGTCTCCTGGTCTCTTCCACGTATACAACCTTCTTTTGTGATTCTTAAACCAGGTGTTTGTTATAACTAAATTATGTTCCGTGCAAAATTCTACCAGGCGGCTTCCTCTTTCATTCCTTTTGCCCAGACCATATTCACCCACTATCTTCCCTTCCCTTCCTTGTCCTACTACCGAATTCCAGTCTCCCATAACAATTAAGTTTTCCTCTCCCTTAATTGTCTGAATAATTTCCTTTAGCTCCTCATATATTTCTTCGATCTCCTCATCATCGGCAGAGCTAGTTGGCATATAAACCTGTACTACTGTTGTCGGTGTTGGCTTCGTATCTATCTTGACAATGATAATACGATCGCTGTGCTGGTCATAGTAGTTTACCCGCATTCCTATTTTCTTATTCATTATCAATCCTACTCCTGTGATACCCCCAACTGATTTTGTATTTATAATCCTGTACTCACCTGACCAGAAATCCTGTTCATCCTGCCACCGAACTTCACTAATCCCCACTATATTATCTATATATATATATATATATATATATATATTAATGAGAATGTCTGTTCGGTGTACGCTTATCACGTCCGACCGACAAGACGCAGAGACTTTGTACAAATACCAATTTATACCTGAGGAAGGTTTTAGGCACGGTTTTATAGCGATCTGATAGATATTTAGTAATCTGAAGAATAGAACGAGAAATGCGGAACAATAATTACTCTTTAAAAATCGTATTTACTCTTTGAAAATAGTTTTATTGGTTACATTGTTGCTTGAGGGTTGGTAATGATAAAAGGGTGGAGTATATTGGGGCGGAAAGTTATCGGTGTATATAAAATTCTACGTTTGTGTGTGTGTGTTAATATTTCGCTCTGCAACGAAAATTACAGGACGCAAACGAATGGTCTGTGTGTAATTGTTGTCGGACGTCTCCCGTTGTACACCATAGCAGTTCCATGCCGATAGCTATAAGGTGGTGGAAGGTATAGTGGTTGAAAGAAGTCAAATTATAAAAAAATTCGGACTGAAGACAAGCGATGACGTTTGCGACTCTATAGCAACGAGGTTACATACAGCGAAACATGATGCCACAGACCATATCTTTGGTCTATGCGTGCTACAATGTCTTCAGCTCTTTCTCTGTAAGGATAAGCATACGAATAAGGAAATATAAGAATAAATAAATAAAACAGTAAAAAAGAAATTTCTTTTAATACATACAAATTGCAACACAGACTATAAGGAATAATGTATGTATTATTTATTGTATATCATTGAGCACTTCACATAATTTTATTTTTTTATTTCAATGTTGATTAAAAATGTTTGTTTTTAAAGAAGGTATTGTATTTCATTTCATCCTTCAAAACCAGTCTCATAGCACACTACCGAAAGATAGCTTATCTATAATAATTAACCAACACGTGAGCGGAGCCGCGGGTTTAAGCTAGTATTCTATTAAACTAATATGTATATAATATTTTGGGTTCACAAGCCCAATTTCATTGAATATGTCACTGATTGGTGATTTGTTTCTACGATCGTTCGTATTAATTTTAATTTAATTTTTTGTATTTATCTTTTGTTCACTTTAAATCGTTCCGCCTAAAAGTAAATATTCACTGCATGTATAATGTTCTACAACGCCTTTGCAGTCAGATCACGTTACTGAGTGGAATTCCTAACACGAAACTTTGCATATGGCAGGACATTTTTCTTCATTTGGGTCTAATCGGAGTGACCTTCACAGGTAATCCGCTTTCCAAACCTAGCAAGAACATAGCAATCCCGTTATCATTCCACTGACGCTTCATTTGTGGCTTATTCGGACTGACCTTCATAGGTAATCCGCTTTGCAAACCTAGCAAGATCATTTAAACCCCGACACATTCAAGTGGCACATTAACATATGCACCTGACGCCTGCATTGCGTTGGCAAATTGTCGGCCTGCAGTCGAGTGCAAATAAGCTCCAATGACATGGAGAGGGGAGTTTCATCACAGGCGTGCGAGTGCTTGGATACGTTATTCGCTGTCCTGAAGTGACCTTCCACAGTCGCGTCTTACCCAAGACGAGCTTTTCGTCTTGCAACCTGCCGGATCAACTAACGCATAAACTAGCAGTGAAACAATGCCTGCCCTTTAGATCCAGAATTTCGCTTTGTTCTGGTGTGCCGTGAGAAAAACCACAGCACAGATGGAAATACTGTTTGCTTTTGACGGCGACCCTACGAGGAAGCGACTGTCGAAACCCACCCTATACACAATTACGATTCTATGGAAGATACTTGCAGCGTTATTGACATTCAATGTCCGCCTAGAGGGGGTTGAAGGGGAGATAGGGAGATGTTTTAAATCTTGACATTCGAAGGCCCCTGGACCAGACCAGTTTTAACTCTTTCCTGCCCAAATATTATTAATTTTTGAACAAAAATACTTCATTGCACACACACACACACACACACACACACACACACACACACACACACACACACACACACACACACACACACACACACACATATATATATATATATATATATATATATATATATTGCTGTTCGTTAGTCTCGCTAAAACTTCTGAACGGCTAAACAGATTTGGCTAATTTTGGTATTGAAATAATCGTGTAAATCCAGGGAAGGTTTAAACGGTGATTAAAAAAATGGAAAAGTTCTCCGCAAAAAGAGGAAATTTGGAAAAACTGAAACAGCTTTTTCCAGTGAGCTATCAATACCGTTCGTCCAATTGGGATAAAGTTTTTTACATTTCATGTTGAAAACAAGAGGAAGGTTCGCATCGAATAAAAATTTGGAAAAGTTTCCCAGAAAGTAAGAAAATTTAGGAAAAACCGAAAGCGATTTTTTTCTATGGATAAAATCCCATTGCCGCGTGGTTGTAAGAGCATCACTAGAGTACGGCTTGAAACGACAAGGTTTGAATGAAATAACTGTTTTGGAAAATCTACCGGAAAATTAGAAAATTTGAGAAAAACTGAAAGTGCGGTTTTCAATGTGTTTTTGATTGAATTCAGCACTGTAACTAACTATTCGCAAGACGGATAGGGGTAATTTTTTTTTCATTATGGTCTTGGAAAAAAAAGGAGGAAAGTTAGAAAGGAAAGTCGCTAAATTCGAACCAAGTTCCTTTTTCGATGTGTTTAAAAATGTACGCAACACTATAAGTTGAGAACAATTCATCCGATTGCGATAAAATTTTGATCATTTGACGTTTAACTAATGATGAACGTTCTCATGAACTACAAATTTGGGAAAGCTACCCGAGAAATTTGAAAATTCGAGAGAAATTGAAAGAGCTTTTTTTAAATGGGATATCAATATCATTCGTGTATACTGCGATGGGTAAAAATCTTTCACATTTATGGAACTACTGGGAAAGACATACACCGAATACCCGTTGTTTTGCGGCACATGTAGCTTTTAACTTCAAGAGGCTGTAGTTTCCAGTGAGACTTGCATTTTTTATTACGATTAACAAATCACAGGGAAATCTATTAAATACTGCAGAGTCGTTTTGACTTCTCCATATTCCTCACAAGGACAACTACAAGTCGCTTCCTCAGGGGAGGGCTCCCCAAAGAATTTATTCATATCAGATTTTGGACCAGTAACCAAAAATATCATTTATAATCAAGTTTTGAACTAAATGAATATTAAGGTTATATATCATTTGTATCTTAATGACTATTTTTCTTTGTTTGGATAGTGCAGTTATTATTTTGTACATTATTTCTTGAATATTTTCCCATAAGTATGGCAGGCATGTTAGTGGAAAAACGAGACATGGACAGAAAGAGAAGGGATATGAAAAGTACTGTCTCAAAGCTTGAATAATTAAACAAATAAATATCCGAGCAACGCCCGGTTTTCAACTAATTTCTATATATAATATTGAAAAATGCATATTCGTTAGAATTTTATCTCTCTCTCTCTCTCTCTCTCTCTCTCTCTCTCTCTCTCTCTCTCTCTCTCTCTCCTTTTTTTTTCTTTTTTTTTAAATCTTCGGTGAGATTTCGGATGACTCGATATAGTATTTTTTGGTTTTGGAAGGATATATTTCTTTAACCAACGTAATCGGCCCCAGTTCGAATGCACCCGGCGGTTTACCAAGAGGGTCGGAGTGCCGCGGCCAGCCTGGATGTGGTTTTTAGGCGGTTTTGCATATTCCGTTAGATTTGGTACCCAAGTCCCACCTCAGTTACACGATTCGCAAACATTTCGTAACACTTTGTTAATCTAAGTAATGCCAGTATGCTGCTTCACTTTATAGATGTTAAAAACTGTTTATTATTATAGCAATAGGCCTATTTAGGCACTGTGGCCATCATCAGGCTATTTCCATATGGCATCGTGGAGGTGTAATTTATTACCATGACTGCATATAATTGCAGTATATATTAGCCCTACATCTAAAATTCTTTTTCAGGGTTTTTCAAATTCTTTTTATTTCGATTGTCTAATTCAACTGTCGTCAAAAAGGGCGCATATTTTTAATAAATATTTGTATGATTTGTTAACAGAGATTCTTTTCCTGCATTTTCTCTTTGCGACAGTAGCTTACATCGAGTTTCTTTACTGTAAAACCATTAGAAAGGCCTAATAACGTTTTGGTCAATGGCCTGTAATGTAGGGCTTACAAGAGATGGAAGAAACAACACTTGCGTGAAATCATCTTTCCGATTAAGATATCACACTATGGATAAGTTGTTTCGTTGACAAGGGACTAATGTTTTCTCACTTTTGGCATTCTTTACCTCATGAGATACTATAGTTGGTACAGAAGTTTCACAAACTCTTCCTGCGAAATCATACAGCTCATTCAAGCGCTAATGTATAAGTAAAAGGCGTCACAGACAATCTAACTTGTTTGAAACAATGTGGTTTCTTGCATATGACGAGCAGAGCAGAAGCATAATGAAAGACTGAAGCAACAGTAAGCCCCTTGCTTGTTTTAGGACCCGGTGCTCCTAATTCACAAAATGTTGTGTCCTCAGGATGCTTAGGTCTGAAAGCAAGGGGTGTAAACAAGGTCTGCAATTGAAAGAAGTGATTAGTACACATACAGTTTTATTACAATTGAAGGTAATACTCATCTACATGGGATACACTGCAAATCACATTTAAGTGCCTGGCAGAGGGTTCATCGAACCACCTTTATACTATTCATCTCCCGTTCCACACTCGAATAGCGCGCGGGAAGAAAGAACACCCGAATCTCTCCGCTCGAGCTCTGATTTCTCGTATTTTATTCTGATGATCATTTCTACCTATGTAGGTGTGAGTCAACAATATATTTTCGCATTCGGAAAAGAATGTTGGTGATTGGAGTTTCGTAAGTAGACCCGTCGCAGAGACAAGCGCCGTTGTTATAATGAGTCCCATCCCAGGTCCTGTATCATTTCTGTGAAGCTGTCTCCTCTGTATCGTGACAATACGAAAAGAGCTGCCCTTCTTTGGACTCTTTCGATGTCCTCCGTCAAACCCAACTGATAAGGATCCCACACTGGGCAGCAATACTCCAAAAAAGGACGGACAAGCGTAGTGTATGCAGTTTCTTTAGTAGTTCTGTTGCATCTTTTAAGGGTTCTGCCAATAAAACGCAGTCTCTGGTTCGCCTTTCCCACGACATTAACTACGTGTTATTTCCAGTTTAAGTCTGAAGTAATAGTAGTTCCTAGGTATTTTCTGGCGTTTACGGCCTTCACTTTTGATTGATTTATCTTGGAAACAAAGTTTAAAGGATTTCTTTTTGTACTCATGTGGACGACTTCACACTTCTCATTATTTAGACTTGATTACCAATTTTTACACCGTAGTGATATCTTATTCAGATCCTTCTACAATTGGTTTTGATCTTCAGATGTTTTTACTAGACAGTAAATGACGGCGTCATCTACAAACAACCTAAGAGAGCTACTTAGATTTTCTCCCAAATCGCTTATGTAAATAAGGAACAGCAGAGGACCAATAATACTACCCTGTCGAACGCCGGATATCACCTCTTTTAGTTGCTGTCTTACCATCGATTAGAACAAACTGTTTCCTCTCTGACAGGAAATCCCCTATCCAGTCACAAATCTGGGGCGATATTCACTTCGTGTGAGTAAAGAACTAGTTGTGTTACAAATGGACGATATTTTCTAAATCCGTGTTGACTTTGGGTCAATAGATAATTCTGTTCGAGGTAATTCATAATATTTGAATACAGGATATGTTCCAAAATCCTGCTGCAAATTGACGTCAATAAAATACGTCAGTAGTTTAGACGGTTTCTCATACTGCCTTTCTTGAATATATGTGTGACCTGTGCAACTTTCCAATCTTTTGGTAAAGCTCCTTCTTTGAGGAAGCGGTCGTATATGGCTGTTAAGGAGCTATCGCGTCAGCATAATCAGATAGAAATCTAAAAAGCTGAAATATGAGGATTTCTGGTATTTGTCTAATCTAAAGTTTTAGTCGGATCTGGGGCAAAGAAGCAGAATCACAAATTACAAATCCGTGTTGAGTATGGGTCAGTAGGTTGCTGCTAAGGAGCTTGGTAAGGTGCAGAGATTAGCCTGCTTAGCCATAACAGGCGGAATTAGCAGCAGACCAACTGCTGGGATGGAAACCATGCGGGATATGCCCCCATTACACCTTTGGGTCAAGATGGAGGCAGCGGCTGGTGCATACAGACTCAAAACTGGCAACAACTGGAACTCTTTGGGATATCCAGAAACACACACTAAAATATTGAGTGAGGTAAATATAGGAAAGGTTGGGGAAATGCTAGCCGACTATATTATAACCCCATACTGCTTCAACAAGCCTTTCAATATAACAATTGGAAGCAGGGAGCAGTGGCAGAAAATAGACACCGTACGGGGGATATTGTCTGGTTCACTGACCGGTCAAACTCAGACCAAGGTGTTGGGGCCGGGGTATATGGGGTGCAGCCAAGACTGGAGGGCGTCCTCTCTCTAGGGAAGCTGGCCTCAGTATTCCAGGCCGAAATCACTGCCATCAGGGCGTGTGTGGAGTAGAATTTGCGTAGGTGCTACAAAGATCGTAGCATCTATATCTATTCAGACAGTCAGGCAGCCCTGAGATCACTGGCAGCTCCTGCAACAAGGTCTAAAATTGTTGCAGAATGTCACAGGGTTCTGGTGGAGCTAGGGGAAAGCAATAGAGTAAACCTATTGTGGGTCCCTGGCCACTCGGGGATCAGTGGCAACGAACATGCCGACAGATTAGCCAGGATGGGGGCAGAGACTCCATTTATTGGACCAGAACCTGTCCTGACAATCACCACGGCAATGATCAAATTGGAGCTACGTAACTGGTTCAGAAGACAGCACGTAGAATATTGGACCAAAGACCATCAACAAAAACATGGCAAGGTCATGATGCCAAAGCCATGTTTTAAAAGAAGCTCCGCAATCCTGGGTCTGAAAGGAGAGAGATTCGACTCATGGTTGGATTGCTGACAGGCCATGGGAATTTCAAAAAACACCTACATACAATGAGAATAACAGAAGAGGACCCTAAATGTACGATCTGTGATGACGGTGATGAAACTGCATCACATCTAATCTTCGAATGCATTGCATTGGAGAGTAAAAGGCACAGAAAATTTGAGACAACCAGACCCGAAGAAATTGTGTCTAATAAAGAACTGGTAAAGGGACTCCTTGCACTGTTCAAGGGCATTGGTTGGCTTTACCTGATATACAGGGAGCGATACCGCACAATAAACTTAGTTTCGGTGCGGGCAGTGGCGGGTTGGACCAAGACTGTTTTGGCTTCCCTGGAAAAATCAAATCAAATCAAATCAATGGGTCAGTAGAGCGTTCTCTTCGAGGTAGTTCATGATCTTCGAAAAAAGTACATGTCCCAAAATCCTGCTGCAAATTGACGTCACTGATGTGGGAATCACAGTGCGTGTCAGCCATGTTTCCTACGCAGGCTTTCAGTTCTTCAATTTTCTCCACTGGAGGTGGAGTGTCCAACACTGATTGCTCGTTTCCTCCATCATTAGCGTGTAGAGTGATATGTAGCTTTGAACGTGTACCTCACGTCGAACGGGCACTCAGCCCTTACCTCCATGCTGCTGAAGAGCCGTCTCTCGAGGTACTCGGACCGCGTCCTTATGCATTGAAGCACCTCTCAAATCCGTCACACGGAATATTAAACTGGAGGCGAGATGCAAAGCGGAGGGAAAGTGTGTGTGTCTGGCGGCGTCAGCTCACGGCCAGAGGCGGAAGGCGCTCGAGGCGCTGTACAGACAGAGCCAAGGACGAGAGACCGTCCTAGAGGCCGCCTCTGCGTGCAAGGACGCGGGGGCACGCATTAGCACCGGCGCCGTGTCTATTTATACCGTCTCCCTCGCCTGTACCTCAGCAGATGCAAATGTGATCCAGGAAGTAACGACCTATTGCTCAGTGTTTGACTGCAGCACAGACTCACAAACGACACGTGTTGACATTAACACCCACGTCGCTGCCATACGATTAACACCACTCACTACCCTCTCCGGTAATTGCGGTTGCATTTACTACGCACTCTAATGCAACTCTTGAATGCTGAATATGCAGAGTCTTGACCTCGAAACTGACCTAACTTATTATTGTGAAATGAGTTGTACAAAAGGTATCAACCATATGCATTACCAGCAATCCGACCCGGCTTCGCACGGATAGTATGCGATGTTCCACAGACGAAGCTAGTCTACATCTACATCTACATCCATACACCGCAAGCCACCCGATGGTGTGTGGCGGAGGGTACCTTGAGTACCATAACTTGGGGTGAAATGGAACAGAAAATGTAGTTTTTATTGAAAATTAATTTCAAAATATTGCACTACAACTCTGAAAATTTAAAAAATAGCATCTCTATTTATTCTTACATCAATGTGTTGGAAGGATAAAGATCATGTATCAAAACCGTTCCTTATATTTTAATCTAAATTGTGTTCCAAATCACCCCAGTAGTTGGAGTGATTTGGAACACTTATTCTTTTTATAAATAATTGCCTTTAGAACATGTGGAGGCGTTAATTGGAACACAGTAGACACATATAACAGAACTTTGTTGTGGATGATGCCTTTATATTACTTCTGTTTAATATAAATTAATTAATGCTGTTTACTGGGTGGAACACCTCTCACTCTACTCCATTTTTCTGAAATAGTTTTCTACCTTCACTGTCAACTAGCACCCTATCTCTCTTTACATTTCCACTTAAACGTACTGTAAGATCTTTGTTACGTGAGAGCAGATTTTTCACCCACTCATATCCAGGCCATTTGCCATCAGACCTCTTTTCCACTCTTCCACTTCGGTCCAAGAAGCACTTCATAATATCCCGATCCTCACTTGTCGTAATTAGCGGACCCCATTCTGCACATTTAAATAAACCTCTCATTAAAGCCCTATTTTCTTCTACTGTCAAGACTATTTGTCCACCTATTTTCAAAGGATTTCTATTATTTAACTTCCTCGAGAGTGTACTAACAGGTATTCCATATTTTTAAGAAACATTTCTGAGATGTATTTTATGTATCTTGACTTCATTCAGAGCTTTCTGGAGGCTTATCTCGCTAAAGGTTTGATAGCCAGTTAGCCCAATTTTCTCTTTGTACACTCGCGGCATGTTCCAATTCACCCTGAAAACTACTGTGGACACGCTACTTCCTGTTGGAAAAGCATATCGCCTTGTTGGTGCATGAACGGTAGCAAGACGGGTTGAATTATGGTTTCACTGTTCAATGTTCCCTCGACAATCACCAGAGGAGATCAGTGTACGATATCTCTCTTGATCTTGATGCATGGTAATGCATGTCGTTAGGGCGTGTTCCGATCACGCGCCATCATCGTGCATCCCACTTCCAGAAGTGTCGCGATACATGTTTGTGGTAGAACGTATAGAAACATGTCCTCTTTCGTGATGAGAGTCTATTCTGCCTCGTAACAAATGCTGGCCGTACGCGTGTGTGGTGGTGCAGGGGAGCGCTGAAAACTGGAGTATATACGACAGAGGCATATGGGACCGACATCCGGCATCATGGTATGAAGAGCCATATCCTACACTGGCCGCTTTCTTCTGTGATCGTCAAGGTAATACTGAATTAAACCATCATTCAACCCATCTCGTACTGTTCATGCACCAACAAGACGATATGCTTTTCCAACTGGCCAATACATATCGACATGTATCCCGTACCAGCCAACGCGCTCTTCAAGGGTGTACATCAATTACCCTGGCCAGCGAGATCCCCAGATCCGCCCCCATCGACCATCTTTGGGGACGGATGAAACTTCATATTGCACGGTGTGAACGACCGACACGAAATCTGGCCCAAATGAGCCACCAGGTGGAAACTTTGTGACAGGCGATTCCACAAGACTACATTCAGCACCTCTGTCGGGTCCTACATAGGAGAGAGGGAAGAGGTAGCAACGTCAGCCTGCATATCCCGAGCGAAAAGGAGTGATTGCAGAGAGACAGTACAGGCATCTACTAGAAATGCGGATTTCGGGACTCGAGAGGATACTTGTTTAGGAATCTTTATGGAACTCATAGGTACATGGCATTAAATTTATTGCATCCCATGCTAAGTCTACTACACTGGGATATTCATCTAAAAAGCAAGAAGTATAAATCGGTTGCCACAACAGAAGCCAGTAATTACGTTCCCTAGCAGCATTCCCTGGACAGGCGCACTCCTCGCGAGAAACAGACTGTCATGGAGCACCCTAGGCCGACGGCGATTGTCACGGACTGGCGCCCAACTCGTCTCACTGAGAACTCCCCTCTTGATTCAAAAACTGGGGCTCTTAACGGCCGGTGTGGGCGCACCTTTTTCCCCACTTTCCGACAGTTAACAATTTCCTATTGGCCGCTGCTTGCTTCAACCAATCTAAATTGTGGCTTGCCCTCTCTCTGAGGCCTCTAGCGAACCACGTTTCAGCCCTGTCCCTTCTGCCATTCCCCGGGTGGGGAGGTGGCTTGTTTGTGCACTAACAAAATCCATACTTGGACCAACATTGTTCAGCTGAAAGGAAAACGTCACGGTGCTACCCAGTATGGGCAACAAAAACAATGTTTTACGTCAGTTGGCCACTCCTTAGGCTCCGCCTTAGGCCACGCCTTAGGGGAGCTGCTAACTTTCCGTTTTTCTTTTTTACCCTCTCACTCTTCCTCGTGAGCACTGTGACTGATATCAATTTTGCTACGTACATTAAAACGTGCTTGATGGCCACCAAGTACTAATGTAACGTCTTACAACAGCGTCTAGACGCTGTATGTAACGTCTTACAACAGCGCCTAGACGCTGTATGTAACGTCTTACAACAGCGCCTAGACGCTGTATGTAACGACTTACAACAGCGTCTAGACGCTGTATGAAGTTACGCCTATCTTCTCCGAAAGGTAACCTCCACCCTGGGACAGTGGCTGAGGGCATTAGCAGTTCGCTAGGAGATTTCTTTACTGCCCACATCCCGTAAGATATATGTGCCTGTTTCCGCCTGTTATCTGCAATGGTCTCTATTTCTCAGACTGGAGTGCGTCCCTGTGGCTCATACAGCCTCTCAACAAGTCCAACAGTAAAATCAATATATGACACCCCTACGATCGTCTCCGTGGCAGAACTGGAGCTTGCATTGCCACAAAAGTAGGGTATGCACGGTACTAGTGTCGACATTGCGCACCATCTGGTGGCGGTACTCACGTGCGTATGGCTCTGCCTGTGTGATCGTGTTTTGCATACACCCTCAAGAATTTTTCAATAAAATTATCCTCTTCTGGGTCGACCAATTGATAGTGTTCTTTTTTCATTCTCCAGGAGTGTATTTTCAAGTGTACGGTAAGGTCGGGTCCACACATTGGCGCCAACAATGTCCGTCCAATGTATGGATCGGTGAAATACAATTGGAATGAACTTGGCTCCAACGCTGGTACGGCTCCGTTCTTTGTCGGTTTTTTGACCAAATATCAAACGGCGTTGGGCACGGAGTAATGTTCGTGTTGTTATTGTGGTCTTCAGTCCGCAGACTGGTTTTGCAGCTCTCCAAGCTACCCTGTCTTGTGCAAGTCTCTTCATCTGAGAATACGTTCGGCAACCTACATCCTTTTTAATCTGCTTGCTATATTCGTCCTTTGGTCTCACTCTGCGATTTTTACCCCACACGCTTCCTTCTAATGCTAAGTTGACAATTCATTGATGTCTCAGAATGTGTCCAACCAATCTATCCCGTCTCTTAGTAAGGATATGCTAGAAACTCCTTTTCATCCCGATTCGCTTAAGTACCTCCTCATTAGTTACGTGATCTACCCATTCAATTTTCATCATTCGTCTGTAGCACCACGTTTCAAAACCTTCTATCATCTTTTTGTCTGAACTCCTTATCGTCCACGTTTCACTCACATACAATGCTACACTCCAGACAAATGCTTTCAGAAACAATTTCCTATTTCGTAAGTCACAGAATATATAGATTATCCATATCATTAATCACACCACCCATTGGTGAAAACTTGGTGAAAACTGTATGAAAATCTGATAAGTAGTTTTTGAGTTGATCGAGGACAGACAGACAGATGCGGAGGGAGGACCTTTTTTAATAATATTTATAGATATCTATAAAGATCTATGTGTATATTTATTTTATTTTTTGCTATGTCCTTCATAATAAGATTAACCATGATCTATACCACGCTTATACAATACAGCGTGTTTAATTAATATTTAGATAATAATATTACAGTTTATCGTATTTTTAAAAGTTTGTCTGGTACTCGGACGACTGTAACGCACCTGGCAGAGAACGAGCCGACAATAGCGATACAATGAACACGGCCATGGGAGCGACGCCAGGACGCCTAGCGGCCGCATTGCAGGTACGTTTGGCTCTTTTCTGCTAGGAAGACAGTTGTCGTTCCAAGGGCCAGACATACATTTTTCGTATACGTTAATAAATATCTTGATCCCATCGTTACCATAATTCACACGATCACCTACTCGGCTAATCTGATGATTTTCTGAAGACTTCACCGAATTTGCTCCAGCCATCTTGGAATGTAAAGGGAACGCACAAACAGACACAAATCAATTTTTATAGATACATATAGATTATTTGATTATGGTACCGATAACTTCTTTTTCTTTGGTTAATGTTTTACGATGACCACTCGTCTTTCTAGTACCAAAACATTGACTAAGGAGATAATTTTGAAATTCCGCTAATTTTCAAAATAGTGAATACAGTGAATAATCTTAAAATTTCAACGTTTTTTATGCAGCACCATTCCACAAATAATGGCGGTCTACAGGTTATAGATTGAAGCGCCTATTTTTTCGGACACGTCCGGAACAATAGAGGCCGCAGATCTAAATTATAATCCAGAGACATTTTAGCTGCTTATTGTGGGCATTGAAATAAATTCAACTAGCTGACCTAGCGAAATGAGATTTGATTTGTAATTCAGAATACCAACCATTTGATTCTGAACTACGAAGTTTAAGTCATCCAAGTCTTTGTTCTTACCCGCAAGAACTGCTCGCTCCCTCGACCATTTGTAATTTTTGAGATTAGCAATGGTGTTCGGAAACACTTTGGTGATGTGCTCGTCTTCCGATGAGATGAAACGAAATCAATCTGCTCGATTCGTCGACAGGGACACGGCAGTTACCGATACTCAGTATTTGCTGCGAGAAATCTTGAGCAGATAGATCCTTCAGCATGTTTTCTGCCGGATGAATTTTCTTGAATAACGCCATCTTGGAATGACTGGCGGTGTTCAGTAGAAATCGACAGATAATAAAATAATCCTAGTCATTGAAGAGGTGTTTCAGTGTTCGGTCAAGTGCTTCCAATGCGCGTTTCTACGCCATTGTGCGTCTGTCCCTGATGATAATTTTAGATTACACTAAAACTTTGGCCGTTGCTGAGTGTTTCGGAGTAATATATATGAATCAACACTTTTTTTAATCTGTCTGTGAATATTTTAATAGTTATTCTGCTATTTGGGGCAGAGACGAATCAAACATTTTGAGATTATTCACATTGATGCAGTAGTCCTTCAGTTATAAATAGTGTATTTTGTTCAATATCATTATAAATAATTTAATATTAATTATCTTGTATATAAAACTCTTCTGGGTGTTGGACCGCATCGTCAAAATATCAAACACTTCACCGACGTTTCGGCCACTATTGCAAGTGGCCATCTTCTGGGTGTTACATGTTACATGTTACAGTAAA
The DNA here is from genome assembly GCA_026315105.1 of Locusta migratoria. Lineage (NCBI taxonomy): Eukaryota > Metazoa > Arthropoda > Insecta > Orthoptera > Acrididae > Locusta > Locusta migratoria. The sequence goes on from CM048751.1 coordinate 124,565,423, forward strand.
TGTAACACCCAGAAGATGGCCACTTGCAATAGTGGCCGAAACGTCGGTGAAGTGTTTGATATTTTGACGATGCGGTCCAACACCCAGAAGAGTTTTATATACAATGACAACGGCCGCGGAAGCCTTCGTTTACAATTAATTATCTTGTTAAATTATTATTATTACATGTTTACATTATATTTATACAATTAATTTAAGAATTATTTTACAATAATAATACAATATCCGTAGTAAAAACACGACCTTTTTTCAAAAACTTTTTGGATGTAATCATGTAGTTAAACGTAGAAATATCTGTCAGTCTCCATCGTCTATTGCATAGGAAATACTTCCTTTTATGTGTGACATAATTGATTTCTCGTTTATATAGCAGTATATATAATAATAATTTCGAGTGGCTCATTGGCCTGGTGCAAGTCTTTCAATTGGACGCCACTTCGGCGACTTGCGTGTCCCTAACCCACCCAGTTATCCAACCGGGGAAAGGAAAGGGGACCTACAGCTTAACGTGGAATCCGAACCACTTGGTATTAACACCACTTGAAGAGATAATAAAAATGCTGTTTACGATAATTACAATTTTAATGTAGTATTTGTTGACATGCATGAATTTAACTGTTATGTGTGTCATACTTATTTTTATATCTGACGTATTATTTATCTCATTTTGGAGAAAGTAAGCTATTTAGTGTTCAATATTAACTGTATCATGGCCGTTTTCAATAATTTAAACTATTGTTGGGATTCAAATGAATGGAAATAGCTGAACGAAGTTTGCTTTTGTGATGACAACTGGTATTTCTACAAAAAACACCAGAATTAGTCTATTTTAATCCGATTTTTGAGCTAAGTACAGTTTTCCTTTATTTTACCATACAAATCGAACGTTTTTTCTGCGTGCATTTTATACCACTATTTCATCTACATCTCCATAAATGTCCTAATGTCAACCGAAATTTCTATGAGCAAACAGCAGAACTGGTGTAAAATATTCAGATTTTTGGTTAAGTTATATTTTACGTCATTTACCACAATACATGTTTTTTCTCCATATATTATATACTAGTATGTCATTTGAGTGAGAAAAATACTTAATTTGAGTGAGAAAAATACTTAAGTTTCTGTGAAATAATAATAAAATTGTTATAAAATATTCCAATTTTTAGCTAAGTTCAGTCTCACTTTTTTAACTATAAAAAGGGCTTTATCTGCGCACATTCTGTACTTTATGTTGTTTCTATGAGAGATATACTTAATTTTCGCGATGTCAAGCGAAATTTGTAAGGAAAAACAATGGAATTTGAGGTAAAATATTTCGATTTTTTTGTGAGTTCCATTTTACCTTTTTAACCATAAATATAGTGTTTCTGTATGCATTCTACACTAATATGTTTCTTTGGTGAGTGATCTGTTTACGTTTTGCGAAATTTGTCTTTTATACTAGTATAACAGAGTCTTGTTTTCGTTGCTTGTGCTGCCGTCTGCTGGAGGGACAGGGTAAAGTGTTTGACTGGAGCCTCCAGCTGATGGAAGCTTAGATAAACTTAACTGTCGTATTTCGTGTTTTTTTTTTTTTTTTTTTTTTTTTTTTTTTTTTTTTTTTTTTTTTTTCATTGGTGCAATAATATTTAAGGTTACAAAAACTTGAAATCAGCTGCACACTACTATCACATTATTTACATTTTATAAATAACAGTTAATTTTTAAGTTATTTATACACATTTTTTTTTACTCTCACTGCATTGCTTTGCATGGGCTGTTATATAGTTATCATTTAATGTGCTTTATACTGCCTTGGGCACTCAACCCTTGGTAAACACTTGTGTACACCACAATACTGACGTAAAATCAATTCGCAGTGTAATTGTCTAATATAAGACAAAGTAATTGAATGCATCGTACTTGATTAAAAGTGATAAGAGCACACTTGTGTACACAAGGGTGCCAGTTCAACAACTGTGTAATATAATACTTTGTATTTCCAGAATGGACATGATGGAATGCAGTGTACATCACCTGCAGCACTGAGGAATGACGTCATAATTCCTGGAATGAACTCTGTGAAGGAGTTAAGGTCGTCTCGTATCGACACTAACCCTTTACTGTGATTAACCTGTAGTGGCCAGGGATCGATATATCGACCAGCCTGAGAATGAAGATTATTCGATGTAGTCAGATGAAATTTGGTATACTATACTCAAGGGAGACTCTTCGAGAATCCCAAATTCGTACGTTCTCTGGAAATTGGCTAATAGTGTTGTTGTCTTACGCTTGGGGATTTTCAAAGCTGCTCACCACGAAAACGACCATAAGCGGTTGTCTATTGGAAATTGGAACTTGAATTCAGGTTCAGCATGTTTACAGAGGTTCCAGGATTACATGTAGTCCGATTCAGTGCCAGATTACTTGAAGCACTCCCACGCTGGTACTGCAAACGTTGACCGGGATGGAACGGGATTTTTTTTCCTCATATCTGCGTTATAATGTTACAAGTCCACCAGTTAGATGACATAACTAGCAAAAATCGTTTCGCAGAGAATAATTGCTTCTAACAGAAAAGTGGTTACATTTCCGCAATTTTTAAGTTTCATGCAACGTTTTTCAAAGTTCTAAAAACTGTGAACAGACATTCTTCCAGTTGTCGCGGCAGGGTAGAGCACGGAATGTTTATATTTTGAATACGAATGAGAAATGTAAATCCATGGATTCTCTTATTTACTGAAGGTATTTTGATCTTATTTGGGGTTTCATTCAAATTTTGTCATGTCCTGAAATCTCGAAGCCCTAGTGATTTGGGCCGTGGTTGTTCCCCTACTGCCTTTTCAGTCACCAAATGAAGAAAGTATGGAGCGGTAGGAGCAGCCGGTATTATTTTGAATGATGAGCAAAGACGTGCGCTATCGAATCTATAACCACACACAGATTTACAACAGATACCAGTTATGACTATTTTTATAAATCTTATTTTATTCATTATTTTTGGTTACAGAACACCGCAGCTGTTTTCGTAATAATACTGTAATAAATATAGTGCAACCAGCCACAATATTTTTATAAATAAATTTATTTCACCGTTATTAGTTTCGCTCGATCATCAAACGGTGGTATTGATTTCAGTTGTACATTGGTGTCTTCAGATAGGTCTTCTATATAAATTAATATGAAAGAGAGATATGTATATTTCTATCACTCCATGTTGATCTGTGAGATACACTAAGTTCGTTGAATTTAGTGTACATCACATATCAACATTTACGTTTATACATTACTAGCTTCGGTCTTTTGAATCCTGATCAAAAGTACATATCCTAAGTTTCATAGTTACAGCTTGAAATTTGAGTTTACAGCAACATATTTTTGAAAATTAATTTTTGCGTCCCGTATTTCACCCCCTTATTGGTCAAATTTTTAAAAATACCGAAACACGTGTCTTTTAAGTTCGTACCCTGAATTAAAATCCGAAAATTTATAGGTCTAACTTCAAAATTGTCTATATAGCAACAGATTTAACCCCCTTTATGGCTGAATTTCCAAAAATACCGAAACACGTATTTTTTAAATTCTAACCTACAATACAAATATCAAGTATTGAAGCTCTAGGTTCGAAATTGTCTGAATAGCAACGTGTTTTCATACAGAATTTCTCATCCCCTATTTTACCCTCTCACTTGTTGAGTTTACAAAACTTCTGAAACTCGTTTATTTTAATCCTAACCAAGATTAAAAAAATCAAATGTTCAAATGTTTGTTAAGCTTATGGGACTTAACTACGGGGTCATCAGTCCCTAAACTTACAAACTACTTATGAACTACTTACAAACTAGGACGGCACAAATATCCATGCCCGAGGGGGGATTCGAACCCCCGACCGTAGCGGCCGTGCTGACCGTGACTGGAGCGCCTCAGTCACCTCGGCCACCGCGGCCGGCAAAGATTCAATATGAGAAGTTCCGTAGTTGTAGCTTAAAATTGAGTTAACAGCAACATATTTTTGAAAATCAATTTTTTTGCTTCCCATATTTTACCCCCCTTATTGGTTGAATTTGCAAAAAATGCCGAAACGCGTGTCTTTTAAATTCGAACCCTGAATTAAAATCCGAAATTTTGTAGTTCTAGCTTCTAAATTGCCTAAATAGTTACGTATTTTCAAAAAAACGTTTCATCTCCTCTTTCACCCCCTTACGGGCGGAATATCGAAAAATCGCTTCTTTAATGACGCCTACAGTGTAAGATCAACACCCTCCACAAATTTCGAATTTCTATCTTCAGTGGTTTGGGATGGGCGATGATGAGTCAGTCAGTCTGTCAGTCAGTATATAGAGATTATAGGAGAGAGATACATATAGTTGTATGTTGGTATGTATGGTACGCTAAGTTTGTTGAATTTAGTGTACCTTCGCAGATCAACATGGAGCGATACAAATTTACATATCTTTCTCCTATAATAATGTATAAAGAAGACCTTTCTCTGAAGAGACCAATGTAAACCCTCTGATGATAGTCTCAGGTCAAAAAAGTAGTAACGGTGTAAGAAATTGATTTTATAAAAGTCTTGTGGCTGGTTGCAGTATTTATTTATTAGAGTACTATTTTTATTGATCGCTCCATCTTGAGCATTCTCTACAAATAAATGTATGTGCACCATGTGTTCATCGCACGGACCCTATTGATCCACTACGAGGAAGCAACGTACCACGAGCCTATTAGGAGTCGGCGCAGCTCTCTCCGGAGTAGCGGCGGTGTCGTCAAGACGACCGGCGTGCCAAATGCCAGCACAGCTAATAGTGTGCCGCACCGCGCCGTACGTTCACCCGCTCCTCCCTGCACGACTCTGGGGTCAGCCGAGGGAGCCCCCTTCATATCAGATGGCTGCCGCCACGCAGGACTAACTCACGCCATGCATGTCGTCACCTGGTCTCCAAGAGATGAGATGCGGCACTCGACCTTCGCTAGACAAATGGCCACTTTATAACCGCGCTTACACACGCAGATCTAACCGTTGTTTACTGTACTCTCTTACCAGCTGAAAACCCGGAGCTGCCCGGATATATATTTATTTATTCAAGTCTCCTCTCTCTCTCTCTCTCTCTCTGTCCGCTTCTTCTTTCTAAAAACATATTTGTGGGAGAATATATAAGAAATTAGGATGTCTTGCGTAATGTACATAATTGTAGAGTGCAGTATCCAAACAAAGAAAGTGTATTAAAAACAAATGCTTCGTAACATTCATACATTCATTTAATTAAAAACTCGACTCTAAAGAATATTTATTGTTACTTGCCCAGGATGGAATACGAATAAATTATTTGCTGACCCCATCGTTGGCAAATCTCACTTGGAACTGCAGTCTCTAGAAGTTTGTGGTAAATCGAACCTCTCCCTGAATAACTCCCACACAGCAGCAAAATCAAATGGAAATATCATTATATAAACACACTAACACGAAAATTGTGGTACAGATTACTAATTTATTCGTACAAGAAGGCCAATGAAAGTTACATAATTCGAAAGATTGTTTGTCGTAGATTTCACGAATATAAATATTATGTGTGCATTTAGCCACTAAAAGTGGTAAAAGGAAGAGGAAATTTTCCTATCTACAGCTTGGATCAAGTTCTACATTCTCCAACAATCAGCTCACTGCTTGGCTATTCACCTCGACCAAAGGCTCTGTAATGCACCGCATCTGCAGTATTAAAATAAGTGAATATCGAAACATCGAGTGTTCCCAACTCACTTTCTTGTGCCGTTCAAATGATTCATTTTCGCAGTGATTAAGAGCGGTTAAAGGAAATGGATGTTTTCATATGAAACCAGATATAAAGGATAATGCGCCGGGAGAGGCCTCTAGCGGTGCTTGGGTGGAACTACGAAGTCCATAATGCCGATATAAATGATGATGCGCCGGGAGAGGCATGTAGCGGTGCACGGGTGGAACTAAGAAGTCGACATGTTGTCAGCTCTGGAATTCTGAATATCGCAGTATCGAAATAACATTATTTCTTGGCGTTGTATAAATATACGAACACCGAAATTGTAATCCATTTCAAATATTAAAAAAAGTGTTCAAATGTTTGTACAGTTTATGGGACTTAACTACGAGGTCATCAGTCCCTAAACTTACAAACTACTTATGAACTAGCTATCACTAAGGACGGCACAAATATCCATGCCCGAGGGGGGATTCGAACCCCCGACCGTAGTGGCCGTGCAAACCGTGACTGGAGCGCCTCAGTCCCCTCAGTCACGGCGCGCCAGTCACGGTCTGCACGGCCACTACGGTCGGGGGTTAGAATCCCCCCTCGGGCATGGATATTTGTGCCGTCCTTAGTGTTAGCTAGTTCATAAGTAGTTTGTAAGTTTAGGGACTGATGACCCCGTAGTTAAGTCCCATAGACTATACAAACATTTGAACATTTGAACTGGCGCGCCTTAGTTCCCTCGACCACCGCGGCCGGCTTCAAATATTAGGCTAATGAAAGTTATATAATTCGAAAATGGCATGAGAAGTATATACTTCCGTTTTTTATTTGTTGTTATTGTCTCAGGCATTTTACTTAACACGTAAAAGATGCCGTTTCATACCTCCAAGTGCCGGTTAAATTTTACCAAATATCCAAGCGGCCTCCTATGATAATATTGGGAACAGATGCTGAATAGTGAGAATCCTGTGAGTCTTCATTTTAGCCAATCGCTTGACAACGCTGATGTTTTCTCATGGAATCTTCACTTTACGAGGGCAATTATTTTTACTGAGCGGACGAGGGTACATAGAAGGATCTGTCAACCATAAAGCAGGAACAGTATTGTTTGTTTACTTCATGGTCTGTACGATACACTAATCGAGTCATTCTATGTGGTACGAACAAATGGGCAAAGATTTTCTATCGTGTTGTTGATGTTGCCAACATAATCACGCGAGGCCGCCGACGTGATACGTAAAATGTTACCCCCAGTGACCATTGTAAACACAATTGGTCGATATTTGACCACAGGCAATACTAGTAATTAGTAATTATGGATCTAGGCTGGTAGGGACATTTTATTCAAGGGACTGATTTGAGAACATAACAGTTTACACAGAGGGTTACCACATGTAATTCAGTTTTATTTATTAAATGATTTGATAGCAATAATCTTTCGGGGCCGATTTGACGATATGAACGGGGAAGGTAATTCCCTGTCTCAACGACATTAACTTGATGTGGGCATCAGGCGTTGGATCGCTGCGGAGCGGTGCGGTTGCGCGGCGGTGGTGCTGGTGGTCGCGGCTGCATAGGACGAGTCTACTCTCCGCTCCCCGGCTCTGCGGCTGTGTGGCGCGGCGCGAAGCCCGAGCGAAAACGTCGAAGTCCCTCATTTGCTAGGGCGGCAGCTGCCTCCATTTCTTCTCGCTTCTCCGGCCAGGGACCAAGTGTCTTCGTCCGTGGTCTCTCACCGAGTCCCTCACGCTCTCCTCCTACAGCTTCTCCTCGAATTTTGCGTCTCTTTGGCTCTGTGAGCAAAACTAGGGAATGGAGTGGAGTATAAGAAAATTAGTTGATGCTGAAGGAATTAGATTAGGTAACGAAACAATAAAGGAGGTAGATGTAGAATGGCAATAGGTAGAAAAACGTTCTTGAAAAAGAGAAATTTGTCAACATCGAATATGGATTTAAGCCTAAGGAAGTCCTTTCTGAAGGCATTTTTGTGGAGTGTTGCCTTGTATGAGAGTCAAACATGTAGATGAACAGGGCGGACATGAAAAGGATAGAGACTTTTAAAATGTGGTGCTACAGAAGAATGCTGAAGATTAGGTGGGTGGATTGCGTAACTAATGAGGAGGTACTGAACAGAATTGGGGAGAAAAGTAATTTCTGGCATTCCGTGACTAAAACAAGGGATCTATTGGTAGGACACATTCATAGACATTAAGGAATTGTGAATTTAGCGTTGGAGGGAAGAGTGTCGGGTAAAAACCACAGAGGAAGACCAAGAGATAGATACAGTAAGCAGATTCAGACAGCTGTATCTTGCCGTTCTTTGTGGAGTTGAAGTGGCTTGCTCAGGATATGGTATTGTCGAGAGCTGCATCAAACCAGTCTCCGGACTGAAGGCCACAACAACAACGACAACATTGGCTCTCTGATTGGTGGGTTGGTTTTGCAATGCCATCCAATTGCTAATCGTCGTTTTCACGACCACGCCTCTCAACCGCCGGTGGAAATTTTTCTGTGAGCTGAGATGAGACTCGCGAACTGGCATCTTTCCCACGTTTATCACCTGAATTCCTTCTTGGTTCGTAAAAACACGTTTCAAGCATGTAGTATTTATCACCTGAATTCCTTCTTGGTGCGTAAAAACAGTTCTTTGTGGCAGCTGTCTGTGCTAGGCCTGTCTGGGATGCCATTTATCAGGGTCTTTCTCCCAGGCCAAAAACATTGTTTTGGTGGAACCAATTTATATATACAGCAAGCCAGTCTCTCTCCCACTCAAGCAAGTGTGCACTGCTGGAGTCTGCTGGTCCTCTTCCCGTCTGCAGGGGTCCACGGATTATCTGCGTTGCCGTCGCTGCTTTTTGGAAGCGACTCCTCTGGTATCTGCAGACAAGGGTTTTCTCCGCACACGCGCTGTTGTGTCCCCTTAGTTGCAAGGGCCTCTCCTCCCTGCGTCCGCTGTCGCCATTTATCTGCACGCTCCTAAAGTCAGGCTGGAGTGAGGGGCGGCGGTCGGTAGCGAAGGTAAAAGTTGGGAGACGTTCTAGGCTAAAGGCTGGCGTGGCGTACCCGAATGCTTTCATCGGCAAAGTCACTCAACAAAAGCGCCCCTGGTCGAAATACTACAACTAAAAAGTTAGGTCAGTCGACAAATAATGGGTACTCGTTGGATGTACACTGTTTCATTCTATTACTTTTGTTGTAGCTGTATAGAAGTCTATTGCGTTTGTCTGCATCCGTGTGGGCTTCACAGTTGAAAGTTGTTAGCAGTAAGTAAGAAATAAATTAAAACGTGATGCGTGATATGAAAGGGTTTTACCCATCTCAGAGTACATGATCTCATATTTTGAATTATATGTTGTACAGTTGTATAAATTTGCCGGTATACATTCATTTGTAAAAATGCTGTATCTCTATAAAATCTGTTGCAAATACTGTTAGTAATACAAATGTAATAGATTAAAACCTGGTGCATCATGATGCGGTTTTCCATGAACGTAACTTTTTATGTCCTCAAATCTCGTAAATACATTTCACATTGTAATAAAACTTCGAAGGGATATTCAGGTATGTAGATGTTATACTATCTGTAAAATTTCCTGACAGTGCAATTTGTAGTGTAGAAAGTATAAGTTGTAACATCGTAACGAATGCAGTCCCTGAACAGCGGAAAATTAGTAAGAGAGAATTTTTTTTCGTTTCATCATTTTGCTGTGGTTCTCAGCGGGAGAAAGTATAATAAATGTTTGAAATTATGTTTGGACTTTGTTGCAAGTTGCTAAGTACTCTTATTATCACATAGTGTATGAATGGATTTTTGCCGCAAGGTGTGACAGTTTTTGCAGCTCCTATTGTTTATGACGTTATATATACTAACCTATGCGCTGTACGTGGTCATTACAGCGACCGCCCTCTTCATTTGAAGGTCAAATATGCAAAATTTCATAAATATTGGAACTAAACTGTAGATTTGTTTGCAATACAAACACACAATATGTACACATATTCAGAAGAAGATTATTACTACTAACTTTCAAAGATGTAATTGTTCATTCCTCGACAATATCCGCTGTGTTTCCTTTCAAAATGTACAAATGTTTGTAAAGGTAAGGAACCAACCTGCTAATGTCGTCGATCTCTAGACATACAATCTAGAACTATAGGTAAGACCATCACACACCCATGCTCGAGAGGGAACTAGAACCTTCGACGAACAACGGCCGCGCAATCCATGGCAAGGCGCCTTAAACCGCACGGCCAGTTCCGCGCGGCTTGTTTCCTTTTGTCGGGTGCGATATTTATTTTCCTAACTCTGCTGTAGCGGACGTTCTGGCGCTAAACATTTTAAAGGCTCCTTTGAAAGGAAACACCTGGTAGAAAAAGTTATTGTTATAGCTGTAGCCTAAGACATCGTGGCGCATTTTTCATGAAGTCTCTGCTGCCCAGTGATCTCAATTATTAACACTGGATACACAACTGTAATGCTTTGAATTCGTGGAAAAACACGACATTCTATTTGTGTTTGGTTGGCATCTCCGTACGTGTAGGTAGGGTTACTTTGAGCTTTGCGTCCTCTAAAATTAAGTTGGCCGGCCGCGGTGGCCGAGGGGATTGAGGCGCATCAGTCACGGTCTGCACGGCCATTACGGTCGGGGGTTCGAATCCCCTCTCGGCCATAGATATTTGTGCCGTCCTTAGTTGTTGGTAGTTCATAAGTAGTTTGTAAGCTTAGGGACTGATGACCCCGTAGTTAAGTCCCTTCAGCTTAACAAACATTTGAACATTTGATTTGAAATTAAGTTATGAACGAGTAATTACTTTAACAAATACATTATGTTAAAGTTTTAGTTGTTTATGGTAGTGGAGAACTCAGAGGAAACGAAGTAGAGTATTTCTACCACATATAATACATAAATTACACTGCTGTAGACGCTACTTCTCGTGTTCATCTCTATTGCCTATTGCTTACAATGATTTCCGCTTGAACTCACTGACTGGCAATTACCGTATGGAAAAAATGCTTGTATCGGACACCTGGAATTGGTCATTTTTACACGTTTATTTATCGTTCTACAATAAAACAATTTATTATCAATCGGAAAGTGGTAGAAACAATAGTTCTGAATAAAAATATAAGTCATATACACGTTTTGTACAACTGCCGTATACGTTCACCAATATGCCGCGTGGAAGTAACCGAGCGGTCTGGAGCGCCGTTACGGATTGCACGGCTTCCCACGTCGAAGGGAATGGATGTTTATATTGTCTTTATTATAAGTAAGTCCCATAACCTTAACAAACATTTGATTTTGAACGTCCACCAATATCAAAATTAGAGCTGTGGCACTGGTGAACTGGCAGCTAAGGGTAGTTCTAACAACAGCAGACGACCTGCTTTCTATAGCTATTGAACTTGGGCCGCGGTGGAATGGCCGAGCGGTCTGAGGCGCTTTGCTGCGGAGCGCGCGGTTGTTCCTTGTCGGACGTACGAATCATCCCGTGGGCATGTGTGTGTGTGTTTGTTGTCCCTAGGTTACTTTAAGTTAAAGTAGTTTGCAAGCCTAGAGACTGATAACCACAGTAGTTAAGTCCCATACATTTACAAACATTTGAACATTCGAACCGAGCTTAGGAATGCGTTCATGTTGTATAGTATGTTGCTGAATGTTTTGGCGTTATTTATTCATGTAAAGTTCGCATCTGTGTCGCTGACACATTTACGCACTACTAGTGAGCAATCTGAACGACGTTGGTGTCCGGTCATTCACATTACGCAAGATATCTACCACCAACACAAATTTGGAATGTGTAGGGGAAAGGTTTGTACCTTGGGACGGTTTTACCCTGGGACACTTTTTAATAAAGGCAGTGCACGATAGTTGCAACTCTAAGAACTACGAAGTAAAGTTGTCAGTCCCATTTTCAGAGGGAATAGGAGGCCATGTTGTATTTGGATGATGTTTGAGATTTGAGCAAGAGTTTTACAAGTTTCCATGTTTGAAAGTAAAATTTAGCCACAATCCTTAGAAGATATAAATAAAAGCTAAGCATCATTATTGATTTTGTGTCCCAACTTCGTCGCCGCTTTTGTGTCCCAGCCTCGTCGTAGGTGTCGGTGGCCGAGTGGAATGAGACCGACACGCTGGTGCAGGTACGGAGGGGAGCAGCCAGAAACTATAAACACTCGAGTAAATTAGAAAGAGATATATATTGCACAGAATGTAACAATACTTAACTTTTACATATTACTGCCGAATGTTGATACATAGTTGTTAGAGGCCTGCCTAGTGCCTGTACAATAGCAAAGTCTTCACTGGTGCCTATCTGATTACGAAGGTCCTAACTGGTTGCTATCTCAGTCCGAAGTGCGAAGTGAACGATGTCCTTCAGTGGTGGCCACGAGCGGAGTTGTCGCAGAGGGCGCTCGTGGCTGTCGTCGTGAGAACGCCGCGCCGTGCGTGCATGGCGGCGCGCGGCGAAAGTAAGTGGCGCGCACTTTGTACTTGTGCGACACCACAATTGATATTTCTAAAACACAGTGTTCTAGGGCATTGTTTAAGCAAGCTATTGATACCATAAGTTATAAAGATATAAATGTGTACATAGGTCAGGACACTGTTTTCTGTTATTGTGTATTTAGTTTTACCTTGGTACACTTCTCTGGTTGCACCTTGATAGGCACACCCAAAAACACAAATTTTCTGGCCAAATTAATTTCAAATATGAAGTCAGCAGGGCTACACAAAATGTCTTCACCACAGAGTAAGAGGAAGAACTTCTTTCTTATATACGCTGGAGTAGTTTTAGAAAACAGAGAACAAGATGTAACTGTGAATTTCTTAAGGAAGCAAAGGACCCATTTTGTATTACCTAATGTTGAGAAAATCAGCACTGTTAATCGCAGTAATATAGTGAAATAACTACCAGATCCAGTTGTGTGATTGTGGATTTCGTTCATTTAATATTTTATTCCCAAATAACTTTTGTATTAGGAATAACAAATAAACATGTACTACCTAATTCCAATACGATTTTTTCATTCATAAAACTAAGAAATTGAAATACACCACCGTGTACCAAGGTAAAACCACTACTGTCCCAAGGTGAAACCATAGGTTGTACCTTGTGAAAAGTGTCACAAAAGTCTTTACTGGTGAGTAATTGTGTAAATATTGGAACTAGCCTAAACTGCTGTTCGTTCAACATTATCTAAAATTGGTGCCTGTGATGGGGTAAATTTTCAAATTTCTCGTAAAAGAAATTATAGTATAAAATATTAAAATATAAAAAAATGTCCCAAGGTACAACCCTTTCCCCTATCACATAAAAATTATTGCAGATATTGTGAAACATTCACCATCAGGAGCCGTTGTTATGATTACTCTTGGCAGGAGGAGTTTTTTAATTTGTGTTTCACCATATCGATATGCAGGCAAGGAAGCGTGTAATACGCTCCTGATGCAGAGTTAACCACGCTCCCTTCTCGTTAACTGGCAGTAGGTTCCAGATAAACAACCTGGCATTGCAGAAGGTAAGTCGAGACTTAAAAACGAGCTAAACGTACCGATGCAGAATTCTTTGACAGTTTATGGAGAGACGTTATTCTTCAAGCGGAGGAGTTGTCTTAGCGCCGTAATGTCTCGCCGCCTCTTCCAGTGAGCTGAAGGCCGTTAAGGCGCAGACAGCGATCGGCATCAGCCGCTGGCTCATCTCGACTAATTCACGGTCGTAACGGGCCTCTTAATCGCCCCTTCCATCTCACAAGCCAACAAAGTAGCAATTTTCGCGCGCAATTATTCTTATTGAATGTCGAAAATGATGGCTTTGATCCTGCATTCTCTTGATTTGTTCATCTCAATGTCATTTTGCGTGAAGTAAAAAATGAAACAATATTTCTTTCATTTTATCGAAGCCTGGATCATAAATTATATTTGTTTTTCCTGAAATACTACCAGCTTTCTCTTCATTGGTTGTGGTATGGTAACACATATGACCAAGTAACGTTAAGTAAAAAACATTAGGCGTAACTTTTATTTTATTCAAAGTACTTTACGAGTCAGAATGATTTTTAATTTAGTGGATATGTAATCCATCTTTGAAAATAAATAAAAGACATGGTGATAAACATAGAAAGATGAAATTGTACATAGTTGGTATGTATAAAAAATGTAAAGTAATACGTATATATTTAAGTATTTAAGAGTTAAATACAAGATTCAAATTAAATACAAGTACAGTTTCATGGCTGGTGAGTTGATTGAGTATAATTACAGAAGAATAAAGCATTATTGGCTACAACAGTAATAAATGTAGTGGAATTTCGAAATAATCCACTAGGCCGCACAAATGGCCGTAGTGTTATGTGATAGAACTACTACACAGTAGTAACGTATGGCAACTAAATATACAGTACAATATTGTAATTAGTAAATCTGATCACATATACAGCGCACATGGCTGTTATATTATAAACACCAGGGATACATTGGTAAGAGTCAATTTTGTCCAACAGCTCTCACTAGCTGTCGAATAATTGATTATAATTATATATCATGCCTAACAGTGATGTAACATACAGGGCTGTCAGAAATATATGAAAATTTCATACAGTTTGTGCAACAGCTCCAGTAGGCTGTAGTTTAAATGAATAATTGAAAGATAACAGTCAACACAATGGCTAGCACTAGTACATTAAATCCATAATAACATAGTGCTCAGAACAAAATCAGTCTTACATCCTGAAACTTCCTGGCAGATTAAAATTGTGTGCCGGAACCGAGACTCGAACCTGGGACCTGTGCCTTTCGCGGGCAAGCGCTCTACCGACTGAGATATTCCGACACGACTCACGATAGCGCCTCACAACCTTACTTCCGCCAGTACCTCGCGGAAAGCAAAGGTCCCAGGTTCGAGTCCCGGTTCCGGCACACAATTTTAATCTGCCAGGAAGTTTCATATCAGCGCACACTCCGCTGCAGAGTGAAAGTTTCATTCTAGTCTTACATTTTGTCGAACAGTACCAGTAGGCTGTGGTTTAAATAAATAATTGAAAGATAACAGTAATGTGTAGCCCATGGCTAGCACAGGTACATAAAAATTGAGTGACCAACAGCTCTCACAGACTGTGTTTAATTATCAGTGATGAACAGGCAGCACAATGGCTGATGTAAATTCTACAGAAAATACATACAGCCCATGTGATTGTAGTATAGATTAATAAATGATAAAAGTCTCATCATCATCACAGGATTTATAAATAAAATATAAATATATATTACACTCAGTTATCATAAACAAAGCTATATAATCCACCAAGAGTCAATAGACAAACTACCAAAAGCCTCAGTGTCATAGATACAAATTTGTAGTGCTTTTGCGAGAAGTAAAAAATGAAACAATATTTATTTTGTCACAGCCTGTATCACAAATTATATTTCTTGTTCCTGAAATGCTATTCGCTTTCTCTTTATTAGTTGTGGTATCGTAACACATATGACGAAGTCATATTAAGTAAAATACATTACACGTTAATTTATTCTAAGCTGTTTCCAAATTAGAATGAAATTAATTTAGGGGAGATGTAAGCCATCTTCGAAACTACACTCCTGGCCATTAAAATTGCTAGACCACGAAGATCACGTGCTAGGGACGCGAAATTTAACCGAAAGGAAGAAGATGCTATGATATGCAAATGATTAACTCTTGAGAGCATTTACACAAGGTTGGCGCCGGTGGCGACACCTACAACGTGCTGACATGAGGAACGTTTCCAACCGATTTCTCACATACAAGCAGCAGATGACCGGCGTTGTCTGGTGAAACGTTGTTGTGATGCCTCGTGTATGGAGGAGAAATGCGTCATATCACGTTTCCGACTTTGATAAAGGTTGGATTGTAGCCTCTCGCGATTGTGGTTTATCGTATCGCGACATTGCTGCTCTCGTTGGTCGCGATCCAATGATTGTTAGCAGAATATAGCATCGGGGGTTGGAGAGGGCAATACGGATCGCCGTGCTGAATCCCAACGGCCTCGTATCACTAGCAGTCGAGATGACAGGCATCTTATCCGCATGGCTGTAACGGATCGTGCAGCCACGTCTCGATCCCTCAGTCAACGGATGGGGACGTTTGCAAGACAACAGCCATCTGCACGAACAGTTCGACGACGTTTTGAGCAGCATGCTCTATCAACTCGGAGACCATGGCTGCGGTTACATTGACGCTGCATCTCAGACAGGAGCGCCTGCGATGCTGTATGCAACGACGAACCTGGTGCACGAATGGCAAAACGTCATGAATCCAGGTTTACAGCATCATGATGGTCGCATTCGTGTTTGGCGACATCGAGGTGAACGCTCATTGGAAGCGTGTATTTATTACCGCCATACTGGCGTATCACCCGGCGTGAAGGTATGGGGTGCCATTGGTTACACGTCTCCGTCACCTCTTGTTCACATCGACGGCACTTTGAACAGTGGTCGTTGCACTTCAGATGTGTTACGACCCGTGGCTCTACCCTTCATTCTTTTCCTGCGAAACCCTACATTTCAGAAGGGTAATGCAAGGCCGTATTTCGCAGATCCTCTACGGGCCTTTCTGGTTACGGAAAATGTTCGATTGCTGCCCTGGCCAGCACATTCTCCACATCTCTCACCAACTGAAAACGTCTGGTCAATGGTGGCCGAGCAAGTGGCTCGTCACAATACGCCAGTCACTACTCTTGATGAACTGTGGTATCGTGTTGAATCTGCATGGGCATCTTTACCTGTGCACGCCATCCAAGCTCTGACTCAATGTCCAGGCGTACCAAGGCCGTTATTACGGTCAGAGGTGGTTGTTATGCGTACTGATTTCTCAGGATCTACGCACCAAAATTGCGTGTAAATGTAATCACATGTCAGTTCTAGTATATTTGTCCAATGAATACCCGTTGGTCATCTGCATTTCTTCTTGGTGCAGCAATTTTAATGGCCAGTAGTGTAAATAAAGGACGTTTGTTTAAGCCTTGTGTGGTTTGATTTTTTGATAATATTTATTTTTTATTGTTTTATTTTATTATTTATTTATTTGTTTTGGGAAGCATCTTTAGTGGCGATTTCTGATGCTCTGATTCATCTACCTCTACATACATACTCCGCAAGCCACCTCATGACGTGTGGCGGACGGTCACTTTCTCTTAGTCCGGTAGAGGATGGAAAATATGATTGCATATATGCCTCCGTGCGGGACGTAATCTCTCCAATTTTATCCCTGCCGTCGCTTCGAAATATATTCGTAGGAGGAATCAATGTATTGGTTGACTCTTCATGAAACTTGCGGTACGCTCTCGGATCTTTAACAGAAGCCCTTACGGCGATACAGAACGTTTCTCTTGAAGCGTCTGCCACTGTAGTTTCCTGATCACCTCTTTGACGATTTCGCGCTAACTAAACGAGCCTGTAACGAAGCGTGCTGCAGGCCGTTGGATTGTCACTATGTTCTCTATCAACTCCACCTGGTACGAATCTCACATTGATGAGAAATACTCAACCACTGGCCGAGAGAGAATTTAGTAACCTATTTACTTTGTTCTCGGAATAAAATTGCTGAGGATGCTTCCAGTGAATTTCAGTCTGGCATCTGCCTTACCTACGATGGCTTTTACTAGGGTTGGAATTTAAATATTGGCATCACTGCTGTGGAAACACTATGCAATGGAATCTACTATTGTCGGTTATACAAAACGTTGTTGACATATCTACCTAATCTCCGATCAAATGGACTCGCCCGTCCCACGTCACCGGCGTCCGCACAGTCGAGGGAAACAGTCACTTGTGTGGGAGCGCTCAACGTAAGGGTGACAGTATGTTTCCGAAACAAGACCAACGGAGTTGGATCAAGACTGAATGAGCACGACAGTATCGTCAAGATCTTAAAGTGCGTTAGAGCCCCGGTATGGTGAAAGTTATGGTGATTTTCGTGTACGACTGTGATGGTGTTATCCTAACGCATTACGTTCCTCCCCGGCAGACCGTCAATGTACAGTATTACTGTTCGTTTTTGGAGCATCACCTGCGTCCAGCTTTGTGGAAGAAGCATCAACACTTTCTGCACAACCCACACATCATTTTGCACGACAATGCGCGGGCGTATTCAGCGCAAGCTGTGGCTGCTCTGTTCGGTCGACGGGATTGAGAAGTACTGTACCAGCCATCACGCTCCCCGGACTTAAGTCCTTGTGAGTTTAATTTGATTCCGAAGATGAAGGAACCACTCCGTGGCATTCGCTTCAGAACTGTTCCAGAGATTCGACATGCCGTAGACCGCTCCATTCACGCCATCAACAGAACAGGCTTTGCTAACGGTATACTACGCCTCCCACATCTCTGGCAACGGGTGCTAATCAACGGTGGTGACTACTTTGAAGGACAGTAACAGGTGAAAACATGTAAAGCTGTTGTATCGGTTGTGAATAAATAGTTGCCACTATTTAAGTTACAACCCTCGTATATGGTGGTTCCATTTGAAATCACGCCTTATGGTTCCCCTAGACATTTTATGGAAGTAATTGCTTCCAGTGTCTGTACCTCTGTTGCATAATTGTATAATAAAGGGTATTTCTTTCTACGTAAACGCAGCACTTTACACTTGTTTGTATTGCCATTCCCTGCACCATGCGTCAATACGCCGCAGATAGTCTTTCATTTCGTTACACTTTGTCAATGTTGCGACTTCTCGATAAACTACAGTATCATTTGAGAAACACCTCATTGAACACCCGAGGTTATCTACGAGGTCATTCTTATATATTGTGAAAAACGACGCTTCTATAACACTCTTCTAAGGAACGGCAGAGATCATTCTAATGCCTGAAGACTTCTCTCCGCTGAGAATGACATGCTGTGTTCCGTTATTTAGAAACGCCTCAATCCAGACACACATTTGCTCAGATATTTCATATGCTCCCACGCGACGGTGAGAAATTCAGGAAACACGGCATCTATTTGGGATCGTGAATCTACTGCCCTCTTGATGTCGCTGCTTTTTAAAACAATGTTGATTCCTACAAAGATGATTTCCGGTCTCCGCAAATGACATAATACTCGAAGAAAAGGGATTACAAAATTTCGTAGCTGACCGATATCAGAGATATATGGCTATAGCTTTGCGCATCTGATTGACTTCCCTTCTTGTAAAGGGGATTGACTTGCGCTTTCTCGCAATCTTTAGGAACGTTTCTCTCATCTAGAGATTATCGACACACTGCTGCTATAAGGGGGCAAGTTGCTTCGCATACTCCGTGTAAAATCGAACTTGTACCCCATAAGGTCTAGTGGACTTTGCTCTGTTTCAATCGATTTTCTAACCCGCTGGCACTTATTTCAATATCTGCCATTTTGTCCTTCGTTTCGAGAAGGAACTATCGTGCAATTTTCCTCTGTGAAAGATCTTTGGCAAAAAAGGATTAACAGTCCGATGCTGGCGCCCCTAAAGTCGCACGGACGCTGGCCCCGAATCCATTCACTCAAATTAACAATTCTTTAAAAAAAATCACTTATGGATTAGCTCCAGGATCGTGTAAGATACTACATATTTTGTTTTTAATAATTTTATTATAGAAATATTTCATACACATACAACATAGATTTTCTGTGGTTTGTGTATGGTGTCTTTTACCAGTCGAATGATTCGACTATTTTCTTTCCTCTCTTTTTATAACAACGATACACGTCGCCATCTTCCTCTCCTGAACTTACGTCTGTGTTCAGTCTCCGAGTCGTCTGTTTCTTCTGTGCTCTCTGAGGAATCAGTATCGATCTCTTCGGCCTCCAGATTGAGAGTAGGAGCTTTGTGTGCAGCATGTTCACCCTCGTCATCGCTGTCTTCAAACAGAAATTCTTGAAAATTTGCGCCGCGGTGGAGTATCCGAGCGGTCTAAAGCATCTCGCTGCGGAGCGCGCGGTTGCTCGCCGTAGAGGTTCGAGTCCTCCCTGGGGCATGTGTGTGGGCAGTGTGGGCATGTGGGCATGTGGGTGTATGTGTTTCTCTGTAGGTTAGTTTACCTAGGTTTACGTAGTTTGTAAGCAACGGACTGATGACCAAGCAGTTTTGTCCGGTAGATTTACAGACATTAAAAAATAAATAAATAAATAAATAAAAAAAAAATGTAACTTCTGGATTGCGTGTATCCCGACTTTCTTTTGAGTCGATGTCCAGAAAAACAACAGACCTGTAAACAATGTTAATGTTCTATAGTTGCCAATAGGCAGACACACACACACACACACACACACACACACACACACAACGTATATGTTGGAGCTGGATCTAACAGATCCAGTTCCAGTTTCTATTATATAAGTGCACAATAACAATTTCCACTTAACATACAGAATGCTTTAATGTAAAACACAAAGAGACATTATACTGAGGAAAATTCAGTCAATTAAAAATACTTACGGTGATGCTGGCGTGGTATCTGTGATTCCCGTCCGCTCCTCTGTAACTAAAAAGGTGTTGCTCTTGCGGAAGTAAACACACTATTGCCTGTTGTGAATGTCGTGTCAGGAGGATAGAAGAGATGGAGTAAACAACATTGTAGGCGCTGAGACGTAAGCACAGACAGACTGCCGTGTGGATCTGTGAGATCCAGCGCCAGCATCGGAGTGTTAATAATTAAGTCTTTTGTTTGTCATCCTCTGTTTCAACACCATTATGATCACAGAATGTCTGGATAGCCGGTTTTGGCCTGTTTACCGAATTGATATGGATTGTAGTTGTTGCGGTATTCAGTCCGCAGATTGGTTTGATGCAGCTCTCCATGCTACACTGTCGTGCGCAAGCCACGTCGTCTCCGTATAAGAATGGTAACCTACTTTTATTTGAACCTGCTTACTACCAAATTTCAAACGCTTCTATCATCTTTATGTCGGAACTGCTTATCGTCTACGTTTCACTTTCGTATAATGCTGCAATCCAGACAAATGCTTTCAGAAAAGATTTGCCGGCCGCGGTGGCCGAGGGGATTGAGGCGCTCCAGTCACGGTCCGCACGGCCACTACGGTCGGGGGTTCGAATCCCCCCTCGGGCATGGATATTTGTGCCGTCCTTAGTTGTAAGTAGTTCATAAGTAGTTTATAGGTTTAGGGACTCATGACCCCATAGTTAAGTCCCATAGACTCTACAAACATTTGAACATTTTTTAGAAAAGATTTCCTAACATTTAAATTAATATTTGATGTCAATAAATTTTGCTTCTTTCCTTCCCATAGCCATTCTGCATTTTATATCTTCTCCACTGTTGTAAATAGATAAAAAAGCTATTATAGTAGTACTATTTTAACGTACCATAACGCTAGCCGAAGTCATTCTTCTACCTAAATAACAAAACTCGTCTACTACTTTTATTGTGTCATTACTTAATAGAATTCCTTCAGCATCGCTTGATTTTCAATTATCCTTGTTTAGCTCCTGTTAATGTTCATGTTCTACCCTCCTTTCAACACACCGTCCATTGCGTTCAGTTGCTCTTCTAGATCCTTTTCTGTCTGTGACAGAGTTACAGTGTCATCGGCAAAGCCTGCACCACCACGGAGGTCTGGAGACATCGTGGTAAGACACTGTTAAACCCATCGAAATACTAGCCTTTCACCCGGTATTGTGATTTGGGGTCCCGCAACCAAATTTACTACCCAGCCAGCGGTACATCTGAAGTTTTGGAGCCTGTTATCCTTCCACACATGGGAGCTTCCCGGCGGGCGCAATACAGTCGACCATCGGATTGTATTGATGCCTTGGTCTACATTTTTACCTACTCTCACGTATCTACAACGTGTCGTCGATAACTGTGGAAAGTTGATTCCCCTCCCCCCGATACACCATCCGATTCTACATCATATCAACTTTGACGGCATGTGGAATCATCTTCGTCTGTTTGATTTGATTTGATTTGATTGGATTTTTCCAGGGAAGCCAAAATAGTCTTGGTCTAACCCGCCACTGCCCGCACTGAAACTAAGTTTATTGTGCGGTATTGCTCCCTGTTTATCTAGTAAAGCCAACCAATGCCCTTGAGCAGAGCAAGGAGTCCCTTTACCAGTTCTTTATTAGAAACAATTTCTTCGGGTCTGGTTGTCCCAAATATTTTGTGCCTTTTATTCTCCAATGCAATGCATTCGAAGATTAGATGTGATGCAGTTTCATCACCGTCATCACAGATCCTACATTTAGGGTCCTCTTCTGTTATTCCCATTGTACGTAGGTGTTTTTTGAAATTACTATGGCCTGTCAGCAATCCAACCACGAGTCTAATCTCACTCCTGTTCAGGCCCAGGATTGCCTTCTTTTAAAACATGGCTTTGGCATCATTACCTTGCCATGTTTTTGTTGGTAGACTTTGGTCCAATATTCTACGTGCTGTCTTCTGAGCCAGTTACGTAGCTCCAATTTGATCATTGCCTTGGTGATTGTCAGGACAGGTTCCGGTCCAATAAATGGAGTCTCTGCCCCCATCCTGGCTAATCTGTCAGCATGTTCGTTGCCACTGATCCCCGAGTGGCCAGGGACCCACAATAGGTTTACTCTATTGCTTTCCCCTAGCTCCACCAGAACCCTGTGACATTCTGCAACAATTTTAGACTTTGTGCTGTTTACCGAATAAAACTGGCTGTGATATCTTGCTTGGGTCCATTGTTACATTTTGGATCGTGAGCAGTGAAGAATTAAGGGCGAATTTTACTGGGTGCAGATGCACAGCACGATAGCTCCACCACGAAAAATGAGGATAATGGGCAGCCCGTGTTAGAATGGCCGAGTGCTCTAAGACGCCTTGCTGTAGAGAGCCTCCCCGTCGGAGGTTCGAGTCCTTCCTTGGTCATGGGTGTGTGTGTGTGTGTGTGTTATCCTTAGGTTAGTTTATGTTAGTTTAAGCAGTCTGTATTCCCAACGACTGATTACCTCAGTTGTTAAGTCCCATAGATTTATAAACATTCGAATATTTGATTTGATAATGGACAGACCACTAAGTCATTATGTGCTTAAGATGAAAATATAGTTATGATGGGAGGTGTGCAGCGGTAGCCCACGCAGTTGTGGTAACCAATGAGCCGGATGGCGTAGTGGACAGAGCAACTCCCTGGGAAGTAGGATATCCGGTTTCGTACTCCGAAAAGTCACAAAATTTTAACTTTCTGCATACGAGTAATTCAATTTCCACTGTTATTTGTGAACTGTCTTTCATTTTTCAGGCAAATCGATCACATGTTGATCTGATGAGAGCTCGAAAGCGGTCACATTTAACAAGTAACGAGTATAATTTCTGTAAACTTGACGGATTTTTTTTTCATGTTAAAATATTCATCAGTTCTCTGTCTCTCCAAAAGGAAAAAAAAATGTCTTCCTACCTCATAAGATCAGTCGAGTACTGTCGGAGATTATCATGAACAAACATCCTGAAGCGGAATGTTTATACGTGTAAAGGAAGTTAAGGGTATCAATAAGCTGATTTTATAGAACTTTGTGTAGGGAGAGTTAAAACTATAATTCTTTGACCACGCTGTCGAGGGGATGTTAAACACCAATCTTCTTTCCTTATTATAGTTCTATAAAATTTCTGTAAAGATTGAACAGAATTTCTGGTCAAGTGAATAAAGGATTATAAATACAAAATCAGTTGGTGGTAAGGCATAAGTAGGTCTGAAACTGAATAAGAAAATAACAATGCATGTAAGTTACTATGAACAGCATAGTGAACGCGTTATCGTACAAAGATAGATACGCAGCCAACACCGACCACAGTAGTACAAGTTTGTATGCCAACTAGCTCTGCCGATGATGTGGAGACCGAAGAAATGTATGAGAAGATAAAAGATTATTATTCAGACATTTAAGGAAGAGGAAAATGTAAACTGCGATGGGTTACTGACACTCAGTACTGGGAAAAGGAAGAGAAGGAAAAGCAGTTGGCGAATATGGACTGGGGAAAACGAATGGAAGAGGAAGCCGCGTAGCAGAATTTTTGTCAGGGCGCAATTTAATAGTCAAAACACATGGTTTAATCATTACGAAAGGAGGCTGAATAGATGGAAGAGACCATGGGGCTCTGGAAGGTACCAGAATGATTTCATAATAGTAAGACATAGGTTTAGAAACCAGATATTAAACTGTAAGACGTATCCAGATATCCAAATATAGACTGTATGTGTTACTGGTTATGAACTGTTGAGTAAAGCCAAAGAAACTCGAAAAATTTAGAAAAGTTAGGAGATGAAACTTGAATAAATTGAAGGGACCTGAGGTTGTTGAGAATTTAGAACAGAACATAAGGCAAGTATTGGCCGAAACTGGGGAAAGCTAAACAGTAGAAGAAGAATTTGTAGCTCTGAGAGATAGAGTAGTGAAGGCTGGAAAGGATCATATTTGTAGAAGGTCATGGCCTTTGGGTAACAGAAAAGATATTGAACTTCATCGATGAAAAAAGAAAATATAAAAATGCAGCAAGTGAAGCAGACAAAATGGAGTACAGACGTCTGAAAAATAAGGTTAACAGGAACTGGAGACTGACTAAGCAGAAGTTTCTAGAGGAGAAATGCAAGACGGTAGAAGAATGAATAACTAGGGAAATATAGATACGCCTCCAAGAAAAACAAAGAGACATTTTGATACAAGAAAAGCAGCTGCATGTATATCTGGGACTCAGATGAAAAACCAGTACTAATTAAAGAAAGGAACGCTAAAAGGTGGAAGGAATATATAGAGAGCCTATACAAGAGAAATGAAGGCAGTCTTGTAGAAATGGAAGAGGAAGTACGAGAAGATCAGATAGGAGATAAGAATACTGCGATAAGAATGTGACAGAGCACTGAAAGATTTGAGTCAAAACGAGGCCTCGAGAGTGAATGATATTCCCTCTTAATTGCTAATATTGGGACAAAATGAATATAATAACTCCAATTCCATAGATAGCGACTGCAGATAAGTGTGAAAAACACAGAATTATCAATTTAATAAGTCATTTTTGCAAAATAATGACACTAATTAGTTACAGACAAAGGGAAAAACTGTTGGAATCAGAAGTTGGGGAAGATCAGTTTGGATTTAGCGACCCAATACTGACATGACGACTTACATTAGAAGATTGGTTAAGCAACGGAAAATCTACGTTTCCAGCTCTTGTAAAATTTGAGAAATATTTTGACAATATTAACTGGAGTACACTCTTCCAAATTCTAAAGGTTAGTAGGGGTAAAATACAGGGACCGTAAGGTTATATTCAACTTGTACAAAACCCAGACGGCAGTTACTAGAATAGAAGAAAGACAGGAAAGAAGTAAGACAGGGTTGTAGTCTTCTCCCCATTGTTATTCAATCTGTGCATTGAGCAAGCTCTGAGGGAATCCATGGAGAAATTTGGAGAAGGGAAAAACCGGGTGAAGAAATAAAAATTTTGCTTTCAGAGACAGCAAAGAACCTGGAAGAGTAATTGAACGAAATGGATTGTTTCTTGAAAGGAGGGTACAAGATAAACATTAACAAGACTAAAACAAGGGTAATGGAGTGTAGCTGCAGAAAATCAGGCGGTGCTGAAGTAATTAGAAAAAAAAGGACACATGCGTTCCCAATTTGACCTGCAGCATCACTATGGTCGAATCGTCGAATTCGAGTCTGGAGACACCGAGGTGAATGTTGGCTTATGCATCGCGATACTAATCGTGGACTCGGTATTATGGTTTGTGTGGTACCGAATTCCAATCCAGCCGCGGCGCAGCGGCCGAGTGCATTGAGGCGCTATGTTACGATGCGCGAGGCCGTTCCCCGTCGTGGGTTCGAATCTTCCCCTCGGGCATTATTATTTGTGCTATCTTTAGTATAAGTTAATTTGTAGGTAGTTTGTAAGTATGGGGACTGATGACCCCGCAGTTAAATTCCTTAAGCCTCACAAACATTTGAAGATTTGATTCCAATCCAGCAAATGCTGGTACAGGAACTAGCCTGCATTACATATCTGTTGTCTCTTCCGAACTTGCCGACTACCACTGAGCAGTGGCATAATGTACGACCGCATCTAGGACGGAAAGCTTAAGAGTTGTCCGTCACTAGCTGGATTTCACTGCTGCCTTCGTCTCTCTTTTCTGCCATTCTCTCACCAGTCTAAAACTGGCGAATGGCTGCTGAAAGACTGGAAAGTGTTACTGTTACAACAGATCAGTTTCGTCAGTGTGTGGAAGCACACTTATTTCTCTTATTTTATAATGTTGTCTCCGTATGTAAGTGGGTGCTAACAAAGTATTTTCGCATTCGGGTGGGGGTGGGGAAGCCGGTGAGCCGGCCGCGGTGGCCGAGGAGACTGAGGCGCTCCAGTCACGGTCTGCACGGCCACTACGGTCGGGGATTCGAATCGCCCCTCGGGCATGGATATTTGTGCCGTCCTAGTTCGTAAGTAGTTCATAAGTAGTTTGTAAGTTTAGGGACTGATGACCCCGTAGTTAAGTTCCATAGACTATACAAACATTTGAACATATTTGAAGCGGGTGAAACAAATTTTGCGTATAGATCTCGCCGCAACAAACCACGCCTTTGTTTTACTGGTTTCCATACCAACTCGTACATCATTTCCGTGACACTCTCTCCCCTAAATCGCAATAATTCAAAAAGAGCTTCCCTTCTCTGAACTTTCTCTAAATCCTCCGTCAATCCAACTTGTTGTTGATCCCATAATGTGCAGCATTACCCCAAATTAGGACGCACAAGTGTAGTGTAGGCAGTTTCTTTAGTAGAACTGTTGCAGCTTCTAAGTGTTTTGTCAGTGAAACGTAGCCTTCGTTCGCATTCGCTTCGATATTGGCTCACTTTAGGTTACGGTAGTAACACTAAAAGTGGGCCTTTGCGACGTCTTTTGACAGCTCGAAATTTAAATGAAAATAACTGCTTAACTATTCAGCTGACACGAAAATTGAATAACCGAATTTGTAGAGGAGAAAATTCTCTACAACTTTGCCCTCTTGTGTTTTTTTTTTTTTTTATATTTCGTAGCGGTTCAAAGATATTTGCAAAAATATGTCTGTCTGTCTGTCCTTAACGTGTTTCCTGTTTTTAAAACGAACCTTTCAACCGATCAGCACCAAATTTTACAGACATGATTGTACGCCGCCAGAGAGCAGAACCTCCCTTTTTCAAACTTTCGGACAAAAATATGGTAGTAATACCAAAAAAAAAAAAAAAAAGCCGTTTGTAATATAATTGTAATTGTAAACGAACCGTTCATCTGACACGAAAACAGAATAACCTAATTTGTAGAGAAGAAAATTCTCTACAACTTAGCTCCCTTATGTTTTTTTTTTTTTTTTTTTTCATGTCTCGTATCGTTTGAAACATATTTGCAAAAATAAGGGAGATTTGATACCCTCCATTGAATTAACGAAAACCAGCCGTTCGGAGATGTCACGTGACATTCCTCGACTAAAACTCTGTTTGGCATACGCCATCTTGCGTTGCGTATTTGATGATTTTCTTATTGTAGCTTACACGTTGTCATTTCAAAGCAATGGCGCACTGAAGAATTAACAAAAACACATCGTTCTTCGTACGATAAATAATAGGCTAATGTAGTGTCTACAAATGCCATATTAGCATCAGCATATTAGCATCAATAGTAAAAGATTAAAGGCCTCGTCTTTTGATTAATAGCCATAGTGTAGCCGGGTGCCGTGGCTCAGCGCGCCCGGTCAGGGGGCTACACGCCCTCTGTAATAAAAAAAAAAGCTGAGCCAACCATTCAACGAACAACCACGAACGAACTGAAAGAACGGCCGCGAACCAAAGATCTACCAGATGAAAAAAAAAAAAAAAAAAAAAAAATGTGTAGTGGGCAAGGCGTTGGACTATGGCGTGCGAGGGTGAAGGTCGCGGTGAGAGTTTAAAATAGGGAAAGTTTAATTTTTAAAACTCACAACCACCAGCTGCGAACCAAATTCCTAAACATGCAAAAACACTGTAACTGTGATCGCTACTGTTTGACTCGTTTTCTAGGAGATGTTCTCACACGTTCGCAGCTTTCCTTCCCTGCATATGATTAACATAAAAATTCATGATAATTTAAGTTCATGTGAGAAAAGGGTGTACTAACTACTATTTTTGAAAACACGTGAAAGTTCACTTTATGTTGTTTATTACACCGTATTAAAACCCTGTGGCTGATACGTCTGTACGTCGACACATTTATCAAATAAAGTTATAGCTCGTGAGCACCCAGACAAAATGAATATTTGTCGCAAATAGTTTTCACACCATGTGCCTGTCTCAAACACCGTTCATGTTCATGCCTATGCGACGACACGTGTTACATTAACAAAACACAGTCACTCTTAGTGCGATGCACACCTTATTCCACCGGCTAAATATTCACAACACACAGGAGCACTCGATATAACTTGGTGCAGTCTACGACGAGCAACCACACTTGGCAATTGCCACACAAAAATCTATAGTCTCCACCTGGAGATCCACATGCCGACTGTGCAGAGCGACGCTGCCCGGCCAGCTACACCACTCGCTCCCGACTCGTCACTTCCTGCCCAAGCGCGCATGCGCCAAAAGCCCAACTGCCGGGTTTTTTCCCTATGTCATCAACTTCCCCATGCCCAAGCGCGCATGCGCCAAAAGCCCAACTGCCGGGTTTTTTCCCTATGTCATCAACTTCCCCATGTGAGCTGTTCTAACCGACTTGCCAACGTACAGCGCTCAGCCAATACATTTCTAAAACTTTACTTAAAATCAAAATAATTACACTACACATTAAACAAATTTCTTCTAATTTTTTATATTGGTATAAACATCCTTTGCACTATTTATTACAATCGTGCAATTTCTTATATCACAGATAAGTGATTTAACTGAATATTTCAAGATAAAATACACAAGATTAATTGAAAATAAAATGAGAAATAGTAAATATATTACTTTTATAAACAAACATTGCCATGCTAGTTGTGTAACTGTCTTGTATTCATTGGTAATTTATTACTTTTCATTGTCAATTAAACATATTACGCCAGATGTGACTATATCAGCTAATGTATTGTTTATTTATCAACACGCTGTTTTGTAATGAGGGCCTTAAAGGTTCCTAACTGCATCGTATTACTTCAAATGCAAGTAGTATTAGAATATTTTATTTCACGCTGTGCACTGCACTGCACCTGGCACTCGGCATTGTCCCTCTCTCCCCTCACTGGAAACGAACCTGGAAAATCCTAAGCTGGAACAAACCACCAACATCAGCCTGCTCGCTGGCCTCCCGTCAGCTACAAGCACACAGCGAATGTCAACATGGAGAATTTCTACCTATGGCCTAACATACATTGCCATAATTAATAAAATTTAAAATTGTGTAACATTTAGTGCATTGGCATGGTCAATGTTTGCAGTGAACTTCATACTGTTTAATTATCAAATGCTATTAATTACCAATATTTCTATTGGGCGGTAATCTCACAATACCCTCACTTGTGGCATCAAAACCATGTGCAGGATGGCGCAAGTAGCACCAATATTAATACTTTCAAATGAGCAAAATTTAAAATTAAAAAATTATTGAATCGTATTGACTCAAACACTATACCAATTATGACCTCAACTAATGCAAATAAATAAATAAACAGGGCAGTGAGAAAATTTCCCAATATTTGTACCATTAAGACCACTTATAGTGTGTGCATATTTTAAAGAAAAGAATCCTTATAACTAATTACATCCATGAAATTTAAATGTGCCTGTTATACAGAATTGGCACCAAATTTATAATAGTATTAACCTTTAGTCTCTAGAAGATCTTGTCCTACATGGAAAAACTAAAATTATCACTATAAAAACTAAAGTGGTCCGTGAAACACGTCAGTGCGATTTTTTTCTATGTGTTCTCTCCAATTAAAGTTGTTTGTAATTGGAATACATAGGTATTTGACTGAATTTCTGGTCTGTAGATCTGACTGATTTATCGTGTCATCGGCTGACACTCAAGGCTGTCTGTCCCAAAAGACAAGGACAGTCGGATCGTTCCGTCCTCGGGGCCCTCTGAACAACTCTCGCATCCTCATTACCCGAACTAAGCTCGCCAAACGAGAAAATCTTATCTTCATCAGTGTTTCACGAACAGATCATTCAAATAGCATTCTCGAGCTATCGACACCAATTACAAGATACCTCTGAGAGAAGTATGCTAAGATAATTTCGTGGTTTAAGTAAAATAAAATTGCGATTGCCTGGAGAGTGCTGCGTAGCACGCAACTTTCAACACTAGATGAATCATTAAGTCGCTCTATGGAAACTGCTGGCCACTTAGAGATGTGCGTGGACAAGCCATTCAGTATTTTCCTCCGAAGAATAGAAAAGTACTTCAAAGTCATTGGTGGACATTTAATTTTTTTTTCTAGCAATTCAAAATTTCCAATGAAAGTCTCTTTTCTTTTCCTGAACGTCATTTCGCCCAACATGTATTACTCATACAATTACATTATTCAGCGTTTTCAGCTGTCATCTACAGATTCAGTGTCGCAGCATCAGAAGCCTAGTAAGACAGGTAGTGCGCCGTCATAGCGCCTAAGGTAACGTCTTACACAAGTTACCGGCGGCAGTATGACAACGCACTCGTCTCAGAATTACAAGGCTTATGCTGCAACAGTAGAACGGACGACATCTGTTATTACTGATGGGATTCGTAGTTCTACGAGTGCCACCTGGGTTTCTTTTATGTGCTTAAACATAAGAAAAACTAAATGTCATATCACTCAAAAGATTCTATTGTACAACAGTCATGTAGAATTTTACATATTACTTCGAAGTCCTGAAATCATATCTTGAAGTTTCTTACCTTACTACAAAATAAATAAATAAATATTGGGTGACTGACTGATCTATGCCCAGAAATTTGTTTTCTGTGAAATTGTATTTTGAAGAAGAAGCTTATCATAATCAATTTTTTAATTTTTTTTTATTTTTTTTTCTTTTTTTTTTACATAGGAATTGCAGTCTTTATAGGTAAAAAATCATAAATGCACATAATATGAGAGAAAATACTCTTCTTAAAAGCTTTGCGTGTGAATTTAGTACAGCAAAATTGCTTACAAAATGTTCA
Organism: Locusta migratoria; assembly: GCA_026315105.1. Classification (NCBI taxonomy): domain Eukaryota; kingdom Metazoa; phylum Arthropoda; class Insecta; order Orthoptera; family Acrididae; genus Locusta; species Locusta migratoria. The sequence continues at coordinate 124,596,227 of CM048751.1, forward strand.
ACTATTTGTAAACACTTTGGACCAAATTGCTATCGTAATCTAAAATTACAAACTAGTTTAAATCACGCTAAGCACAACACGCACACCCATGCTCCAGGGAGGACTCGAATCTCCGGCAGGAACGGCCGCCCAATCCATAGCATGACGCCTTAGACCACGTGGAAGTCGGCTACAAATACACAAACCACATGAGTAAATAAATTAATAAAATTCAGCAACCAGTTGCTTGTGATTATTTATTTTAGACGACCGGTTTCGGGCGCTTGAGTGCCCTTCTTCTGGTCTCTATACAGACAAACAAGTGGGTTGGTATACAGTGAAGGCTATAAAACGTACAAAAGTCGGTTACAGAAATTTGAAGCAGTTTGGAACCAAATCGATTGTAATAAAAAATATGTTCATATAATGGGATAAAATTAACACTTACATTTTAGTATTGTTGCTTAATGATTGTACATGCTATTAGGAGAATCAACACTAAGTGCAAAGATTATGCAATGTTGATTCTCCTAATAGCATGTACATTCATTAAGCAACAATACTAAAATGTAAGTGTTAATTTTATCCCATTATATGAACATATCTTTTATTACAATTGATTTGGTTCCAAATTGCTTCAAATTTCTGTAACCGACTTTTGTCCGTTTTATAGCCTTCACTGTATACCAATCCACTTGTTTGTCTGTATAGAGACCAGAAGAAGGGCACTCAAGCGCCCTAAAACGGTCGTCTAAAATAAATAACAAGCAACTGGTTGCTGAATTTTATTAATTTATAACCTGAACAGTTGCTAAAATGGATAAATTACTTCAAACCACATGAGCTTCTTACCTTTTTTTTAAGGTTTCCTAGTGGTTTTCAGATGTATATGTTGCCACAAATACACAAAATGTAACGTCGTTAAACCTTTTGTCAGATTTAAACTATGTGTCGGAATCGGGATTCATAGTCCGTCCTTACGGAAGGAGAACTCCAGTGAAGTTTGTAAAGTAACGAGAAGTTTCCATATGTCTTCCTTTCTGCTCGTCTGTGCGGCAACAAACCGGGAGCAGATCTTTCGGTTACTCAAATCTTCGCCAACGATGGCGAGCACCGTTTCCTCGCCAGTGCCCCTCTCCTTTGCAACCAATCTGAGAGGCTCTCGCCGAGCTTGAGCCAACATTTGTCTCATTTTCTCAATCAATTCTGGGGTTGTGGTTGTTGATCTCCGATCTGAACGTGGCTCATCCTCAATTGTTTGCTTCCCTTCACGGAGGCTTTTAACCCATTCGCAAGAAACATTTTTCTGCTCACGGCCTCCCTCCTGTACTAGTGCCCCAACATTCCACGTGTCTCCGTTGCAGTTTTTCCCAATTTGTAGCAGAATTTGATGTTTACAGGTTGCTCCATTGCTCTGTGACACTTCCTCTCACACTATCTACGTACAACTGGTCGTAGTCTGAAACTTCCTGGCAGATTAAAATTGTGTGCCGGAACCGGGACTCGAACGTGGGACCCCTGCCTTCAACGGGCAAGCGCTGTACCGACTGAGCTATCCCGACACGACTCACGATGCCGCCTCACAACTTTACTTCCGCCAGTACCTCGCCTCCTACTTTCCATCGTGAGTCGTGTCGGGATAGCTCAGTCGGTACAGCGCTTGCCCGTTGAAGGCAGGGGTCCCAGGTTCGAGTCCCGGTTCCGGCACACAATTTTAATCTGCCAGGAAGTTTCATATCAGCGCACACCCCGCTGCAGAGTGAAAGTTTCATTCTTGTCGTAGTCTGTTTACAGTGCCAGTCACAAGCTGTGCATGCTTAATATCTATTCTCCTCAAGTCTCTGAAGACCCATGCGTATGCACACACACATGCGCCAAGTTTTCGTCCAGATATGACGCCATTCACCGAACTTTTTAGACACCCTGCATATGTATATACGTATTTGGTGTATCCCGCTTCGATCATTGATACTAGTAGACTGGGTAAACAGTAGAACAGCTATACACATGGGATGGTACCAAGATAGAACCACGTACTGTTGGCAAACATTAGCTGGATATAATAACAGTTCAACAGTTTTGAAGAAAAAAGTTATTTTAAGCTAATAATAACTACATGTGAAATATTACTTCCATTCACAAAAATCTCTGTACAATCATAACCACAAATGGACCGATGTTTTGCCAACAGTCACATGTTTTCCCCATAGAGATGTTGATGCCAAGAAAGTGATACCCTGCCCTATCTACTATTATTTATGGTCGAAGGTATCTCGGAAACTGCGCTAACAATTATCGATGGTTAGAACAAAGAACTCATACAGTCTGTACATTTTGTTTACAACAAGAACGGCATTACGGCCAGTGTATTAGCAGCAAACCTATGCACGTGATTTGCCATATCCGAATAGGAATATCATTATAGAACGATAGTTTTCCTGGAACGGAGTGTGCGCTGATATGAAACTACCTGATAGCTTAAAACTGTAAGCCGTAACCGGGATTCGAACCTGAGACGTTTTCCTTTCGCAGGCAATCACTCTACCGACTGAGCTATCCGGGCACGCTTCACGATGCCGCCCCACAACTTTACTTCCTCCAGTACCTCGCCTCATACTTTCCAAACTTCACAGAATTTCTCCTGCGAACCTTGCAAGACTAGCACTCCTGGAATAATTTACTAATTTACAAAATTCCCAAAGTGTCGGAAGGTAGGTTGTTATTGAGAGGTTTTCCTTATATTGAAACTACCTGAAAATAAATTACGATTTATATAGTTTGGTGCCTGCAGTCACTCGCAATCATGGCGACAACCAATCATATCACATTTCTTACAAAACTAGCACACTTTTCAATGGAAAGGACCTGATGCAACCTCTTCCCACTGTCGGCTTTCCCACACCACTGCTGACGTCACAAGAAACTTCGAGAACTCTCCGGTTATACCGTGCCAAAAAAAAAAAAAAAAAAAAAAAAAAGGGGGGGGGGGCTGCAATAGACAGAACCTCCACAAGGCTTGCACAGGGTAGAGTAGGGTGGAGGGATGCATGAAACCTGCTTCCGGAATGAAGACCACAACAATAACAACAAGCCAGTGTACGATGGCTGGCTCATGGTCACAGGTATTGAGTTGCAACGAAATTTCATAAATGGGAGGTCATCCATATGACCAGTAAAAGAAATCCGTTAAACTTCAGTTAAACGATAAATCATAGGTGGAATGGGTGTAATATATCGCATTCCTGTGAGAAATTGCTCCAATACTGCCTAGACGTATTTTGACTGGCCGCCCCCACCTCTGTATGAGACCCCTACTATGATTTTCAATTATAAATATTAAACTATTGTATAGAACTTAACGTGATTTTGTGTAATTAATGTATTTATATGAAGATTTATTACGGTTGAAAGGTAGCTATGTGAGGTTGAAGTCTGCGATTTATACCTTTGCTCCGCGGGGAGCATCTTTGGTCGGTGCGCGTTCCGGCGTTTGAGCAGTAGCAATGCGGTAGTGGTTGTTGTCCGGACTCGGAAGTGTGAGCAGGGAGAGTGTTGCAGGCAGTCTAAGAATGAAGTTGTATATCACAACTTGGCACATTTATTAATGAATTTTTATATGTATAAAGATGTTAAGAAAATAATTGAATCTGATATGTACCCTGACAGTGTGAAGATTAGAGGTAAGAAGCATTATGCTACTATTATTGTCCGCATTGCGTAGATATATGATCCATGTGTGTACTGCAGGAGGTTTGTATGCTCTTTTTGAGAGTGCAGAAAGTGAAGGAACTAAAGTTTGGTGTAAAGAAATCCCTTGTAACTACCTTACAGTTTTTATACAAAATTGTTTAGAGTCTTGGAGTTTAGTGTAAAGCATTCCCTTGTAACTATCTTACAGTTTTTGTAGAACATTGTTTAGAATCTTTTTTAATATAGAGGATTTCAACTTAAATGCATTTCATATCTACTTCAAGTTAGTCATATACCAATAAAACCCCATTAATTGTTTTTCTGTAAACATGGATAAAATTTGTTTTTATTGTAGTAAGTGAATTCACATAGCACCTTCGCGAATTTAGTAGTTAGTTTTTTGTCTCTTAGTAGCAGCAGCATGCTTGTGGCAGTAGAGTTGAGAGCAGTAGCACACGCTGTTTCCTTGCGCACAGGTAGGCCAGAATGCCATACAGTGTTAACCCTTGAAACAAATATTTGAAGAGGAAATGTCACATTCTGATTTAATTGTCAATCTGTCCCTTCAGCACCACGCTTGCATCGTACTGTCCAAAGTCTTATGTAATGATACAGGTGTTTTCTTACCAGAGGTCAAGTTTCATATTCTATTAACAAAGTAACACTATCAGGATTTGTTTTATTTTGTTGTTGCTCAAAGTAATCTTTATTCATTTTGATAATTGTTCAGTCAGATTAGCGTGTTATGATACAAGTGCAGATGAACAATACCAATTACTATAATTACGTAGGCTTCCGCGGCCAGAGTCAGATGACATAAAAGTTTTCTGGGTATGGTACCGCGTCATGATGTAGGCTATTACTTATTTAACCAACGTTTCGGCCAACGTTACAGTTGCCTTCATCTGGGTAACTGTTACCCAGATGAAGGCCACTGTAACGTTGGCCGAAACGTTGGTTAAATAAGTAATAGCCTACATCATGACGCGGTACCATACCCAGAAAACTTTTATGTCAATACCAATTACTGATTATAAATTATTTTATGATCAGCTTTCACTTAACAGAATTGTATGTCATACAAACAACAGTGACGCATTCATTTCTATGGATAACTTTCACGGTATGTATTGTAAAATGTAAATTTTCTCGCCCGGAAAGGTCAATATTACTAAAAATTTTCGGGCTATTATGCCGTGGTCTTATGGATTTATTATTCATTTATTACGGTAAGTTCCGTTTATGTAATTATTCTCTAGTTAACAAAAACAGTTGAATGTGGAAATTCTATAAACTGCGCTTCGCGCCATAATTGGTGGTACGCGGGACCAGCCAGTGCCCACTTGGGGGCAGTCCAGCACAGACGGCTCTCGCAAGAAACAGCTGTGACAGTCACGCTCATAAGCTGTCTGTCAGGCACTCAAACGTCATATTTTTAAACTGCTGTGATTAGAATTCAAGTGTACTAGGATCAAGGACAGTATATGTCACTTGTTGTTTCACGACATGTAAATAAATATTATGAAACAAATGGCATCCCTTCTTACTTGAAAAGTAGGCACAGTTTTAAAAGTTCCACGGCACTTCAATTCAAGATACAAAGGTCAACGACCTGTGAGCTGCTTCTGCGTGTGGACAACGGAAAGGAAGAAGCCAGGTATGTGAACAGAAACCTTAACTGCAAGCCAATACAGTGAACCCACGGAAAAAAGCTCGTTGAGTAACAAAAATAAATCAATAAATAAATAAATAAAAAGTGTTTTTAAACCGTCATTCTTCGTTATTTTCTTCTATCAGATCATTTTATATGGACATTCAAAGTATTTTTATCGCTTGAGAAACGTTTTACGTCGTGGAGACAGCACATATACGAGTCGTGGCGCGGCCGCCATAAATAGACGGCAGTGGCCGCAGCGTTGCAATGCGCATGCGCGGCTGAGGTTCAAATTCTCTTCTAAACCCCCTGGCTGCATATAAACGCTCCCGCGGCAAGGAGGGGCGAGGGGAAACGCCGCTTTTAACATTGGCGTTGGAGCTGGTCGAGATACCAGCTCCTAGCTCTTCGAGCTCTGGCGGTTACGAACGAATGGTCCTGAAGCAAGACAATGGAGCTACTGTGCACGTCGACTTGCACATCGGCAAATTCTCCATTAAAGCAACATCCGCCCTTGATATTAGTTTTTGGCGCATTGAAGATTCATCAAAAACACGACATATTTGGTAAAATATAACTATAAATTAAAGACGTATCAACTGTAAAAGCCTTTAGAAGATCCGATCATGAACAATAATGAAGTCATTACTCTCCAACTAGCATGAATAGCCGTGTGGTTATCAGCATCGCGCTGTGATGTCCAAGGTAGTGTGTTCGAGGCCGACTGCAAGCAATTTTTAACCCAATCTTCTTTTCAACAGGCACGGGAAGGAAAATTACTTCTGTATAGTTACTTGCCACATATCTTTGGAACGCAAAAGTTTTGCGATTCTGAGCGTAAATGATATTTATACTCTTCGTTGTAACAAATATTTAACTGTTTGAAAAAATGTGGGGGAGCAGCATTTGCCATGCGGTGTCACGTGACCCGAAAGTAGCTTGTCTCTACATCGTAACAGATTAATTTTGTTACAGTCACTTAACAACGTGCACTGAAAGAAGTGAACCTCCAGACATCTGAAGAACCAGCTGCCACTGCTGCAAGCACTGACGATGCATGTAGTTCTAAGGCCCTGACACTAGTGTGGTGGCAACATCTCCATGGGAAAGTGTTAGAGAAAGTCTTAGAGAGACAGATAATTATATAACATTTCAATCACTTTTATCAAAATCTCTATGAACCGAAAATCTCCCAAACTGCCGTAGTAGCCATTTCTATTTCACCAGTAGTTGACTCATTCAGCTATGTCTGCATATCCCGAGCGGAAACCGCACGCACTCTTCCTTGCAGAAGGCGGAAACGGTGTCTGTGGTGTGAGGCTTTCCCCCACCTTTCGGCTACCGTGACCTCCACCGCGAGGATGCCTGTCATCTGGAGTCCCCGGCCTCGCCTTGTGGGCAGTTTTCGCCGTTGGCCCACTTGACCATTTGACGCGGCGGACGTCAACAGGCTGTCCAGCTAATTCACACCGCCTCGGTAATTCTCCTCGCTCTCAGAAGCCGTTTTATAGCGGCGGCACACTCGACGCGGCCCGTTACGAAAGCGAGGCCTCAGACAAACCACAAATGCCGCGTGCTGAGTCGCCTGTTTGCGATGCCATCCACACAGGTTGTACGACTGTCATGAGAGGACGACCAGCGGTTCTGTGAATCTGCTGCTGTTATGGTTGTAAATACAGGCGAGGCACATTTTATCACCTCTCCAGTCATCCCTCGTCGGTATGAAGTGGTACACGATGTCGATCATGCATACGGCGGACGCAGCGCATGTACTGCTGGTGTTATACTTAGTATCACGCATGTCTAGTTTTCGTGAACACAGTAGCTCACTTCCTCTTCTCTTAGGCGTTGTCCAACCACTGTTGGAGAACATATACTTTCCTCAAATATTTTGAACTGCCCATAGTCAACACGGATTCAGAAAGTATCGTTCTTGTGAGACACAGCTAGTTCTATATTCTCTTGATGTGATGAGTGCTATCGGCAAGGGATGTCAAAGAGATTCCGTAATTCCGGAAGGCTTTTCGACGCTGTACCTCACAAGCGTCTTCTAATCAAAATGCCTGCTACGGTTGTGCGATTGGATTCGTGATTTTTTACAGAAATGCCACAGTAAGTTGTTACTGACGGAAAGTCATCGAGCAGAACAGAAGTGATATCTGGCGTTTCACAGGGAAGTGTTATAGGGCCCCTACTGTTCCTTATTTTTATAAACGATTTAGGAGACAATCTGAGTAGCTTTCTTAGTCTGTTTGCGGATGATGCTATCATTTATCGGTTGTTAAAGTCACCAAACGATCAAATGCAACTGCAAAATGATTTAGATATCTGCCTGGTGCAAAAAAGAATGATGAATGTGATGTCATCCATATGGCCAGTAAAAGAAAATCAAATGTTCAAATGTTTGTATAGCTTATGGGACTTAACTACGTGGTCATCAGTACCTAAACTTACAAACTACTTACGAACTAACTAATACTAAGAACGGCACCAATAATTATGCCCGAAGGGGGATTCGAACCCCCGACCGTAGTGGCTGTGCAGACCGTGACTGGAGCGTGTCAGTCCCCTCGGCCACCGCGGCCGGCCCAGTAAATGAAGTCCGTTAAAGTTCATTTACACGATAAATCAGTCAGACCTACAGGTAGTCAACTCTACTAAATACCTAGGAGTAACAATTACGAACAACTTAAATTGGAAAGAATACATAGAAAACATTGTACGAAAGGTGAACCAAAGACTACGTTCATTGGCAGAACACTTATAAGATACAACAGTTCTACTAAAGAAACTACCTACACTAGACTTGTGCTTCCTGTTTTGGAGTATTTTTGCGCATTGTGAGATCCGCACCGGGTGGAACTGACGGACGATTTAGAGAAATTCAGAGAAAGGCAGCTGGTTTTGTATTATCGCGATATTCGGGGGGGGGGGGGGGGGGGAGGGGAGGGGGGAGTGTTCCAGTAATGCTGCATGATTCGAGGTGGAAATCATTTGTTGCGGCGAGGTCTATTTGTGAAATTTATTTCGCCAACTTTCTCTTCAGAATTCGAAGATATTTTGTTAGCATCCATAAAGATTCAGGTGTTCCTTTTTCCCGCAAGCTATTTCAGAATGGAACTATAGAGAACTATTATAAAAGTGGTCCGATGAACCCTCTGCCATGCATTTCATTGTGACTTGCAGAGTATCCATGTAGCTGTAGAAAGGCCTCCTTCATTCCGTAACTTGCCATCCTGTTATCGATCGCTCGATCGATATATCACTTTGCATTCCTTCCGTTAAAACCGACACCGGTATGTTAGTTCTGAATATCCCTTTTTTCGGTATTTATTTGGCGTCAGTTGCAACCTTTCCTTTTTTTTCTTCTTTTTTTAGCTATTCGAAAAACCATGTATAAACACCGGTATAACTGCTTTTCGTACTAAGGATTTTTTTTTCTTTTTTTTTTTATTTAAAATCTAGTAATAATTATTCCTAAAATTTCCCCTGCATAGGTAATAGCGGAAAAATAGGAAATGCGATCAGTGATGATGTGAGAACAATGTCGGGTCAGAAACGAGAAATAAACGGATGGCAGAAGAACTGGTACAGCCATTGTCGAGTCATCAATGCACCTGCTGTCTTGTGATGTGGCCTATCAGACGGCGCGTATGCACGTGCAGTGTGCAAGACTCGCCTCCGTCTGATCATAGGGAAGATCCTCGCTGCCGTCACCGGACATCGGTTGTGATATAAAAGGCACCGTCACGAGTCTAGAAGTACTTCAGAAAGTACGATAGCGGGCAGGATTAAAAGGGATGGAGGTACTACAAACTTGCGGTATCATGTAACGAGATAGCATCCACATTGTTCGTTGGAAGGAAAGATAAATTAGATTCGTGACCTTATGATGTTCTAGGATTGTTCGCCGAGCCCTTTGTTTCGTGGCTGCTTGTACCTTCGCCATCTTAGCTGGAAACTGTGACACCAACATCCACGACAGCCTTACCCCCATTGCCATCGAGATCGCCTACTCGTTCATCTCCATTAAGGCAGATCACCTGTTTCGAAAACCAAGAAAGAACTTCTAAGTATCAGAGTGAGCCATTGAGCCATATAATTTTCTCAGTCCGATGAGCACTGAAATTATAAGACAGTAACTAAATGTATCAAATATAAATATCTGAAGACAGTGACAGTGTGCAATGTGAAATATATACTATACACAAAACTACAGAATCAGTAGGAAAATACTCTTTTTTTTTTTTTTTTTTTTTTTTTTTTTTTTTGAAGTATTCAACCATGTACAAATTTTTCATAAAAGCAATGAAAGGTAAACGGACTACGTTCTGTTTCAGTTCTCTATTTTAATAGATGTTTTGATTCTACATATTGAAGAAAAGTATAATGCAAAAGTCTCAGGACGTCTTAAAATTTTCAACTTTTGATCTCTAAATTTGTTACTGGAAGTAATATCAGTAAAAACCGTAAACAGATCGTTTAATAAACCTGTTGTTTTGAGTGGATTTTACAGAAAGAAGAAACGATCGAAAGCCCCACTCCTTACGTGCCGGAAAGATTCCAATGACCTACCTTTTCGGTATGGTGCGGGGGAGAGGGGGTGTCTTCAGCCATCTGATAGGCTAGATGATGTCCGCTACGAGGTTTTCCCTTGAGCTAACCTCTCCACCGATCTCACTGCCACTGTTTGCATACGTAAACCTTCTCTCACTGACACTTTCTCCTGTTTGTTTACCTAACACCTCCTTCCTGTTTTCATCAATTTCTGTAGATTTTCCTTACCACTGTCTTCATCTCTACCACTTTCGCTGTATCTCTGCCTGTTTACCATTGTCTTTGTGCCATTCTTTTTCTCTCACATTGCCAATGGATCTTTTATTTCTCACAATCTACTGTCCGTCACTTCAGTCACTTTTGTCACTTCAGTCACTTTTTGTCGTCTATGTCTCTTCTGTACATATGACCTTGTGGATGGTTTCATCGGGCTTGTAACTCTAACAAGGAGAGGACGCAAACTCGTCATCGTCGAATTCGTCCAAATTGATGTTACACTTAGGACATGGTGAGACATGAAATTACGCCAAGTGGAAACTGCAGGTGGCCAAGCGATTAGGAAGTAAAAGGAATTTTCAATCGGATCTATACACCTGTGAGAACGCGTCGTTTAGGGAGCGTTGTTTGGCTCAATGGTAAAGAGCTCAGGTTCCTACTGGGTCCCGAGTTCGACTCCGACCTGCGACAAATATTTTGGTCCTGCTTGGCAATGCGTACACTACTGACGTCACAGTTAACCGCAGCATCATGTATTTATATGTGTATAACATCAGCATGGAACGTCATTATATAAAACAAGCGCAGCATCTTACAAACTCGACGCTGTGAACGGTCCATAAGGTGCAAACACGAAATCACTTCCCCAGAAGCTCGCATCAAACAGCATTCCATTATACACCAACACCAGCTATCCTCGCAACTATTCAGCGACATGCTGCGTTACGTGTGGTTCGATGCTGGACTGTGCGATGAAAGAAGCTGTCTTCAGAATGTTAATCAAGTTTATTTTTCTATGAGGATATTTAAAAAACCACGTCAGTGCAAAAAGGCGACTTTTATAACGTGCTCAAGATGCGATGTTAATTATTGGTTCCCCTGTTTTTTCGAATAATATTACTCCGGCACATGTGATTGATCAATTTCAAGAGAATGTAAGTATCGATTTAGATACATACATGACGTTTCCATGTACACGTTGACACAATCCATTTTTAAATGTTTGATGTCCCGAATTTCATCCTATACCTGTACTTCTTATGCTTATGTAAATTAATAAAATAACCTATATGATGATGCGATTAATTGTGACGTTAGTAGTATACGCATTGCCAAGAAGCACAAAAATCTCTGGCACGTGTGGTGTGGATCGTTTTGTTCCTTGCTGTCGCTGATCTTGTTTGTTCGTTGTTGTTCGAAGTGTTCTTGGCTCAGCGTTTTCTATTACAGAGGACATTGAGCCCTCTGACCGGACACGCTGAGCCACGGTGACCGACGATGCCTTAACTACAACTCCTACTTTTTTGGTTGAAGTAATAATTTTATTACTTTCATAAAAATGTATAATTTTTAATTTATTTGAATGTTTCTCTGGGATTTATATTATTATGATTTTAGTATTATAATCCGGGCAATATTTTAATAACAAAAGTATCCATAGTTTTAATATTCAAATTCAACGAAAGTTAGATATATTTATTCTGATTACAATTATTATTATTATTTTTTAAATATATATTATGCTTGTTTTCTGGTATCGATATACTGTCAAAAAGATTCACATATCTTTTGGAATACCATCTTTGTACAAAGAAGAACTGTCACTGTTGTGTGCACTATCTGTTCAGTACTAAGTTATCTGATGATGGCCTAAGAAGCAGAAAGGCGGTTCATAACCAATAACCAGATATTGTGGAACATAAACACAAAGTGTTGAAGTTTTTCATGTGCCTGTGTTCCTGCAAGTAGGCCCACAGACATAATAGTCTATAAACACATAATATACTTGAACCAACCGGCATGTTCTTTCGTCTGCACTGCAGAAGGCGTGTAATGTTTAAATTTTTACCCTGTACTGTAAGAGAGCTACAGTATGCCAATTCTTGTGATGATGTCCAAAAAGAGGGAAACGCCATCATAAACAATAAAAAAGCATTTTCACAACCGTAACTATATTCTTTCAACAAATCCACACGCAGTTTCTGTACCCGGCGTCAGTATGTAATGCGGCCAATTTTACTTTGTATGTTAACCCTTCAAGTGCGAATGGAGGATATATCCGTTCGCAGCGTTGTGTGGCTAATAGCTTGTGGGAATGACGCGGTTTGCCCTGAAATTGCAACTATGACATTAGAAGAGCTAATTATAGCAGTTTGCTCTAGGCCACGCGTTGACAGTTTGCGTCCAGTGAAGAAGCCACGATATTCAGTGATCTTTTGCAATGGCGAAAATAAGACGATTATCAGACTGAGAGACAGAGCACCTTCTTCTAGAAAATGACGATAATTTCAGTGACAGTTTTGAAAGTAATATGACATTTTTAATAAGTATAATATCCTTTACTGTTGCTTATTAGCTTTATTTATTTGTACACTACTGCTGTTTCGGCCGCGGTGGAGTAGCCGAGCGGTCTAAAGCACATCGCTGCGGAGCGCGCGGTTGCTCGCCGTGGAGGTTCGAGTCCTCCCTGGGGCATGGGTGTGTGTGTTTGTCCGTAGGTTAGTTTACGTAGGTTTAAGTAGTATGTAAGCTACGGACTGATGGCCACGCAGTTTGGTCCGATAGATTTACAGACATTTGATTTTGCTGTTTCGCCAAATTTGGCATTTTCAAGTGGTCTGCAATAGTTGAAATAAATTTTGTGAAAATATTTTTCCGAAACAAATAGGGAGTACATCATACAGTTTTAAATTTATTACTTACATTCCATTTGTTGGTAACACACACATACACATACAAAAAAGGATCAGTAACAGAAACACAAGAACTGATCCATATGCTAACACTAATCTTATCCCAAAATTATTTTCAGTTTAATGAAAAAAATATACAACCAAGCAGAAGGTGTAGCGATGGGAAGTTCAATAGCGGAAATCTTGGCAGATATATTTTTAAACCAATTAGAAACAAAAAATTTTAGTACTAACTCTCATTTAACAAATAAAATAATATATTACTTCCGTTATGTTGATGATACATTGATGCTGATACAAGAAACAGATAATGAAATTAATAAAATACATTGTTGACTTAACAAATTACACCCAAAAATTAAATTTACGAAAGAATTAGAAACGAATGGCTCAATCAATTTCCTCGATTTAAAAATCAGCAATAACCACAATTTTCATTCCTTTGAAATTTACCGAAAACCAACAACAACAGACAACGTAATAAATGCCAATACATGCCATCCTACATCACAAAAATATGCCTACTTTCATTCAATGATAAATAGAATTAACAACCTACCCCTAGAAAAAGAAAGTATTGATAAAGAAATCCAAATTTTAAAATATATAGCTTATACAAACGATTACAATCCTAATAATAGTCAACAAAATTTATGAGAAATGCAAAGAACCTAAAAATAAATTTTTTATACACATAAAAATAAAACTGGTATAAGAAGAATGAGAACATAAAAAATCAAATATATTCCTACAACCTTCATAGGTAATATATCAAATAAAATCAACGCACTACTCAAACAAACACGAATAAAATTTGCATTCTGTACAAACAACAACCTACAAACAAAACTCCATAAAGCCATAGCAACCACAACCAACTTTAACTTTTCAGGAATTTATAAAATCACTTGCGAAAATTGTAACAAATTTTATATAGGTCACACGGGACGAAGTTTTAGAACGAGGTTCAGCGAACATACAAGAATGACAGAAGCAAACCCATCTACTTTCTACCGGCATTTGAAAATTGAAAACCACACCACCACAAACACCGAGAGAGGTTTAAAAATATTACGCAAAATTTGAAAAGGCACTGAAATGCACATTCTCGAAGAATTAGAAATATAAATACACATGGAAGCTTCACCTAACGAAATTCTCAATGAACACACAGATTTTAAACACAAAATTTATTTACAAAATTTTAACGATCTAATTAGGCTTGACAACGGCTAAATTCAGAGATATAATATTGCACTGTCAAGGATAACGCAAAATTTCGATTAACATACAATATCTCAGACACCAGACAAACGCCTTTTCACACTCAAAGATATTCCAAAATTGCAAGCAATACCTCAGACAATAAAGAGACACACTATTTCATAATCGGAGAGACTACAAAATCCATAGTATAACACATTTGTAAGTGGTAAAGACATTGACATTCAAAGATATCACAAAATTCGAAATTAATCATCTCAAAGAAGCTAGATCATTACCAAAGATATAATGCAGTATAAGACTTTGTAAACACATAACATCAACACAGCTGTCAAATAAGAAAGTCATTACATTATAAATTATTAAAAAACGACTTTATAGGAAAGGTACCTATAAAAATGATATAGAGGTACGGATGCTGTGTGTGTGTGTGTGTGTGTGTGTGTGTGTGTGTGTGTGTGTGTGTGTTACCAACAAACGGAATGTAAGTAATAAATTTAAAACTGTATAATGTACTCCCTATTTGTTTCTAAAAATATTTTCACGAAATGTATTTCAACAATTGCAGACCACTTGACAATGCCAAATACGGCGAAACAGCTGTAGTGTTCAAATAAGTAAAGCTAATAAGCAGCAGTAAAGGATGTTATTAAATATGTCATGTTGCGATATACTTACGGCTGCAGGCCCATTTCTGAAAAAGTTCTGGAAGTTTTAAAGGCACGGATATTAAGGCTAGTGAAAGTGACTTCGATTGAACAATAATTATTGATGACGAGACACTATTGCAATAGACGGTACCTAGTCCATTTTTGCGTGCTACTAGATGTAATCAAATTTTGTTCAGTGGTAGTACTGGTAGGCCAACAGTTATGCCTCTGAAACAATGACGTAATGACTTGTTTTTAATTTATCAGGGGGGATGAACCGCGCAAAATAAAAAGCTGAACAGACCATCTTACACTCACAACAGTTCATAGGTTCTCATCCAAATTTAGCACCAAGCTCCAAAATTCGCGCTGGCAGGATATTACAAGTGATGAGGTGAAAACCCCTATTGGAATTATCATGTTCCAAGGAATTCTTCACAAACCAGAACACAAGATGTACTTTTCAAAGAGAAATTCGAAAAGGAAAACATGAAGGAAAACTTTCATGTGTGGAAAAAGTACGCAGCATAAGAGCGACAGAAGACACGGGCAGCCGGCCGCGGTGGCCGAGGGGACTGAGCAACACCACCTAGAAGACAAAGCCTTACACACGTCACACTTAGAGGCCCCGGCCGCCACCTCACTGGCTGGCCGCTGGGTCACGCCTACCGCCGCGCAGCAGCCTGTCAGTCAGATGGCGGACGGGGCCTCTAAGTGTGACGTAGGCACGGCCTGTTGTAAGGCCTTGTCTTCTAGGTGGTGTTGGACTGAGGCGCTCCAGTCACGGTCTGCACGGCCACTACGGTCGGGGGTTCGAATCCCCCCTCGGACATGGATTTTTGTGCCGTCCTTAGGATTAGTTAGTTTATAAGTAGTTTGTAAGTTTAGGGACTGATGACCCCGTATTGAAGTCCCATAAGCTATACAAACATTTAGACACGGGCATATACTGTTTGCTGAAGGGTTTGTTTACTGCTTATGTAATACTGAACAGGTATAGTCAACAAAACTTATAGGTGACATGGTAATACTACGAAATAATAAGAAACGTTGTGTATTTTCGATGAAGTACACGTGCATACGGATCTCCTGCAGAAAGCCGCGGCAGATTAGTCGTGCACACTGGGGCGCCGTGCCGCGGTGCGCGCGGCCGTTCGCCGTCGGGGGTTCGAGTCCCCTCTCGGGCACGGATGTTTCTTTTATTCTTAGGTTAGTTTACCTTAGTTTAAATACTTTGTAAGCTATGAACTAAAACCAAGTAGTTAAGTCCGATAGACTTACAAACATCTGATTTTTCTGCAGAATAATTTATCTCATATTTAAGCAACAAATATTAATAGACTATGTTCTGGATTATAATCGTATAATAATGTTAATGTCCGTCATTACTAACACTGTGGATCCAGGAGATGATCTTCTTCTTTATACATGAACTTGTGTGTGCATGTGATTGCTTCTTTGTATAGCATGCAATTCAAATGTAATACCAGTGTGCATAGTTGCTACTGCTGATACAAGAATTAATAGTATTATTTGTCAAATAATTAAGATTAGTATAATTCTTGTTGTTAGTGGAAGTCCTCTATTTCCTAATGGTGTTAATAATAGATGCCCTGCAATTATATTTGCTGCTAGGAGAAAGAATAATCTACACTACTCAAGGGTAAATCTAACTTTGGCACAGAAGGGGGTGAATTATGCTGGAACAAAAAGCTGTAATGACTCAGAAAATAATATTAAATGTCAGTCAGATGAAAGAAAGCCTGTGGTGTCGCACAAGTCTAAAGTGCGCGCCACCTACTTTCACCGCGCGCCGCCATGCACGCACGGCGCGACGTTCTTACGACGACAGCCACGAGCGCCCTCTGCTACAACTCCGCTCGTGGCCACCACTGAACGACATCGTTCACTTGGGACTGAATAGGAACCGGTTAACACTTCGGGATCAGATAGGCATCAGTGAAGACTTGGCCATCGGACAGGCACTAGGCAGGGCTCTAGCTCAACTATGTATCAGCATTCTGCAGTCCTGAGCTATGTAAAAGTTAAGTATGGTATAAATTCTGTGCAATATATATCTCGTTCTATTTTACCCTAGTGTTTCTAGTTTCTGCTGTCGCACTGGCTGCTCCCCTCCGTACCTACACAATCGTGCTACCTTTATTCCTGTGTCGGTCTTCCTACTCGGCCACCGACACCTACGACGGATACGAGACACAAAAGCGGCGACGAGGCTGGGACACAAAAAAGCCTACAAACTCTTGGAAACAAAATGAAACGATTTCTGAATGACAACTCCTTCTAGATGAATTTTTTTCATAGAAGTTAGTAATTTTGCAACAAAAATTGTATGTAATGTAATGTTATCTTATACTAAAGTTCCACGTTCCAGATCATTACATCTCTTATTCATGATCTATAGAACAAATATCAGTGTAATCTAATGTAATTTAATCTACAGATTTGCTCCATCTTCATGAAAATTGGCACACTTGACCTTCAAAATAAAAGGAAGATCAATGTCAACAGCCGACCGCGATGGCCGAGGGGACTGAGGCGCTAAAGTCACGGTCTGCACGGCTACTACGGTCTGGGGCTCGAATCCCCTTCGGGTATGGATATTTGTGCCGTCCTTAGTATTAGTTAGTTCATAAGTAGTTTGTAAGTTTAGGGACTGATGACCCCGTAGTTAAGTCCCATAAGCTATACAAACATTTGAACAATGTCAACATGAAATTTTTTATGATGCATGGTGGAGGGTTATTTTACTTACGGACGTCGATAAAACCTGTTTTACTCAGGTCTTGTGAAATTTTTCCCTTCAAAATAATAGGTGCATTACAGTCTACATAATATTTGATACGATTCATGCGAGAAAACCTGTTTTACTCAGATCTTGTGAAATTTTTCCCTTCAAAATAATAGGTGCATTACTATCTACATAATATTTGATACGATTCATGGGCCAGGGTACCTTTGACACCCTTCCACCGATCGCAATGAAAATTAACGAATTTTTCATAGATAGGGGTAGGAAGCGATGGGCATAGGAGGCGAAAGAGGATATAGAAAGTAGGGAGACATAGATGGGGAGGAGATAGGTTGTGAAAGGGGGAAGATGAACAGAGTTAGAGATGGGCAGAGAGAGAAGGGAAGAGGACAGGTACTACTGGAATAAATAAACATCCTGGTTACGTAGGTTTTCAGATAGTAAGCTATAAACTCAAGGTAACTTTACAAGGGCGAGATAAAAATAATGATCGAGCAAATACTATACACGGGACGAATAAAGAGAGTGCTGTGATGAAGTTGCTAGAGTACTCGAAAACTACTCTCTGTCTGCGGACAGACGGCGCTGAAAATTAATAAGGCAGCATTACAGAGTGACGGTGACTGGCGGTTTAGCAGGGTCGTGTGAGAGTTGTTGGCCATCTGAGGGCATCAGTTTACTGCATGCGGCCGTCGAGCAGATCGGACACCGTAACGCAAGGACGCCCGATCGGCGCCTTGTGGACAGTCAGTTCCGCGACCAATGGGGCATGTGTGGATTCGTCCGTGACATTTGCCCGCCGCCTAATCCGATCACAGTGATGAGCACCGAATGTCGCTAAAAGCTTCCTCAACTGAGCTCTCTTATACACGATTCCCGAGGCAAAAAAATCAAGGTTAGAAGTTAACGAAAAAATGTTCAAATGTTTGTATAGTCTATGGGACCTAACTACGGGGTCATCAGTCCCTAAACTTACAAACTACGTATGAACTACTTACGAACTAGGACGGCACAAATATCCATGCCCGAGGGGGGATTCGAACCCCCGACCGTAGTGGCCATGCAGACCGTGACTGAAGCGCCTCAGTCCCCGCGGCCACCGCGACCGGCAGGACTTAACGCCATATCGACATTGAAAAGTAGAGGGTTTGCTCGTCTCAGACATGAAGGAGTGGTCAGTAGTGGCCTTCAAGCGACCAATCTTTCCCTATGGTATCGTCGCCTGAGTCTTCATCTGCTGCTGTCTCCTGTCCGCAACTATTCCACTTCTGCCTATTGTCTTTCACTACATTTCTTTATCAATGTAACCAGCTTAGTACCCGGCGTTACACAGGTCGGTATTTATTCCATTCTTCATGTACATTTACGTTCATATCCCGCATTCCAATGTAAGGTACGTGGTGGAGTGTACGTCACAGCTTTTTCGTTCCACTCCCAAATAGAACTAGCACAAAACAATGCTGTATGCTTCTGTACGAACCATAATTTCTCTTTCTTATGTTTTCTTATGTTTATGGTCTTTACCGAAATGTAAGTTGAGGCAGTGGTAACGCATCGGACTCGCTTTCGAAAGGATGGTAGTTCAAATCCACCACCGCCCATTCACATTTAGGTTTTCCGTGACTTCCCTATAACACACCAGGCAAAGCCGGGATGGTTCCTCCCACATCCCCGAAAATCCGAGCGTAACTCTGTCTCTAATGACCACGCTGTCGACGGAACGTTAAGCCTTAAGCTTCCTTCCTGCCTTCTGCAGTCAGCTTCAAATTTGGTCCCTTAATAATTCTCCAACTGTGATTCTCAAAAAGAACATTGCCTTCCCTCCACAGATTCCGACTTCCCGAAGCATCTCCGTAAAATTCACGCGTTGACCACCTTACCAGTGACAAACACAGATTTCTCAACATTTTTCGAATAGTATTATTAAAAATCAGTGGATCTTTTCCATCCTTAATGAGATTCATAATTTTGAAATCTTTGTAAACCTGTTGGATCAAATTGCTATGGCAATCAATCCATATACTTACAAAATACTTAAACTAACTTGCGCTAAGGACAAAACACACACACACACACACACACACACACATACACACACATACATACATACACACACACACACACACACACACACACACACACACACACACACACACACACACACAAACACGCACACATATTCCCGAGGGAGGACTCGAACCTCTGACGGGGAGGGGCCGCTCACACCGCAGCAAGACGCCTTATTGAGGTCGGTCACTCAATGCAACCTTAATCGACTCTATCAGTACATACGTGGGTCACTCCAAAAGAAGTTTTCATTCTTCACGTTTAAAAATTTTATAGTATGTAGATACATCCTTCCCGCTTGTTTTCAAACTTAGTTCAACCTGTTTCCGTGAGTGGCGCCGTCACAGCATGTCTTCAAGATGGCTGCTACACTTGACGTTCGTCAGAAACAACGTGCTGCCATTGAATTCCTGTGCTGTGTAAACGAGCCTGGGGAACATCCACAAGAGGTTGGAAAAGGTGTGTGGAGATACTGCTATCGATCGCAGTACAGATAGTCGGTAGGCAAGCAGGCACGGCAATATTGAGGATTGTCCTCGCAGCGGCAGGCCTCGTACTGCACACACTCCAGACAATGTGCAGAGAGTTAACGAATTTGCTGACAGACGCATCAGAGTGAACGAATTGTTACGCTATGTTGGGATAGGGGAAGGAACTGTTTGCAGAATACTGAAAGTACTGGCGTTAAAAAAAAGGTTTGTGCCAAGTGGGTTCCCAGGATGTTGACAGTGCCTCACAAAGAAACACGAAAAACGGTATACAGCGAACTTTTGGAACAGTACGGGAGTGGTGGAGATGTATTTCTTGAAAGAATTGTGACAGGTGATGAAACATGGCTCCATCAGTTTTCACCAGAGAGGAAGAGGCAATCAATGGAGTGGCATCATGCAAATTCACCCAAGGGAAAAAAAATTCAAAACCACATCTTCTGCTGGAAAATTTACGCCTGTGGCGTTTTTCTATTCCGAAGGACTCTTGTATGTGGACATCATGCCACGTGGAACCACCATAAATTCTGATTCATATATGACGACACTGAAGAAACTTCAAGCTCGACTGATTCGTGTTAGACCACATCAACAAAAGCAGGATGTTTTTTTGCTGTTGCACGACAATGCACGGGCACATGCCAGTCTAAAAACCGTGTAAGCGATCACAAAAGTCTAATGGACAACACTGAAACACCCGCCTTACTGCCCTGACCTACGTCCATGTGACTATCATGTCTTTGGGAAACTGAAAGACCCTCTTCGTGTACGCTGCCAAACAGTGGCTCCAACGCGTTGGTCCAGAATTTTACCGTGCGGGTATACAGGCGCTGGTTCCAAGATGGCGTAAGGGAGTTGAGAAGGATGGGGATTATGTGGGGAAAATATTGTTCCTAAAGGATGTATCTACACACTGTAAAACTTTCAAACATGAATAATAAAAACTAAAAGCTACATTTGAAAAAAAAAAAGATAGTGTGCATTTCTTTTGGAGTGACCCTCGTATTTTTCCAGCGCTTTATTTACAATGCATTGGAATTCTGCCCATAATTCCTTTACATCCATCGTGCCGGAAGTAAATGATGTCCATTACTTCTCCAAGTGAGACGCCAGAGCAGCGGCGGAATAGCCGTGCGCACTAAGGCGCTTTTCTGTGGTGCACACGGGCGTTCGCCGTCGGACGTTCGATTCTTCCCTTGGGCATGTGTGTATGTGTGTATGTGTATGTGTGTGTGTTATTCTTAGGATAATTTAAGTAGTCTGTAAGTTTAGGGACCGATGGAGTTACGTTCCATAACTGTACAAAAATTTGAACACTTGCGACACCAGAAATCGCTTAACGGCTCTTTCTAACATAAATACTCTCCTAGCTGTTTGGACTGACTTGTTTGACGACGAAAGAACTATGAGCAAGGAAAGGAATGCCATTCGCTGCACTAGGATGTAGAAATTACTCAGTGGAGACTAGTGAAAAATGTGAGCCGGATCGGGATTCGAACCCAAGTCTCCCGCCGCGGGCCAGCGGTCGCCTTAACTAGTCTCTTTTTTCTGTTCTTCTTTTTTGTTTTTCTGGTAAATTCGGCATTTGGGGACATGGCTTCGTGCCTTTTCTACGTTTATCGCTGAGTTCTGGGCCCGGTTTGTATTAGGTAGGGGACGTATCCCTCCCTTCGAATGCTCTGAGCCACCGAGCCCGGCAAACTTCGTGACTACTGTGACAAGTCCGATTTTATATCTTCATTCGTTTAGTAATAGTGTTCAGAGTTTTCATATCTCAGATTTGACTTGTAAATTTTATAGAATACAAGTAGTTGGCTGGCAGTAGGCAATGGATGTAATCGATGGAAGGGGTGGGGAAAGCATAACAGATGGCACAGATCATCTATGGAACGTGCGAAAGCACGGCAGTGTAGCATAGGCGTGATCTGATTGGCTGCCGCCTCCCCTCTCGGTGCTACCATTCCTATATTTCATTTATCAATATTTAAGAACGTAAACATTAGATAATAGCGTAATTTCAATGTAACGGTTTTATGTTAATAAGCTTTCATTTGAACCCATTTAGTACTTTGTTCATTGTAATTTATACAAACAAAAACACGAGATGTAGATGGTTCGTTTGGCGCCAAAAAGACAGAGGCAGCAACTAGCAGCCACGCCTGTCCGAGCATAGTCCAGTGACGAACTTCGAACTGTTAACATGTAGCACCTTTTCTCATTACGGAGCATTACAAAACTTGCACATTTATCTTCATGGCACTAGTATTTATTGTAAAGTGACTATCCTTCAATGTACAGCTAAGATTTGATGATTTCGCTGAGCGTGTGTAAAGGTTGGAAGAATAAATTTAAAATCCACTGGCACCCCATGTTTTATGAAGAAAATCGTAGTTAGAGCCCTTAAATCATTTACACAACATTTTCACTTCAAACATCAAGAATTTGCTATCTCTGTTCTAAATTTATTTGGATTTATCCGACAGATCAACCACCCCATCAGTCTATATATAAGGTCAGGCCTGTTATATCATTTATTTATTTATTTATGCAATTATTTTACCTGGCAAGATTAGGGCCTTCAGGTCCTCCCTTACACCTCACCAGGCTTACTAAAGTGAACAATGTCTTTAGTGCGTTATAGACAGACAATGTATAATACAATTATTAAAGTAAAAAATAATAATTACAGATTATAAATAGAATATAAAAATATATAATTGTAACAATAATACTTAAATAATTTATAATAATCAGTAATAATAATAATAATAATAATAACTTTGCAAAGTACAATAAGCATGTTTCACATTGTGAACTTTGGCCCTATTACAATTTAGGAATTGCTTCGTTAAGCTTTTAGAGATTGTGAGATATTCACATCAAGCAGAGACATAAGACGATAGAATGTGGCGAGAGAGATATAGAAGAAGTAGACTGGTTAGAGGAAGAGAAATAGAATGGTAAGATTCAAAGCTATGATGGAGAGAAAGAACTGAGAGCAGGGTAACAATGGAGGCTATGCCGTCGATAATATTTCAGTTTTGAGTTTCCTCTTGAATGTCGAGTGTTTTACTGTAAGATATAAATTACATGGTAGTGTGTTCCATAGTCGTATGGCTGAGATTGAGAACGACACGGAGAAAGAATTAGTGTTGTGTGAAGGTACATCCAAGATGCTAGACGTATCCGATCTGGTATTGCGGTTGTGGAATAATGATAGATGTTTAATGTGAGAAGGTAAGTATTTGGGGCACTGGTGGCTGAGAGGTCGATGAAGTAAGAACAGCGTTTGATAATCGCGCCACTTATGTCTGCGCATCCAATCTATCTGGGTATATGAAGGACTGATATGATCGTACAGCCGTATGTTGTACACGTACCTAACGCAAGTATTCTTCACTAGCTCGAGGCGTCTTGAATTTTCACTACTTGTGTCGTGTTGAACTACATCACAGTAGAAAAGATTTGTCAAGATAAGTTTTTGGACTAATTTTTGTTTCACTTGTGTTGGAAACATTTTTCTAAATTTTTGGATTGAATATAAAAATGTAAGAGATTTCCCGCACGCTACAACTGTTTGTTCTTCCCAGTTTAGGTGTTCATCCAAGATTATGCCAAGGTCTTTCACTGTTTTTTTATATGGTAATTGGGTACCATTGAGGTGTATTCCAGGGACTGTCTGACGAAACTCGGCTGATTAGCTTTTGGGTGAGATGTGAGGATGACCTGGGATTTATTGGGGTTTAACTTAAGACCTAGGTTTTTTGCCCATTGTGAAACAGCGCAGAGGTCTGCATTCATACCAGCTACTGCATCATCGATGTTCTTACGGCTAGCACGTATGTACAGTTGGATGTCGTCGGCATATAAATGGTAGTTGCAGGAGTGAATCACTGAAAAATGTCATTGATGTACAGTGAAAAGAGTAATGGACCAAGGACGAAGCCTTGGTGAACTCCAGAGCACACGTTTTTCCATGATGACTTCTCCGACCCACAAATGACTTCTTGACTTCTGTTTTTCAGGTAGCTGTCGAACCACTGTATTGCGCTGTTTGAGAAATTCAACTGTTTCGTTTTAATTAGTCCTGACGATATAAATTTTGACATTCAGATTACACTATTTTCCTGCTCCTTGTGTAAGCTTTCGAGACATTGTAAATTTGATGCCATACACAAAAATACAAAGAAAGTTCGCAGTTATATTAATAGATGGCGCTTTTGCATTCGGCATAAACACTCGGGTTCCGCGTCGCTTGCCTCCTATTGCATATTGTCATGGGTCTCTCAATACAGTATACGGCTCTGCTTGTATAGCTTTTATACAAGAACGACGACTCTGCGGTTGCAGCTTTAAACAAATTCCGGTCATTAAAGAATATGAAGAAAGGTTGTGGTTCGATGACTGAAAGCTCTAAAGAATTTGAAGAAGAAGTTCCAAGGAACAGCCTCGTTTCATGTTAATTACGGTAGAGGGAGGTATTCAATTCTTTCGACTTCTATGTAAGATGTCCTTTATCGATTGAAGAAGGAACGAACACTGATGCGCAAGACTGCGGTGCACATGGAGTTGCCCTATCATTATAAGTTCCTCCGAGCACGGTACATAAAATTCTACGCAATATTCTGCATTGCTATCAGTAAAACATTACGCCTCTGCGTTGCTTCTTACTGACCCGCCAGCGAGACACACTTTCGCTCCACAATTTCGTGCGCCTAAGGAAGTGGATAACGATTGGTCGAAGAACATTTGTGGGCACATGAAGCCGATTTCCACCTTAACCCTAGCTTAGTAACATCTGTCAAAATGACGGCTATGTTCAAATTGTCAGTGAGCTGTGACGTTTTGAGGAACTATTGATAAATAAGTGTACACGGGTTGAGTGCTGGTTTGGAATCACTCGTCGAACTGACGGATGTTTCTAACAAAAGTTCAAACCCTCTGAAAGACGGTTGTTCGTAGAGAGCATTAAAACCAGGTGTTAGTAACGCAGGGTTAAAGGCTCTGTCAAATACCCAAAATTTCATGATGTATACAATGTACGCCCTGAGACGGGCAAATCACTTGCCAAATCTATATGCAAAACAAAGCAGTTTTTTTCAAAACTAGCGGCTGACTGTTACAAATCACGTATTTCGAAAGAAATTACTTACATACCGTGACTAAAATAAGGACTATTGATAGCACACATTCATAGACATCAAGGGAACATTTATATAGCGTTGGAGAGAAGTGTTCGCTGTCGTTCTTGTTAGCAGATGCAGAGGCTTGCACAGGATAGGGTAAGGGGAAAGCTGCATGAAACCAGTCTCCCCTCTGAAGACCACAATATTAATAGACATTTTTATCGAGTTTACATTATGACGAGAGATTCTTTGTTTTTAAAACGTCCCTAAAGTTCATACATGAGGCAGGAAAATTGTGTTATGTGAATGATCTATATCGTCTAAACCTATTACTTTAATAATTAAAAAAGAAAACGCTATCTGGGCTTACAAATTCGTAAAAACAGGATGTGTGCAGTATTTGAACATCGTTTGCAGATGGGTATCTGTGTGTTCTCTACGACTGGCATTGAAATGCGATGGCAGGAACGTGGCTGAGCTTTCTTCCAGCGCACTAAGTACAGCTGCTGAGGCTCTAACCAATGTCAAACGCGGAGTCACGGAGCAGAAAACATCTCCGAAACCTGCCGGAGCAGTGCCGGCGGCAGTCATGCAGCTTGGCACATACTACTGCAGATGAACTTTGCTCGCAGGTTAATTCTGAGATATCCAAATAGGCATTTTGTAGCAATCAGTCGTTATCTGTAAGAAACTGCTTTATTTATTTTTATTTTATTTATTTATTTGCATATCTAGATATCGGCAAGTGATTTGCCACTAAATTAACAAGAAGTCAGTGTCTGTATCAATACATTAAATGAAATACAACATTGTCAAATTAGAAAAGAGTGAACAAGATGTAGTTTACATACCAAACTATGGTTAGTCTGTACAAGACGGCGGAGCAGCACACCACGCCCGCCCACCGCCCATGAGCGCAATTGTAAACATGGGCTTATCTTGTGTCATCAGAGACCACCGCTTCTATTAAGGGCGACAACGAAATCAAAAAATTCCAGAAAAATAGAAACACTGCAAAACAACTTACGGTGTCACACCACGGAGAGCACATTGTAATCTAAAGATGCCTTGCTAAAGGGCCAAACGCGTCATTAATTAATAAAATAATTTGCAATCAAGACGGTTTGAAGGAATATTTATTCTCACCGATTGCTATACACCATGGACTGGAAATCATTTTACATAATCTTTTTTCTTTCACAATGTCTTACACAATTAATGTTGAAATCACCACATACAACTAGTTTTTTGCCACTACTATAAAGTGAACATAAAATCTTCTTCAGCTTGAAAATAAGTGCTTTGATAACACAATCGCGAATCACGAAAATGAAACTTTTGACTTAATTCTACGACACCTGCACAACATTTGAATATTTTTTCCGTGCCACTCCCCCACACTGCTAGAAAAACAAGCAGCTAACGTGAACCTTGGTAAAGGAAGCCTCTGAATGGTGACATTACTTAATAAGTACTCAGAATTAGTAATATCGTAGGTCAACAACTACAAGCAGCTCACTAATTTTGTCTCTAATACCTTGTATCTTTAGGTGAAATATTACCGTATTCCTTGAATATGTGACCATTATCAAATGCGGTTCCTTTGTCAGAGGCACTTACTTGAAGCACGAATACCTGTCAACTGACAAAATTCTTCCAGGCGACTTCCTCTTTCTTTTCCCCATTCCATATTCACCTACTATTTTTCCTTCCCTTCCTTTGCCTTCTACCAAATTACAGTCCCCCATCACAAATAATGTTTCCTCTCCCTTAAGTCTCTGCATAATTTTCTTTACCTTCTCATATATTGATTGATCGATTTTCTCATGGAAGCCAAAACAGTATTCGTCCAACCCGCCACTGCCCGCACCGAAACTAAGTTTATTGTGCGGTATCGCTCCCTGTATATCTAGTAAAGCCAACCAATGCCCTTGATCTGTGCTAGGAGTCCCTTTACCAGTTCTTTATTAGACACAATTTCTTCGGGTCTGGTTGTCCCAAATATTCTGTGCCTTTTACTCCCCAATGGAGTGCATTCGAAGATTAGATGTGATGCACTTTCATCACCGTCATCACAGATCCTACATTTAGCGTCCTTGTCTGTTATTCCCATGGTATGTAGGTGTTTTTGAAATTCCCATGGCCTGCCAAGAATCCAACTATGAGTCTAATCTCTCTCCTGTTCAGGCTCAGGATTGCAGAGCTTCTTTTAAAACATGGCTTTGGCATCATTACCTTGCCATGTTTTTGTTGATAGACTTTGGTCCAATATTCTACGTGCTGTCTTCTAAGCCAGTTACGTAGCTCCAAATTGATCATTGCCTTGGTGATTGTCAGGACAGGTTCTGGTCCAATAAATGGAACATTTATTTATCCTGGCTAATCTGTTGCCACTGATCCCCAAGTGGCCAGGGACCCACAATAGGTTTACTCTATTGCTTTCCCCTAGCTCCACCGGAACCCTGTGACATTCTGCAACAATTTTAGATCTTTTTGTAGGAGCTGCCAGTGATCGCAGGGCTGTCTGGCTGCCTGAATAGATATAGATGCTACGGTCTTTGTAGCACCTACGCAAATTCTCCTCCACACACACCCTGATGGCAGTGATCTCATATATTACTTTGATCTCATCGTCTTCAGAGCTAGTGTGCATATAAAGTTGTACTACTGTTTTCAGTGTTAACTTCGTATCTATCTTGACTACGATAATGCGAATGATGTGCTATTCGTAGTATTATAGTTCACCCGCATCACTATTTCCTTATTCATTTATGTACCTACTGCTCTAATACCCCCAACTGATTTTGTATTTATAGTCCTGTACTAACCTGACCACCAGACTTCACTAATCCCCATCATCTATTTATCTTTTTAAATTTTTCTAACTTCCCCACGCAATTGAGGGATCTAACATTCCACGCTCCGATTCGTAGAATGCCAGTGTTGTTTTTCCTGATGACGATATCCTCCTGAGTAGTCTACGCCCGGAGATCCGAATGGTGGACTATTTTACCTCCGGAATATTTTACCCGAGGAGATGCCATTGTCATATATTCATATCTTCGGAACGACGTGTCCCCTCGATTTCAGCCGATTGCAGTAACTGCATGACAAAGCCATGTCAACTGCTGTAACAAAGCCATCTCAGTCAATCATCCAGACTGCTGCCTCTGTAACTACTGAAAAGGCTGCTGCCCTTCTTTAGGAACCACACGTTTGTCTGGCCTCTCCTTAGATATCCCAGCGCTGTGGTTGCACCTACGGCTCGGCTATCTGTGTCGTTGAGGCACGCAAGACACTCCACATCGGCAGTATCTGTCGTTCATGGGGGGCTCGCACAATTATGGATTTGAAATAGGGTTTCTCAATCTCAACAGTTACTAGTGGCTGTAATCGTAAAACATGCACATATGAAAATTTGAGTCGGGACTGGGATTCGATCGCATGACGACCTGATTTTTAGATATTAAATTAATTCCGTTTTCATTGGATCATGGCATACGATGGTGAAACCCGTTTGGAGACCAAACAAATATATTATCAAGTCTTTTCTTTTTTAATATGAGTAGCAAATCATTTTGTGCAATATGTCTGAAAGCTGCGACTAAACTATAGGATATGGAGTACAATATTTCTCTTTGACAAACTAGTTCATCTTTTAATCATGAAGATTACCCACTTTAAAACATATGAATAGTATAGGACTTTTGGGTTCATTTATATTGGAAAAAATCCTTCGCTGCCTTTATTTTTACACATAGTGGTTTGTTTTGTGGAGGATATAACCGAATAGTTTACAGAACGACCCACTATAAACACGCATGATCGCCACTACTCATTATTTTTATGTTTCTTCGGACTAGCATTTATGTCTGAAGGAACAGATATTGTAAAATAAATTCCGTGCATCATGTTTAGAAAAGCAAGCGATAATAAAAAATGTTCAAATGTTTGTAAAGCTTATGGGACTTAACTGCGGGGTCATCAGTCCCTAAACTTAAAAAAGCATTTTATGAACTAACTTATACTAAAGACAACACAAACATCCATGCCCGAGGGAGGATTCGAACCTCCGACGCGGGAGGCCGAGCAATCCGTAACGTGGTGCTCCAGACCGCAAAGCTACTCCCGCACGGCAAGCGATAATCAATACCTTGGTCTCGAATCATCATAGTCCTGTAGTCCCTATTGCGTTAATCACGTAATGTGTGAGCATTAAAAAAATGTTTCAGTTGGTCCGTAGAGCTTGCACGTATCACCGAAGTAGTTATGGCTACCGTTCGAGGTAAGAAGAAAATACAGGTACGGGTCCACGTTCAGAACAAATTTTTATGTGCTCCCTCAGGTAGTATACCTATATCTAGTACACATTTAAAAGTCTTAGCAGCAAGAGAATAAATTTCAGAACTCTTTACTTCAGCAGGTGGTCGTTGGTACGAACGTTGCAT
Source organism: Locusta migratoria (assembly GCA_026315105.1). Lineage (NCBI taxonomy): Eukaryota > Metazoa > Arthropoda > Insecta > Orthoptera > Acrididae > Locusta > Locusta migratoria. The sequence continues at coordinate 124,625,789 of CM048751.1, forward strand.
TTACAATGATTGAAGCTGAGGCAAGTAGTGAGAGCACATTTCTGTATCTCGGCAGGAGTTTAAGTAGTCAGATTCCATTCTGTGTCGTGCATTACGCTCATGAAAACGTGTATTTAATGTTGTGAGATATTAAAACTTGTTCATGAATGTATGAAATTGGTTAAATTTTGTTAGACGTTTTTTTTTTTTTTTTTTTTTTTTTTTTTTTTTTTTTTTTTTTTTTTTTTTTTTTTTTCTCTCTTCTACTATGTAGTGTAGAATTCGCGACAAAATATAAATTGCGGATCCCCACCTCGCTTAGTAGCAGAGTCAGTGATGTTTGATGTTCGGAAAAAACACTCTTGATTTCTAGGATCCGTGGACCCTCTACATCCACAAAAAAAAAAAAAAAAAAAAAAAAAAAAAAAAGGTCTTCAGGCTACGACAGGAATGGCTGTCGTCTTATAGAAGTCGTCTGACCAAAGTCAGTTTTTTCACAGAGTTTTCCAACTATTTTGATAAACGGATCTCTCCAAACGTTCTGCCAGTTCTCATCACACGCCCACACAATTGTTTTGATCTTCTCTCCAAGCCTGCTACACAAAATACCAGTCATCCTTTTGCGTGGATTCTTCCGTCTCTCCTTGGTAGAACAATTTTATATTTCGGGTTAAAACAAACTGTTTTTCCCTACTAATATTTTATTCATTTCAAACGAATTCTCGGCTTATTAGTCTGTCATCAGGAATCAACTGACTAGAGTCGACAAGAAACGTTAGTTGTTTGATTTTCAACGAATTAGCGTTTCTTGTCGACGCAAGTTGTATTTTCTGATAACGGTTTAACAAGCCGAAAACTAGTTAGAAATGGATAAAATTTAGTAGTGCATAAACAGTTTACTTGTTTTAACCTAAAATATTAGTAAAACTCTTAATAATTTGTTTGCTACCTTGGAGCACTGCATATATTTCAGAACTACACAACGCAGTTATATAATCCAAGGTAGATGTTTTCTGTGTTTTCCAATTGGTTGTATTACATCAGACCACTACACGGGTCGTGCTTGGATAGACGTATGATTACACAGTAAATGAATTTGCCTACTTTACTGATAATTCAATACACCATCGCATCATTTATTTATGTTTCTCTTTGAAAGGTAAGCTGGCAAACTTGTAAGGTTTGAGGTGGGTAAGTATTTTGTAAATGACAGGAATCGAGGCAGAGGACGTTAAAAGAAAAATCTGGTGGGTATTTATAATAAGGAATTACTGACAGCTGCAGCTGACCCCAAATAATTATCGTTAATGTTGTTTAATTAAGAAAGTTGTTATTGAATTATCTAACGGAATATTTTTCATTGATCAATAACTTGTTTGGCCCTGTATAGCAACCTATCATGTCCAGTCCCACAGGCATATCAACAACCCAATTAATGTTGACTTTCCCCTCTAAAAATTGTGAATTAAAATGGGAAATCGCAATAAATGAATACGATAAGAAAAAAAACCTCTCTCAGCTATAAGTTTATTATAAACGACACAATATTCGTATTACTTCGCAGCAATAACTCAAAAATCTCAATAAAATGGACATCAATATTCATACACATATAAAAGAAAAATAAACTTACGACATTGCTTTGTTAAACTGATCACCGTCAACATGAATTTAATACTGATTGGCAAGTCAAAATATCCCCAATTGGAGAACAATAAGCTTCGTAACAGAATGGAAAATTGCGTACGTGTTCGTTGTTGCAACGAAATAGTCTGAGCAGAGTAGATCGATGTACAACACTTTATTGCTATGTTGGCGAACCTGATACAATTGCCACTTGCTACTGGCATGCGCAAGCCATACATCACCCAATCTGCAGTGCGATCTCGCTGCGCCGCTGTGGCGTGGGCACCTGGCGGTTATAAGCTGAAAAGTACGCGAGCACGAAATAAAATCTCGCTCCTTTATTCGGAAGCTGTACTGCCTAATACCAGCCACTATGCTCTCTGTAGTACACAGTGCCTACGACATCAAACAGTTCTGCCAAGTCTGGGTCACAAGTACTGAAGGCCTAAAAGATTCCAAAAAGCTAAGTATGTCGTAGTTAGTGCCTCAGAGCAACTAACTATGGATGGCTGACCTTATTCTCACCGAACAAGTACTATCAATTCAAGTTTAAATCTCAGAGTTCACTCTGAAATTTGTACAAGTTCCTAAGTCCCATAATTGGCTAAACAAGCAAATATCCACATCCGCACCCAAGGAGAGCATATAGCGAAGTTTCCGTCCATACCCAAGGAGAGCACGTAGTGAAGTTGAAAGACGGCCGTCTGCCGTCTTTCCTAGGTTTTTAACTTTGTAATTTATCGAAGTTCACTAGACGGGCTTTTTTTGCTGAACGAGAACCCCTTTCGTTCGGAGGTACGAGGAATAGCATTTCAATTAATGTTTTTAAATGTTAATTTCTGTAATACTGTGTTAATATTGCTGGGATTTTATTATGCTAATAATTTATCATTGTGTCTATGAATGTGCCAATATGAACGGTTTCTCCGTGACGCCACTGTCCCTGTGAGAATGTGTACTAGCTTTATTCTGTATGTACACGTATGAGCATCTTCTAGCATGTGAGTCTGAGGGCATGTATGAGAATGTTCAAATGTTTTTTAAGCTTATGGGACTTAACTACGGGGTCATCAGTCCCTAAACTTACAAACTACTTATGAACTACTTACGAACTAGGACGGCACAAATATCCATGCCCGAGGGGGGATTCGAACCCCCGACCGTAGTGGCCGTGCAGACCGTGACTGGAGCGCCTCAGTCCCCTCGGCCACCGCGGCCGGCTATGAGAATTTTCGTCGTCGCGCGCTTTTCATCTCTGGCTTCGTGTCGATCGGTAGTCGTTACCAACTTCTGCTTTTGATGCTACCAAAGAGGTTTCTCCACCCCTTGGTTTCGGGTTGGCAATGCCCAGTAGTGAGAATCGGCAGGACGCGTGAGTCTAAGCTCTCCCCACCACCTCGTTTTTCTTGGGTTTTTACCGATTTTCGGCCGCTGGCCGGGGCTCACTGGCCGACTTCTACATTCTGTGGTTGCGCTTTGAGCTGGTAAGACGTTCTGATTTTCTTTCCTCCCTTGAGATGGTAGCGATTCTTTGTCTGGTGTTCAAGGTAGACCTCAGAACTTAGGTTCATTTTTCGAAATAAGTTTCTTCGATCATGTACGGAAGTGTATTCAATTTCATTTCGGTGATTTTGCGTAGTTCTACATTCTGGGCCAGGGAACAACATTCTGTTGCAGGGAGTAATTAGTAGTTCATGCAAATCCTTTAGCTGGTTTTTTATGGCCAGAATCGTACCTTTAAAGTAAGCTTTTAACTGGCCCCTTTCAGCTAGAATTAATTTTACAATTAATGGTGGTCTTACAAAGTCCAACTAACCCTGTCTGCAGCGCAAGACCGCCCGAAATACGCCGTTTTTCCAGAAAGCCCTTCAGTTTCCAGTTTCCTAGAGCTGGCCAGTGAAATTTCACATATGCCTGGTCGATTTAGAAAATCTCAGGCTCTACCCAGCAGCCAATCAGAGACGGCTACCCCTTCCCTTAATTCTTCTTGGCACGATTCTCACGCTTTCCGTAAGCAACCACTGGACCCACTGCCAGTCCGGGCTGCAAAGGAGTTTTCCCGTTAGCAAAACCATCTTGACCTCGCTCCTTCGTGGTGTTATCTTTTCTGAAAATCAGCTAGATCGGCTCTTTAGGATCGTACACAATACTCGCCTTCCTTCTTCCACAGTTTGGAAAGCTCTGCGGACAGTTTTACAAGCCCTCGTTCCAAGGCCTCTGCTGTATCTTGGCGCGTACGCAACCCTCGGACCCCTGGGGCAGTTAGCCAGCAGATAAAGAACGCGAAGTCAGCTCAACTCTAGAATTCCAGGTCTTCCTTCTTCAGCAAAACAGCCAAACAACTCTCTATTCTCACATAAATGTTCCAACAATCTATCAACAGCACATTACACGTAATCAACTAATTACATGATTATTTTGACGTTGAATTAATCAATAAAGATGAGAGATGGACTGCCATCTCTCAAACTCCTTCCATGTCCAATCCGAAATTATATTTCGTTTCTGATAACCTCATCAGCAACGATATTTTAATATTTCTGTTTGTAATTAAATTAATTCATCTTTATATTATTCGGGGTTTACGGCCACTCACTCAACTCTCCCCGTTTTTCCCCTTTTTTCTAGTTCAACGACTCTTTCTAATTGGCTGAGTTTTATCACTATTTTATATTGCTGTTAGATTACTACATTCCATTTCTTAAATAACGTAGCTTCATTCAGCCAACATGTTTTCCTTCATTATTGCCTGACAACCAGAAAATCAGTATCTGAGCTATTTGATGCTCTGCAATAACCACAAACACGTGAGTTGGCAGGTGTTTTAGCCATAATAAATTACAAATTGTGTTATTATAAATATAACGTGTGGTAAATGCAAGCGACTAACTTCCATTTTTCCTTACTGAAGTCAGCAGAGAAAGAGTATATAGCCGTCAAGTCTCTTTTTGTTAGTAATATCTTAAACAAATTTCTCTCTAATTAGTTCCATATCTCCAAAGTTAGTTGAAAGGTCATAGATATTGAAAGGTTTTGCTTATGTTAATAAGAATGCCATTGGTCAGAGAGTAATTTTTAAAATTATTTAATAGTTTGATTGGTATCTACACAACAAAAAATAAATATTCGTGATTCCTATGGTTCTGAGCGCAAAAATTGCACAATACCTGAGACAACGCAGCGTATCCGACTTGACGGTGACTCATTCCCTCAACCTGTCTCTAAACTATGCACTCTCTCACATAATTGTGTCACTGGCGCATGAATTTTGCATGAAACAAATGGCACCGTTGCGTCATAGAAAATAATGAACGTTTCAGCGAGAAGACAAAAGAGAATCCTCAAATCATTTAGTTATTATGAAGCTGACAAGACGTTCTTCCGTTGCTTCGTCATAGAGAAAAAAAAGTAACAGCACACACAAGGTGTCACAGATAATTAAACGGAGGTTTGCGACACGAGTTTCTCCATAGCTCACCGCTCGGTTAACGTCGGTAGGTCGGGAACAGCGCGTAGTTGTTGTCCAGAGGTCTCTTGTCAATAGCTGTCTTAAGAGGTTTCAGTAATTATCAATAAAAACGTAACATCAGTCAACACCCAGCACTCAGTACGTCTTACAAGTAATCCTCATGTCGATTAACGGTGACAACAAACATTTACATTAAGCTCAGGGCGTCAACTGACTTCAGGGCACCGCCTGACGTCATCAAACTCAGAAGGAACGAATAATTTTAGTGGATATTATCTGAGACTGGATTTATAAGTCCTCACGTGGCTACTCTTGCAACTGAGGCATTTAATAAATTCTAAGAACATTCATTTCGTCATTTTTCCTTTTTTTTCCATGTACAAAAATATGTCAGCTTCTTAGCTCATGCCGTGTTAATTCACACAAACTTCACTGCTAGCAAGGCAAATATAAAAAGCAGAAAGATTGCTAATAGCCCTATTATGAATGTTTATATAGAAGTACTGGCGTAATCAATTACGACAAACCGTATGTGAACGGATCGTTATTTTGTAGTCGGTGTTAGCCAAGGAAAAATTCCGTCCGACTTCGGTCTCAATATTCTCGTATTATTTTTGATAGGTATATTGTAGTGTTTCCTTGGCTAGCACAGACTCCAAAAATAACACTAATTGCAACTACATTACATTACCGTTATAACTAGATTGGCTTTTAAGTAGTCTAATATTTTTCATTTCATTTTACTTAGGAGAACTAAAAAATATTTTGATCATTGTTTGTTATTCATACGTATGTGTTGAGTTACGTTTAATGTGGGTAGGTACCTATGTATCTTCTTGCGTGGTAAACACATAGATCGTACCAACATATTGATGAGAAGTTTTGTGTCCCAACTTCGTCGCCGCTTTTGTGTCCCAGCCTCGTCGTGGGTGTCGGTGGCCGAGTGGAACGAGACCGACACAGGAACAAGGACAGCACGCTGGTGCAGGTACGGAGGGGAGCAGCCAGAAACTATAAACACTCGAGTAAATTAGAAAGAGATATATATTGCACAGAATGTAACAATACTTAACTTTTACATAGTACTGCAGAATGTTGATACATAGTTGTTAGAGGCCTGCCTAGTGCCTGTACGATAGCCAAGTCTTCACTGGTGCCTATCTGATTACGAAGGTCCTAACTGGTTGCTATCTCAGTCCCAAGTGGCCGGTGTCTTTCCGTGGTGGCCACGAGCGGGGTTGCAGCAGAGGGCGCTCGTGGCTGTCGTCGTGAGAACGCCGCGCCGTGCGTGCATGGCGGCGCGCGGCGAAGGTAGGTGGCGCGCACTTTGTACTTGTGCGACACCACAAGAAGAAAAAGTAAGTTCATTATTAACTCGTAGAAGAATATGCATTATTTTTACTTTTTAGTGCACATTCATTTGTTTTGAAATGTTTTTATTTTTTTTATATTCTTTGATGTCGGTTTTTGGTTTGTTAAAATTATTGTTTATTTTTTTATTTTTAGTGAATCTGAAGTACACTAACAACTTTTCCTGAATATGGGTAGACGTACTAAATGTGCTGCTCATATGAGACAGCGCCGTTTAAATGAAACAAACGAAGTCAGGGAGAAACGCCTATCTCAAAAGAGGAAATCTACCTCTAGGAAAATTTCAAAAGAGACTTGCGAAGAGCTCAAAAATAACTTTCAAAAATGCGGCTTTATATGAAAAACATTTTGAACAGGGAATTACTTGACCATAACAATGTTACTATAGGTGACTCAGAATACGGATAGCCTATAAAAGATTCGGCCATGTATTGTTTATTTACTTCTAAGAGCCGGCCGCGGTGGCCGAGGAGATTGAGGCGCTCCAGTCACGGTCTGCACGGCCACTACGGTCGGGGGTTTGAATCGCCCCTCGTGCCGTCTTTAGTATAAGGTAGTTGATAAGTAGTTTCTAAGTCTAGAGACTGATGACCCCGTAGTTAAGTTTATAAGCTTAACAAACAACATACTCCTAAGAATTGAAAAGTTCCGTTACTTTGTCATGGATGCCATAATCAGAACCTAACCCAACTCTTATTAAACTACCCCTTGAAGTACATCATTAAAAAAATCGAAATCGATTGGCGTGATATTGAGAGATTCGTACATTTGCTTAATGCAAATTTAAGACTTATATGGTTTTCTTGTGGATGCCATTGTCAGAACTGGTCCAAATTGAAATGGGATCGCACGGAGAGCAACAGTTTTCAAATAAAGAAAGGATCATCAAAGTCGGCTCACACAGTCGAAGTTTTTGAGGTAGCAAACATAAAAAAGTCTAATTGAGAACCTCCTCCTGTTTTGAAGTCGGTTAAAAACAGGGAAATTAATTCTTGATTCACCTTGATGAAACATGGAAGCAATTAAATAATACAACTGCTTACCTCGTTTGTATACAAACGAAAGTAGTAGTACAGTAGAAGAAGATATTATATTCGGCCATGATTAGTGTTCTCATTGTGGAACATAGAAGGGACTTTGAACACAGCTAGTAAATGTTTACCAGAGGAATTTGTGCCAGCCATGATGCAGCAGAATATCTCACAAGGAGGACGACAGTTAATTGCTCCTACTGAATATGTTGTTATTATCATCGATGGCTTAAAATATTATTGGACAAATATATTGTATAGAGTTGAACACCAAGGAGACATCATTGTAGTACCGCGTAACACGGCTTTCACGAAAAGAGAGTCCACGAGTTTGTTCGGGTATGTTATGTCCGGCCGAAACCACTAGACAATGATTAGATCATGTAGCGATTCCAAATATTGAGAATAGTAATTGCTGCGGTGGAGTAGCCGAGCGGTGTAAAGCGCCTCGCTGAGGAAAGCGGTTGCTCGCCGTCGGAGGTTCGAGTCCTCCCTCGGGCATGGGTGTGTGTGTGTGTGTGTGTGTGTTGTCCTTAGGTTAGTTTAGCTTGGTTTAAGCAGTTTGTAAGCTACGGACTGATTCAAATGTTCAAATGTTTGTAAATCTATCGGACCAAACTGCATGGTCATCAGTCGTAGCTTACAAACTACTTAAACCTAGGTAAACTAACCTAAGGACAACACACACACCCATGCCCCAGGGAGGACTCGAACCTCCACGGCGAGCAACCGCGCGCTCCGCAGCGAGACGCTTTAGACCGCTCGGCTACTCCACCGCGGCGAAGCTACGGACTGATGATCACGCAGTTGGTCCGATAGATTTATAAACATTTGAACATTTGAGAATATTAATTGATAACTTCGATCATCACATTATAAACGTCTTCTTAATGATGAAATAAACAGTTCCTCCTGTCAGACACTCGCCAAATCATTTAGGATATCAGTTGATATGTGTAGGTTCTGAAGTATTGTCATCGGCAGAATGAACGAAAGTGGTTCGAGGTCTTTCTGTCGGCTCTACGGAGTGTAGACAACAATACTACGGCAACGGAGATTGTGGTAATAACAGAATTTTGACTTGTGTTTACCAAACGAATTACACAAGCAGATTGGACTGAGTTAGTGTAGTGAGCAGGTGGTGAAACGTGACTTACCCGAAAGATCAGTCGGTAGAGCGCTTGCCCGCGAAAGGCAAATGTCCCAGGTGCGAGTCCCGGTTCTGGCACGCAATTTTAATCTGCCAGGAAGTTTCAACCTCATATTATCCACACCACGTAGGTGTCCAACTGTAACGGCCGATTCATAACGTCATACTGTCCATGTGTGCAACTGTTCTGGTCATCCGACGTGATAACACACCATATTAGACGGCAACAAGAATAACTTCTTCCCTATTATCATAGCCCCATGATGCCTCGCTGTGACTAAACACCATGTAAATCTCAATGTAAAGAGTCGAGACAGTAAAATATTGTACTGTATCACACACAAGTTACAATTGTCACCACTATCCGAATTAAATGAATTAAAATTTGTGATGCGGCCGAGATTCGAACGCGGACCTCGCTGCTTACTAGGCAGACGTCTTAACGTTAGACCACCACACCACTAACGATTAACGTGCCTCGAAATAGTCTAAGTTCGACTTTCCTCCGCGTCACAAACTTCAGCTTCCTTGTTCCATAGATAATTGCTACTGACTTAGACTATTCCGAGGCGGCTTAATCGTTAGTGGTGTGGTGGTCTAACAGTTAGTTGCGCTTGAGACTTCGCGCCGTACGGACCTAGTCGAGAGCTCCGTTAATCCGCGTTTGTTTACAAGCCGTTGGATGCGTGATTGACACAACTTCCCGTCTGGAAGTGACTTGTTAATACACGCGCTTTATTGTTTGTGTTGTTTAGCGCTGTGAGTGTTTATTACTAGCGGTTTATCCGCTAGGTAACGGCAGTCATGTCCAGGTTATTTCCAAGTAAGTCTACGCTCAGGTTTGAATTTGAGAAGTCCACCCGTTACGTGCAGCCAAGCTCTCTTGAGATACGACTCGGTAGTAGAAATTATTGATATTACATCAGATCAGGTGCACACTGCCTATTATGATACTGAGGAATACTGTTTCTTTGTGAAGTTTCTGGATCCCGTGGTACTGGATAAAATCATGATGAAGTACAATGGAAAAGCAACGTTTCGGCACCGTGACAACCAAGTAAGTAAAGTATTTATTTCAAATGCATAGTGTATACCAATTTTCGTGTCTTTAATTTACCACCTGAGGTTGATAACGCGTATTTAAAAGAGGGGCGGACAAAATATGGAGAAGTTTGGCAGATTAGTAATGAGCGCTGGTCTAGCCAGCACAAACTGCAATGTTACAGTGGTGTCAGATCTGTTGAAATGCACATCAAACAGAATATCCCATCTCATATTTTGGTATGCAACTACAAGGCTCATGTTACCTACAGTGGCCAAGTTCCTACTTGCCACGTTTGTAATCAGAGCGGGCATTTAAGACAGGAATGTCCCAATCGCGTGGTTGTTCTAAAAAGTACGTTGCAACAGCGCAAGAGACTGACACTGGCCGACGTAGTTAGTAACAATAAAGTGTAAGAAAATGTGGAAGAAGAATTCCCGGTTCTTGTTAGTAAAGACAGAGTAGCGCTACCGTCTGTTCAAACAGATGTCAACGCAAATAAAAGGCGTAGGAATAGCGATGGCAATAGCTCCGATAAAGACACCATCGCTGCGCAAGAACCACTCAAAAGAGAAGCACGGGAAACTGTGTCGGAAGCACATTCTTCCGAAAGTAACGGCAGCCGGTTCTTTAGTAGACACTCTGCAGTTACAGCGTGACGTAGAATCCTTATCCTCTCACTAGGCAAAGTGTCGCAAGATGCATCAGGTAAACAACAAAGCGTGGATAGTCATGATAGCGGGGAGGAACGTAGACTTGAGGAAACGAATCTGCTGGTTGAGGAAGCGCAAGGAAGTAAACAGAGTGACGTTCGTCGTGACATGCAAGCCACACCTCCAACAGAAGACGGTAAACACCAAATGACGACAAATGAGGACAGACAAGCTGCAAGTGTTGATGGTCAACAGACCACGCCTCTCGGCGAGTCTGGACAACACAACACTCCGGCTCCCAGAAAGGAAGACGCACAACAACAGGGAAGTAAACAGTTTGAGGAAGTGCTACAAACATCGAATTGCGCGACTGGAGGAAACAATAAACAACCTATGGAAGTGACTGATGATAAAGATAGTGACACCGAAAGTGCAAGTTCAGCTGAATTGCTACCGGCGGAGAAGGCGCGAGCAGCTGCAGCACGGGCGGTGCCAGAAAAGATGCAGCTCGACATCACCGACGTCCCGCCCACGCCACCGGCTGCACAGGTGTTCAGCAATAGTCGCCGACAGAATAAAGTTCGGCCGAACGTAAATGCTGTCCGCGAGAAAACGACGAAGAACAAGGACGACCAACAGAAGGACGACACTAAAATGCATTGGCATGAAGGACATTAACGAAGTCTTATCTCTTCCCTTTTAATTAATTATTTCTGTTATAATGGCACAGACGTATTCAAATACAACATTAAATATTAATACGATCAGTTCGGAGTTTAAACCAAGTGCCCTAAAACAGTTCCTGTATGAGTCAAGTACAGACATAGCCCTCCTACAAGAGGTAGTTGTGCCAAAATTTAATTTTCCGTGATTCATAGAGATAGTGAACGTTTCCCCAGAAACGAACGTAGGGACTGCGATCCTACTAAGGGAAGGGATTTTAGTCACAGAAATTGAGAAATTAGAATCAGGTAGAGGAATAAGCGTTAATCTTTTTGGTGTTACAGTCGTAAATTTGTATGCGCCCTCAGGCAACTCCCATAGAACAGAGCGAGCACGGTTTTATAGAGAAGACATCATTTACTTATTAAGAAGAAATCCTAGTCAGCTAATACTAGGAGGAGATTTTAATTGTGTGTTGTCACGCAAAGACCAGGTTCCAAATTTTAATTATTCAGGAGAGTTAAGCCGTCTTGTTAGTGATCTTAAGCTCAAGGACTCTTGGGAGGTCAAGTATTCGACGCTTGTTCGCTTCACGTACATAACTGCAACGTCATGCAGCAGAATCGACAGGATTTATCTCGCTGAAGCTTTAGAAAACAAACTTTTGTAAGTAGAAACGATTTCAACGTTTTTCTCAGGCCATAGTAGTGTTATAGCGTGTATCACCTTACAACAACAACCCACACATTGGTTCAGAAATCAGTGGAACCTCAGTATTTCATTACTAACAGAAACAGACTTAGAGGAGGCAAACAGGTGTGCGTGGGAGCAGTGCTTACGCACTACTGGCAGTTACCGGGGCACCACTGAGTGGTGGACACACAAAGCCAAACACAATCTGCGAAAAATTGCAATATCATTTGGTATTCAGAGAGCAAATGAAATTAGGAAGACAATGGAGTTTTATTATTCCATTTTTACGAGAATTATATGAACGAGTGGACGCCGCCGATACAAGAATAATAGATATAAGAAAGATTAAGGCCAAACTAATCAGCCTTAAAAGACGGCAGGTAGAAGGTCTCAAGATCAAATCTATAGCAAAATCAGAGAGCGAAGGTGAAACTGTCGCACTGTACCACCTTGTAAAACACGCGAGGAACAGACGACGGGCCGGCCGCGGTGGCCGAGGGGACAGAGGCGCTCCAGTCACGGTCCGCACGGCCACTACGTTCGGGGGTTCGAATCCCCCCTCGGGCATGGATATTTGTGCCGTCCTTAGTATTAGCTAGTTGATAAGTAGTTTATAAGTTTAGGAACTGATGATCCCGTAGTTAAGTCCCATAAGCTATTACAAAACAAAACAGAGGACGGACTTTTATCGACGAATTACAACTAGAAGACGGCACGACAATCGATAATCAGAGAGAGATAGTTCAGAAACTATTTAACTTCTATGAAGATACTTACACCTTGACGGTCTCGCTGGAAGGCAGTTATGATGAACTCTTTGCTAATATCACCTCAAACATAACTAAAGAAGAAAGTGACAACATTTCCTCCGCTTTAACTAATGAAGAGGTATTTCGTATAATCTGCAGTTCTCTGCTTAAAAAGTCCCCTGGACCTGACGGTCTTCCCGTTGAGTTCTATAAAAGATACTGGCACATTATTGGCTAAAAGGTTACAGAAATAGTAAACGATGTCATGCAGGGGAAATTAGTTCCGCAAAAGTTTAAAGAATGTAAAGCTGTTTTAATACCGAAAAGCAGAGGTATCAAAAACATAACTAAGCTTCGACCGATCTCACTATTGAACTCGGATTATAAGATTGTGAATCGAGCAATTAAAATGAAAATCATTCCACTTACTGCTAAAAAAATAGTTAAACAACAGACATGTGCCGTCAGGCGGTCAATATTGCAAACGGCTGCACTTTACAGAGACTTTATTGCGTTGGCGGACGCTACCAACATTAAGTGTGGTCTGATCTCTCTTGATTTCTTTAAAGCATTTGATCTAGTTAGGCATAAGTACCGCCTCGAGACAATGATACGAATGGCATTCCGGCAAAATGTTATCAAAATAATAAAAAATATGGCCATGGGGATCAATGCAAAAATTTCAGTTTATTTTACAATTAAATAAAAACTTACGTATTAATAGAGGTTTCCCACAAGGAAGTCCCTAGTCCATGCTGCTCTGCGTTATATCATTAGAACCGTTCTTATCCAACCTGGAAGCAAAGTTGACAGGAATAAGCATGGAGGTCCGGGTTCGATCCCCGTCCACATCACAAATTTGAATCATTGCTTCTCCTTTATCTGTAATGTCTTGGACATATTCGAGGGAAAACCGTCTCAAGGTTACTGAATTTATATTTAAATTTACTATTTACTAATTGCTGTATGTGTGTGACTCCACGCTACCTGGTTACCTGACTGCCCGCTCCCCACTCCAGTCCGCTGTATCGTTCGACTACCCGCACTCGAGTGACTGTGCCCAACGAATTTCTCCAGAGGGCTCCCAATTATGACGTCAAATGAACTTTCTAAGTGTCTCGTCTTGTCGTTCGTTAGTTTATTTTGTAATCAAGTAAACAACGAGGATAGCTTAATAATATGTTAATGGTAAAAAAAGGTAAAGCAGTCAACAATCCGAAGACTGGCTTGAATTCCACAGTGCTTTGTTACAAGTCCTGTTTGGAGGTGGCATGCTATTATTTCCTCCGACCTATGAAATGACTTACGGAGCCAGTTTAACGTGGATTCCGAACCACAGTGCTACTCGATATTTTTAACATGAGCAATATTCCCATAGGTGAAAGAAGCAAAAAGTGGCAGATAAAAACCCTAGGACATGGCGGGGATCGAATTCGCGACCTTTGGATTCATGGTCTGACACTCCACCAGTGTGCTACCGAGCCACACGTATTAATGGTATTAATGGAAAATACAATCCGAATTATGGTTTTTACATATAAATAAATGAAATTAGAATCTTTGGTGCTTTAGGTCTTATTGCTAGCCAATCAAATCACCTCGCGGTGTTGACTGTAACGTGTTCCATGTACCTCTCACTCCACCAGTTATTTCATACATTTTCTATTATTATAACTGAATCAACTTGCGGTGCAGCGGCAGAATAGCCGTGCGCACTAAAGCGCCCAGCTGTAGTGCGCGCGGCCTCTTTTGCCTTCGGGGCTACGAGACCTCCCTCGTGTTGCCCTTAGCATGTTACTTGAAGTTAGTATAAGTAGTTTGTAAGCTTAGGTACTAATCACCAGCGTAGTTAAGTCCCTTAGATTTACAAATATTTGAACATGTGAACAACTTGCGGAATTTAATTTAGAATATGACGTGGGGTTCAAAAGCGAGGTTTGTACATTTTTTCGTGACATATTAGTCCATACTTACGTCCATATTGCATCTTGGAGGTATAATTCGATTTCATTAACCGCATATAATTCCAGTCTAAATATTCTTTATATCGTATTTATGTTATTTCATGCTTGTCAGGTTTAATAATTTATTATTGCTATATTGACATTTGTGATTAACAAAAAAATGGGCAGTAATTTCGAAATTCGATAGAGAGAACATATGAGAAACTGCGACACAAATCTTTCAGGAATCTTTCATCACTTCAAAACGGAAAATGACGAAGCCGATCATATCACAAACGCAATGAAAATATTAGACATAAAAAAAAGTTACCACATGAACATTATGGCAGAGATCGAAATTTATACACTCTCGAAGAAAAGCTCTGACGAAATTTTAAGTGAACAAACCGAACTAAAACTCAACAATTATCTACACAACTTTATTGAAATTTTAGATTCGAGACAAAATCAGTGATATAACTCACATTACGATAACATAAAGAAAGATCACACTAACATACCACACATTCCACGATAAACAATAATGAACAAACTGTAGCCACAGAGCATCGCTGGAGGATGTGTCAATTACAAATGTCAGAACAGCAAGAATAAATTAATAACCTTAATAAATTAATAACGATCTAAAGAATATTTAGACTGCAATTACATGCAGCCTCTGAAATAAAATTATGTGCGTAAGTGTGGAGTAATACGTCACGAAATATTTACCAAAATTGTGAGCACCTCTGTTTTATTCATTGTAACTTAAAATGTTATCCGCAGATAGCCTGATGATGGCCACAGAGCCGAAATAGGCCTATGGCTGAGTTTATAAGCATTAAATAAAATCTACCACGTAAATCAGCATTTCGCTATTATTTATATTATCAGTTACTGTAAGACTTTTGGAAAAATGTAACTCATTTACGTAAGACACTGCGTATGTAACACTAGTGCGACAGACTTCTGAGTGCTGTTGGAGTGTATGAGCTCCATGACGATTAAAGGGAGACATCAAAGGAATTCAGAAACGATGAACATACTTTTCATGCCATAATCTCTTGATTTTTCTGTATGTAACAGCTGTCGATGATTACCCTGCTATGTTCGAAGATACTTCTGAAATTGGCATTTACTGAGATTTTCTAATAAACATTTCATCTGAACTCTGCAAGTATAATTTTGCAGATACAGTACCGAAAAAATAGAATATATGGGAATAAAACGTCGACTTTGATACGGTGACGGTAGATGTCACCTGGGGAATGGTAGACCTATATGTACTGATAATGGCTTCAAGAGAAATGAAAATTAGCAGGACGAAATCAGAATATTTAGCACTGAAGGATGGGCAGATAAGGTTTTGCAAGATCCAGAAGAAGGAACTGAAATCGGTCTGTAAATTTAAATACCTGGGGTCGTACATACAGAGGGACGGAGGACTGGAAAACGAGGCACAGCACCGAATAAACTGTGGTTGGATCAAGTGGAGGAAAATGAGCGTAGTGTTGTGAGACAAGAACGTGAACAAGGGGCTGAAAGGGAAAGTGTACAAGTCGGTGGTAAGGCCTGCTATGATATGCGGGGCAGAGACATGGCCAATCACAGTAGCCCAGGAAAGGAAGATGGAAGTAGCAGAAATGAGGATGCTGAGGTGGATGCGCGTTTTTTTATTTATTTTGCATTCGATATGTCATATGCCTTACAGTACTAGACACAATCAAAACGAGAAACTAAATTAACAAAACATTATTCATTATGTAATGAGTTATACTTATTACAATGCTTATAAATTAAGAATTAAATGGAACACAAATTTGTCAAAATAATTTACAACTAAACGGAAACTTAAATTACAAAGTCAAGAAATGGCAGTGTCTGTAAGTCTATGCAGATCCTCCAGCGAACCGTCCCGAAAACCATGAATTTTACAACCAAATATGTGCTGCATCGTCTGTATTTCGCCGCAGTCACAGTGAGGATCGTCCACGTAACCCCACTTGGCCATTAGCTCGTCCAACACCGGTTCTCATTCTGTTTAATGCCACCCAGGTTCTTCGAGGGAGGTTGAAACCAGGAACACGATCAGCCGGTTTCTTAATGAGGTGTCCATTGTGAACATTTGCTTGCTGCCATAGGTGGTTCCATTCTGTTACGGTGTTCCGATTGTACGACGAGTGGTTCCAGAAGGGATTTCTAGACATTAATCGTGTCGGGCCATGTACATCAGTGTGTATGGGAAGTGTGATGTCAGCAGCAATTTTTTCCATTTCTTTTTGGATTGCATGTTGTCTGCGGAGTGACGTAGGTTCAATATTTGCCAGCACAGAGAGCCAAGGTGTTGGAGTAGGTCTCAACGTTCCAGTTATTGTTCGCAAGGTGTCATTTAGGCGTACATCTACTTTGTTGACGTGCAAACTGTTAGCCCATACAGGTGCGCAGTATTCTGCAACGCTGTAGATTAGAGCCATGGAGGAAATGCGAAGTGTCGTGGCATTGCTTCCCCAGGTAGAGCCTGCGAGTTTCTGAATGATATTGACTCTGCCTCTGAGTTTTTGGCTGACGTCATGCAGATGAACGTTAGACTGCGGGCAAAGAACACCTGCATGACGTCAGCCAAAAACTCAGAGGCAGAGTCAATATCATTCAGAAACTCGCGGGCTCTACCTGGGGAAGCAATGCCACGACACACACGTGCTAGTACATCCCCGCCCCGCCAGATTCGCTACACGAAGGCTAGGAGAATGCGGCCCAGAGATACACCAAAAGTTAGGCATATTCTAAAAATATGCCAAGCCAACATTGAAGGCTATAGCAGAGCCAAAGATGTGTGGGGTAACAAGAAAGGACAGAATTAGAAATGGATTTGTTAGACGAGTTGTGATAGTGGGACCCATGGGGGAAAAAGATACAAGGAAGTAGACCAAGGTGGTATGCACACTCGCAGAGAAAAGGGAAAGAGTACGTCGGAAACAGAGATGAAGATATAAAGATTGAAGGAGTGAGATGGAGAGGAAGACCGAAGGTGAGGTGGAAGGATAATGGGGGACCTAAGGGAGAAAGTATGGAAGAAGGAAGAAGCAGTGAATGGAGTATTATGGAGGAGAAGGATCCAGAAGAGCAACGCCGACCCTACTTGTAGTGATGGGAACAATCGAATGAAAACAATCGATTCATTCGGTTGTTGGAAAAAATCGATCATTCGGTTGTAGCTTCTCGTATCGGTTGAATTATTCATTCATTCTTCTGAGTGAAACCAGTTGGTGGGACCAACCGAATGAAACAACCGAGTCAGTCGGTTGGACTATTCACTCGTTCTTTTGAGTGAAACCAGTCGGTGGGATCAACCGAATAAAAAGATCTACGCACTCGGTTGGACTACTCATTCCTTCTTTTGAGTGAAATCAGTCGGTCGGAGCAACCGAATGATAAAATTGACACAGTACGTTGGCATCTTCATTGTTTTTGAGTGAAACCAGTCAGTACGAGCAACCGAATGAAACAGTCAGTCGGTCGTAGTTTTACGTGTAAGATGGATTAATATTCCTTTATTTGGGAACAACCGAATGAAAACATGCGACACTTTTGCAGTTTTTACACTGACTGAATTACTCATTCTTTCTTTTCAAATGAAAGCAGAGCAGTAAGTTTTTCTTTCGGCTGAACCATGTAATCATTATCCCAACTGAAACGACTCATTAGTGTTTTAGCTTACAGAGCTGTCCGTTTATTTGTATGAATGAAACTGGCATGCACATCAGATAACTACAGCAGTGCTACATTATACCGCCATGGAAAAGGGGTATGCCACAGTTAAAATACGTATTACAATGTTCATTTAATTACGTACTGAATGAAGTAACTTTTTGTTTTATAATACACAGTAACAGTGATGCATATTTTGTTGTAGATTAAATTGTTCGAGGTGCCATCAACGAATAACTAATTAGACGTCATATCGCTGGAGCAGGCCTGCGATCACTTTAATTGCCCACCCCAGACTTCAGAAACACCGATCATCTGCGCCCGATCAGATTACTTTCGCTAGACACCTACAATCTGTAGAAGATAAGTGGCCGGTGACCACGAAGTACCGCGGTGAGCGGGGACACAAGAGGGGGGGGGGGGGGGGTGCTGCCTCGCTTGTGTTTTCACTGCTGACAGCGCCAGCAGGCGCGCGCCAAACTCCACACAACAGTGTCTGGCGGGCGGGGCGTGCCATCGCCGATTGTTGTCGGTTTCTTACTGTCTCAATAAAGAAGCGTGGTAACTACAGGGTGTTCCAAAATGATCTCTACAAGTTTAATCTCGCATACTGTATCTCCGAAGTGGGAACAGGTAGAAACGTGCGGTTTGCGGCTTATTGTTCATACATATCTAAGGTTCTAGTAGGACAGAGTTAAGTACGTTAACTTTGAGCATATTTGCTAGATCCAAATTCGAAGATCATTAAAACATTAGGTATTGTAAAAAAATAATTAAAAAAATAAAAAAGCCTCCATTAAAGTATTTTGTATAAAAATATTTCTTATAAAAATATTTTTGTTAACGAGTGCCGTAAATTTTCTTCAGCGCGTCTGTAATCGTCAACAGTGTCTGAGAACATTCATCTCAAGTTTCATAATTATTCACTCTTGTCACATATTTCTGTGGTTATCGGTGAAACGGTGTGGAGGTTTATTCCATCCCTCCGCCATGCACCACACAAAATCTTAGATGAACAGTGAACTGCCACTTGTTTGAAAGGTCAAGTGTGCAAAATTTCATCAAGATAGCAGCCAAATTGTGGTTTTTGTCGAAGTCAGTATGTAAAGTAGCCTCCGCCATGCACCGAATGAAATTTGATGTGGACAGTGACTTTCTTCTTGCTTTGAAGGTCAAGTGTGCAAAATTTCATCAAGATTGGAACAAAACTGTAGATTTGCATGCAATAGAAACACACACGCGCCGGCCGCGTTGGCCGAGGAGACTGAGGCGCTTCAGTCACGGTCTGCACGGCCACTGCGGTCGGGGGTTCGAATCCCCCCTCGGGCATGGATATTTGTGCCGTCCTGGTTCGTAGGTGGTTCATAAGTAGTTTGTAAGTTTAGGGACTGATGTCCCCGTAGTTAAGTCCCATAAGCTTAACAAACATTTGAACATTTTGAAACACACACGGGGACACACTGTTATATTTATAAGATTTGTCTCTGAGAAAGTTTCATGCTGAATCACGGTTCATTTATACCCGTAAAGGCTGAAGGAGTATGCAAATAAAGTCACACGAAGTCGATGAATTAATAAAAACATCCATGTAACTGCAGAAACCGACAGAGACTTTTTCCAGCCGGTTGTATGCCATCAAGTGAAACCACTCAGTGCCGAGAACATTCATATAAAGGACAGAGACTTGTTTCATTCGGTGGTCGCGCATCGACTGAAACCAGTCAAACCCAATGAATGAGTGAAGACATTCATATAGCGGCTGCAACCGACAGAGACTGGTTTCATTCGATTGTTTCGCATCGACTGAAACCACTCAAACCCCGTCAGTGAGTAAAAACATTTATACGGCCACAGAGACTATTTTCATTCGGTTGTTTCATTCGACTGAAGAAACCGACTGAACGAAAAAACAACCGATTGACCAATCGCTTGTTAAAAACAGTCGGTTGTCCCATCACTACCTACTTGACGTGGGACAAGGCTGTGATAAAGAAGAATACGTTGGCAAGTGTCAACACCACATCACTAATTCTATGGATTTCATTAGACGGTTGAAGTCCTTGAAGCTGGGTCCTTCGGATTTACTCGCAAGCTTTGACGTGGTATCCCTCTTTACACGGGTACCATCGGAAGAGTCATTGAGCTTAATTAGTGAAATACTGGATGAAGAGGTGGTGAAGCTCTGTCGTCATGTACTGACGTCCACGTATTTTTCTTTTGGTGGCAACTTCTTTGAACAAAAGGACGGAGTGGCTATGGGCAGCCCTTTATCTCCCATAGTCGCCAATTTATTTATGGAGGACTTCGAGGACAGGGCACTGAGAACTTCAGCGTTGCAACCGACGTGTTTTTGGAAATACGTTGACGACACCTTTTTCATCTGGCCTCATGGACGTGATAAGCTCGATCATTTTAACTGCCTTCACCCAAACATCAAATTTACTATGGAGGTCGAAAGTGACGGTAAACTTCCATTTCTGGATGTAATGGTTTACAAAAAAGATGATGGCACCCTTGGACATAGTGTTCACCGCAAGCCGACACACACTGACAGGTATTTACATGCCAATAGTTGCCACCCACCATACCAACGTAACGGCGTCCTTAGAACTCTAGTACGCAGAGCATATGCCATTTCTGATGCAGACAGTTTACCATCTGAACTGGAACATCTGACGACAGTTTTTAAGGAAAATGGCTACTCTGAGAAACAGATTCGTCGTGCTATGCAGTTTGGACCGTCTCCTAAAGTTCTTGAAGAGGAGTACAGGGCTTTAGCCTACATTCCGTACGCCGGAGGTGTTTCTTTTAAAATTGGAAGACTTTTAAAAAGTTGTAACATAAAGACTGTTTTCCGTCCGCCGTCCAAGATTAGGACATTACTTGGCTCCGTCAAAGATGACCTCGGACTGAAGAAACCAGGTGTTTATAAAATACCGTGTGAGTGTGGAAAGGCATACATCGGCCGTACGCTTCGAACTGTGCATGATAGATGCGTAGAACATTGCCGCCACACGAGACTATTGCAAGCGGATAAATCGGCGGTAGCAGAACACTGTTTAACTGAAGGACACAAGATGATATATGATAAAACCCGCGTAGTAACCAATACCTCAGGTTTCTGGAACAGTGTTTACAGAGAAGCTATTGAAATCAGGGTGACGGACAATCTAATTAATAGAGACATGGGGTTTCCTCTCAGTAGAACATGGAATCCATTATTAAGCAACATCAAATTGCAATGTTCGACCCGGATTCCAGCACCTAGGAATGATTAGAACAAGATGCGATATATCGTTGTGGCCTATTCCACTAGGGGCGGCGCCACCAGACTTGTCTATGAGGTAGCAACTGTGACGGCCGGCGCATGCGTCGTGCACGCGACCGACGCCTATATAGGACGCGGTACTTCCATCTTGCACCGCTTCCATCCTGCCTGGATCTCCGCTCCCACATCCTACTATAAAACCCTCCAAGTCCTCGTGCGCCACGCCCTCCGCCTCGCCTACCGCATCCGGCTCCCGTCCTCCACGCGGATCCTGTACGACCTGATCCCGTTTCCCCACCTCCTCGAATATCTCCAGCGTATCCGTATCCTCTATACCACCCGTAAAATTGACTCCCGCAACCCCCTGGTCCACCCCATCCTTACCAACCGTGGGCCTCTGCCACGCCTCTACCGCGTTATACCCCCTTCCCTTCATCTCCACACCCTCCATGTCCTCTCCCAGGGTAATTTCCGCATCCTCCCCCTTCCTGATGACGTCCTCCGTTCCGACATATACCCGTCCTACCAGCTCTGATCCCCCACCCATAGATAAAGTGCCCCCTCTCCTCCCTCCCCTTCCGCTCCCCCGCTTGGCTACCCCCCTCCCTGCCCTGGAGTCCCTACGGCTCTTCCCTGCCGCCCCCCTTTTCTTCCCCGCCGTTTTTTATTTTTTTTATTTTCCCTCTCCCCCACGCTTGGCTCCGCCCCCTTTTTATCGGGGTCCTGGACCGACAGTTTTACAAGTGCTACGTCAAGTGTTGTGTGTTGTGCTACAGTGAAGTGTGTGTTTTTTAACTGCGTCCACCGCAACCAGACAAGTGTCGCACCGTGTATTTTACTTAGTGTCTCCGTGTACTCGCCGTCCTGTGTTCTTGTCGTCCAACATGTGCTTTTTAAGTCACCGTGGCTCCTCGTTTTTAACTGACTACATCCGGTTTTTGTTCACCTGTCAACTGTTTGTACCTCCAATTGTCGCCATGTATGTGTCATTGTTCCTCCGTTGATTTTTCGCCTGTCATGTATTTTAAATTTTCATCTCATCAATGTATTTTATTCTCTCGGCTGAAGAGCAGCCTCTGGAGCTGCTGCCAGCCTACTGGTGTAATCGCTGGTGTGGAAATACAATAAAGAAAAAAAACAAAAAAAAAAAAAACAAAAAAAAACATCTTGCACCAGTATTCAGCGGGACTCAGCAGCAGCAGTTTCCTGAAGATGGCGGACAGCTGTACCGTCGAAATATTGAATCAATTTGATTTTATTATCCGGCAGAAAACCCGCAGAGACTTCGAAGAAGAAGAAGAAGTCTATTTCGATCGAGGCAATAGGAGGTGAACGCCGTATCGCAGGTGGCACGAAGTCGCGTGCCGACCGTGACCGTTACGTAACAGACTGGAGGCTGGGGGCAGGCGTAGAAAGCACAGTGTGGCTGCCGCAGCGTCGGCTGCCGCAGAGATAGCAGCGTCGCACCTTTCACTTCTGGGGGACGGTCCCACGCGCCTCTCCTTGGGGCAAATGAATGCCTCATGTTTATTATATTTCGCAAGCGCAAATTAGGGACTCTGCGCAAGGACGCAACCCCGGGATTCGTCTGCTTCCGCACCTGCCACGCTGCGTCCGTGAAAACTCTGACGCGGCTTATCTGAACGGTAACCTTGTATCGGGGCGAGAGTGGCGTTTGGGTGTCAGGAATCGACCGCGAAACAGCATTACTTCTTTGCATCTCCAGTCATAATCCGATTGTTGTTATGGTAGTACTTGTAACGGTACAGCCCTTATATTTTTCAAACGCAAAGGATGGGGCCCCTCCACGCCCACACCAACGTGGTGACCATCGCAAAAGTTCTACTGTCACCTCCGTAATTTGGTTAGTTTGCTAAGGTGGATCACGGGATGTGGGAACCGCGATGTTATCCGTACGTTTGGGCACGATCATCCATTAATACGGTGCATCTGGACATAGAATTGGTCGAAAGGTATACGAAGGATAAACGTATGTAAGGGCAGAGGAAAAAAGTGCCAAGGCAAGAGCCAAGGGAAAAAAATCCTCTGCGAGAGTGGGGTAGGTATGAAGGGCAGTAGCGGTATGCTATCTGCGACAGATCATGCAAGGTTTGGTAATGTTAGTAAAGGGTATATATCAGTCCCGTTAACTTTGCTACGTTCGTCATAAAGAATCAGTCCGGTTGATGCGAGGTTCTGCTGCAGCTGAGCTCCTGTGAAGTCTCCTGAGTCGGCTGCGGCAGAATACCTGTGAACATAGCCAAGTTTGTCATGATAGTCAGTTCGGTCATAGAACTGGCTAAATATGTGGGACTGTATAGGTTTGTTTGTGTTCAGTGCGCTGAATATGGTTCCCCTGCCTTGCCTGTTGGTCGGCTGTCAGCTCAGCTGGCATTGCCAGTCAGTTTGCTGTTCTGCAGGGGTTCGCCATATTCATCGTGTTTGCGAGTTGGTGGTCCCTATGGCCGTAGGTGGTTAGTCTCTGAGGAGAAGTGTTTTTGGTCGTTTATGTTTCCACCTATGGTTGTGATCGTAGTTCCCAAGCGTAGAATGAAGGGATTGTTCGAGTGTCTCGAGTTTTTGTACAGTCGTGTGGCGAGTTTCTTGAATACTACCGTAAGGCGTTCTAGGCGGTATTCATTGTGAAGATCCACGGTGCGTGTGTATCGTGGATCGTTGCTTATGATGAGTAGTACCTTGTCCTGTATGAGCTACAGGCGGCGCAGCCATGTTGGCGCCGCGTATGCCCAGCACGGAGCACCGTACGTCGTTGCGCGGAGGCTGAGCCATGATCGCCTGAGCTGTGATCGCCTGGTCCGTCTCAAGTGTGAACACTGGGTAACTCTGTCTTAGGGGATAACTTATGGTTAATTCACACTGTCCGTCACGTCAACGTCACGTCACGGCACCGTCACGTCAAGTTGTATTCACACTGTCCGTCACGTCAATTCGCCCATCTCAATACGCGATGTTGAGTGGCGATCTGTTATGTAGAAAGTCATATTTTAGTACTAGAATTGAGGGGACAACAACGCTAAATGTTACTGACGGCCAAAGAAAACTTTATAGTTTATGTTTATGGCCAACTTACTGGGAACTTAATCAACATTTCAAAATATCGACATCAATTTTCAAGCGAAAACATAAACATATGAAAACATCAAAGGAGACTGAGGCGCCCCAGTCACAGTCTGCACGGCCACTACGGTCGGGGGTTCGAATCCCCCCTCCGGCATGGATATTTGTGCCGTCTTTAGTATAGGGTAGTTGATAAGTAGTTTGTAAGTTTAGGGACTGATGACCCCGTAGTTAAGTCCCATAAGCTTTTTTTTTCTTTTTTTTTTTTTTTAAAAAGAAAAAGAAAAGAAAACATCAAAGAATACTTATAAGAGCATAAATAGCGCATGTTTACTTTAACCATTGCGATTTACCCGCTGACATTGTTAATAGCGTCGTAAACAACTGAAATTTTGTCTTTCATTAGAACTGATTTTTTTTCATTTAAATGTTATTTAATGAAAAAAGTGTGATCAAATTACAATCGTATTCAAATAAACAGTTTGCTTCAGTCTTTTCTGTTATGATGTTACGTAACATAAACTATTTTTTGGTTTCAGATATCCGACCTCGATTTTAGGGGGCCACTCAATAGACAAAAATCTTCAAGTCATCATGGAACATTTAAGATTTACGCCTAAAACGAAGTATAACAACAAAATAAAGAGGAATAATACATATTTGTATATAAACAGTGAAATCGTCGACTGCAACATGTATCGGGGCCTAAGATTGATCAGCACTTAGACTGGACAGAGCACACAACGACAGTCTGTAAGAAGGTATATGCATGACTTCATTCACTGCAGAAATACAAAACAGCATTTCCTTTACAACTGAAAAAGAAGCTCGTTGAGACATTAATACTTCCCAATCTAGATTATGGTGATGCTATTCTGCAAGGACTATCACACGAAAATTCACCTAGGCTGGAGCTGGCGATGAATTCTTGTATCCGATACATTTGTAACTTACGTTTCTACGACCTTGTCAGTCCCGCATACCAGCAGTTATCTTGGCTACGTGCAGATAAGCGTCGAAGCTATAGTACACTATGTTTGCTGCATCGCTTTCTCAATCATTGCAAACCTTCATACTTATCCTCAACGATTATATTACTATCTGAACAGCACAACAGAAACACACGCTCTCACCAAAATAAAACTCTCTCTCTACCTTCACATAACACTGCAATCTCCTCTAAATAATTTTCTGTATCGGGAACACGTCTGTGGAACAATCTTCCTCAAACGTTAAGAGAGATAAAATCAATTCAAAACTTTAAATGCAGCTAAGGGTTCACCTTCTGTCACAATAGCCATCTTTTTCTCCACTTACCAGTCTGTAGCCCACTGTTGTCAATTCCTCCTCCCTCCATAAATGTTTCCCTTTCCTTTCACCAGCAGAGATCTCCATTCATATATGTCTCCACTTCCTCAGATCCATTAGCACTGTCATTTTTCAATCTTCTCCTCTTTCACTAATCATTTTCCCTCTTCTGTTTATATTAAACTTAATTCAAATGTGAATATCTCTTGTTATTATTATTATTATTACTTTGATTTTTGTGTTATTATTATCATTATTATTATTAGTATTATCATATATTGTTATTATTTAACATTATTAATGCCGTGTTTTTGTAATTAAATCCTTTGTTTATGTTGTTCCTGATCAGATGTAAGAGAGGGCCCTATGGCCCTAATCTGGTCAGGTTAAATAACCAAATAAATAAATAAATAAATAAGAAGGCGAGAGTGGCGTTTGGCTGTCAGGAATCGACCGCGAAACAGCATTACTTCTTTGCATCTCCAGTCACAATCCGATTGCTGTTATGGTAGTACTTGTAACAGTACAGACCCTTATACTAACTCTGTCTTAGGGGATGATTTAAGACCAATTCACGCTGTCCGTCACGTCAACGTCACGTTACGGCACCGTCACGTCAAGTTGTGTTCACACTGACCGTCAAGTCAATTCGCCCATCTCAATACGCGATGTTGAAAGTGAGGTTAAGAGTGGCGATCTGTTATGTAGAAAGTCATAGTTTAATACTAGAATTGAGGGGACAACAACGCTAATTTTTATTGACAGCCAAAGAAAACTTTACAGTGTATGTTTTTGGCCAACTTACTGGGAACTGAAACAACATTTCAAAACATCGCTATCTATTTTCAAGCGGAAAAATAAACATATGAAAATATCAAACAATACTTATAAGAGCATAAATAGCGCCTGTTTACTTTATCCATTACGATTTGCTCGCTGACATTGTTAATACCGACGTAAACAACTGAATTTTTCTCTTTCATTAGAACTGACTTTTTCTTTCATTTAAAATGTTATTTATTGAAAAATGCGTGATCAAATTACAATCTTATTAAAATGAACAATTACCTCAGTCTTTTCTGTTATAATGTTACGTAAAATAAACTATTTTTTGGTTTCAGATATCCGACCTCGGTTTTTGGGGGGACACTCAATTGACAAAAATATTTGAGTAGTCATGAAACATTTGAGATCTATCCCTAAAACGAAGTATAAAGATGAATAAGACATATTTGCATATAAACAGTGCAATCGTCGACTGAAACATGTAATTCGCGTGACGAAAGTAGGTTAACTTTCGATGTTAGCAGACGGCCGTTCCGTTAAAACATTCTTCTCGAGAAAGCTTGACGTGACGTCGACAAGATGTGAAGGTCCGATGACGGACAGTGTAAACGCCGCGAAATGTTTTGACGGACGGTGACGTGACGTGACATGATGGACAGTGTGAATTGGCCTTTGCTGCTGCTAATTTTGGCTCGTTGCTGTCCATACACGTATACATTTATTTGTAAAATTAAACTTTCAATTACAAAGTCAGGGAATGTTTAACTAGGGCGGCATCTACTAAATAACTGACTACAACATGAGGTTTGCGTTTTTACTAAAACTGTTTATTACTCGTTGCACCATTATGTGCCGCGGTGGAGTAGCCGAGCGGTCTAAGGCGCCTCGCCTCGGAGCGCGCGGTTGCTCGCTGTCGAAGGTTCGAGTCCTCCCTGGGGCATGGGTGTGTGTGTGTGTTTGTCCGTAGGTTAGTTTACCAAGGTTTAAGTAGTTTGTAAGCTACGGACTGATGACCCGCAGTTTGGTCCGATAGATTGACAAACATTTAACATTTGCAAACGTAGGCTTCCGCGGCTGATGTCACTATCAATAAAATTCTTCCGGGTATGAGACCACGTAGTCATTTTGTAATCTCGTCCGACGTTTCGGCCACTGTTGCAGGTGGCCTTCAACAGGGTCTGTGTCTGGCTGCTGAATGTACGATAGCAGCGGATGAGGGAGAGGAAGGGGGACGTTGATTTTTCCTTTATTGGTGGTTACATTATTGCACGCCATTGGTGGAAAGGGGCGTTGATGATTGGTGTAGAGTCTATAAAATGACGACGCGGTATCATATCCGGAAGAATTTTATTGATATTTGAACATCCTTATGTCTGGCGAGACATGATTAACTTGAGCCTCCAATATTGCTAACAAAATAGCTAGATGAATGTTAAATCTTTTGGATAAAGTTGCCAGAAGTATGTTATCCTAAAAAAAAAAAAAAAAAAAAAAAAAAAAAAAAAAAAAAAAAAAAAAAAAAAAAATGGGGTCAGAATGCGACGAAAAATTTCCGACTTCCGATAACTGTTTAAAAAATCAAAGATCAAATTTACTCGATTTCACTACACTCGCGACACACGTCTGCCATCAAGACTGAACTGCCGTCGACTGATCCTGGGCCGCTCGCGGCACCCCGTTGTATACGATCTGCGGGGTCTTTCCAATAATGCGACCCTCTAACGAGGATCAGTGGCTCTCCCAGTAGAGTACAAACTTTTTAAATAATGATTAAAATATTGATATGACGGCATCGTTAGATACTCGCTAAGATTCTAATAAAAATACATACATTCATTTCTAAGACTAATAATACCCCCAAAATCTTAAGTTTAAGCAAATGAGTATCTTCAGCATGACAAATAAGTATTTAGGTCGTCGCGCAAGGAATATTTATGTAATCACTTAGGTAAAGTGTTTTCAGGTAGATTTTCCAGGCCTCTTTGCAATGCACTGTTCTGAAATACTGTGCTCATAAATTTAAACAAAGTACAGTCGATAAAAAAGTAATTTAGTTTACACAAAGACAACATATTAAAATAAAAAAATATGGTATATTCTAAACAGGTCATAACGTGTGTTTACCACACCGGCAACTTAACATTGCCTCGCTGTTCGTGTTTCTGCCTTGTATTAATTGTTATTAACACATCAGTATTGTTCCTCCGTAAGTGCTTTATTATGCGCAGTATAAATGTTGCAGATAATATGGTTAAAGCAAACTTTGCGTCTTGATGAGACCTTTCTTTTGAGCCTTCGCTCGTTACTGTACTTCGATTACTTTATATTCTGGATTCTTCCAAGTGAATGAATATTATTTCGTATATCGTATTGTCCTCTCTTTCATTTGCTAATATCTAACTCTAACAGTGTCAGCGTAGTATCTGAAATTAAATACAATGCCGTTTTTCAGCGGGAAAAGTGTCAGTTGGACTCGACGTCACGCCGAGTCATGCTTTCCATTTGCACGCGGCCCGTCGGCATGGTCTCCTCGTGGTCTCAGCTCGCCGCGCTGATGGGAAACCCGGCGAGGCTTATTTCCTCGCCACGCCCGAATGCCCGCTTACTCGTCACAACTTTCGACGCTCTAAATGTTCAAAGGTGTGCTAAGCTTAAGGGATTTAACTGCGGGGTCTTCAGTCCCTAAACTTATAAACTACTTATGAACTACCTGATACTAATAATACATTAAGGATGTTTTAGTTAAAAGGAATGATGATGGCTCTTTGGGACACTCAGTTTATCGGAAGCCAACTCATACTGATTTATATTTACAGGCTCCAAGTTGTCACCATCCGTCGCAAACCAGTAGTGTCCTTAAAACACATGTTCACAGAGCTCACATAATCTCAGATGCTGATAGACTGCCACAAGAGCTGGCTCACCTCCAGCAAGTGTTTCGAGACAACGGATATTCTAACCGGCAAATAAGTAAGGCACTCTCACTTAGAAAGAAGAACAAGAAAGTGGAGAACGAGGAGGGCAAAATCCCTTGCTTTTCTTCCGTTTGTGGGCAATATTTCTTTTAAAATTGCAAGAATTTTCCATAATTTTCAAGTGTAAGTAATTTTCCGCTCTCCATCCAAAATTTCATACTTGCTGGGTTCGGTTAAGGATGACTTGTTGTTATGTAAGGCTAGTGTCTAAAAAGTTCCCTGCCAATGTGGGATGGCTTATATAGGCCAGACTACGCGCACTGTTGAAGAACGTTGCAGTGAACACAAGCGCAACACACGCCTTTTACAACCAAGCAAGTCTGCTATTGCTGAACATTGCATTTGCACCGGACACTCTATGGAGTACGATAAAACGGTAATTTTGACAACAGCAACATCTTTTTGGGACTCCATTATCAAAGAATCTGTGGAAATACGTGTCGCGGAAAATTTGATGAATCGGGATAGTGGCTACCAACTTCACAAAGCATGGAATCCCGTCATTACTGAAATTTGCTCAGATCGAAGACGACAGAGAGCGCTGACGTTGGCTGTGAGCGGCAGCGCAGAGGACAGCTGAACTCTGCGCTGCCGTCCGGTAGTGTGGCCTGTCTGTTTATGTTTTGACGCATGCGCTGTAACCGCCAAGTTTCCTATACAGTGGAACGTTGGACGCACTCTTCAGTCTTCATCGACTCACCTGAGGATGGCTAGCAGGTGTCTGGCCGAAATATCGTGTGATGTTTTAGACGACGACCGGCTGCATACCCGAAACTTCTATGAAAACAGTAAGGACAGTTTACAACTCAGCGCAAAGACGTGGCGACGAGCTGCGACAGGCACATACAAAAGACACACACATACAACACTTTCAGCTATCGGCCATGGCCTTCTTCACAAAATAGAACACTCACGCAATCACACAGGCACACAACACAGAGCTGAGATAGAGCTGAAAACACAATGGCACGGGAAGCCATTGCGACTTGGACGACCAAAGGACAAGCTAGAGGTTGGCTGTCTGGCCTTCGCGGATGATCTGGCACTACTCACGGATAACGAAACTACAGCAATCAGACAGATAGAAATACTCAAAGAGTGCGCGAAAAAAGTAGGGTTACAAATCTCCTTTCAAAGAACTGAGTTCTTCTGCACGAAGCTAAACATACCAAATTTGATCACAATGTATGGTAAGATTAACAGGGCTGCACAGTTTAAGTACCTAGGTGAATTGATTGAACTTACAGGAAAAGAGAAAACTGCGCAGAAAATGAAGAGAGCTTTATACAAAACGCAGGATATCTATAACAAGAAATGTCTTTTCACCTTCACCAAAATTCGTCACTACAACATCGTAATCAATCCAGAGGTGCTATATGCCAGTGAAACACTGATGCTACACGCAATGACAAGCCTTGAGAACATCCTCACACAGGAAAGAAAAATCATTAGGAAAATTATTGGACCAAAAATTACAGACGAATTACTTCAGAGATACGACAGAGAAGTTCTCTAACATCGCAGCGGACATTAGAAAGAGGCGACTAAAATTTTATGGACACATAAGCAGACATCCACAGACCAGACTCACGAACAGAATCCTCAGGTACATCCAGGGCTTCAAGACCACTACACCCTTGATGACACAAGCCAAAATTTATCTGGAAAGGGCACATATAGTTTCAGAAGACATCATAGACAAAGTCGTCTTTAGACACAAAGTGTACAAGTGGGAAGTGATGTCAGAGAAAACAGCACCTAAAGCCGAACGACTAAAGTGGTCAGAAGATAGTGAAAGAATGAAACAATACTGGAAGAACAGGAACAACAAGTACTCATGAATGTATCGCGTGATCTGATAAAATGCCTGTAACGTGTGGAATAATAATAATAATAATAGTAATAATAAAAAGAATAAATAGAGCGCTTACCAGTGAAAGGCTCGAATTCGGTCCGGCACGTAGTTTTAAACTGTTCCGTTGTTTCACATCAATGCAGAGGGAAAATTTCATTCTAGAAACTTATTTCTATGCAAAATGTTCAAGTGTTTATGAAACTGTGGGACCAAACAGCAGCGGCCATCAGTCCTTAGACAAACAAACTACTTAAACTAACTGACGCTAAGGACGACACGCACACACACACACACACACACACACACACACACCCATACACCCATACCCGAGGGAGGGCTCGAACCTCCGACGGGGAACAGACGCGCACTCCGCCGCAAAGCGTCGTCGAGCACACGCCCACTACCGCGCGGCTACTCCCGACTAAAACGCGTTTCTTTGGTTGCCACACAGGGTCCCGGGTTCGATTCCCGGTCTGGTAGGAGATTTTATCCGTTCGGGGACTGGGTGTTGTGTCATCGTCATAATCATTTCATCACCACTGACGTGCAAGTCGCCTAGGTGGCGTCGCTTAAAACACTTGCACCAGACAGTCTAACGGCCAACAATGTCACACGAAAATCATAATCAATTTTATCCTCTGCCTAGGTTCAAATCGTCAGGAGCCTTAAAAATTGTATGTTCTTCAATAAAATGTTATTGTTCCTAAAGTCACATAGAAAAATTGATATAAAAATTTGATTGTAGTATTTCTTTATACTTCGTTGAATGATTGTAATAAACTTACTGTTGGAAAACTTATTGCTTTTGGGTTTGTCCTCTACGCTCCCAATTTTGTGATAGTAGCAAACGTTGCCTTCGTTAATATCTTATTGTGGCTGTTTCTATCAAGGTTTTTAAAAGAGATTGATTAAAATGGCAACAGCGATCTAAGGGAAGTTGGATGCTCTGCCTTTGTACTAAGTTTTCGAACTATTGCCGATATTAGAGAAATTGGCCGTGGTCCAGGGCATAATCTTTCGTCTTACACTGCTGAAGACATATTTGGAGACTATCCAGACACAAAACGCCAGTCAGCTCAGCAAGGCGTCGGTTTATGCGTGTCGCGCCAATGTTAGTTGAGTTTGTGTTGAAGAGTAGGTACTGCCGGCCGCGGTGGCCGAGGGTACTGAGGCGCTCCAGTCACGGTTTGCACGGCCACTACGGTCGGGGGTTCGAATCCCCCCTCGGGCATGGATATTTGTGCCGTCCTTAGTATAAGCTAGTTCATATGTAGTTTGTAAGTTTAGGGACTGATGACCCCGTAGTTAAGTCCCATAAGCTATACAAACATTTGAACATTTGAAGAGTAGGTACTATTTATTTTCTTGGTCACTAAGATCCACAATTTGTCTAATTTAAGTCCTTCTTACATCCTGTTGAAATTGTTTTTGGGCTTCGGAATTTCGATTGTATATTGTACATCTTAGCATAGCAATCTTTTGGTCTTGGTAGAATCACGGTAACATAAAACTGAATTTGATGGTTTCTAGGTCCTAGTGCATGTTATGCTATCGCTGATTTATCCGTCTTGCTTAAGCAACAATTATGTTTGTGTTCTTTTAGGGATTTGGTATCTGAAAAGCATACGAAGATGTCTTGAGAAGTGGAAGATGAACCATCACCCTGAGGATTATGCCTTAGATCATGCGACCTTTCTATCGGTATTCACCAATAAGAATTTGGCAATCCATAACTCAGGGTAGTAAAAGTTTATGGTTCGTTGTCTCTGTTCATAGGGGTGAGTTATGTACGTCAGCTTATATGCCCTAAACAGCTACCCAATCTGTTTAAACTAGATCAATAATTAATCTGTAGTTTAGCCAGTTTATCAATCTGCATGCGATAGCGTGAAAATATGTTTAACAAACATAAATTAAACCTCTGAATGACCAACGAAATGGATTCTAAGATAAAGAAGTGACTCACTCACGAAGTAATTCTTTATAAATGGAGTTTATTACTCTCATTGGATATGAAAATGCGGAGACGGTCCTATTTTATACATCGGTAAATAACTGAATATTTCCCCAACTATTGTTCATGAGAGGCACAATAAGTACCACTCGCACTCGAGAGTAAAAGTTCCAAATTATCACTTGTAAATTAGTGAAGTTCCACATTAATCCGCAATTACAGTATTTGTCATAAATCACAATTTGTCATCACACGTGTGCACGATTGCTGATTTATCAAAGTTCCACAGCCCATAGTTTACCACTTTTCACCAGAGACTAAGTTTTGCAGTCACAGTCCCGTAAGTCCACACACGCCTATCTCTTCAAATCACAAGTTCGTAATGCGGCTACAGACCGCCCAGCGTCACAACCTTCCACCACCGCGTCCAAGTTACGAGTCCTTCCCAAGCGTTCGAGAGCGTGCTCTACCTGCTCCCAAAATTGTATCCTTCCGCGCATCCTAACGCCTCATCTCTAAAATACAATTTCCTTTCCAAAATATTATACATTTGAATATCACAGAATTAAATGCTTTGACCACCTCCCTACAAATGTTGTTTACATTTAACAAACAAATGTATATTTAACAATACTAAAAACGATTGTGACTTAAGCTCTTTGCTCATATTACGAACAGAGGCCGTAATAAGTAACGTAGAAGTAGATATCATCGGAGTAGTGCAGCAACTAAAATAACTTAACAAGAACAAGTCTTCTGGTCCGGACGGTATACCCATTAGATTTCTATCTGATTATGCTGAAGCGATAGCTCCTTACTTAACAGCCATATACAACCGCTCTCTCATAGAAGGATCTGTACCAAAAGATTGGAAAGTTGCACCGGTCACACTTACATTCAAGAAAGGCAGGAAGAGTAACCAACTAAACTACAGACCTATTTCATTGACATCAATTTGCAGCAGGGTTTTGGAACATATCCTGTATTCAAATATTATGAATTATCTCGAACAGAATGATCTATTGACCCAAGGTCGACACGGATTTAGAAAATATCGTTCATGCGAACCACAGCTAGCTCTTCATTCACACGAAGTGATGGGTGCTATCGACAAGGATTCGCAAATCGACTTCTTTATTTCCAGAAGGATTTTGACACCGTACCTGACAGAAGGCTTTTAAACAAATTGCGTGGCTATGGTATAGTTGACTCTGTTAAAAGAGATCGTGGTTTAACCAAGATCTTCACATATCATAATTCTCAGTATTGACTAATTGTCTTAATTACAAAATTTTGTAGGTATATCATTTAAATGATTAAATAATTACTTGGTGTTCTTGACAGTTCAAACATGGAAATTATAAAATTCTTCGGTAATATTTTGGAACAGTTGCGTGGTAACTTCGTTTAATTACACTACTAATGTCACAATATCAATTTTATCTAGTTGTTTAATGTTCTTCTTTTACCAATATTCAGAACTATTTTACTACTGAATATCTTTCTAGTCTATAATTTCGTATTTTTCACTTTTATCAATTTGTAATTGTAACAACAACATTTCTTGTTTTATGTTTTCAATTTTGTCAGTGTCTACAATAATTTTCTTACTTCCTTGTTTTTCGCTTTTAGTAGTAAGTAATTTTAATTACAAGTCTGTTATACTTTTCTTATTGTCGCTCTTATCAATGTGCAATTTTAATGACAATTTCTCACTTCTTTATTTATTGCTTTTATCAATAATTAATTTTAGTTACAACCCCTTCTGCAGTTTTCTATTATTCTGTTTCACCAGTGCTAATTTTAGTTGCAACTCTTTTCCAGTTCTTTCAATTTTATTTGTGTGTAATTTTAATTGCACATATTTTGGCTGCGCAAGTAATTTAGCACATAATTGTGAATCTGCAACATATTTCCGGTCTCAGACTGCCTGACGTTCTCGTATGGCTTTTGTGCAAAAATTATTTATCAAAACATATTAGGCTGCTTTATAAGGAAATAACTGGCGAATTGTTGCCCAAATTTTCTACAATGAGCAGAAAACTGAAGTAATTATTTTGTCTGACAGTAACGTTTAATACAATTCTTACAGGGTGTATACTGTTACTCACAAAAAAAAAAAAGTTTTAGCCTATCAGTAGTAAAATGCCTTACTAGGAACCTCACAGCTGAAATGGAAATGAACTAATGTAACATAGGTGCCTTTGATTCAGTTCACACACACGGGAGTTGTTGAATATCGATCACCGTCCACGCATCCTCATTCAGATATTACATTGTTGTTATAAGGTCACTTGTATCGAATTTTGGAATGGTTCCTTAAACAAGGCAGAAGCAGATTATTTTATGAAATGAAAGACAGTGGGCCGTTTCTAACGATATCAACATGAAACGCACCTTAAACTCCAATTTCTTTTATTAGACATGCCCTAATGTAATTAAGAACGAGAATACATTCTGTCGATAAATAACCCCTCCCACGTCGAAGGTTCGAATCCTTCCTCGGGCATGGATGTGTGTGTTTGTCCTAGGGTTAGTTTAAGTAGTTTGTAAGTCTAGGGACTTGAAATGGAAACACGCTTGACTTCGAAGACAACTAAACACAGCACTTACACTGAAAGCACGTTTATTACGAACTAAACATACACGCAGCACTGACTGCCTCTCAGGCAGAGTGCTCTGCTATTTATACACAGACAGAATTTACCAGAAATTAGAAGAACAGTTAACATAAGAAACAAGTAGAATTTACAAGTGAACATAGGAAAGATGTAGAGCCTTCTGGAATTGTAAATTACAAAGAAATAAATTTTTGCCGGTGGGCGGGATTGAACCGGCGACCTTCTGCTTCGCAGCCCGTGACGCTATCCCCTGCGCCACGACGCCAGTTGGTGCTCGTGGTCTCTCGCGGCAATATTCAAATGTTTGTTAAGTTGAAGGGGCTTAACTGCGGGGTCATCAGTCCATAAACTTCATAAGTAGTCATAAGAACTACCTTACACTAATAAGGACACAAAATATCCATGCCCGAAGGGGAGGGGATTCGAATCCCCGACCTGTCGTGCAGACTGTGACTGGCGCGCCGCAGACCGCTCGGCCACTGCGGCCGGCTCTAGGCACTTATGACCAAGTAGTTTGGTCCTATATAATTGATAAATAATCGATACATAGTTTCTGTAAGAGCCATAATGTGAAATTGGAAAATGCTTACTTTAAATGAAAACATTTTGGTATAGGCTTCACCGTGACTGTTGTTTAAAATTAATTGAAACACAAGGAATTACTGTTACTAGTTACTTTGTTTCACTGTAACCACAACGCGTTTAGAGGGTTTTAACATCCATCATCAGATGAAATAATATTTAGCTGTGTACATGTAGGTTAAGTTGACCTATTGTACTGTCTTCAGTGGTCACAGGTCCCTTGTATTGTCTTAACCTCACTTATGTGTAATAAAACACGGACACCATGCTTGACAATAATTTATGCTGGCAACTTGTCTCGAGTATAGAAATTTTTAATTAGCGACGTGAAAAGTCACAATAGTCCTTTTAGTTTAGAGCGGTTTTAAATGGAGAATAAAGAAAAGGACTTTTCGAGAAACTGCGGTTACCGCGCCGTTGCGTTTGCATTTCTCTTTAGTGGTGAATACTGAAACAACAGTCCCTTCGCCCACGTACGACCTGTGACGAATGCCTCGGAAAAAAATAGCGGACGCTTCTCATAATACGTAAGAATTACGTCAGCGGTAGCGGGCCGTCATTGACACTCCGGAGGACGAATTTTAGGAATAAAATCATCAGGAAGAGACGGCCTAATTATCACCTCAGCTGAGAGTGGGTGTGCTGGAGGCTGATTTACCGAGGCCGTGGGCCTGGCTCCGCTTCTGATGTCATTCTGACCCCAACACAGTCTCCAACCTTATGAGAAACACAAGACAGCATTATATTAATGTTACGACAAATGTTGCTCTGTTTGTTGACATGACTGTTTTTACTTCCTTCCCTACGTCATTCGTTCTCTTTATTTTTTTTAGAGGCCTCATAAGTGTGGTATTTACTTGCTTAGCAAATTAATCTAACCGGTTAAATTGCGACACTCCGTTCCGAATTAACAGCCGAAACAACATGGAGCAAAATTTTCTCATTAATTCTACATAAAATAACGGGAACTAATTTTGATGAAATTCAAACCGCTGTAACGATGAAACAGAAGCTCACTATTTACAAAAATGGACATATGTAATTAAAACAAAAGAAACTATTCCGCTGCATAATTAATTTTCCTATACTTCTTCAATTGGTTCAGAGACCGAGTACGCTGGCGCAGTGGTAACACTCTGGACTCGCATTCGCGATGACGCCGGTTCAAACCCTCCTCAGCCATCCTGATTTAAGTTTTTCGGGATTTCCCTGAATCACTTCAGTCAAATGCCGGGATGATTCCTTTCAAAGGGCACGGCCGATTTTCATCCCCACCCTTAACAAAAATCAATCCTTGCGAGCTCCGTCTCCTAATGACCGCGATGTCGACGGGACGTTAAACCCCAAACTTCCTTCCTTTTTGTCGTTCAGAAATGTGGTGTCGCAAAAGTCTGAAGTGCTCGCCACGTACTTTCGCCGCGCGCCGCCAGGCAAGCACGGAACGGCGTTCTTAAGACGTCAGCCACGAGCGCCTTCTGCTGCAAATCCGCTCGTGGCCACCACTGACTGAACTGTATCGGTCACTTGGCAATAGGACAGGCACTAGAACATACTCTCATCAGTAGGCAGGCCTATACCTAGTTAAAATCTGTATGAGCATTACACTAGTCTGCAGTCATGAAACTTATAGAAGTTAAGTATTGTACTATTTCTGCTAAATATATATCTTGTGCTAATCTAGCTTAATGTTTCTAGTTTCTGCCGTCCCCCTGGCTGCTCACCTCGGACTCTGTACCCGCACACGCGTGCATCCTACTTCCCTGTGTCGGTTTCTCTGTACTCTGCCACCGACACCTAGGACAACCAGCGGCAACGAGACATAAAAAGAAATGCACCTCGCTTACGCGTACAAGGCGTAA
Organism: Locusta migratoria; assembly: GCA_026315105.1. Classification (NCBI taxonomy): domain Eukaryota; kingdom Metazoa; phylum Arthropoda; class Insecta; order Orthoptera; family Acrididae; genus Locusta; species Locusta migratoria. The sequence goes on from CM048751.1 coordinate 124,664,152, forward strand.
ATAACCCTGTTCCACTCTACAATGTGAAACGGAGATGGGCTAGGCACAGTAACAGTGAAATTGAAAAATGGGAAGTTCATTCTTTTGCATCCCATCCTCGTCGCCGCTTTTGTGTCTCGTTTCCGTCGTAGGTGTCGGTGGCCGAGTAAAAAGACCGACACAGGAATAAAGGATGCACGCTTGTGCAGGTAGGAGGTGACCAGCCAGTGGGACAGCAGAAACTAGAAACTCTAGAGTAAATTAGAACGAGATCTATATTTCTTAGAGACTTAGTAATACTTAACTTTTATATAGCTCAGTACTGCAGAATGCTGAAACATAGTTGAGCTAGAGGCCTGCCTAGTGCCTATCCGATAGCCAAGTCTTCACTGGTGCCTATCTGATTCCGAAGTGTTAGCTGGTTCCTATCTCAGTCCCAAGTGAACGATGTCGTTCAGTGGTGGCCACGAGCGGAGTTGTAGCAGAGGGCGCTCGTGGCTGACGTCGTAAGAACGCCGCGACGTGCGTGCATGGCGGCATGGCACTTCATACTCGTGCGACACCACACATTCCACGTGATAAGAAAATATGTAGAAGATGATCTAATGGGAGATCGTTTGACAACTAAGAGAAAATTGAATGCAATTAACTTTGAAAAGTATGCAAAGCATGTTAATTAATGACGTTGACAATGACTATATTGATATTGATGATGGTGATGGTCGAGGTGGTGATCATTAGCGTTCACTTCTGCAGGTAACATCAAAGATACAGTTAGCAGATGCTAACTTCAAATGAGCTTTAAATCAGCTATCTTGCATCTAACAAGGAAAGTACATGGGCTCGAACAAACATATCTGTATGAACGTTTGGTTACAGGATCTCTACGCACACCTCAATGTGCTGGTGGGTGTCGTTTTTCTGCAAAGCTCTGCAACCATGCTCTAGACAGCACTGTAGATGTAATTGTAGACGCCATACGTAATTCAGATACCTTAACTATAACTTATGTAATAATCATCGTACATGTTCTCTGGCGAAATTTCATCAAAAGCCGTGATGATAGTCGCAACTTTAACCATCTTCCCGAAAGAATGTTGGTATTCACTGGCACTGCTTCCATCGCCTCTTCCCGCACGTACCGTAGCACTACCGCTTGCAATTATCATTGTTATGAGTTTGTAACAACAGTATCTAACTTATGCTCATATTTATATACCATAACAGATACGAGAAAGCATGCAAATGATTCATCTTATACACTAATACCATCTTCACGAAAAAGGGTTCTTCGTAACTTCATCTCAACTAATCGCAATACATTAGCAGGATTGATTAGCAATCGCCGCCCCATCTGACGCTTCACCACACAAATAACATCACAAAACGCAACTTCGGAGGCACACTGCACCGTTCCTACTGGCGAACCGACAGGTCAAAGTGCAATGCGGCATGGCACACGCAGAGGCCTCTAATGGGCGACTACAGAGTTTTGCAGATGCGTATCACTAGTTCAATAAGGGACCTTTACATTATCTCTCATGCGATTTTGGTGTAGATGTGTTTGTTCGAGCCCAAGTACTTTCCTTGTAAGTCCATTTCTTTAACGGAAAGGGGATCGTATGATATATAAAATAACATCAGCATTATCTGACAAGTTCATTCCTGTAAACAGATTCGACGTAACAGTTATTGTTCAAAAGTTGCAACACATTTTGTTTTGTGGCATAGATTTTTTTTATCCTTAAAGAACATCATTTAATGTGTTCAGCATGCAGTCCCTCTTGATCCGCGCACGTTTGAAGAGGCTGAATCAAATCGTCGCGCACTCGCAAAAGGATTTCCGCATAAATGCTGGCATACGCCTCTCCAATGCGTTGCTCAAGATTGTGGTTGTTTCTTATTTTGCAATAAAAAAACTATTTCACCTGGTGTGTAAGATGTATGAGACAGGGGAAAAAACCGACAGACTTTAAGAAAAACTGAATAACCCCATTCCAAAGAAAGCAGGTGCAGACAGGTGTGAAAATTACAGAAGCACCAATTTAATAAAACATGATTACGAAATTTTAACGCGAATTATTTACAGATGGAAAAACTGGTAGAAGCTGATCTCGGGGTGGATCAGTTTCGATTCAGGAGAAATGTAGGAACATGGGAGGCAATCCGCACTTTACGGCTTGTCTTTGAAGACAGAAAGGCAAACCTACATTTATAGATTATGTAGATTTGGAGAAAGCTTTTGACTTCAGCAGAAGTACAAAGTAGGGAACGGAAGGTTATTTACAACTTATAGAAAAACCATACAGCAGTTATCAGAGTTGAAGAGCATGAAAAGGATGCAGAGTTTGCGAAGGGAATAAGACAGCATTATAGCCTTTCTCCAATGTTATTCAATTTGTACATTGAGAAATCTATAAACGAAAGCAAGGAGAAATTTGGTGAATGAATTAACGTCCAGAGGGAGGAAATAAAAACATTGCTTTTTGCCGACGACATTGTAATTCTGTCAGAGACAGCAAAAGACCTGAAATAGCAGTTGAACGGAATCGACGGTGTGTTCAAAGGTGCAAATAAGATGAACATTAACGATAGCAAAACAAAGGGAATGAAGTGCAGTCTAAGGAAATCTGTCAACGCTGAAGGAATTAGATTACGTAACGATACAATAAAGGTGGTAATGAGTTTTGTTACCTGGGCAGTAAAATATGATGGTCGCAGGATGTAAAATTCACAATGGTAATGGGAAGAAAAGTATTTGTGAAAAAGAGAAATTTGTGAACATAGAATATTTTTAATCTTAAGGAAGTGCTTTCTGAAGGCATTTGTGTGGAGTATAGCCTTGTATGGGAATGAAACTTAAAGGGTGCGTTTATGCTGCCACCTCGCTGCTCGCTGCTCGCCGACATGGCACGGCGATGATGAATCAAATCCACAGAGCCTTACCGGCCCATTTAGCGTGCACCATCCCAGCTCGCCCAGCTCGCTGCTCTCTGCTCGCTACGATCCTCGCCAGGCGATGATATCAAACTGGTTTGTGTTTCGCGCTACGACCATCGCCGCCCAGCCTGAAACTTGCACTGTGATTGATTGCTTCAAAGTCACTCTAGTAGAGCGGCGTTTGACTGGTTCGTGCGTGGTAATTTCAGGACAGGTAACAGTGAGTGAAGATCTGAAGAAGATGATTATTAGTCTGAAAAAGCTATCTGGATAGTTGTTGAGCTGTTATCAGTATTTGTGAAAGTACCTTTAGTGTGGACGTTCAGCATTCAGAGGATGCACTACCTATCTCCTCTTCCTTCTCCTTTCCAAAAACACTTTTGTAGCGAACAAATCATTGTCACTGTCCCCAGACGATGTGGATAACATGTTTCACACTTCACGCCGCTACAGTTGTGCAGTTAGCTGTAATGTAACAGTTGCAGGAGCAGTGAGGTGCCTGCAGCGTGAACCCAACAAAGCTGCCGGCAAGCAGCGAGCTGCCAAATACCATCAGCAAGCTGCCAGCTGGCAGCATGAACGTATCCTTAGACGATAGACAATTTAGATAGGAAGAGAATAGCGGCTTTTGAAATGTGGTACTACAGAAGAATGCTGATTAGATGGGTGGATCGTGTAACCAATGGGCAGGAATTGAACGGAATTGGAGAAAAAAGGAATTTCTGGCATACTTTGACGAAAAGAAGGGATCGATTCGTAGGACACATTCTTAGACATCAAGGAATCGTTAATTTAGCGTTGGAGGCAAGTGTGTGGGGCGAAAACCGTTGAGGAAGACCAAGAGATGGATTCAGTAAGCAGATCCAAATGGATGTAGGTTGCCGTTCTTATGCAGAGATAAAGAGGCTTATTCAGAATAGAGTAGGGTGGAGAGCTGCATCAAACCAGTTGACTGAAGACAACAACGTTGATCAACGCACTATTTGCTTTAAATTTCCCATAGATAAAAGTGAAGTGGTGTGCGATCAGGTGATCTGGGTGACCATTCCACTGAACCACCTCAGACAATCGAATAAACAGGAAAATGGCCGCCTAACCACTGCCGAACAAATGTTCAAATGTTTGTAAAGCTTATGGGACTTAACTACGGGGTCATCAATCCCTAAACTTACAAACTACTTATGAACTACTTAGGAACTAGGACGGCACAAATATCCATGCCCGAGGGGGGATTCGAACCCCCGACCGTAGTGACCGTGCTGACCGTGACTGGAGCGCCTCAGTCACCTCGGCCACCACGGCCGGCACACTGCCGAACAACTGTCGGTAGTGTGATGGGGGCCCATCCATTTGAAAGTAAACGGGAAACCTGGCGTTGAGAACTAAGGGAAATTCCACTTCTTGCAGAATTTCCAAGTAGCTTTCAGCATTTAGATTCTGGTCAGTTAAAACGGGTCAAATTACACCAGTGCCCCATATACCACACCATAGCGTAACCTTTACGTAACCAAGTGCCTTTGAAGGATTTATCCAGTTTGGATTCTGGTTACTACAGTATCTGTAGGTTGTGACAGTTGACTTCATCACTGATAAAAAAGTTTCCCTCATCATCGAACAAGACATAGTATAGTATAATTCGCGAAAACCACATGTAACTATCTACTACACCTTATTTAAAAAAAAAATAAAAAAAAATACATTTTTGTGACTGGTAGCAGTATTTTTTTTAAAAAAAAAAAAAAAAAAAAAAAAGATGGGGTATTCCATAATGTTTCACGTTTGCAGGCAGATCACGTCAACACATTACTACGTATTTTTGGTGACAACCAAGCAACCATCATCATGTGAGTTTTACACTGCGATATTGACAGGAACATTAAATTATTAAGGGACAAGTGTGATATAGAACTCGTAACCACGCTTAGAATAACAAATAAATAGTGGTCAGTGTTATTTCCATGAAAAATATCGTATTTTACGACAAGCGATGTTTTAATAGAGTGAAACAAAGTAACAAGATACCCATACCACGGGAGGGAAATTATACGTAATTTAATTACTTTAAGGTATTAATAAATTTTCAGTCATGTGCCAAACTCCTCTGTTTAAAATAATTATTACAAAGCATATGTTACAATCCGACATTGCTTAGATCAATTAGATGCAGGATTCTAATGAAGCAGTTAAAACAAAGTGGAAGAGAACACTTTTCACACCTCACGAAAGCCACGTCATTACGATGAAAACCACTTTCACATTCAAGCAGTCCAATATCAAAGCCACACTAATGACATCTTTAAGTGATGACATCCACATCTACATCCACACACCACAAGCCACCTCTGTGTGTTTGTGTGACGGAGGGTACTTATAGGCTCACTGCCTTTTCTTTCCTTACCTATTCCAGCCACGCATGTTTCGCGCAATCCTGTAATCTCTCTCATGTTAATGTTGGTACCTGACATTCGCCTTTCACGTTGCGACATAGGCTTATACTGTGGCGCAGAAAATTGATTGTAAATCACAGTGTGAAGTTTGATGATGAAATAACGATCATGTACATCTTCCACTCTGCTTTTACCACGTAATCGAAAGCCCGGGGTAATATAAAGACAAACATGTGTAGGATGTCAGTGTTTTGCGTTATTATAATTATTTTAAGCAGAGGATATTTGGCACTATTGACTGAAAATGTAATGATACGCTGATATCATGATACAACATCTGACAATAAAGTTCGGTAAAAAAAGTCAGAATCGTCGATCGGGGAATCCAATGTTCCAATGTTTGTTAAGCTTAAGGGACTTAACTACGGGGTCATCAGTCCCTAAACTTACAAACTACTTATGAACTACTTACAACTAATGACGGCACAAATATCCATGCCCGAGGGGGGATTCGAACCCCCGACCGTAGTGGCCGTGCAGACCGTGACTGAAGCGCCTCAGTCCCCTCGGCCACCGCGGCCGGCATCGGGGAATCACAACGCTGTTAACAACCTGCGGCAAAGGACACTTACGATAATTTATTTACTGACTTTTATCGTGGCTTTCCTTGCGGGAAGACAGCAGAAAATATTTATTTTAACTGTTTTACGGTTCCTGCCTTCTCAATTAACTTTCACAGCCTATTATTTCCATCTTTCCTGATTCGTTGGGAATATAATCATCATACAGCCATATTCACTTCGGTTTTTACACTCAACAGCAGAACAATCAGGCACTTAACTGTTCTTAACGATAACCTCAAATCGACATTTAATTGTAAAAACTGGCGCAAAGCGCAAAATCTATCGCCACAGACCGACGAGCAGCACGTTTAATGGTACAAGTAAATTTACATAAATAGAACCGACAGAAGACGTGCAAAAGGGCATTAGTACCTACCATATTACATGTAAATACATGTACAGTGAAATCGCGATCAGAAGCATTTAAGACACTCTACAGAAACGGAAATGGTAGCTATTCACACGTATGCAAAGCCCTCCGAGTTTGGTAAAAACATGGTGTCCTGGGCTCTCAGCCAATGAGCAGCGGTATTACTCGTGGCCACACTCCCTATAGAGGCTCCTTACTAGGACTCCGACCAGAATGACCTCTGCTGACAACTCTGTGCAGAGTGGCTAAATCTGCTCCAGGAATCGTCCTACATGGTCAGTTGCTCCATCCTGTTGGAAGTCACAGTAAGTTAGGACGTTTGATTATATGAATTCTTTCACGTCCAATCGTATCTGTTCCTTCGGGCCACTATCACCCTGCGTATATATATTGTTACTTTGTTTCCCCTTTATTACAATGCCACTTGTCAATAATGGAGGATAGATAACCACTCACTGTAAAGAAGCACCCAATACTGGTATGACGACGAAACAGCTGTCCATCAAGATGAATGGCCACCGCCAAACTGTGGCGAAAAGCAAGATGGACCACCCTGTGGCACAGCATGCTGCTGAACACAACACACTGGATTCCAATGATTGCTTCACTACCCGAACCATCTGGATCCTCCGCTCCACCACCAGCTCTTCTGAACTTCGCAGATGGGAGTTGTCTCTTCAACACATTCTACGGTCCCGCAACCATCCTGACCTTAACCTACGAAACTTGCTAACCCTACAGCCTATGTCAAACATCTCCCCAGCCAAATTCTCTCTCACTCATTTTCCTGTATTTTGAAAGAAGACCGTCTGTCGTCTTCCATATATTTTTTGTATATTTCTGTAAAGTTATAATTTATTTAATATCGCTAGATTATAATTTTGTTAAAACTTGAACCCCACTTTTTCAAGGCTTGTGGAATAGCATTTTTATTTCATGTGTTAAAATATTAGTTAATATTGCTAGGTTTTTTCTTATTTTATGTTAATAATTTATTATTATATTAATTAATGTGGCATAAGTACAGCTTCTGCGCTACGCCACTGTCCCTGTGAGAATGTGCAGTTGCTTTACTTTTAAGTGGATGCGAGAATCTATAGCTGTCTGAATGTGGGGAGTAATAGCTCGTTTTGCATCGTTCTCTCTGGCTCAGAGTCGATAGCTGCTCGTGCTACCACAGACGTTTCCACACCCTTTGGTTGTGGGCTAGTCAGTGAGCCTTTCCTCCAGCGCGAGTCTCGCTGTCCGTCCCCACCACCGCTGTTTCTTCTATTTTCCGGCTTCCGGTCCCTTCCCGCGACTTTTAATATTTCCATTTCTTCCTTGCAACTTCGTGTCGCCCCTTACAATATCCCCTTTATTAACTACTTTTATTTTTTATCTTCGATTTATATATATATATTTATATATATTTTTTATCTTCGATTTATATATATCTTCGATTTATATATATATATATATATATATATATATATATATATATATATATATATATATATATATATATATTTTAGAAGTAAGATTTAGGTAGTTGTATTCACAAGACAGTTTGTACTAAAAAATAAGGCTTTTTATTGCCTAAAGTAATTAACTTTGTATTACTAAATAAACTGATCATTCAATAATTACCACAAAAAATTAATACTACTACTTTCAGGTATACAGTGGATTACAGGTAACCAACAACTTGCATAGACATTCACGAACTGCTGTGCAGTGCAACACTGACTTGCTGATGCTTTTATAGTGATCTTCCACAGGTGGAAGTGTAGAGCTAAGACTTTTGACAGACCCCCACGAAGGTGTCATGAACCACATGGCCAGCCTTTAGGACAAAGAGAGGGGGCATAAATAAAATAATTCTTAAATTTCTGATGACGGGTTTCCAGTCTAATGAAAAATGACGATTCGTTTGAAGTAATACAAAGTTAGGTCCGATTAATACTCAAGAAGTTCGTAAAATTAATCGCCAATAAAATCATTAAAAAAATAATTTTCCCCGACAATCTAAAATTACCGTTTGCTTCCCTGACCAGAGGACCATCGTTTCCTGGGGTGAAATAATTTTCCGTGTCCTGTATTATTATATTAAATTGGCAAGATGGCGATCAGCCACAAAGGCTACCGGAGCCGTTCAATTAAAAACCGGAGGCTCAACGTCTTCGTGGAAGGACACTTCTGTTCCCGCCGTCTTTGACGAGTTGCCGAAAAGACAGGCCGCCACCCTAGGAGTCGTGAAACCGGGCCTTGCGGGCCAGAACGAACTCTAACAGTACTTTGGGTCAGGTTGGTAACACGTCACTAGTTTTTCCGGCGGAAGAATCAGCGGTGCGAAACTCGCGTTGACAAAACTGGCGTGAGCGACTTGGCCGCTCTCAGTTCGGCAGTTGCTTCAGATGCTTGCAGTTCTTAGGAGGACAGGTCCAAGATCGCCTATTGTGCAGAAGCCGCCATGCTTAATCTTGGAGATATTTCGTTAACCGACAGGAATTTCACAGTTCCACCGAGCACGTATTCGCGATTAAAGTAAAGTAATTGCATTCGGTCGCGAGTTTAATAAATATCCAACGGTCTGCATATCTGGCGATAGGCGCGATGATTACTAATATGTTTTTCCTTTAGTTTTGTGCCGCCCCTGTTTCGGGCTCAGTCTACTGTTCTCATTACCAATGAAATTTTCATGAAACTCAATACGCTCTCTTTCTTACTCATAGGCTGGTCGAACTATTTGAATGTGATTTATTTTCGATGTTTGCTCTCTATTGTATGTCTTGTCCTGCAACAAGAATCAGTAACCGTTTAATAAGATGTATCAGGCTACCTCGTAATTCTATACGCTACTTTCAGAATACATAGATTATTTCAATGAACTGTCAGACTTCTTGTTTGTAGCCTCCCTTGTTGCTAACATTTTATTCGTTTACAAAATAATAGAATCCCCTACTAGAAGAGATTAGGTCCGATTCTGGAAACAGTCACAGTAACAGAATATTGACAGGCAAGTCAACTTTTAATTGGGAAGCGAAAGTCAGGTAGATTGATTTCAGTTATAATCTCGTTTCTTTCTTCCCACAACAAACCGTAGGAAGAGACAGGTGCTACAGAAGTAAGTGTGCATGATGAAAAGTTTGAATTGTTCGAATGTTTGTAGAGCTTATGGGACTGAACTACGGGGTCATCAGTCCCTAAACTTACAAACTACTTATGAACTAGCTAATACTAAGGACGGCACAAATATCCATGCCGGAGTGGATATTCGAAACCCCAACCGTAGTGGCCGTGCAGACCGTGACTGGCGCGCCGCAGACCCTCGGTCACCGCGGCCGGCTGAAAAGTTTGAACACTTACAGTTGAATACATGTTGTTTCCATTGAGAAAAAGTGTTTCTAATCCATCTCAGAAAGCGTACAGGTTATGTACACAATAGTAGCCAGTGGGTCTGAAAGGGTTAAACAGTTCGTAAGTCTAGGCACTGATGAACATCGTAGTTTGATCCAATAGGTTTCCAAACATATGAACATTTGAATTTTTTCAACTTGTTTGGGCTTCTTAATTACGTTTACTGAGTGTTAAATCTGATTATTCAGTTGCTCAATGATGTTCGAATGTTTGTAAATCTATGGGGCTTAAGCTTTTTACTTACACCAATACTTTTGGATATGATAGACATTGAAATTTGGTTTATCCTTCTTCATTGCCTTATTGGAACACATTACAATTTTTAATTTTTTTTTCTATTTTATAAATAATATACAGAGATTGTTCCACTGTGATACAAGGGATTTTTCAATGTCTTTCAAAGAATCCACTAGTTTTTGTATTTTTCCTATTTATTATTACAGTAAAATTATTTTTCTTTCAAATTTATTATCCTTTTTGAAGCTAAAGTCATTTTTTTTTCTTTTTATGCAAAATTTCGAAGTACATTACATACAGAGCGTATGAATGATATTGCAAAAACCGTTTTCTTTATCAGTTAAGCAGAATCCGACATCACACACTTTGTATGACCACCTTGTCCTGTGTAGCTTCATTTTTAGACTACAATTTTCACATTTTCATTTGCTATGAACAGGAAAGTGTGGTTCATTACATTGTCTTCTGTGCATAGAGACTTCTAAAGGTCTTTTAAGGGCTATAGGGTGAGATGGTGGTTACACAGTGAATCATATCTACCACAAGGGGATACTGTACAGCAAGAAGTGGTTTTTCCCAGTGAAATCACTGTGACGCAAAGGTTTAAATACGAAGTTTATCAGTCACTAAGCTTGAAAATTACTTAAACTACTTTTATTTATATGGTGTCTTTTCTTTTCGGACATTTTCGAAAAAACAGACACTGTTGACATTAAATGCCGTAATTTTACGAATTCGAAATATTTAAACATTTCGACCGTTTAAGGGAATTGAAATAAATTTATTTATTTATTTAATGCTCAGACATTTGATACATAGTCATACAATTGACCATCTGACATCCCGTCACAATACTGCAGTCTTTCACAGTTTCTGAGATGCTCCCAGTTCATAATGGTGTCTTCTCTTTCACATATAACACACTTCGGTGAGGGTAAGATTCCAATCCTGTGCAGGTGTTCCGCAAGGCAGTCGTGGCCAGTAATTCTTCAAAATGCTGCCATAGTTTCCCTTCGTGGGTGTTTGGGAAGTGCGTTCTTCTGTTCTAACAGTAGAAGCCATGTTTTTCCTTGTCCTTGTGTTGTCAAGTGCTCATAAAACTTCTTCTTGAAACTGTTGTTTATGAGTCTTTTAATGGAATGGAATTGAAATAAATCTAATGGCAAATTTGAATATTTTCCGCCTTAACGAATTAGGCTATCCAGGCCGGTTTTCCTTCCAACCCAAATTCTCATCTTGCAGCACATTATGATTGTAGTGCCCCCTGTCCATTTGATTCCACTTGCTCGCAGCCTATACTGGTTTTCCGCAAGGGATCGAGCGTATTAATGCGTCCAGATTGAAACTGTTGCCTGTTGGGGCATGTCCGAAAAAGAACAGACACCAACACGTTCCGCAGCAAGGCCCCATAGAGCGTTCGGCAATTCCACCGCGACCGTCACTTTCTCTCTCTCTCTCCCTCTCTCTCTCTCTCTCTCCCTCTCTCTCTCTCTTATTTTGAAATTAAAATGAAGCAGGTGTCATACCTGAAGAGGACGCAGCCCCTCACCTGTGACTTGTTACACTAACCGGGAAACAGTGAGAGCTCTCGTCCGCCTGCAGGTTGCGCAGTGTCCAGCGAGACTGGCCGCCACCGCACGACAGAAACACGCCCGTGGCGTAATCTACGAGTACGCATCTTCCATTGTTTCCCGGCTGGACGGCGGCCGTGCCAAGGGAAAGGTCACTGGGTGACGAAGGGGGAACTTGCGGAGGAGGAAGAGGAGGAGGAGGAGGAGTGTCCTAAGATGGTCCCGACGCAGGGTAAGGCCGCAGGCGCTGGGGGTGGGGGGCACTTAAAGCCTGGGGCCCGCGCGGAGCCCCACAGTGTCTGTCACTGGGCGACGTCACGACGCCGGCGCGGACAGCCGACAGCCGACAGCCCGTAGGCACAGCCACTGCGTGTGCGGACCCCACCAGCGGCGGCGGCGATGGCTCTGGCACAGGTAGGCGGAGGAGCAGGCGCGCTTTCACGCGTTCCGGCCACCACTCCTGTGCGCTACCGCCTAGCGGCGACGTGCTAGAGGACACTAGGATTCGCTGACTCACCGATGCCGACCTGCAAACATTTCTCTTTCACAGGGCCAGTTACTAAAACTGACCTCTCTCCGAACGCTTAGTCCAAGTATTTTGTGACGGCGTAATCGTAATTTTTTTCCACAAGTTATCACCTGAAAAAAATGAACGTATAGGCAATTAAATTTTAAACAGAATTAATGTTCCTTAACTTTTCGACAGAATGGCTTTGGTGAAGGCCTGTTAAAAAGAGCGTTGCGCTATCGACCACATGTGCAATGGGTTAGTGATATCGGCACCCACGTCAGTGGCCTTTCTACCATACGTTGGCACCACTTCCAACAAGATTGGCCGCATTTTGCGTAAAAACAACCTTCTAAAGTTAAGGCACTGTTGGGATCCGTTAAGGATGATCTCGGTTTGCGCAAGACGGGTGTCTTCCGTATCCCATGTAACTGTGGTATGTCATATGTTGGTCAAACTATTAGGACCGTTGAGGAGCCGGCCGTGGTGGCCGAGGGGACAGGCGCTTCAGTCACGGTCTGCACGGCCACTACGGTCGGGGGTTCGAATCCCCCCTCGGGCATGGATATTTGTGCCGTCCTAGTTCGTAAGTAGTTCATAAGTAGTTTGTAAGTTTAGGGACTGATGACCCCGTAGTTAAGTCCCATAGACTGTACAAACATTTGAACATTTGAACTGTTGAGGGCCGCTGTATAGAGCATAAACGTCACACACGTTTGCAACTCACCGATGCGCACCTGCAAACACTTCTCTTTCACAGTGCCGGTTACTAAAATTGACTTCTCTCCGAAGGCTCAGTCCAAGTATTTTGTGACGGCGGAATGTTAAATTTGTAAAAATTATTATTGAAAAAAATGAACGTATAGGCAATTATATTTTAAACAGAATTAATATTCCTTATGAACCCTCCTGGTAGATTAAAATCGTGAGCCGGAACCGGGACTCGAACCTGGGACCTTTGCCTTTCGCGGGCAAGCGCACTACCGACTGTGCTATCCCGACACGACTCACGATGCCGCCTCACAACTTTACTTCCTCCAGTACCTCGCTTCCTACTTTCCAAACTTCACAGCTCTCCTGCGAACCATGCAAGACTAGCACTCCTGGAAGAAAGGATATGGTCGAGACATGGCTTAACCACAGCCTAAGGGATGTTTCCAGAATGAAACTTTCACTCTGCAGCGGAGTGTGCGCTGATATGAAACTTCCTGGCAGATTAAAATTGTGTGCCGGAACCGGGACTCGAACCTGGGACCTTTGCCTTTCGCGGGCAAGCGCACTACCGACTGTGCTATCCCGACACGACTCACGAGACCGCCTCACAACTTTACTTCCGCCAGTACCTCGCCTCCTACTTTCCAAACTTCACAGAAGCTCTCCTGCGAACCAGGCAAGACTAGCACTCCTGGAAGAAAGGATGGCACAGTAGGTAGTGCGCTTTCCCGCGAAAGGCAAAGGTCCCCGGTTCGAATCCCGGTTTCGGCACACAATTTTATTCTGCCAGGAAGTTTCATATCAGCGCACACTCCGCAGCAGTGTGAAAATTTCATTCTGGAAACACCCCTTAGGCTGTGGCTAAGCCATGTCTCCACCATATCCTTTCATGAGACTCCAGCCTAGATTGCGAAATTTGCCGAAGTAAATGGCAAAGTGGAAAAATCTTTTTCTTAAATAAATAAAAACGATAACTCCGATGGGAAAATATTAAATTATGCAGTTGTAGGCTTCAATATCAATTATCGTTGTAGGTATCAAAAACTTAATTCATCATAACTCGTCAGCATTCACATTTCCAAACTTACTATTTACCGTAAGTGTGGCACAAGGTAAATAAAAAAAAAGTCCTTCGAAAATTTGAAAAAAATAACTTTTTTTTAGATATATAGTTTTTTTCTATTTAAAAAAAAAGCCTTCTCGAAAATTGGCTGTAGATGCTCAGGGGATCGACATAATGGTTCTGGTCTGTTTTCTTCAACCGGCCTGACAACACTATCCAATTTTCGAGAGGGCCTTTTTATTTTTAAAGCTGTAAATATCTCGAAAAATACTATTTTTGAATTTGCTTTTGTACAAGTACTTTTTTTGACTTATCTCGTACTATACTTACGGCAAATAGCAAGTTTGGAAACTGAATACTAGCGAGTTATAAAAATATCTATTTTATGAAGGTTTTTAACTGTTTTTCAGATCTATCTCGAAACGTAATAAAGCAATCAATGCGCACAAAAAAGCAATCGATTGATAATTTTCAGACCTATAACTGTGTAATTTAGTATTTTCCCATCGGAGTTATCGTTTTATATTTATTTAAAAAAACAGTTTTGGGTAAGTTTGCGAATTTTTTGATAAATTTCACCCCCTTCGCCCGAGTTTTGTGAAATAGAAATTCTATTTAAAATTTAATTTCCTATGCGAACATATTCTTTTGTTTGCAGTTAATAATTTTTCAGTTAATAATTTTTGCAACCAGTTCTCCCTAGTGGATGGATTAACTGTACTAGTTTCACTCTACCAGAACTACGGCATGGTAGTTTTAGCACTGTACCGTATACATTGTGTTTCAGATGGAGTAGTAAATATTTTAGGACGTGGTAATGTAGAGAAAAAGCAGTAAAATACCATATATATGTGCCCAATTGTGTGACGACTCCAAATGGGTTGTGTGGCCAACCACCACGATATAAAGTAACAATAACAATTTTCAGCTCAGTGGTACAATATAAAACATTTATTTGAAAATATAGCCTATCGATTTCGATCTACGTTTGAACGTCATCAGTGCTATAAGAACAACTTCCATGAGTCTGACATTTGAAAAGCATCTCAAGAATATTACAACCATATAATTAAACTGCGTACCAGTTTCGAGTCCTGAGGACTCATGTACATGGCATAAAACGTTTCTACAGTGTAAATACATTAAAAAATTAAAATTAAAATTAAGATGCCTGTCCAAGGCGTGTTAAAAGTTTTAACTGGGCCAGATGCTCGCAGACAGCTAAGCAACTAAGCCTACAGACAGATGTATGCCACAGTTAATTAAGAAAATCAGTAAACATTAAATGTATAGGAGGGTCTACACGACGAAACAAAGTGAAACCGATAAAAAATTCGTGGATTAAACATTTTTAAAAACTTATCAGCGCCTTAGGAGTGTATATATTAAACTCTGTGTTTAAACATCAAAAGTATGCTCTTTCCTATACAACTGAAGTTTATTGCTTTTTGAAATATAACAGTGTTTTAAAACTTCTCAAATAAAGGGGGCGCCAGTCACCAACTGCCTACAAGCTTAGCTGCGTACGTGACTGTAAGCAACTGGCCGGCAATAAACTTGTAGCACGCAGTTGACAGCCCTTTTCATTTGTATTTTAATGTATTTTCACTGTACAAACGTTTTTATGCTGTGTTCATAGTCCTCAGGACTCTAAACTGGTACGTAATTTCCTTAGACACTTGTAATATTCTTGGTATGCTTTCTCTAGTGCCTGACTCATTGAACCTGTTTTGCAGCACTGATCATGTTCAATCATTGACTGAAATCGATATTTTATATCATACCTCCAAACTGAAAATTTGTTATTATTGTGTGTCCAATCAAATGTTCAAGTGTTTGTTAAGCTTATGGGACTTAACTGCGGGGTCATCAGTCGCTAAACTTACAAACTACTTATAAACTAAGTTATACTAAAAACAGCACAAACTTCCATGCCCGAGGGAGGATTCGAAACCCCGACGGGGAACGGCCTAGCGCGTCGGAGCATAGTACCTCAATGCGTTGGACCACTCCGCCGCTGCTACTGTGTGTCCAATTGTTGTTGTGTACAGAGATTCAGCTGATAGTATGTAACCCAAACAAAGGCAAATGAGAAAGCTCAACTATAATGCACCAACTTTAGTGCACTTTTGACTTCTCTTGATAACAACACTTGTAGCTCTTTTGTGGTCGTCTTTGCGTTCTTTTATGAGGGCTGCAGTATTGATATTCTGGAAGATCAAATTGTCTCTTGTGTTTACTTTGTATTTGTAGAGTTCGCCTTTCAACCATCCGCACAGGCAAAAATCCAAACTGGTAAGGATAGGGGCATCATGGCTGATAAGAAACGTTCACATATCTACCGATCTATCCTGCGGAGATTGTTAGGTTTAGATGACTAGAATGGACAGGAGTCCCGTGCGACTGGAAGAACATACGCATTCTTGTAGCCAAAGGTATCACTTCCAATAATGCTGGAAGCTCAGTTTTCAAGACAATAAGATAACGGAGTCCTGTAAGACAACAGGCCCAATCAGCTTCGCGAGCAGGACTGAACAACTTGAACTTCAAAACTCTTCTACTGATATACGACCATAGCAACCGATGTAGCAACATGCAAAACGAACGTATTGCACTCAGCTGTTTCCTTTGTACTCAGTAAAAACTGGACACATATGGCATTTTTGTTGACATTCGTATATACTAGCACATCCTAAAATATTTGATATTCCTCTGCAACATCGTTTATACATCTCGTTGTAAATAATGGATTTACTCGTAGTACTGGTATCATTACTAGGGAAAGATACATTCATCCCTCAAACCGTGCTCGACGAACTGACAAGAAACACTGCCCAAGTGACACTCCATCAATTTTATGGCGAAGGGTTCCATAATGTACAGTCTACTAAAAGACGGAAAAATATAGTGAAGTTTCGCAGTGAGTTTTCCGACAAAAAAGTACGAGACAATTTTGTCAGTAGTGAAGATTTTCTCTTTATGTTAATAATAAAGAAAATTAATAAAAAATGTATAAAAAAGTTTTCTGTTCACCACTCCCACAACATTTTCTATATGTTGTTTCCAATTGACGTTGCTCGTAATTCCAGCATGAAAGTTTCACTCCGCAGCGGAGTGTGCGGTGATATGTAACTTCCTGGTAGATCGGAATTGTGTGCCGGAACCGAGACTCGAACTCCCTACGGCAACTGAGCACTTACCGTAGGGATAAGCGGCTGCTCTGTGAACGTCAAGCCTAGGCCACATAGATCTGAAGATGGCCCTGTGAACAGGCCGAAACCGGTCATCATTTGTATAAATGATTTTTATCCGATTTGTGACTATTTTTATTTATCAATACTTTCCAGAAGGTCGTTGTTTGCCCCAAAAATATGTTTTCAAAGATTTTCAATGTTGTTAAATGACATGTAATTACAATAAATCGTATAAAAACAGTGCATTTTGATGTATAACCAGTTATCCCTTGCCTTGAATCAGCAATTTTTAATAATACGGAAATTATTTTAAGACAAATAAGGTGCTCCAGTTATTTTATTAGAATAAATATACCTATAACGATTGGCTATTGAGAACTACTCAGTTTACTTCATTGATTTGACTTGTTTCGAAATGACATATATTTGTAAAACCTAGGTGACTTTTTTTCAGTGTGCAAACTCTAAGAATTGATCAAGGATAGGATCCAGAACAAAAAGGTATAGAGACGATGTCAGTAAATATATGATTTACATGCCGGAGACCATTCATGCAATCACTATCTATTACAGAAACTATGGTATATTACTCGCTGTACCATGTAGCGATACAATATTGGTTGAAAATAGGTTCCATATGTCTCAACGCATGCGTATCCATGCTGCCTTTGACACACTAGTGCTAAAGTCCCCAGTGGTGCTCGAAATCTGGAATTGATTCTGCATACACGATACTCTGAAGACGTTCCCACAACAAGAAATGGCACGAGTTGAGATCCGGTACACGAACAGGCCGTGCAACTGGACCCCCGCGTGCAATCCATCGACCAAGGAACACATTACTGACATGTGAGGTGCGTCCGGACGTTAACTGCAAAGTGGCGGACCGAGCGAGGTGGCACAGTGGTAACACACTGGACCCGCATTCGGAAGGATGGTGGTTCAAATCCACCTCCGGCTATCCTAAATCACTCCAGGCAAATGCCGGGATGGTTCCTTTGAAAGGGCACGGCCGATTTCCTTCCACATCCTTATCCAAACATTCCGATCGTAAGCTCCATCTCTAATGACGTTAAACTCCAATCTTCCTTCCTTCCAACTGCAAAGTGGAAGCAGCCACGTAACCCCCAGATCATCAGTGGCAGAGTATGAGAAACAGTGACACCATCTACGAGGAAATCATGCAGTCTCTGTAATAAATAATGATTAAACAAGAGGTTCCTAGCATGGAAACCATGCATTCCGGAATTCGTTCAGTAGACGATTGTTTCGTATCGTACCCTCATTCAATCGAAAGTTTGTACACGGTCGATAAAACCACCCTGTATAAACTTCTACTAACGATGAATATGGCGTCTTTCTACCGAAAAGGAGGCCACGGATAGCCTGCGTGTGACGTAGTTGGCGTCCTCCCGTCTCATTGGTGAACGTTCAGTCTCAGGTTGGGATTATCTGATATGCTTGATATTGTTCTACATATTCTGAAAGCCTCCCTAACGCGGGATTTGCAGGTTGTGACGTCAGAAACTCGGCTCATCGGCTGTACACGTTCAGAAGGAAGGAATCTTGGGGTTTAATGTCCAGTCGATAGCATGGTCATTAGAAGTGGCATCACGTTCAGATTCACGCTCGGTGTGCCCGCGACTTACGGCTTGGCAGAGTCTTATCCTCGTGGCCTAGTGTGGAAAGCTTAACTGAGTCTGGGGCTGGGTTGCACTCATAAGACGTTAGGTGCATCTCATCCGCGCATGACTTCTCATTCTTGGCGTGTCCGTGTGGAATCACGCAAAATGAGGTAGCAACCTACAAAAATGTGCAGCCTCCACACTGAAGAAACGAGAGGGTCTAAAAATCGACGTCTAAAATAAATTTCTATTCACATGCTTTGGAAAGTTATAAACTCTCGTAAAGAAATGTCATACAAACTTATTCAGGGATACCGGTAGTAATGGCATTATTTTCAATATTTGTAATTAATATGTGTAATTGATGTTTGTTATTGACAATTAGGCACTTATAGAAGTGATTCAAAGGCTGTTTGTTAATAACAGTTAGGTACTTATAGAGGCGATTCAAACGCTTAAATCTGAGCCCTAATTGTCCTACAAGAGACAATTACAAGATTACTTGCAAACAAAAGATTCCTGAATTGCCATTGCCGTCATTCCGTTATATTAATAGACCTGATATAAATGGAAAACAGGAAATTCTTAGCAGTGTGTCACAAATGTATCCAAGTTATCCCGGAACAACATGAGGCCATTAATGTAATTGATTTCAAGAGTAGCATTCAATGTATACGACATTCCTTATTAACGAATGCCTGAAAGTTATTGTTATCGTTTTGTGTGACCGTAGTGAAATACATAAAGCTATTTTCTATTTGTTATTTGAAAACAGTAGAGAAAAAGTTATTATTAATGTTATATTTGTATAAAAATGAAGTTCTTACTACTGGAAATGCATCCGTGATACCACGTTAATCTAGAATTTAATTTTATAAGCTTTCTATGCAAGTGTATTGACAGAAGCCACGATTTTCAACCGAACTGAAATCGTCTACCGCCGAACTAGTCTTCTCATAGTTATGTAAAGGCACTCATTAACGAAAAAAGTTTTTCATTAGCATTACTGCTTTTTTTTCGTCACATTAATGTCATATTTGCATCTAATCGACTTTATAATTAATTGAAACATTTCAGCACTTTATCTCCCGACATAGTAAGGGGCAAAAATCGTGTTTTATGCTTGAAGACGTCTTTATTTCTTCAGTGCGAAAATAGAGCGGCGGTAGTTAAGGAGAATCTGCTAACTTTAGCATTTGTGAATGGTAGGGTTGTCTGAACACACGACAGCGTAGAGGTCGTTGATATCTAAAACAGATTTGTACAGTTAAAAAAAAAACTAATATGCGCTTTATAGACTTCAACCGGTTGGGCAATATTAGTGATATATGGTAGCAAATGACTTACTACGGTCAATTGTAAGAACATCTCTATATGTAAGAGCATCATGTATGGGTGCTGTCCCATTATTTAAGACCCTTGATGTGATAAATCGCGTTAAAGCTCCATCCAGACTCGCCGACACATTAGATACGCTGCAATTAAAGAAAAACTATCATTATAATAAAAATATATTTTCTGCACAAAATATGAAATAATTAACACATGCATAGACTCCCGCATACGTGCACCCATGCACCCATGCACGCACACACGCACACACACACACACACACACATAGTACACATATTCGCAAATACAATGAAACCACTGAATTAAACAATATAAGCAGGCACTTTTCTTATTTAAGTCAGTGGTTTCAATGGATACGGTGATGCTATACACGAGAAAGGGAGGATTTGTCCTGCCTTGCATCTTTAGTGCTGTTTATTGTAGTTCAGAGATTGAGATAAACGTGTTGCCTCTGGACAGATGTGAGAAGACTGAGCTCACGTTCGGAGTTTTGTGTAAGGATGGGGAAGGAAAACTGCCGCGCCCTTGCAAAGCAACCATCCCTGTATTTTCCCGTTGTTACTTAAGGAAATCACAGAAAACCTAAATATGGATGGTCGGAGGTGGATTTCAACCGCTGTCCTCCCGAAAACGAGTCAATTTTTTTACTACTGCGCCAACTCACTCGTTAACATATTAAGAAAACAACTTCGTATACTTTAGAGAATTTCTATGATCTAAGGTATTGAACCCCCCCTTCCATTCCCCCATACCTCCACACTAAAATCCAGAATCCTGGATTCGTCGTAGCGTGTAAGCATTACTAGCAAGCGTATTTCAGAGACAAAGCAAGCCTCTCTATCGAGACAGCTCAGGAATTATTTTTGGGAGAATGTGTGTAGTCATCTTTTGTTTATGTTTTAAAGATTTTTCGAATTAAATGTTTCATTTCCTAAGGGAGCAAACTGCTATGGTCATCGGTCCCTTGACTTACAAACTATTTAAAATCATGAAAAAACGTATGCTAAGGAGAACAAAAACATACATGTCCAAAATAAGAGTCGAAATTCCGGCGACAGCGGCCGCGAAATCTCCAACGTGGTGCCCCATACTGGGTGGCCAATCCCGCATGGCAATGATTTTTCATTTGATAACTCTGTGGCGATCTTGGTATCTGAATCCAGCATCCAGTCCAGTATTTCACAACTCCCGTAGGATATACTTTTTCACAACTCCCGTAGGATATAATTGTCCAAACTTTGTTATAACGTTAGGTATAATTTGGATATATATAAATATAAAGCGTCATCAGAAAGTTACCATCGAACTTCAGGTATTGAACGTTCCATCCCCTTCTAGTACCTTCCTCATAGAACGCAATTTTCTCACTAGAATGCCCGCGCTGTTTGGGGGCTCAAGTTACGGCCGAATCTATCCTCGGGCATCGGTGTGTGTGTTGTCCTCAGCGTGAATTAGTTTAAGTACTTTGTAAGTCTGGGGACCGATGACTTTAGCAGTTTCGTCCCTTAGCATAACAAACAATTTTGAAGGCTATTTTACACACGTTATTGTATCAGCTTGTTCGCACAGTGATTTATGCAACGCACTTTGTTATCGCATCTATTACCGAAGCTGTTGTCCCTCATATTCCGGCAGAAGAGCCGACAGATTGGCTAACGCAGGTGTGGAGTCGCCGCCGGGCATCGGTGCGGCAAAGCACGGCGGCGGTGAAAGTGTGAAGGCGGTTGCCGAATCCAGAGGCGCTAAGTAGCCGAGCGTCTGGCACGTGCTTTCCAACGGACGCCTTTAAAACGGGCGGCCACTGCAAACAGACTGACCGTCTCGCCTGGTCCGACCTTCACGCGGCCCGACAGAAGTTGGGAGAGAGGCCTGCTGGACACATCTTCTGACGACCAGCTCTCTTCAAACAGTAGACGTAAACAGCAAATTGTGTGTTCGGTGCAAATACGCTGCCAGCAATTAAAATTACTTCACCCTATTAGCGTTTTCTAATTTGAAGATTGAATGTCGTCACAGTGTATAAGGAGTACATGGTATGATTACATTCAGTGGTCAGTAGTTCTAGCAGTATTGAGATATCTGATGTCTGTCCTATATTGCAACGAGTTGTAGCCTTCACTATGATTCTGGTATACATATCCAAATAAGAGTTGTGGATAATTTTGAAGAATGCTTGTAAGCGATATTCACTCCCGGTTCAAATGTTTGTAAATCTATCGGACCAAACCGCGTGGCCATCAGTCCGTAGCTTACAAACTAACCTAAGGACAAACATACACACCCATGCCCCAGGGAGGACTCGAACCTCCGACGGCGAGCAACCGCGCTCTCCGCAGCGTGGCGCCTTAGACCGCTCGGCTACTCCACCGCGGCTTCACTCCTGGAAAATGAAAAAAAAGAACACCATGAATTCCTCTACCCAGCAAAGGGAAATTTTATTCATACATTCGTGAGGATCTATACAACACAAAATCACGCATGTGAGTACAGTCACCAAAGCGTTCGCAATGTTGACGCTAGTACCGTGTATATCCTCCTTTTCAGCCACGTAATGGAGACGATCGTAGAGGTGCCGAATGTAGTCTTGTGAAATGGCCTTCCAAACAATTTTTCCACCTGGTGCCTCAGTTAGGCCATATTTCGTGCCGCTCATACAAACCGCCCAACATGACGTTTCATCCAGTCCCAAACATGTTCAATGGGGACAGTTCTGGAGATAGTGCTGGCCAGGGTACTTGACGTGTGCCTTGAAGAGCACGTTACGTGGTACGGGATACACGTGGACGTGCATTGTCCTGTTGAAAGACCTAAAGAATGAGGGTTTCCATCACGAGTGTTTTAACCACTTTGTGGAATTCGTGTCGTCCAATGATCCGGTTGTACATATGCAGAATGTGAAAATTTTATGGAAATCATTGAAATAAGAAGAGAAGGTCAACATAGGGAACGGGACGAACTGTATGTATTTCAATACATAAATTTTCGTAATCCTCGTCTGCGCAGCATCAAACTACCGAATGACTCCTTGTCGATATTCCTTCGACATATATCACGAGTGTACCCAAGTTACGGGGAAAAAAAGAATGCTTCCAGTCGAAGACAACAGCTTCATCAACGACGAATAAAATAAGTACATATACATTATTTATTTTGCAATCGTGATCTTTTGTGGCTGTTTTCGCTGTCAATAAAATTCTTTGGGGTATGAGACCGCCTCCTCATATTTATAAAACCTACCGACGTTTCGACCACTGTTGCAGGTGGCCTTCTGTGTCAGACAGAGATCCTGATGAAGGCCGCCTGCTACAGTGGCCGAAACGTCGGCAGATTTTATAAAAATAACGACGCGATCTCACATATAGAAGAATTTTTTTTTATTTATATTTCAACATTCACATATACCCGTTGCTATTGGTTGCGGCGTCAACATCCATCTCCTTTGTCTTTTGTTGCTATCGGTATTCAAGTTGTATACACAATCGACATATCTCCCTCCTTCGATATATATCGCTTGCAAGCAGTGTTCCAAATTATCGAGTTGTGGAATTGTAGCGATACACTTTATATTTTTTTTTTTTTTTTCAGCGATGCTTATCGCCTCCGGTTCGCTCTGACTCGCAATGCAACTAATTTAATTTCGTTCGTCATTTTTTACTTCCGAACAAGCGAGAAGACGGAACCGTGATAGTAGTTTTACTCACTCTCTTGTCTGTATCTGAACCGTGTAGACGTCTTTCATACCTGTATCCACACATGTAAGTAAGAATAATCCAAGCTGTTGCTGAAAATATATTATTCAAATTTAAAAGCATTCCCTCTCCTTGGTTTTCATTTAAATCAAACTCCTCCACGCCAAATATTTAATTTCTTAATGTTTTCAGCTCCTTCGCATCCGTAATAGTTTAATGTTCAGACGCCATTACAATCGCTTCGCATTGTCTGCAAAATTTCAATCAATCATCCTTATACAAAACTTTGCTTGATTTTAGAACCTGCAGTCACTTCTTTTGTAATTTCACGAAGACCGATCTTTTTTTGTTGTTCTATCATTACCAGTAACTTCATGTTCCACCCACGGTCACACAACAATGAAAAGCGAAGTGAAAAGTCTGAACATTGATCTCCTACGCAAAGTATCTCCAACGTTCACATATTAAATAAGTAAAAGTTATCATTTCCAGCTTCTACTATACGAAGCGCAGGATCCAGCTAGATGCTTTCCGTAAGTTTTATAACGTGCTGTTGCTTTTATGGTGCCCGACTTTAATATGCAACCCGCAGTTTATTTGCTTTAATGTTCATTTTGTACTGTACTTTAACTAACTTATTTCAAATTCAAAAATTCGGTGCCATCAATTCCTTGTCCAAAATATAATCGCACATCTTGCAGAGGTACGCGTGCAGGGTGTGAGCGAGCATTGTACTGTTGGAACAAAACATCACCTCCCACTTGCAAGAATGGCAAAACAACGGATCTTACAAAACTCTACTCGTACCGATCGCTGGTCTGCGTTCCCTCCACACACACGAAAGGTGAACAAGTTGCAGCTTATCGCAGCCCAGACCATAAGGCCTGGTACAGGGCTAGTGTGTATTGGGCCAATGCACTCTACGACACAGCACTCGCTAGGTCTACGTCGTACGCGCAAGTGACATAAACTTTTGTACAGGAAGTATCTCCTTTCATTTCCGTAGCTCATGACCCGTCATTAAATTTTCCAAGTGATCCTCTGACGGCACTAGTCGACCCGTGCACGTCAGTGCTGCAGAGTGTGTAGAAGAAGGGCTGGAGGTGTGTTTGCCCCGAGGTCCAGTGCTAGTAAGCGGTTGGCAACAGTTCGTATTGACACTACTGGGCTCAAAAACGCTCTTATACGTAGCGTTGTTGCTGTACGACATGCCACTGCTCCACTTACAATACAATCTTGGTTGACGTATGTGCTGCGTGAAGTCCAGAATGTCGCCTGCAGTTGTGAGGATTTTAACGTGGCCATTGCTATCATCATCGTTGTACAAGTGGTGCAGCACGGCCAACGTGTGTGCCAGTTCTCTGAATGGACTATTCCACCATTCATAAGACTACGATTCGCCCCCTTTCAACACGCTCAGTTAACTGGAGGTAGAGCGAATGAGTAATAGCTTATCGGAATTAACTACGAGGTCATCAGTCCCTAAACTTACAAACTATTTATGAACTACTTAACACTAAGGACGGTACAAATATCCATGCCCGAGGAGGGATTCGAACCCCCGACCGTAGTGGCCGTGTAGACCGTGACTGGAGCGCCTCAGACGAGTGAATCTGCATGCCACGAGGCTCGTTTGCTTGACTCGTTGATATCACACGGAGCCTCATGGCTGTAAACAATCTTTATTAAAGGTACACACGGATGGCACCCTGTCGGCTTTGTCACTACGCTGTCCTTTGGTGTACGACATTCAAACCATTATCAATACATTTACTATGTGCCTGGTGGTATCTTTCGTAATTGGATCAAATTCGACTTCATTTACACAGGTGTACTTTTTTTTCTGGCTTTGTAATAACTATAATTTCTTTAACATTACCTGACATTCCTAGTCTGGAGGCGATTTGATAGTTTCATATTCTTCAAAAATGAAACGCCAAGATCGTGAATTAATAATTTATTTAATGACGATACTCTTGTAAGATGTATTTTTATTTGATGACTAAGTGCTATGCTGTACTTACTATTTTATATCCATTTTTTAAATAAGGTAAGATGACTAGATTATAAAATGTATATGACCAGATGACGGTGGTACAGTCCTCCGAAACTGGTCGTCATTAAATAAATTATTAATTCGAGATCTTGGCGTTTCATTTTTGAAGAATCTATAATTTCTTTCTTTTTTTCAATTTTTGGCACTGTCAATAAAATCAAATATTGTTTTTCTTTGGAATGTAGCTGACATGATCAACGATTCATATAAAGCAAACGAATACTGAAGAAAACCATTATTTTTTCCATTATTTTTGGTTAGAGAACACCGCAGCTGTATTCGTAATAATACTGTAGGAAATAAATACTGCAACCAGCCACAATATTTTTATAAATCAATTTATTTCACCGTTACTATCAACAGAGGGCAATGCTGATTTCAGGTTTACATTCGTGTCCTAAAATAACAAAGGAGAGAGATATGTATATATGTATCGCTCCATGCGATACAAATACACATGTCTCTCTCCTATAATAAAGTGTAAAGAAGAACTTTCTGTGAATTACGTTCAGTGTATACGCAACAGATGTAGTTTTAATTCAAGTGTGAACAATACAACAACAAAAACATTGTTATATTTAGCATAAAACTATTTAACGTTGTAACCTAATGGATTCACGTAAATTTGTTATTTTAGCACAGCAACGCAAACCTGAAGTCAGCACCATCGTCTGATGATGGGCTTAGGCTCGAAACTAGTAACAGTGAAATAAATTGTTTTATAATAATGTTGTGGCTGGTTGTTGTATTTATTTACTCCATTATTCAAAGTTAAGTAACGGTACGGCGGGTGGCGGACGGCACCTTTTGCCACTACTAGTCATTTCATTTGTTGTTCCACTCGCAAACAGACCCATGGGAAAACGAATGCCTACGTGCCTCAGTAGGAGCTTTTATTACCTTCATCCTATCTTCGTTACCCTTACGGGATATGTATGTTGGCGACGTATGTGAGAAAATTATGTATTCTCCCTCCAAGGATCTCCGTGTGAGTTCATGACGTTTCTTCGTAATACATACATGCTGTTCGGACCTCTAAATTGCTTCGATGTCTTTCTTTCATCCAACATGGTATGGAGCTAAACTATGGATATCAATCGAGAATGGGCTCAGTAGTGTGTTCCATACGTGATTACATTTCGAGACGAAGCACACTTTCAAATTACACCATTAAAGAGAAGTCTATTTTTCAACTCACCTAATGAAGTTTTGAAGCGGTCGTCGCATTTATATCGCTTTGCGAATTTATGTTAAGATATTTCATCAACGGCAGTGTATCAAACAGCACACTACCAACGCTCACACTACTAACGCTATTTTTGAACAATGCGGACTTGTTGTCGCAAAATATCTGTATTTTTCTATATTCAGAACTAGTTGTGTTTCATCCCATTAACTAGAAATTCTGTGTACATCATCTTGCGTACTAACAATGAAAATGCAAGATCGCAAATTATCATAGATGGAGATAGTTTGGAGCTCACCACAAAGACGATCGCCGATCCGCAGACAGGCATGTAAAAAGACAACCACACACAAACAACTTTCAGATTTCGGCCTCATCCTTCATCAATCTAGAAGACAACTTGGATCGGTACAGCGGTAGATGACGGTTGTGTATTGGCGAGTTGGCCCTGTGATTGCTCTAGACGAGCGCTGTGGACGAAAGCTGTGAGTTGTTTGTGTGTGGTTGCGTTTTTTTACGCGTATGTCTACGAGTCGACGATCGTGTTTGCGGTGACTTGCTCCCCCTCGGGCATGGATATTTGTTCCGTCCTTAGTCTTAGTTAGTTCATAAGTAGGGACTGATAACCCCGTAGTTAAGTCCCATAGACTTTACAAACATTTGAACATTTTGGTGACTTGCTGTCTATCCTCATGTATTGTTATATTCATCTTGCATCCTCCTACAGCAACTCAATGTCGACACTCTCCGTACACTACAGTGCCATTAGCGTACCGTCGTAAATTGCTGCTGCTCTCTCTCTCTCTGCAACACGTAATTTATGTGTAGAGAAAACAGGAACAATTATCATTAATTCATTGGCGAGAGAAATGGTAAAATGTTTTGCAATTATCACTGAGGCACAAGAAACCGATTAATAAAAGCGTTTGAGATATTCCACTATTGTTCTTAGTTAAGATGTTAATTGCAGTCGTTACGTTCATATGACGAAGGCATATTCTCGTAACTGCAGCTTACCCCGCATTACGCATGAATTAAATTTCATCCTTCACTATCGAAAGAATTACCTACACAATACTAATTTGTGTCCGCCAACTCATTTCGTATTATTAGGAAATCGTGTGAAAGTGTCAGTTGCGTAAGACGCTTGACAATAAACCATTAGAACAAACTGAAGAAATTTTATTCAGGAGTTTTGTACTACTAATGTACAAAAGTGACCAGCGTGCAAATAGGTATGGAAGGACCATCGTCATAATAATAATAATAATAAAAGGGAAAATTATTGACGCTTGAAAAGGTAAAAGTGGTTCACGTCTATAATGGAAAGGTAAAGGAACAGTCTATATGCCGTTCTCTACATCCTCTGTCGAACACACCTGTGAAAGTAATCATGTATTTTCGGTTCAATTCCAAGCTTCTTCAAGAAACGGATTCGTTTTCTTTGATTTGATTGACAGAGAGAACCTTATATAATGTATGGTTGCATTATCGAGAGATAAAGCACGAGAAACGTAATAGACACAAAGGTAACTATCAGCTTTCAAACAATCCCGCATATAAACAGTATTTACGGATAATTAGACAATATCAGTCATGTTTCACTTTTCCCAAGTGATGATGTTATCTCCCAAAAAAGTTTCGAGAACTTATATTTTAATAGGTAAGGTGATCTTGGACCAGTTAAACTTAAATAATATTTTGCGAAAATCGCAATAGGGCGAATTGTGTTTATAAACGTTTTATCAGTTAGTGAAGTCAACAGAGGATCAAAAGCGATTTAGACAAAATTTCTACATGGTGCGAAAATTGGCAATTGACACTAAATAGAGAAAAGTGTGAAGTAATACACATAACCACTAAAAGAAATCCGCTGAACTTCAATTACGCGGTAAATCAGTCAAACATTAAGGTCGTAAATTCTAGCAAATACCTAGGAGTTACAATTACGAACAACTTTGACTGGAGAGAACACATAGAAAATATTGTGGGGAGGGCGAACCAAAGATTACGTTTCATTGGCAGAACGCTTCGAAGATGTACCAGCTCCACCAAAGAGACTGCCTACATCACGCTGGTGCGTCCTCTCCTGGAGTACTGTTGCCCCATGTGGGACTCTCACCAGGTGGGACTGACGGAAGTCATTGAGATGGTTCAGAGAAGGGTAACTCGTTTTGTTTTATCACGTTACGGGGGGGGGGAGGAGCGTCACGGAAATGTTGCACGAATTGGGATGGAAATCATTAAAAGAAAGACGTTATTCATTGAGAAGTTTCAATCACCGACCTTTACTTCTGAATGTGAAAATATTTTGCTAGCACCCACCTACATAGGGAGACGCAACCATCCCAATAAAATAAGACAAATCAGTTCGAAAACGGAAATTTTGTTTACAAGATAAATCAATCAAATGTTAAGGCCATAAACTCCACGAAATACATAGGAATTACTATTACTTCAGACACGTAGATAATGTCATGGGAAAGGCGAACCAGAGACTGTGTTTTATTGGCAGAACCGTTAAAAGATGCAACAGAGCTGCTAGTGAAACTGAATACACTTCGCTTGTCAGTCCATTTTTGGAGTATTACTGCCCAGTATGGGATCCTTATCAGGTGGCTTTGACAGAGGACATCGAAAGAGTGCAAAGAGTCCATTTTATATCGTCACGATACAGGGCAGACAGCGTTACGGAAACGATACAGTATCTGGGATGGGAATCATTGCAACAAAGGTGCTTATCGCTGCGGCGTGGGCTATTTACCAAACTCCAATAGCCAATATTCTCCTCCGAATGCGAAAATATATTGGTGGCTCTCACTTACATAGGTAGAAATGACCATCAGAATAAAATACGAGAAGTCAGAGCTTGAACGGAGAGATTCAGGTGTTCTTTCTTCCCGCGCGCTATTCGAAATGGAATGGGAGGTAAATAGTATAAGGGTTGTTTGATGAACCCTCTGCCAGGCACTTAAATGTGACTTGCAGAGTATCTATGTAGATGTTGATGAAAGCCATACATTTGAAAGCTTTCATGGTGTTCAAATGTTCAAATGTTTGTAGAACTTATGGAACTTAACTACGGGGTTATCAGTCCCTAAACTTACAAACTACTTATGAACTATCTATTACTAAGGACGGCACAAATATCCATCCCCGAGGGAGGATTCGAACTCCCGACCGTTGTGACCGTGCAGACCGTGACTGAAGCGGCTCAGTCCCCTCGGCCACCGCGGCCGGCTCCACAGGGAAGCGTTACAGGTCCCCTACTCTTCATTTATAAACGATTTAGGAGACAATATGAAAAGCTCTCTTAGACTGTTCGCGCATGATGCTGTCGTTTATCGGTTAGTGAAGTCAACAGAGGAATTAAAGCAACTGCAAGGCGACTTAGACAAAATTTCTACATGGTGTGAAAATTGGCAATTGACACTAAACAAAGAAAAGTGTGAAGTAATACACGTGACCACACTGAACTTCAATTACGCGATAAATCAGTCAAACCTTAAGGTCGTAAATTCTACCATATACCTAG
This sequence comes from Locusta migratoria, assembly GCA_026315105.1. Classification (NCBI taxonomy): domain Eukaryota; kingdom Metazoa; phylum Arthropoda; class Insecta; order Orthoptera; family Acrididae; genus Locusta; species Locusta migratoria. The sequence goes on from CM048751.1 coordinate 124,694,581, forward strand.
GAGTTACAATTACGAACAATTTTGACTGGAGAGAACACATATAAGGCGAACCAAAGATAACGTTTCATTGGCAGAACGCTCCACCAAAGAGACTGCCTACATCACACTTGTGCGTTCTCTCCTAAAGTACTGTTGCCTCTTGTGCGAACCTCACCAGGTGGGACTGACGGAAGACAATGAGATGGTTCAGAGAAGGGCAGCTCAAATGTTCCAATGTTTGTTTAGCTTATGGGACTTAACTACTGGGTCATCAGTCCCTAATCTTACGAACTACTTATGAACTGGTTTACGTTATAGGAGGCGATCCACTTATAATATTGTAAAATGATATAAAATAGCCAAGATCGCTTATCAGTTTTTATTAATGACGACCGGTTTCACTGAACTATGTCAGCATCATCAGGTCAAACAAAATATTTTACAAGGCCATAATCTTGTAATGTCAAATAGTTGTTATATAAAACGATTTACAGTGCATAGGTGCACTATGTCATTATAATAAAACGTAATTAACACAGTGAGTGACAAAAGCAAACTGATCATTTACGTTTTATTATAATGACATAGTGCACCTATGCACTGTAAATCGTTTTATATAACAACTATTTGACATTACAAGATTATGGCCTTGTAAAATATTTTATTTGACCTGATGATGCTGACATAGTTCAGTGAAACCGGTCGTCATTAATAAAAACTGATGATAAGCGATCTTGGCTATTTTATATCATTTTACAATACTTATGAACTAGCTAACACTAAGGACGGCACAAATATCCATGCTCGAGTGGGGATTCGAACCTCCGACGGTAGTGGCCGTGCAGACCGTGACTGGTGCGCCTCAGTCCCCTCGGCCGCCGCGGCCGGCAAGGGAAGCTGGTTTTGTTTTTATCACGTTACCGGGGGGGGGGGGGGGGAGCGTCACGGAAATGTTGCACGAATTGGAGTGGAAATCATTAAAAGAAAGACGTTATTCATTGCGGTGCGATCTGTTTACGAAGTTTCAATCACCGACTTTTACTTCTGAATGTGATAATATTTTGCTAGCATCCACCTACTTAGGGAAACATGACCATCCCAATAAAATAAGAGAAATCAGATCGAAAACGGAACGATTTAGGTGTTCTTTCTTCCCGCACGCTATTAGAGAATGGAACTGTACAGAAAAGTTATGAAAGTGGTTAATGAACCCTCTGCCAGGCACTCACATGTGATGTGCAGAGTATCTATGTAGATGTAGATGAAAGCCACACATTTGAAAACTTTCATGGTGTCTGTCCTACAGTCAATCAGCAGGTTCTGTCAGGAGACATAGAAAACGTGTTCCGCCGGTGCGTTCTTCGCTCACTGGAGATGCGTACAGCAATTAGGCGCCGTTGTGTAAATCATCCCTAGAGTATTAGCAGCGACCTTTCACGTGGCTGGCTCGCCTTCAAGAAGCGCGCCCCGCGAGGCGTTCCCGCAGCGCAGTCACGTTCGCTGTCTTGGCAGCAGACCGCCATACATCTGCAGTCGATCGCTGCTCGTCTCCGGTTCGCACTCCGCGACCTTCGCAAAACGGCGACTAGGACGCTTGCAGTACATCAGCTGCGTCCCGGAGCACTCTGAGAGCCATAAAGTACGAGAGAGTCCGCTTTCAGCGCGTGGCGGGTAAATATGCGCTTCTCGGAAGGTGATTCATCCTCGAAGGAGCCTGTTCTATTTATGGCGGTACGGTCGAGAATCGTTTAGTACGTCGCCGTTGCGAAATCTGAACTGCCTGAACCCCTAATCACGCGTTTCAGTCGCAGCATCGTGAGTCATTTAGGCCGGCCGCAGTGGCCGAGCGGTCTGCGGCGTGCCAGTCACGGCCTGCACGGCTGCAGTCGGGGGATCCGCCTGACGGTGGCGCACATGTTTAGTAGAATGACCTGTTTTAGCCCCTCTGCGGCGGAGTTTTAATTTTCCTACGCTTTTATCCCAAGTTTTAATTGACGATGCCAAAGTGGCTGATACTGTTTTAAGTTTTATTCGGGACAGTGGTTTTCACCCCTCCATTTAGAGCTTTTCTTCAGTGTCTGTGTCCGTCCTGTCATGACATCCGATTGGAGGTTTCCCTTTGTTTCCGTGTGGCTGACTTTTCCTGTTTTTAGTCTCACGGACGGTCAGCCACAGACGTCGGCTTTTACATTTTATTTCTTGTCGTTACTCTGTTCTACTGAGTGATTGTCATTGTTTTATTAGTTGTCTCTTGCCGACTTTGGTGTCCTTTAACTACTCGGGGGATATTCCTCCCCCCTAGTTGTTCTCCACTCAGGCTCTTTTACGTGTTAACACCTTTTGTTGTGATGCCTAACGATGGAATGTGGGACTGATGACCTCCGTAGTTTTGTCCCCCTAAAACATCCAAACAACAACAACAACAACAACAACAGCAGCAGTCGTGGGTTCAAATCCCCCCTCGGGCATGAATGTTTGTGCCGTCTTTCTACATCTGCATATATACTCTGCAAATCACATTTAAGTGCCTGGTAGAGGGTTCATTAACCACCTTCATAACTTTTCTCTACCGTTCCATTCTCTAATAGCGCGCGGGAAGAAAGAACACCTAAATCGTTCCGTTTTCGATCTGATTTCTCTTATTTTATTGAGGTGGTCATGTCTCCCTAAGTAGGTGGGTGCCAGCAAAATATTTTCACATTATGAAGTAAAAGACGGTGATTGAAACTTCGCAAACAGATCACGCCGGAATGAATAACGTCTTTCTTTTAATGATTTCCACCCCAATTCGTGTAACATTTCCGCCACGCACCCCCCCGTAACGTGATAAAACAAAACGAGCTGCCCTTCTCTGAACCTTCTCAATGTCTTTTCTCAGTCCCACCTGGTGAGGGTCCCACAAGGGGCAACAGTACTCCAGGAGAAGACAAACAAGTGTGTCTCTTTTTGGTGGAGCTGGTGCATCATCGAAGCGTTCTGCCAATGAAACGTAACCTTTGGTTCGCCTTCCTCACAATATTTCCTATTTGTTCTCTCCAGTCTACGTTCTTCGTAATTGTAACTCAAAGGTATTTGGTAGAATTTACGACCTTGAGGTTTGGCTGATTTATCGTGTAATTGAAGTTTAGCGGATTTCTTTTAGTGGTGATGTGTATTACATCACACTTTTCTTTATTTAGTGTCAATTGCCAATTTTCGCACCATGTAGAAATTTTGTCTAAATAGCTTTGCAGTTGCTTCTGATCCTCTGTTGACTTCACTAACCGATAAACGATACCATCATCCGCGAACAGTCTAAGGGAGCTATTCAGATTGTCTCCTAAGTTGTTTATAAACACAAGGAAGAGTAGGGGACGTATAACGCTTCCCTGTAGAACGCAAGATATCACTTCTGTTTCACTCGGTGACTTACCGTCAATTACAACGAACTGTGTCCTTACCGATAGGAAATCGTGAATCAAATCGCACAATTTATTCCATAAGCTCGCAATTTCATTAGAAGCCGCTTGTGGGGTACAGTATCAAAAGCCTTCCGGAAATCTAGAAATATGGAATCGATTTGAGATCCGTTGTCGATGGCACTTAACACTTCATGTGAATAAATGGCAAGCTGTGTTTCGCAAGAGCGATACTTTGTGAATCCATGTTGACTATTGGTTAATAGGTCGTTCTCTTCGAGGTAGTTCATAATATTCGAACAAAGTATATGTTCCAAAATCCTACTGCAAATCGACGTCAATGATATTGGTCTGTAATTTTGGGGATCGCTCCTATTGCCTTTCTTGAATATTGGAGGAACTTGGGCAACTTTCCAGTCTTTGGGTACGGATCTTTCGCTGAGTGATCGGTTGTAAATTATAGCTAAGTACGGAGCTATTGCATCAGCATACTCTGAGAGAATCTAGTTGGTATACAATTAGGCCAGGAAGGTTCTGTTTTTGTTTAGTGACTTAAGTTGTTTTACTACTCCAGGAAAATCTACTTCTAAGTTTCGCATGCTGGCAGCTGTTCTTGGATTGAATACTGGAGAGTTCATTTCGTCTTCTTTGGTGAACGAATTTCGGAAAGCTGGGTTTACTAATTCTGCCTTAGCAGTACTGTCATCAGTAGTATTACCATTGCTATCGCGTAGTGAAGCTATTGTTTGCGTTTTGCCGCTAGTGTACGCTAGTATAAGCTAGTTCATAAGTAGTTTGTAAGTTTAGGGACTGATGACCCCGTAGTTAAGTCCCATAAGCTCTACAAACACTTGAACATTTTGAGTCATTTAGTGGACGTACTGAAATTCGAATAATGGCGCCTTTTCATTCCTTACTGTAGTTTTTAAGTATGTATCTGCACTGCACTAATATCCGAAATAGTGATGGAATGCGGTAAACTGTGGAAGAGACAGTGTGAGGTATAAAAATTATCGCAATCCCTTGAACGGAAATACGAAAACTGATGGTCTTTGCTGAACTACCGTCTAGATAAATATCAAGTAGAACTGTAACAGAAGAAACTTACTACTAGCTCCTCTGCAAGTACATCCGCAGTCCACAAGCCACCTTACGTTGTATGTCGTGGATACGTCGCTTTTTCCTTTTCTGTCCACTCGAGTATGGTTCGTGTATGACCGCAGATAATCCTTTGCGTGCTCTCTAAGCACTCTGATTTTAACCTCGTGGTCTTTTCGCAAGGTATACATAGGAAGAAATAATACATCTTTTTATTGACTCTTCTAGAAACGCACGGTCTTGAAACTTCGACAGTATCCTAACGTAATGCAGGATGCCTCTCTTCCAACGCAGCGGGTTGATCATCTCCGTGACGTATTCGCACTTACTAAATAAAACTGCAAAGAAGCGTGCCACTCTGCTTTGAATCTTCTCTTATCTATCAAACCAATCTGATACGGACCACGCAATGACGAACAATGATCAAGGACTGGTCGAATGAATGATTCTTAAGTCTCTTCCTTTGTTCGTCGACTACATTTCCTGAGGATTCTTGCAATGAATGAAAGCCTGACATCTGTCTTTCCCCCGATTAACTTCATTCGGTTTTCTCACTTCCAAACGCTCCTAATGCATACTGCTGCGCAATTGTTTAATCACACAGTGAAGACCCTTTTTTCTGTGTATTCACAATAGTTTAATTTTATTTGTCCTGAGAAACAATTCCCGCTTGCTGCATCAAGCGTCTAAACGCTACTGATTCTTCTGAACTTCGCTATAATTTTCCATTTTATTTGTATTCTATACCATCATCCGTAAGAGGTCTCATTGAACACTGCCGACAGCAAACCTACGCTTCGTGATACTCAGCTTCTAAGGCAGAAGTGCTACATGGAGGTGCTACACGAAAATGACATAAAGTGGGCCGTAAAACCAGCCAGTGCGATTTTGTTTTTCTTGAAACCATCTTGGTAGGATCCATTTTCTTCTCAGTGAGTAAGGATTAGGAGATCACTGTCGCAGGGGTATGGCTACAAGAATCTTAGCACTACTTGCAATTACCAATTTTTGTTTCTTTGCTGTGAATGTATGTGTGGTTATGTTTAGCCGACTGGATAATCGGTTCAAGACTGAAATACTGAAAATATGTGTCACTCATTCCCACAACCACTGAAAGGAAAGGAAAGCGCCATTCATGCCGTCGTCACGCGTCAGCACTGTTTCGCAAGATGTCGTGCGGACAGTCTTGGGCTCGTTACTCAGAATTCGTGGCACCCACCAGGCGATTTTCCGCATTTCAAGGTCTTCGTGCACGACTGTGTCTACTGACCCACGAAAAAGCCATATTTAGATGTGATGTGTTCCACATTCGTTCGGCGATCCTCCAGAAGAACTTTCCCCTCCGGCTCGAACGTCAGACGGCTGGTGCGAGGCCAACAGTGTCTTGGTTGTTGTCACGCGTCGTTCTGTCTAACGCACCCACGAGCCACAACCGGTCCATCCAGGTCACCATTGCCACATTTGTCACTTGTTCAGGGTTGGACACACAAAAGAAATTATTCATTTAGATCCTGGGACAAGTCACAAGAAATATTGTTTAAAGTCAAGTTGTGAATTAAAATAATTTATTAATGTTACATATCATTTGTATTTTGATTTCTAGCTTTCTTTGTTTGGATACTGTACTTACAATTGTGTACATTATGCAAGAAAGCCTTATTTCTTATACAAGGGCCGTTTGAAAAGTCAGTGTAAAAATAAATAACTGCTAACGTGTTTGGGGAAAACCATTTTTCTTTTTTGACATAGTCTCTTTTGAATGATACACTTCGTCCAACGCTGTTCTAATTTATTGATCCCTTTAGAATAATAGGAATTCTCCATGCCTGCAAAATAGCTATTAGTTTCTGCAATCGCCTCCTCGTTTAAATGACATCTTCGTCCCACCAGTCATTTCTTCAAATTAGGAAACAAATAGTAGTCCGAAGGAGCCAAGTCTGGAGAATAGGGGGGATGCGAAGTGAGTTGGAATCCTATTTCCAATAATTTAGGGAACACAAATTCTTGTGCATTGTCGTGATAGAAAGAACATTTTCGTGGATCAATCTCAGGAGTTTTCTTGAGCTCAGTTTTCAAACTGTTAAGTGACGATAAGTAATATGTACCTGTAATATTTTTAGCCTGTTCCAGTTATTCGATGAGGATTATCCCTTGCGAATCCCAAAAGTCCGTTGTCATAACCTTTCCGGCCGAAGGACCGGTCTTCGTCATTTTTAGTGCATATTCTTCCTGGGTAACCCTTTGTTTAGATTATTATTTTGTCTCACAAGTATAGTAATGTATCCATGTTACACCCGAAGTGACGAAACTACGCTTGAAGACCCGCGGATTCTTCCTGAACAGCTGCAAACCTTTCTTGCAACACTTCACGCGATCCCGTTTTTGGTCAATCGTGAGCAATTGCGGCACCCATCTTGCGGATAGCTTTCTCATGTCCAAATGTTTATGTCAAATAATGTGTACCCGTGCATTCGTGATGCCCACAGCACTAGCAATCTCAGGCACCTTAATCCTCTGCCATCCATCAGCATATCATGGGTTTTATCAGTGACTAGCTGTAAACTCGGCGTTTCCCGGGTGTTTATTTATCGTACTCTCTCGTAGTCCACATCCCCTTCCCCTTTTTCTCTGCATCCATCTCTCCCGTCTCTCTGCTCATTCCACCTTTCCTCTCTCGGCAACGTTTTCTACAAGGTACCCTCTGCCATGTACCATACAAACATTTATGTAACCAGTGATCTTCCTCTTGATTTAAAGGCCACGTGTGCAAAAATTCACAAACATGGGAACAAAACTATGAATTTCGTAAAATTCCGTAAGTAAAGTACACTCCACCATGCACCGACCGAAATTTTATACAGACACAGACATTCTTCTTGTTCTTAAGGTAGAGTGTGCAAAATTTTATCAATATCGGAACAAAACTATAAATTTCTATGCAATAGAAACGCAGGATCACCTTCAAAAACTCACTTTGTTCTTCTCAAATATTCGAGTTTTACTTCATACGACTCTTGTTCTGAGAATAACGAAAACAAAAATAAAATAAAAAATAAATAAAGGATCTGTGAAATCGGTCGAGCCGTTCTCAAGTTATGGCGCGACCAAGGTATTTAGGGATCCATTTTTATGTTGAAAAGTACCCTTCCCGATGCACCGTATGAAATTTCAGGTAGACGATGACCTTCCTCTTGTTTTGAAGGTCAATCGTGCGAAATTTTGTGAAGATCATAATGAAACTGTAGATTCTGTGAGTCCGTAGGAGAACGTTGCTCTGCCATGTACCTATCACAAAATACTTTTTTATCTGACTTTTCTACCGATAAACTACTTTCCTGCCAAATTTCAGCTTCATAGGCGTAGTAGTTTTCGAGATTTCGTGTTTAGTCAGTGAGTGAGTGAGTGTCTTTTCGCTTTTATATAGATAGATATTAAGAAAAAACATTGCTTAATTTTTGATGCAAGAGAATTAAGGTTGATTTGCAGTAAAAAATAAATAGTAACATGCAGATCTGTATTGCTAACTTTATTTGATGCAAGGTCATGCTTGATGCAACCGTTTTACGGTATCTACAGCGAAACTGTTGTGAGCGGTAACTTCTTTTCGTTTCATCATTTTTTGGTTGGTCAGTTACATAACGCTTCATAAACGTCTGAAATTACATGCAGACTTCGTTTCAGGTCCCTAACTACTATCATTTTCCAATAATTGACGCATAAATCTGGGTATTCTCACGCGGTGGCCTCTCATTATTTGTGACGTTATAGGGTATCTCTTGAGCTATGTGTCATGCTCTTTTGTTTTTGGGTGAGAAACCTTCGTGGGCGTACGGTGAACAGTTCGACAAGGTTTCATTGCAATCGAATTAATGGTTTATGAACACATAGAGGACATACTGACAAACATTCATTTATATATATACAGATTTTTGGAGTTGTCCAGAACGTTTAGCGTCACGTGTGCCCATATGGCCATTCCGATTATTTTGAAACCACTTATATACTGTTTTAATCAAAGGTGCAGAGCCACCATAATGTTTATCTTGTCTTTAGTCTCTTGAGGCGTTTTGCCTTTCATAAAGTAATTTTTAACCACGACACGAAATTCTTTTTCGTCCATTCTTTGACCGTCACTCGACTTCCTTTATTCACACGAATTCGAAACACAAAGAAATATACCAATATGGCTGAAACTTGGTGTGCGTTCTTTAAAAATATGCTACTAACTAAACACGACCTCAATACGCACCGGTAGTCTGAGCTCTCGGACTTTGCATGGACTTTTCAATCGCCCCTCGTATATTCTCCGATAAATGTAACATGTTATTAGAAAAAAGGACATGGAAAGAGAGAGAGAGGGGGGGAGAGAGATGGGATAGGAGAACAACTAACTCAAGGTTTGAATAAATAAATACCCGCGCACCGCCTGGTGTTCAGCTAGTGATGTATAAAGCAATATAGCAGCTACATCCGGATCCGACGATAAAACTCTTCATCTATGACTGAGGAGCAATTACGCCATGTAAATAAAGAGGAAACGACGCGTGGTACTTTTCGTCGACCAGAGAACATTGCAACAAGTAACCTGAAATAGGCAGAGTCGGTGGATTGCTTTGAAGGCTCCGACAGGACGACCCAACATAAAGAAGTTTACAAGTTTATCGTGATAAAAACTTGCGGTGGTAAAGTAACCTTACAGTTGCATTTTGTCATTTGAGAAAAAAAAAAAAATAATTTAAGTACACGATACTGAACGTAACTCAAGACAAATAAATGAGTAGGTGACAAGGACGCCGCTATAGCCGGACGTTTCGCATTAGCTTAGCGTAAAGACTTCACTGAAGCACGGCTGGCCAGAAGGACGTCTACTAAAGCAATAATTGAGGCGGGAATCATGTGGTCCATCCATCACATGGCGGAGGCAGTGCAGTGTTTGAGCAGGCGGCAGTAAAGTACGCCTCTGGCAGCCGCAGGTAGCGGGAGGTTACGTCTGGCGCTATTACGCCTGCGCGGCTGCGGCTGACCGCGCTGACCCGGGGTCGATCTGAGGCGGCGATCAGTTTCTCCGGAGGCCTTGCTTTCACTGTCCTGCTGCCCGCACGCCCACCGCCTCGACACCTGACCACGCGTAGCCAGCCTGCTGAACAAGTATCCCGCTTATCGACGCAGCTAATGGACACCGTAAGCCTGCTCATCCACTGGGACACCGTTCACCGTGCTGTGGCCAACGGTACAAAGAGTATGCGTGGACAAGATCCGCCCGCGAAGTCCTAAAGCAGAGGAAGGAAACTCCAGGCGGTGTGACGTGTGAGCAGGAAGTAGGGCACCTGTATATAGACGGGCATGCGCATCAAATTCTGCTGTAGCGGCAGTTCCAAATGTTCAAATGTTTGTATAGTCCATGGGCCTTAACTACGGGGTCATCAGTCCCTAACTAAGACTAAGGACGGCACAAATATGCATACCCGAGGAAGGATTCGAACCTCCGACCGTAGTAGCCGTGCAGACCTGCGGCTGCCAGAGGCGTACTTTACTGCCGCCTGCTCAAACACTGCACTGCCTCCGCCATGTGATGGATGGACCGCATGATTCCCGCCTCAATTATTGCTTTAGTAGACGTCCTTCTGGCCAGCCGTGCTTCAGTAAAGTCTTGACGCTAAGCTAATGCGAAACATCCGATTACAGCGGTGTCCTTGTCACCCACTGTCTTGAGTTACTTATTACGACGAGATTAATTTTTGATACAATTATATATTTTCTTTTTGGTATGTGTATTAGAAATGAAACAAGCGACGTTTGAAAGCAATAACAGCAGAAAAACTCGGCTTTTCACAAGCTCACGCTATCACTGCCTGGAACAAAAATGGCGGCGGGAACTGCCGCGCCGGCCGCGGTGGCCGAGGGGACTGAGGCGCTCCAGTCACGGTCTGCACGGCTACTACGGTCGGGGGTTCGAATCCTTCCTCGGGTATGCTGGCTGGCTACGCGTGGTCAGTAGCGGCAGTTCCAAATGTTCAAATGTTTGTATAGTCCATGGGACTTAACTACGGGGTCATCAGTCCCTAAACTTACAAACTACTTATGAACTAACTAAGACTAAGGACGGCACAAATATGCATACCCGAGGAAGGATTCGAACCTCCGACCGTAGTAGCCGTGCAGACCGTGACTGGAGCGCCTCAGTCCCCTCGGCCACCGCGGCCGGCGCGGCAGTTCCCGCCGCCATTTTTGTTCCAGGTGGTAATAGCGTGAGCTAGTGAAAAGCCGAGTTTTTCTGCTGTTATTGCTTTCAAACGTCGCTTGTTTCATTTCTAATACACATACCAAAAAGAAAATATATATTTGTATCAAAAATTAATCTCGTCGTAATAAGTTATTGTAATATGGTTTGAGAAATCGTTGAATATGTTTTCTGGTATTTGCCCACCTGGGTGTGTATTGTGAAAAACTCTTTCCCATTCGACAGCTCACTTTTGTGGGATACTGCGCTAACATGCAAGAAATCTCCGTTTTCGAATGCCATAAATTTGCTCCAGAATAGACCTACACTCTCAGGTTGCTACTTTTTTACGACGTATATTTCAGAATTCATATAAAATACTTTTTCAATGGACAAAATATATCACCATGATAAACTAGGATGCAGTAAAAAATTTATGTATACGAGATATTTTAATTTCTCATTTAACTTCTTTACTTTCTAATTGGTCAATTTTACTTACTGCCTCGGCGGCGTAGTTTACTAATGTTGGCAACGACCTTTCTGGAACAGGCAGAATGAGAGAAAATGATTTTTCATGTTTACCTACTTCTTGTAAGTACACTTGTCCGGTCAGTAAATTAATTATCATCCTAAAGCAAACATTCTCTTGCCAACTTGACCAAACTACGCCGCCGATGGTGTAACTAAAATTAACATTGCAGTAGCTGTAACTAAAATTAATATCGCAATAGCTTCAAACATCCTTACGAGGCGTATGAGCCATTATAAGTAGTAAAAAACAGTGTGCATCATTTAAAAGGAATTAGTATTGTTATTGTCTATATGTTGCTACTGTATCAGTGCGTAGCGTCGAAAAAATAAAAAAAATTAAAAAGCATGGAAACTTGTCATTTACAACGTGTAGAAACTGTGCATAACTACAAATAAGTCAACCCACCTCACATAGTTTTGAACACCTTGTTGGTATCCATTTGTTACGACGAAAATTTATTAACCATATTTTACGCCCTTCAGGATTCATTGGAAACGAAAAGCACACCAATACCATTTTCTGAATGATTAGAACAATTCGGAGCTGCACAGACCACCAATCTGAAAGCGTATTGACTGTCCTGTTCTACAATCGCGCGTCGAAGCGAAGGAACAAAAATGGCGGATGCACATGCCCGTCTGTATCCAGGTGCCCTAGCAGGAAGAGCAAGCCTGTCAATCCGCGTGACGTCAGGCGAGAGCTATGTTCGCAGTATTGCCTAGATAAACGGGCCGTAGGTACGGAGCTGGAGGGCTCAGTCAGAAATAGCGCTCTTGACGACAGTAACAAAAATGTTCAAATATTTGTGTAGCTTAAAGGACTTAACTGCAGGGTCATCAGTCCCTAAACTTACAAACTACTTATACTAAAGACGACACAAATATCCATGCCCGAGGGGGGGGGGGGGTCGAAAAACCGAGCAACCGTTTTTTATCTCTTTGTGTGAAAATCTGTTCCTTTTTGTGCAATGCAGTGAAGATGCAAAAAGTTTGTTGTGTAACAGAAGTAGGAAGTATTTTTTTAATAGAATTTACAGTGGTATTATTCCCTGCGTCACGCAGACGAGTATGGGAAATATGACGGAGAAGAACGAGACGCCTTAATATCTCAATGAAAGGAACGTGCTCATCTGAGGGCTGTCAGAGTAGCGAAGCGTCTGTCCGTCTCAGCTACAGAGTAGCTCTACATACAGCCAAGGAAGTTAGGCCATTTACTGAGGGCGTGTAGTGTGCTCCTGATCGCATTGTCTCTGAAGGATATGTTCAGAATCTGGAAACTCTTCCTATCCAGTTTGAGTCGAGGTTTGAAAATGTTGAAATGCTGTCTACTATGTTTCAGCTCTTTGCAACACCGGTTTCAGTGGATGTTAACAATGTACTGTTCCACTTACGTGTGTGGACATTCCTTTTCTATTATCAAATTAGCAAAACCCCAATACCGAAGCACCTTGTCAGATCACAGCCTAATATGTAGAGTTCGATTAAAAACATCTCTAACATTACATCGTAATATTGAAAAACTTATCCAAGTAAAGCGAAATGGAAAATGTCTACTTAGTTGTACTGTACAGCTTTGCTCTAAATTGTAGAGAAAATTGTGTTATGTTCCATTCTCTTTACTTTATAACAGTGTTATTCTCAAATTAAATTACACCTGCATTATAATGTTAATTAAGATATCGTGGTCCTCAATGTATTCTTCACACCAGATCTGTTCCCTGCCTTTCCTAAATGGCTGCACTCCACATGCTGCATTTCCTTTATCCGCGGCGTGACGTCACACGGTCCCGTCTATGCCTTGTGAGCAGGAAGATCGGCCTGGGATGACGTCACAATGGCGCTGCCTGTCCTCCCCTGCCCTAAGTCTTAATCTTTAACCCCAGACTGTATTAATTTACTAACAAAAAATTTTCTTTGCTTAATCCATACATCATATACGCTGTATCTGTGTATGTATGTTCCACGTCTCCTCCTAAACTACTATATTTCGACAAAACGTGATACACATGTTCCTACCAGTCAACAATCGCTGTCGGGGTAAGAACCATCCACGACACATGCGTAAGGCGATATGACGTCATAAACAATGACAGTCGTGAAAAACAACCACTGCTCCTAAACTAATGGACCAATGTCAACCAAAATTGGGACAAATATCCTTTCAGGTCAGGAAAATTAAGCGCATCTCATGAAACAATAATATTTTTAATATCCTCAAAAATAATATAGCCCAACGAATGTCTCAGTTCATACATACAATACTTGGAACAAAACCAATCTACAGAAGGACTTAAAAGCACAGATTTTAAATCAAAAAGGGGTCTCCCAGTAAGAAGCACAGATTTTCATTAATTTATCAACAACCATAAAATATTCATCTATGAATAAAGATCTCTTGAAGAGAGGCCTGAGAGACCTACTAGTGGCCAACTCCTTCTATTCCATAGACGAATTTTTGAACATATATACTATTGGTATTATATAAGCTTGTGAAAAAAATTTAAAAATAAATATTGACATGTTCCACAAGGATCTCCTCAATATGGGTCTATGGAACGAACAACTAATGTACTCTAATGTGGCTTCAATTGTTCTTAATGCTTATCGGTCGTTATCAACTGGGGATTTCGCCCGCCACTCCTCTTTTCCATCATCTCGTTTACGCTGTCATTACCGAGGATACTGTAGCTAGTAAGACATTAAGCATTGCTGCTGTTCGTCACAGGTGCCATTACTAACTGCGCGCAATCGCTTTGGCCTCTCAGAGATCTTGCATTTCGCTCACCACTTGTGTTAAACGTGCCAGCAAATATGGATAATAGAAGTATACTGCAAGGCAACGACCAAGACTTCGTACGCCATTAAGTTCTCCGGTCTCTTCGCAGTCAACCCAAGTGCGCAGTGCTGCCAACTTGCAGCAAGATGTAGTATACTGCAAGCTGTTCTTATTATTTTGTGGACTCTCTGGAATTTCGTCCCATTTGGATAATTACTTCGTGGAGCGTCTTCATTTTTTTGTAATTGCTCTTCTGGCCTTCCTTCACCAATGCTATTCATTGCAGCCATCAGTGTCACGGTACAACATTCCACTTACGAAGGTCTGGTTTGTGGATCCCCTGTGTGCCTGCAGCAGATCCTATCTCACCAGTTAACAGCAGTTACGCTGTTGCATGTACCGTCGACACAGACCACTCTTCGGCTTTTTCTGCCAATAAATTTATGGCGCAACATCTCTACTGCGCAGAGAACGAGATACGGAAATTTTGTTGTTCTCCGGCAATTATCGTGTACCAGCACAGCAGAGGCAAAACGTTTACTGCTGCTGTCAGACATCATTATCAACCAACATACAGTTACGGGCTAAGCGTAATTATCTCCTGCATAACAGAGTGATATTACACTTTAGAAATACAATACAGCAACGATTCTGTGTTGGACGGATTCGACACGTCACTGGTGCGTTTCCAGTTGCAAGCCGCACTAGGCTTATACGCAAATGACAAGCAGTTTACATAAATTACGGACACGTGATTCTTGGGCACCCAGTGAGGTCCCAAATTTGCCCATAGCGATAAGGTCAGGTGAATTTCACGTCATCAACTTGAGTTCCCTTTCACGTTCCTGAAATCATTATAGAGCGACTCTGGCCTTGCAACTCCAATTGTTTTCCTGCCTGAAATTGCAAAGTTCACGTAGTCCACAGGTGTTTTTCTTGATTTGGAGCAGGGTTCTTCAACATGCACTCTGTCCAAATACTAGGAATTACCTCGAAGAGAGCCATTTACTGACTCATACTCAACCCGAAGGTAAACAACATCCTTTTTTTGAAAGGCAACTAGTTAGTTACTCACACGATATGACTAGTGTTATCGACGAGGGATTTCAAATTCGTTCCGTATTTCTAGATTCGCAGACGGCTTCGGCACAGCACCTCACAAACGTCTCTTAACAAATTGCTTGCTTATGAAATATCGTCTCGGTAAATCGATTCGTCATTCCCTGTCCAAGATGACACAGTGAACGATAACTGATGGAAAGGCATCGTCTAAAGCAGATGATGTATGGCGTTCCAGAATAACGTTACAGGCCCTCTGCCGTGGCTCATCTATATAAACTATTAAGGAGAAAGTCACCTCAGCAGACCTATTAGCCCCTTCAGACGTTGCTATTACTTAACGTGCGGTAAACACGAGGTTAAAACAAACTGCAGAATAACTTAGACAACATCGTGACGGTACGAAAATTGACTACATTAATAATATAAAATGTGAGGTCATGCACATATTTAAAGAAATCCATTAAATGATGTTTACAAGATGAAACAGTCCTCTTTAAAGACTGTAAATTCAAATGAATAATTAGGATTGCAGATATGACCGACATAAGTTAGAAAGACGACGTAGAGAATCGTGTGGAGAGCCAACCGGACGAATGCGTAAATATGCAAAGTAACTACTAAAGAGACTAATTACACTGTATTTGTACGTCCTCTGTTGGAGTAGCCCATTGGTGCGTGGTATGCAATCCTTATCAGATTAGATGCCGGCCGCGGTGGCCGAGGGGACTAAGGCGCTCCAGCCACGGTCTGCACGGCCACTACGGTCGGGGGTTCGAATCCCCCCTCGGGCATGGCTATTTGTGCTATCCTAGTTCGTAAGTAGTTCATACGTAGTTTGTAAGTTTAGGGACTGATGACCCCGTAGTTAAGTCCCATAGACCATACAAACATTTGAACATTTTTTTCAGATTAGATTGATGGACGACAGCGAAAAGTAGAAAGAAGGGCAGTACGTTTAGTATTATTGCAATGTAGAGGATTTGATTCACAAACTGGAGCGGGAGTTCTTACCACGATGACGTTTTCCGTTGCGTTGATGACTTTTTATAAATTTTTGCCAGTCTGCACGGCCACTACGGTCGGGGTTTCGAATCCCCATCGGGCATGGATATTTGTGCCGTCTTTGTATTAGCTAGTTCATAAGTAGTTTGTAAGTTTAGGAACTGATGACCCCGTATTTAATCCCATAAGCTCTACAAACATTTGAACAAAATTTCGATCACAAACTTTTTTTCTGCGTAAGCGAAAATGTATTGTTGACTCCCAGCTATGTAGTGGGAGGTGACCATCATAATAAGAGAAATCATGGGTCTAACGGGGAAATATAGCTCTTCATGTGCGCTATTAGAGATTGGAATGATACATAAATGGTCAAAGTGGTTCGATGAAACCTCTGCCGGTAGCTGATATACATGTGCCTTCAAATACTGCCACAGAGCCCAATCAGATAAATGCCCCCATAGCATCGTACTGCCCCCACCAGTCTGCTTCCATTGCGCCATCGAGTAGCCATTTTCGTGCATGTCGGCGTAATCGGAAACGACCGTCAACTTGTCGCAACCATCCGACCAGGTGACACGTTTCAGTTGATGCGCGGTTCAGTCTCGGTGTCCAATCGTCCAATCATGTCGGGCCGGTGGTCTTGTGGTAAAGCGCTCGACTGGAAATTGAAGGGTCGCGGGTTCAAATCCCGGTCGGATGTCGGATTTTTTCAGTCTGCGCTTTAACCCATCCTTCACCTCTCAACGATGAGAGGAGTCGCCACAAACGACACGTGGTTCGAGTTCCACGTTAAGCTGGAGGTCCCCTTTCCCCGGTTGGATAACTGGGGTAGGCTAGGGACACGCAAGTCGCCGAAGTGGCGTCCAATTGAAAGACTTGCACCAGGCCAATGAGCCACACGAAATTATTATTATTATCGTCCAATTATAACTGTCGTCGGTGGATCAACATGTAGGAGTCGCATGCTACAGAATTCCGTGTTTATTAATGTGCTCTCAACAGGGTGCTCCGCGACGTGCTTGTATTCTGACTATAAATGTTGAACAGATTCCCGCCTATGCTGATTTATAGAAGGCAGTTTTTCCTTCAGCCGTTCTGCAGTCAGCTTCAAATGCCGACTGACATGTTTCTGGATGCAGCTTACCTTCCATTCACGAAACACATAGTAAAAATGAAAATATAAACAATTTTTACTGCAATATTGGCCTTAATAATATCATTATTTGCACACCATTAGAATAGAAGTTGCGCTGTTACCATAATAATAAAACATAGTCTTACAAATTCAATGCCGGCCGCGGTGGCCGAGTTGACTGAGGCGCTCCAGTCACGGTCAGCACGGCCACTACGGTCGGGGGTTCGAATCCCCCCTCGGGCATGGATATTTGTGCCGTCCTAGTTCGTAAGTAGTTCATAAGTAGTTTGTAAGTTTAGGGATTGATGACCCCGTAGTTAAGTCCCATTAGCTTAACAAACATTTGAACATTTGAACAAATTCAATACATAAATCGTCTCTTACTACCGTTAAGGGTGATAACGTTTCCGTAATTGCGCTTGTGATTTATAAAGTAATTCTCGCGACCGTCTGCTGAGACAATTTTTCTTTTTGCAATCGACTAAATTATTTTTATTCTTGTTTGGATTAAGTAATTCGGTTCACCATAGTTAGTTCTTGCTGAACTTTATTTTCTTCCGATATACCACAAGAAATGTTGCATGCCCAACTCTTTATCTCGATAAACAGAAAGATATTGGAATAATATTTTCAATTTTTGACATTTGAAACACGAAAAGCATCTGAGTTTGCAGTCTGTAAACAAACTGTAATATATTTGCTAATAAAATTTCTCTGTGAATATCAAACTTCGTTCATCAGGTTTGAAAACTAAATCCGTATCAACGTAATTGGACTATACGACTCTCTCAATTTCTCCAAAGATTTTCCTCTGAAATAATCGTTATCTGGTCTCCAGGGATACCTATTTGAGCTCCAGAACGATCTACGTAGCCTACCAGTAACAGGTCTAGCAATTGGCCTCTTAATTGTTTCTTATGTCTTTCCATACATGCTTACGACAGTAGCAACTTAATATCCGACGATCTTCGCATGGTCTTATGCTCATTCTCATCTGTTGGGATATAACAATGTTTGTTTCCTCTTGCTGTGATCTGGGGGTTGATTTTAATTCACTGAAGAAATTATAATTTTTTTCAAGATCGCAAATGAATTTGAATATGACAACCGACTTCAGTAATTGAACTTACTATCATCTGGTTTGATAAGTCGAATGTACTTGTCAGCCAAATGAGTAGGTGTGTTTGTCATCTCACTACGTCAGGAGTAATTAAAAAAAATGGCAAGTCACGTTTAAAATTTTGTATGTTTCTGATCTGATATAGTGAGATGAGTAGAACATTTACCTATATGTCTGGACTACTGTGTTAGAGTTATCAGACCAGATGATGGTATATGAGGTATAGTCAGTAACTTCTGGGACTTGACGCCTGGAGAATAGGCATCCACGCGACTATGTACGTTGCGCACGGTGCAGCATTCCAGGTGGCTGATTGGCGTTTCAAAGGCGGATTTTAAAGAACACGCCATGTTTCGTCTCCAGTTATTATCTGAGTTAGAATAGTTTGATCATCTTGTGTACAATGGATAATGTCACCACAAATCGTCATGCGATCACCACGTTGATCTTATGCCAAGTTTCGTGGCACAGTGTGCTGGGTAACGTGAGAAATGTTGCGGTCGTCTTGTCAGAACTTTGTGGCAATTACCATGGCTACTCCCTACTGTGGCTGGAAGAACCACTACCGATTTATATAATATAATGACTTCAATATAAGTCTTTAGATCGATTATATTTATTAAATAACCAGTTTCAGCCCAGCTGCCCATCTTCAGAACAATTTTTTTACAGTTACAGAGTAACTTGTACCTTAACGAACACGATTTACAGTTTCACAATATCGTAACTACAGTTACGAAACCGGGTCATTTAAAAAATATAAGCGGTCTGAAGACTGACATTGAAGTATTTATCACATTATTAACACTATTCATTCGGAACGCCATTTATTTTCCCTTATACTAGCAGTATCATCTAATATCGTACAGAAATACTGGAAGTGTTACCTTTTAATTTTTTATTCAACTAAATTTTACTGGTCGTTAATTTGATGTTAACATTTACGTTTTTCCTATGTAAAACTATTTTTGTTCATTTTTAAAGCGAAGTAAAAATCTTTTTGTGAAGAAATTTATCTGTAATTTACTTGAATTTTTAGTTATGTATGGAACATTTTAATGGGAAAAATTATTCTGCTGTTGTCTTCTTCTTTCTATCAGTCTGATGCCTTGCTCCATAGTTATGGGAAGGTCAAGTAAGTTTATTCTCAGTGTGGTAAGAAATACACGTTTGTGTTTCATATTTGTTTTATCCTCTCATGTTACTATTCTTAGCAGTTCAGGTCAGATATTTTCATTTTAATGTTTATGTTCATTACATCAACCATTATCTTACTGTGAAACGTGAGACAAACAGCCCTGTTGTTGAAGGGAACAGTGACTGCATATGAATTCTAGGTGATTGTCTTTCCTTTAGCCAAGCGCTATGCGTCCCAGAGTCTTTCGAATTCAATCTCAACAGATTTCTAATGTTAAATTTCTAACCGGAATGTTTGCAAGCTTGGTCACACTGTGTGTCAATAATCACAATGTGTTTTCTTCTCGATCACGTGCCACAGCCACGTATAAATAAGGGACAGCAGAGGACGTGTAACATTAATCTAGGGAACGCCAGATATAATCTCTGTTTTAGTCGATGCCTTTCGATCAGTTACCGCTAAATGTATCATATTGGAGAGAAGTCACGAATGCAACTACCGAGATGATAATTACATAAGCAAATAATTTGTTAAAAGAAGTTTGTGAGGTACAGTGCCAAAGCTGTCTGCAAACCAAGAAATACGGCAGCAATTTAAAATCCCTCGATAACATTCATCATTTCGTTTGAGTAAATAATTTGTTGTTTCTCGAAAGAAGGATATTTTTTTTAAATCCTGGTTGACCCAATAAATCGATCTCTTTGAGACAATTATTAACACGTGTACTGCGATTATATATTTTGCGGTCGATTTTTTCTTACGTTGATTTTTGTCACATATGTGCGCGCCAATTGCTTGGGTGACACGTATGTCAAAATCTCCAATTACAGACGCAATAAATTACATCTGTGGGTTAGTATTGTCGAAAGGTGAAGTTTTCAGCCAGCCATTCTGTTTTCTCCTTCAAAATTTTGTTAAGGAAACCCTAACAGTACACAAATATTACACCTGTTGACTATTTAACATAATTTTGCTGTTACTTCAACTACTACTTCAACCCCTAATATAACGTACTCCATTAGTTGTCGCCCCGCAAACATCATTGACTTCTCTCAAACATTGTCGTAATTATATGTCACATGAAAATAACCAGAAGAACATCTAATGTTGCATAAATAGCAATCTAGCTAAAATATCAAACACATGTATTTGACAGCAATTTCGTCAAAAATGATTTATGGACATAGCTTGAAAATGGCGCCTAAATAAGCTTATAGCTTAATTATATATATATATATATATATATATATATATATATATATATATATATATATATATATATATATATATCCTCTAGGTGTTCACAAACCATTCATTCGATTGCAGTGAAACTCTGGTGAACTGTTCACGTACGCGCACGAAGGTTCTTGAACCAAAAACAAAACAGCACGACACATAGAGCAGGAGATATGACGCCATAAATAATGAGAGTCCACCGCGTGAGAATACCCAGGTTTATGCGTCAATTATTGGAAAATTGGAGTAGTTGACGACCTGCAACAAAGTTTGCATGTAATTTCGGATGTTTATGAAGCGTTTTGTAACGGATACCCCCCTCCCCCCACAAAATAATGTAACTAAAATAAGTCTACAGCTCACAACAGTTTCGCTGAAGATACCGTAAAGCTGCCGCATCAGGCATGACGTACAAATAAAGTTAGCATCACAAATTTGCATGTTACTATTTATTTTTGTCTGCAAGTCTGCCTTTATTCTCTTGCATCCAAAATTTAGCAATCTGTTTTCTTAATCTGTATCTATATCAAAGTAAAAGGACACTCAGCGACTAAACACGAAATCTCGAAAACTACTTCACCTAGGTAGCTGAAATTTGGCAGGAATGTAGTTTATCTGTAGAAAACGTCAGCTTAGAAAGTATTTTGTGATAGGTGCATGGTGGAGCATACTTCTACAGACTCACGAAATCTACAGTTTCATTCCAATCTTCACGAAATTTCGCATGCTTGATCTTCAAACCAAGAGGAAGGTCACCGTCTACCTTACGTTTCACACGGTGCACGGGCGAGGGTACTTTGCAATATAAAAATATCCCTAAATACCCTGGTCGCACCATAACATGAGAACGGCAAGACCGATTTCACAGACCTTTTTTCTGTTGTTTTCGTTATTCTCAGAACAAGGATTGTATTAAATAAAACTGGAATATTTGAGAACAACAAAGTGCGTTTTTCAATGTTACTCTACGTTTCTATTGCATAGAAATCTACAGTTTTGTTTCGATATTTATGGAATTTTTAATACTCTACCTTAAAAGCAAGAGGAATGTCATTGTATAATATTTCTTTCGGTTCATAGTGGAGGGTACTTAACTTTCAGAATTTTACAAAATGCATAGTTTTGTTCCAATGTTTATGAATTATTGCACACACGACCTTTAAACCAAGAGTAAGATCACTGGGTACATAAATGTTTGTATGGTACATGACAGAGGGTACCTTACAGAAAACTTTGCCGAGAGAGGGAAAGGAGAAAATGAACAGAGAGATGGGAGAGAAGGATGAAGAGAGAGGGGGAGGGGCGCAGTGAAGGTTATGTCGACTACGAGAGTGAAGGACAAATAAACATCCGGGCAACATCGGGTTTACAGCTGTCTTAATAAAGATCGTAAACAGCAAATTGCTACACCAAGAAGAAATGCAGATGATAAAAGGGTATTCATTGTACAAATATATTATACTGGAACTGACATGTGATTACATTTTCGCCCAATTTGGGTGCATATATCCTGAGAAATCAGTACCCAGAACAACCACCTCTGGCCGCATTATCGGGCTCGGTGCGCCTGGGCATTGAGTCAAACAGAATTGATGGCTGTACAGGTGCAGATGCCCATGCAGCTTCAACACGATACCACAGATCATTAAAAGTAGTGACTTTCGTATTGTGACGACCCAGCTGCTCGGCCACCGTTGACCAGACGTTTTCAGTTGGTGAGAGATCTGGAGAATGTGCTGGCCAGGGCAGCAGTCGAACATTTTCCGTATCCAGAAAGGCCCGTACAGGACGTGCAACATACGGTTTTGCATTATCCTGCTGAAATGTAGGGTTGCGCAGGGATCGAATGAAGGGTATAGCAACGGGTCGTAACACATCTGAAATGTAACGGCCACTGTTCAAAGTGCCTTCGATGCGAACAAGGGGTGACCGAGACATGTAACCAATGGCATCCCATACCATTACGCCGGGTGATACGCCAGTATGGCGATGACGAATACTAGCTTTCAATGTGCGTTCACCGCGATGTCGCCCAAACATGGATGCGACCATCATGATGTTGTAAACAGAAGTTGGATTCATTCGAAAAAATTACCTCTTGCCGTTCGTGCAGCAAGGTTCGTCGTTGCGTACACCATCGCAGGTGCTCCTGTCTGTGATGCAGCGTCAAGGGTAACCGCAGCCATGGTCTCTGAGCTGATAGTCCATGCTGCTGCAAACGTCGTCGAACTGTTCGTGCAGATGATTATTGTTTTGCAAACATCCCTATTTGTTGACTCAGGGATCGAGATGTGGCTGCACGATCCGTTACAGCCACGCGGATAAGATGCCTGTCATATGGACTGCTAGTGATACGAGGCCGTTGGCATCCAGCACGGCGTTCCGTATTGCCCTCCTGAACCCACCGATTCCATATTCTGCTAACAGTCATTGGATCGCGACCAACGCGAGCAGCAATGTCGCGACACTATAAACTGCGATCGCAATAGGTTACAATCAGAAACGTGATGGTACGCATTTCTCCTCCTTACATGAGGCATCACAACAAGGTTTCACCAGGCAACGCCGGTCAACTGCTGCTTGTGTATGAGAAATACACTTTCATCATGTCAGCACGTTGTAGGCGATGCCACTGGCGCCAACCTTGTGTGAATGCTCTGAAAAGCTAATCATTTGCATATCACATCTTCTTCCTGTTGGATACATTTCGCGTCTGTAGCACGTCATCTCCGTGGCGTAGCAATTTTAATGGCCAGGAGTTTTTACCAGGGCCATTCAGTATCGCGGCGAGCTGTACTCGTCATATTTCGGTTAGTCAATGTATTGGTTGTTTTTATGTCCGTGCTGTTACTTTACATTCATATTATGGCGTCACGGAGAGCGACGCCTGCTCACCTCGGTGCGTCTAATAGCTGTACAGCTGTTGGAAGGCCGTTGAGCCGGTCCACGCGAGAGTCTGTACTGCCCCAGGGCTTACCGGCTGCATCCTAGCCTCGTGGTTGCGCAATGAACGAGAGAGAACGTAATGGACCCCCCTGTGTAGCGGGAGAGGGCGGTCGCTAGTGGCACGTACTGGAGGTGAGGCACCAGGCGCTGCGACAGCTTTCAGCGACCCGCGCACCACCGCACCTGACTTTCGCTTCGATTCGCTATAGCCAACATGTGGCTATTCACGAGGAACTCATAGCGCAGCTGTAAGCAACACTTCTGAAATGTATGTATTGTATACTCAGGGTCTTGAAAAAAATAGGGTCGAATACTTTAAGAGGAGGTAGTACTCATTTGCGGCTGTTTGCTGATGATGCTGTGGTGTATGGGAGGGTGTCGTCTGTAACTGACTGTAATAGCATACACGATGACTTAGACAAAATTTCTAGTTGGTGCGATGATTGGCAGCTAGCTCTCAGTGTAGAAAAATGTGAGGTGATGCGCATGACTAGGAAAAACAATCCCATAATGTTCGAATACAGCATTAGTAGTGAGCTAGTTGATGCTGTCGCGTCGTTCAAATATCTAGGCGTAACATTGCAGAGCGATATGAAATGGAACGAGCATGTAAGGACAGTTGTGAGTAAGGCGGACAGCCGTCTTCGGTTTATTGGGAGAGTTTTGGGAAGATGTACTGCAGCTGTAAAGGAGACCGCGTATAAAACGCTTGTACGACCACGTCTTGAGTATTGCTCAAGTGTTTGGGACCCGCAGCAGATCAGTTTAAAGGAAGACATAGAGGCGGTTCAGAGACGAGCAGCTAGATTTGTTACCGGTAGGTTCGACCAATGCGCGAGTGTCACGGAAATGCTCCGGCAACTCAATTGGGGATCGCTGGAAGAAAGACGACGTTCTTTTCGTGAATTTCTGTTAAGTAAATTTAGAGGGCCGGAATTTGAAGCTGAGTGTAGTACGATCTTGCTGCCGCCTACTTACATTTCGCATAAAGATCACAAAGACAAGATAAGAGAAATTAGCGCTCGTACGGAGGCATATAGGCATTCTTTTTTTCCTCGTTCAATTTGGGAGTGGAATAGGAAAGGAAATGCCCAGTAGTGGTACAGTGTACCCTCCGCCACGCACCTTACGGTGAATTGCGGAGTATGTATGTAGATGTAGAGAAGGGGGAAAAATCGCCCTGGTGTGTTTTCCGGCCTAATTTACTTTTACGATTGCAAATATTTCAGACAAAAATAATAAAAATATAAATAACATAAAATAAAATAAAATATGTTATTTAATGAACTATCACTCTGCATCGGAGCGTGCGCTGATATGAAACTTCCTGGCAGATTAAAATTGTGTGCCGGAACCGGGACTCGAACCTAGGACCTTTGCCTTTTGGAAACTAGGAGGCGAGGTACTGACAGAACTCAATATGTGGGTTGTGACCATGAGTCGTGTCGGGATAGTTCAGTGGTAGAGCGCTTGCCCGCGAAAGGCAAAGGTTCCAAGTTCGAGTCCCGGTTCCGGCACACAATTTTAATGTGCCAGGAAGTGTCATGGTATTTAATATTTTTTATATTTCGTTTTTTCAACGATTTTTAACTTCCGCTTTCCACTGCTTTCACCTCTGGCAATGTTGCTGATGTCAAAAGTGTCGAGTAGTAACGAGGTTCGGAACCCACGTTATACTGTAGGGCCCCCTATAAATGGCTGGGTAAGTCAGTTGTAAGGTCGGAGGAAGCCAGCGGCATACCACATCCAAACACGACCATGCCTCGTAAACCAATGTGGTGTTCAAACCAATCTTCGGATTCTTGACTCCTTTACCTTTTTTGTTGTTGTTATATTATTTATGCAATTTATATTTGTGCTTTCTTTGTCAGTGCAAGTTTTGATTTTACAATATCTCTACTCAAATTTTTCTTAACCTTTTCCGAACAATTTTATTTGTATTTAATGTACTCGGTCTATCGTGAAAAACTTTTATTTTGAGAATGTCATCTTGACCACAGCTGCTTAATTTATTAGCTCAAAGCTACCGTTTCGGTTAATACACCATTATCAAGCGCCAGCCTGATATAGACAAAAGTTATCAAGTACATTACTTATCAATATTATTATATTCAACATTGATGGAATATTGTAGCAAATTACATGTAGAGATACTTACAGAGATTACCCAGTTGATTAATGTGACATATGACAATGTTGAATAAATTTAAATTATATATTTGGCATTATACTTCACTTGTTAGATATGATTTTCAAGTGACTGCTCGTTACAAAGTGAAACACTCTTTGGTAAAGCGAGCAGTAATAAAAATTTAAACCAAAGATAGTCATAATGAATTCCTTTTCAACAAATCAATTTGTAAATAATTTCTTGTCTTAAAACGTTAATGGACGTTATGTTTACGACCCTACTACTGGAACTCAACACGTTACATTCTCCCTGACCTTATTTTAAAACATAGCCAAAATTATTTGATATATCAGAGTTTAACTTGGACACATACTCGTTTTAAAATATTTACCTATTTAAATCATTATTTTAATATCTTTTCCATATTTTCATTACATTTTTCCGTTAAAATATAATCACCTGTCTTGCCATAGTAATTTTTCCTCATTTTCATGTTTATTATCTTTGTCTGTACTGGTCTAAGTAAAATCAAGTTGCAGTGCCAAATGCCCGTTATTTTTGCAATTATCTCTCCAACGGTGCGAGTTGTGGGAAAAACATAAGGGAGCAAAGTTGTAGAGAATTTTCTCCTCTACAAATTCGTTTGTTAAATTTTCTGATGAACGATAAAGCCGTTATTTTAATTTAAATTTAGAGCTGTCAAAAGGCGAAAGCAAGGTCCCAATTTTAGTGTTCGTGCCGTAACTTAAAGTAGGGCAATAAGTCCAATAAATACGGGTCTGGAAACGCATACTTTCTGGGATAAACACGTGTTTATAGGAAGTGTTGCGGATATATTGCAGTAGCGCGCCGTTAAATGTATTAGCAGGGTACTATGTTGTCTTATTCATGGTACTCTAGTTTTCATGCATTGATGTACCATCAGCCGAACAAGGAATAGATTAGTGATAAGATTATCTGTTCGTTCCATATATACGTATTGGGGAGCTCCTCGTGAATGTAGAACATCTCAAGTTTATTTATTTATATACTTTTACAAACTGAAGTAACAAATCTAATGACGGAAGAAAAGAAGATATAAAATACAGAATGGCTATGGGAAGAAAAACGAAATTTGTTGACATCAAAAACGAAATTAGATGTTAGGTAGTCCTTTCTGAAAACATTTGCCTAGAGTGTAGCATTTTACGGAAGTGAAACATGGACGATAAAAATTTCAGACAGGAAGTGGAGAGAAGCTTTGGAAATTGGTGTTACAGACAAATGCTGAAGGTTAGATGGGTAGATCGTGGAACAAATGAGGAAGTGCTGAACGGTTTTTTATTCTTTTATTTATTTTTATTTCCATTTTCATATATATATGTGAGTCACCTAACATTACCGCTTGATATATTTCGTAAACCACATCAGATACTGACGAACCGATTCCACAGACCGAACGTGAGGAGAGGGGCTAGTGTAATTGCAGCAAATGACGGCCACCACTTGAAACATCTATTGGCCTGACATGTCGGGACACACTCTATTCCACTCCGTAATTGAAAACGGATACCACGTGCGAAAGTGTACCTCGCCCCTCATAGTAATGTACATGTGCGTTAGTGAAAAAGACCAATAAAGGTGTTATCATGTGGACGTAAAGTGCTGTTCTAGTCTCTTCTGTACCTAAGGTACATCACCGTTCCCTTTGGAGCCCTACTTAATTCGATGCTCTCCGATACACACGATCGAACAGCGGAGGAGTGGTACTCAAGCGTCAACTTTAGGTTTCAATATCTCCGGCTGTAATTAACATTTTACAATGCAACAAACGGCACTGATTACGTATTTGTATATATGTTCTAACAAAACTAACGGGGTTCCTTAAAAAAAAAAAAAAAAGTAGGATTGTGTTGGAAAACATGATTCCGTGTATTTCTTTATGGTTTGTATTAACCAATTACACTAGCCCCTCTCCTCACGTTCGGTCTGTGGAATCGGTTCGTCAGTATTTGATGTGGTTTACGAAATATATCCAGCGGTAATGTTAGGTGACTCAAATTTTTTGAGGGGTAGGGGGGAGGTAAGGGAAAGAAATTTCTGGCATACCTTGACTAAAAGAAGGAATCAATCGGTGGGACACAGTCTTAGACATGAAGGAATTGTCACTTTAGTACTGGAGGGAAGTGTGTGGGGTAAAAGTCGCAGAGACAAATTCGGAAAGCAGGTTAAGGAGGATGTAGGTTGCCGTCCTTATTCAGAGAGACATGCATAGCATAGAGCTGCATCGAACCAGTCTATGTACTTAAGACCACAACAACAACAACGATCCAGCTGGTTACAGTGCCGCCATTGCGTTGGCGGTTGTGGGACTGATAAACAATTGCAACCGAAATCATTAATGCCTGGAGCACGACGAGTATGGCGATGTTTAAGGAAACAGTTCAACAGTATATCACCACGATATCTGCAAATCCGACCATTGTGGTGCAGGCAGGATTGGTACGACAATATTTTAACTGACTAATCCCGAAGTGGTGTCTGGGTGTATGAAATCGGAAGAACAATGAATCCACAACGCTCCCCCCCCCCCCTCCCCCGACAATTGGAACAAGAAGACGAGAAGGAATTATGATTCTAAGTAGGCCTACTTTCTAAAAAGCGCCTTGAAAGCAGAACATGGTGTTTGCCTGTATGTGATAAGTCAAGGTACTATTTGTTTGTAGTAACTGCTGGTTCGCTCGCCATCTGGAGGAAAATACCGGTCCGCACCTTCCATTGTTTGCTTCGTGCAAAGTGTACTCTGCCGAGCGGTGGCACCGTGGCGTAGCATCTTTGGCTGCCGCGCCGCTTCATTTGTCTTTGGCTTGCGGGAACGAAGGCTGGCGCGATTAGCGTCAGCTCTCGCGCTGTCGCAATCACCGCCATGCTGCCTCCCGGCGCATCAGCGCCCGACTGTAGGCCAGAGAGAGTAATTGTCGCCCATTACTGCTGCTAACGAGGCAGCTCCTTCGGCAGCTTACTGAACGCGGCGCATACCTCTCCTCACGCTCGTTCGCATACTTTTTCGTATAATCCTCCCGACATCCAACGTCATCATGTGCGCTTTTCGTTGGCTGGGCACCTTCAGTCATAAGCTCATGATGTTTTCCCAGAGAGAGCGCTTAAGACGTAAAAGTATTTCCATTTTGTTTAGTGAGCCGGCCGCGGTGGCGGAGGGGACTGAGGCGCTTCAGTCACGTTCTGCACGGCCACTACGGTCGGGGGTTCGAATCCCCCCTCGGGCATGGATATTTGTGCCGTCCTTAGTATAATGTAGTTCATAAGTTTAGGGACTGATGACCCAGTAGTTAAGTCCCATAAGCTTAACAAACATTTGAACATTTGATTAGTGAAATACGAGGTAAGTCCACAAAGTAAGATCCGTTTAGTTACATAAAAGAAACGTGTACAGATACAGAAAAAATACTGATTGTACAAAAATCAGAAACTGTTAAACTACATTTCTACATAGATTTCGTAATTTTGTAGGCACTTGTCCTAACGTGGCTCAATTTTTTGTATACCTTCTTCGTAGTAGGTTGCCGCCTGTGTATTCAACCGTGTGGTAACAAGTTCTTCCAGCTCGTCATCACCGTTGAAGTGTTGACCACCAAGGACAGATTTGAGTTGTAAGAAATGAAAGTCGCTAGGAGCGAGGTCTGGGCTGTACGAAGGATGATCAAATCCTTCCCGGTGAAATTTCCATAAGATTTGTTTGGTTACATTCGCCGCGTCAGGTCGGGCATCATCGTGACCCACCTTCTAACCACTAACTCACTCATAGCATTTTGTCCGTAAACCTCGCAGATTTACCGATGAGTTTCCTTTGGTATAACTTTCTTTACATTTAGATAACGAATCACGGATCTGATTTCATAAGCGGCGATACTTTGATTTACGGGTGACATTATAAAGAAGCACTACAAAGCACACGTCGGCAGTAGCGATCTGAAAATGGTGTACATGTCTTCTCCTTGAGTCAGAGTAACTGCCGCACGTGCTCGGTACTGCGATCGTACGGCTGCCGCGGATATAAATACAAACGGAACTTACTTTGTGGACGTCCATCGTATTTCGAAGCAATGCTTCCTCTAATGATAGTACACGTAATCTGGCTAAGCGATATCTACTTACAAAACTTGTGATGATCAAGCTGTGAAGCAAGTACAGTATTATAAATGTAATCGGTACGTATACTAAAAGTTAATTTTGTTAACGAAATCGAAATACTGAAACATTTCGATCGTATCGGGGTTGCAATAGATTCAACTAAAAAGTTGAAAATGTGTGCTGCCCGGGATTCGAACCTGGATTTTCCGCTTTGGGCCAGCAGTCGCCTTAACTGACTAGGCTATCCAGCCAAGCTTCCCTTTCAACCCAAATTCTCGGCTTCTAACTCCCTGCCCATTGATCCCTCTTGCTCGCAGCCTATATTGGATTTCCGCACGAGATCGAGCATTTTAATGCGTCCGCACTGAAATTGTCATTGCCTGTTGTGGACATATTTACAATTATTGATATGATATCTGTTCTTTTCAGACATGCCCGAAAGAACAGACATCATTAGTTGACAGTAACGGCCGTTGGAAGGGAAGCGTGCCTGGATAACCTAATTGGTTAAGGCGACCGCTGTTTCGAAGCGGAAAATCCCTCCCCCCCCCCCCCCCCCGCATCCGTGAAGAAGGTGGTGTTGTGGAACTGTAGGGATTACTTACGAAGAAATTGCAATTTTAAGATATATCTGAAATCGTCTTCTCTGTCTGTTTGGACAGTCTACTCTTCACAAATTTTCATGGCATTTTCGCAGAAAACCTGAACGTAGCTTTGAGGCAATTTATAGGTTTTATTAACATCAAACACTAATTCATTTCCAAGATATTGAATACAGTGTGTTAGATGGCACAGCTCTCCCTAGCTCTGAATCGGTACAAGTCGGTAGACTTCGGGCGGCTTCGGCCGGCAGTCTGTTTAGAGGCTGCGGCCAACATTACTGACTGAAAGTGCTGTGGGAGGCAACAATAGACGTCTGCTTTCTTATTGTTTGCGTACCAGTGTTCTGAGTGTTCCGTTTTGTGTAATACTTTAACTTAAGTGAGTAATTCCTGTAGTAGGTATCGTTATCAGCCATTCTCGTGAGTATGCTGCTTTGTTTCATTTACGACCAACATTTAAAGCAATGTGCGCTACCTGCACTTTCGCGGAAGCATAGCTCGCAGTTTGTAGTGTCAGCACTGTAGGACGTAGGCGCGGCGTGTCTCCCCCGCTCGCCTCTCTCCACGCGGCTGCCAGGGCGTGAGGCGGGGCTTGCTTCCTCTGCTCTCCGCTCCCCCCTCACAAGTCTGCCATCTAACAGTTTACACACTGTACAAGACCAAGCATTGAATTAAAGTTTGTGCCACTGCCAGGATTCGAACTTGGGATCTCCTGATTATCAGGTACTCATTTTATCCACTCAGCCATCATGGCATTATGGATAACTCCAGTGCACGGCAGTGGCGTGACTATAGGGGGATAGAACCCCCCCCCCCCAGAACCCGAAAAAGAAAAGAAGAGAGAGAAAAAAAAAGAAATCGTATAGCAGCAATCTGGTAAAGGTAAAGATTGAAAACTTGGAGGGTTTTACCATATCTTTCATTGGATGGGAGTGAATTAGTTTCTTCAACGGGAGTGGAAGCTGGTAGTCTGTCTGGAAAGTGACTAAAATTTTGCTCGTCAAGCAGACCTATCCCCCCCCCCCCCCGAAAGCTAAGTCCTAGTTACGCCACTGGTGCACGGAATATCTCTCCACAACACAAACTTCAATTCCTGCTGCATGTTCCTCTCTCTAACACATATCAATATCGCCGAGGCTCTCTAAAAGCGGAATGGCATCCCAGCAATGAACGTTAAGTGGGAACAGTGCTACCTTGTACCTCAGTCTGAGGTCAAATTAATAAAATAACTTATTTATAGAGTATTGAGACAATATATGTCTCTGGAATGGATTCTGTTTGGTATTAATTTCATCTACGCCTGAGAAAAAAACTTACAAACTACGTATGAACTACCTTATACTATAGACGGCACAAATATCCATGCCTGGGGGGGATTCGAACTCCCGACCGTAGTGGCCGCACAGACCGTGAGTGAAGCGCTTCAATCTCCTCGGCCACCGCGGCCGGCTACGCCTGAGATACCACGCGGGATTGTTCCTACTTAACGTTCAGTGCTAGGGCGCTATTTCGCTGTTGCCTCGTCAAATACTGATACATGTTACATAGGGAAACATGCGGAACTGAAGTTAATGTTGTGATAAGAGACGTACTTTAGGGCAGTCATTTGTTTTGTTTTCGTTGGAGAAATAGCAGCACTCGTTGATTCCGTTTGACGGCGCTATCAAGCAGGCAATACCAACAGTCCACAAAAGTTAAGGACTTGGGGGCTATTTTTATTTACTTGTCTGCTCCTTCGTTGCTTCTTTTGTGTTTAGTATGCTCAATCTCTGTTTTTGTCTTCTCAAGTCATGTAGTTTATTATCTGTGTTTTTGCGCCTTCTTTACCGTGACCCTTCTTACTTCTTTTAGTTAATCTCACATCTGTAATTTCTTAGTTCTTTTACATTTGCATAATAGACTCACTTCTTGGCGCAGCTGTCCTGTTTAAGTCAGTTACCTACTGTAGAGCCCTATATTGCGTCTCTATAGACGTCGGTTTCTGTCGTTGCTGTAGTCATGGATAGGAACTGTGACTGCTGTTTGTGGATGCGAGTTAAGTTGGCCACGTTTCGTTCCCAGCTTCACGCGATGTTCGATTACACAGCTGGAGGCTGCGGTCCAGGGACGCCGCAGTCGTGGAGAACCAGCGGATGTCCAGCACGTCCGATGTGTCCAACGATCGCGCCTGTTACTGCTTGTAGTGACACAGACACTCCATTCGTCGCTTGGGAGGAGGTCGCCTCAGCGCATGGCAGGCAGCGAAAGACTTCCTGGGGTACCGGTCGAGTGGCCTCCCCTGCTCGTCTTACCACGACGTTTTAGGCGGTTGCTGACCGAATGGTGTCGTTTGTCCTGAAGTCACCACTCATCCTGCAAGATCCGGGCTGTCACAGAGGGTAGGTTCCCTAGTACTTGGAAGCTCCAACAGGCGGGTAATGGAGCCCGTTAGGGATATGGCTGCTGGGAAGGGGAAGAAGGCCAATGTGCGCACCATGTGGAGTCATTCCAGATGTGGAATGGGTTCTTCCGGATGCCATAAGGAGTATAGGGTTTAGCCAACTGCAGGTGGTGGCACACGTCTGTACCAACGATGTATGTCACCTTCGATTGGAAGAGATCCGTTTTGAGGGGCTATCTGAAGCAAAGAGTATCATTCTTGCTTGCAAGATTAAGGCAGAGCATAGTTCACAGCACTGGCTGCGTAACCCTGGTACAAAACCCAGTGGAAGATCTGAACCCGAGGTTCAGACGGTTCTGCGACTATGTAGGCTGCTGATTCCTCGACTTGCTCCATGGGGTTGTGGGATCCCAGATTCCATGAATAGGTCAGGCGTCGACTACACGCAGGAAGCGTGTGGCGTGGACTGTTTGTTCTTTTTTTTTTTTTTTTTCGCAAATCATTATAGGTACCGAAAGCTGGCTAAAGCCGGAGATAAGTTCAGCTGAAATTTTTATGAAGGGAGAAATGGTGTACACAAAGGATGAATTCAATAAAATAGGTGATATATATTGCTTTCACAAGCCGTTTATCCTGTAGCGAAACTGAAGTAGATAGTTCCTGTGGGTCGATATGGATAACTGACATTCGGAGCAAATTAATAATTGGTTGTTTTTACCGACCCATTTACTCAAAAAATTCGATTGTAGAAATGACCAAAGAAGGTTCAATCACTTTTCAAAAACGTGCGCATTCGTAATCGGTGGTGAACTTACCCTCGATATGTTGGCAAAAATACATGTTCGAAACCATGATAAATCACCCGAAATTGTACTGAACACCTTATCCGAAAATTATTTCATGCCAACAGTAAATGGTTGTGAAAACATTCTTGACCTCCTAGTAGCAAATAATCAGAAGCTAATGAAGAGCATCAAAACAGAAACAGGGGTTAGTGAACAGAGAGTTGTCGTAGTGAGACTGAATATCGAATTTCCCAAATCCACCAAAATTAAACGAAAAATATCTTTATTGAAACAAGCAGATAAAAGTCGAGTAACGCTTTTCTGAATGAGAATGTACAGTCTTTCGAAACTAACAGTGCGAGTGTAGATGAGATGTGGCATTCATAATAGCTATGACGGCACACACGATCAGCAATCAAAAAGGAAATGCGTTCTCTACGTGGTTGCGCTGTTGTGTAGTGTTTACCACAAGCAGTATCAGGCAAGATGAATGTATGGCGACACGATGATGTAAATGTTGGTGTGACATTCCTTTCTTCGCTTGAGACTGCAATCTTCTCAGTAAATCTACATACTGTTTACATTCGGAAAAGTTTTAATGTTGCGATTCTGTAGGTGTCACTACAATACTTGGAGTCTAACGTCAAGACTTTATACATTCCTTGTCACTTTAACTATATAATTTCAACGTACGACATCGTACAAACTGCTTGAAAGTGTGCATCTGCATTAATATATTGAACTTCGTATTACGATTCTTCCGTTTCTAGATGTAATAGAACGTCATTATATTTGACACAAGCTGCTGTCAACATCAAGAGAATATCCAGAAATTTAATTATTTCTTCTTGCGCGTAATGCACCGCGGTTCTAGTTGACGACAGTAGGCCACTGTAGGCATGTAATTAACTTTTGTATAGTTTTTCTCAAGTCATGGTGAAATTCTCACGCTCAATCCCTTCTTTTACTGAAATCATGCTTTTTATTGCGGTTTCTTATTCATTGCGCAGCTCCTCCAACGGTTTTTTCCGGGTATTCCAATGTATCTCTAATTACGTAGAATATATCGCCAAAACTGTAGTGGAATCCACATAGATTGGATATCCATCATTGTCTACATTATATTCTTAATTCTTACTATTAATGTAATAAACAGTTTAATTCCTTTCTAATATGTGTCAGTATTTCTTTTGTCGTCTAACTTTGTGTATCCTGCTATGTTCCTGAGCAATTTCATTTTTATTTTATCTTTTTTCATCATTGCCGAAGATTCACTTCCATACAGCAAATATCGTATCGATATAGCTTTACAGAGTTGAAGATATATTTCTGTTCTTACTTTACTTTGGTAGATGCAATTAATTTTTAGCCAGAATTGAAAATGTTGTTCATGATGTCCATGGGAGACAAACACTTG
Source organism: Locusta migratoria (assembly GCA_026315105.1). Classification (NCBI taxonomy): domain Eukaryota; kingdom Metazoa; phylum Arthropoda; class Insecta; order Orthoptera; family Acrididae; genus Locusta; species Locusta migratoria. Next base: position 124,729,671 of record CM048751.1, read on the forward strand.
GGTATAAAATAGTAAGACACTTGAATAACAGTAAAAATGATGTGGCAAGCCGCGGTGGAGTAGCCGAGCGGTCTAAGGCGCCTCGCTGCGGAGGTTCGAGTCCTCCCTAGGGCATGGGTGTGTGTATTGTCCTTAGGTTAATTTACCTTCATTTAAGTCGTATGTAAGCAAGGGACTGATGACCACGCAGTTTGGTCCGATAGATTTACAAACATTTGATGTGGCATACATCAATCTTTAAAAAAAAAAAAAAAAAAAACTGGTTGCATTATTATAAGGAAATGTGGACTGATGAAAAGAACACACAAAATAAAGAAATCCTAGAAACAAATCCAGAACTGAAAGAGAGTAAGAGGTGATGGCATTAACCGTCTGAATTCTTCAGTAGGATTTAGATTCCTTAGCTTTTTAAATCTTTGTTGGATAGCAAAGGAAATTCCAAAATAATTAAAGGCATCACTTATAATACCAACATTCAATAACCTAGGCAGATCAAAAGTGGATCCAGAAAGAAACTGTATAGACAACGCATTTATGCTAAACAAATTATAAAGAAACATAACGAATTCAGTAAAAAAGCACACATCGATTTCATTAATGACATAGAGGCTTTCCATACAGTTAACAGACAATTATTGTGAGAAATATTAGGAGGAACAGTGATACCGACACACATTGTACAGCTATATTCTTATTATGTAAAACAACAGCCAAGATGGCTTATATTTTATTTACATAACCTACTTCGGCAGGTAATGCTGCTATCATTGGATCTGTCTTTCACATACACCACACCTCACAGAAAAGTTAGTGGGGTTGGTGTGAATGAGAGATCCAACCGCGTAGTGTAATCTGGCGAATACAGGCCATCTAAATAAAAGATAATTAGCCATCTTGACTACTGTCTTACGCAATAAATCTATTGAATAGATTGCCCGCAACAATAAAAAATTTCTATTGTAAAGATAATTCAGAAGATCTATGTTAGTATAAGAATCGAAGTAATTTGAAATAATGAGAAATACCAGAGGATATTAATTTCGAGTTCAGCAAAAGATGCAACCATTCACCACTGCTTTTAATTATTAATTGTGAATCAGAGAATCGTAGAGTTTGCAATTTAAACGCAATGAAGGTCGCTGACTATCTGACACTGTTGTCATAAGTTTTCACCAATGCCTTTAATAAATTTTTAATATGAAATGTAGTGATATTACAAGCGGATAGTTGTTATGCTATTAGCATTTCTGATAGTTACTGTTTCCGAAACGACAAAAACGATCCTCATATTCCCTAAAACTAGCTTAAACGTGTATTACGCTCTGACGTATATGCTGTGACATTTCCATCAAACGACGTATACATATCGCTGAAACAAAAAGAAAAATTATGTATCGCTTTTCACATAATCCAAAATTTATTAGTTAACGCAAACATCCTACAGCGCATAGAAGACAACAGAAACAACAACTTATACGTGTGATATTACAGATACAGGGGGAAGCTGATTGTTTACATGTGAAAGGCGGTTTTGCCAGGCTGTTCGGTTCCCCAGCAGGTCGGCTATCAGTTTGAACCTAGTGAATGGGATACAACAGGTAGATTTTCCCTAATGTGCTCGGAAACCGGAAACGCTTGGCTATTCCAGATTGCAACTGAAGTACAATATAGCCACACACATTATTCTAAAAATCCATATAAAATCAGGGAATGATCATACGGCAAATATATGAATGGATTCAGGAGAATCAAACGCCGTAATTACAATTGTAATATCCCTTACAGATAAAAGTCGATAAATTTCAATAATATAATAACAATAATAATATAAGAGTCATATTTGCAATACATAGTGTTTATCAGTAACAATTTAAGAGGCAAATGGGCAGCATTGCACCACGCTACCTATCTTAACAGACGTACCACGTTATTTCCGTATTCTTTCAATAAACTTTATTTTACTCTCTTGTTCTGCTTTTCGTTGAGGTGGTAATATTCTTGTGTCAGAACATAGATTCCACCACAGAAACACAAAACATGAACCCAGCAAAGCGCATTACATTTACATATGTATCTTATTATATTCAATATTATTCTTAGTAACGTTCGTTTCATGTTGTAGACTGCCAATTAAATATCTCATGGCCGACTAAAAATAGTATATATGCAGCAGATTGTTTATATATAAACAGTTATATGTATTTGTGGACAAGAACTGAATATATTAGCATAAAAAGCTATGATAAATTAAATATTAATTGTGTTACTATATTTCGACGGCAGCAGTATATTTGAACTGTGAGACGCCACGTTTAATGGCTATCTGAGCAAAGAGCTTCAGTCTCAACCGTTTTTTAGTATTGTTAAATATATATTTGTTTGTTAAATGTAAACAACATTTGTAGGGAGGTGGTCAAAGCATTTAATTTTGTGATATTCAAATGTATACTATTTTGGAAGGGAAATTGTATTTAAAGATGAGGCGTTAGGTGCGCGGAAGGATACTATTTTGGGAACAGGGAGAGCACGCTTTTCAAACGCTGGGGAGGGGTCTCGTAACTTGGACGTGGTGGTAAAAGGTTGTGACGCTGAGCGGTCTGAAGCCGCGTTACGAACTTGTGATTTGAAGAGATAGGCACGTGTGGACTGTGACTGTGACTGTGACTGTGACTGCAGAAATTAGTCTCTGCTTGAAAAGTGATAAACTATGCACGGTAGTACGGTAGTGGAACTGTGATAATTCAGCAATGACAAACTGTGTGATGACAAATTGTGTTTTATAACAAATACTTTTATAGCAGACTAGCTTGGAACTGCAAATTTCGATGGACTACTGTAACTTACGAGTGATAATTTGGAACTTTTACTCTCGAGTGCGTGTGATACTTATTGTGTCTCTCATGAACAGTAGTTGGGGAAATATATAGCTACATACCGATGTATAAAGTAGGACTACCTCCGCGTTTCATAAGAGTCATAAACTCCATTTATAAAGGACTATTTCCTGAGTGAATCACTTCTTTATATTAGAATCCATTTGTTGGTCATTCAGAGGTTTAATTTATGTTTGTTAAATATATTTCACGTGATCATGTGCAGATTGATAGACTGGCTAAACTACAGATTAATTATTGATCTTGTTTAAACAGATTGGGTAGCTGTTTAGGGCATAGAAGAGGACATACGTAACTCACCCCTATGAACAGAGTCAACGAGCCATAAACTTTTACTACCCAGAGTTATGTATTACCCAAGTCTTATTGGTAAATACCGATAGGAAGGTGGCATACGTACAATAATAACACCACAAAGAGCTTACATTAATCATAAAATTAAGTTATAGTACCGGTATTTGTAGTAAATGGCCCTTAATTATGGTAACACCGTACTATAACTGTATTGTTGTTCCAATTGTCATCTGCTACAATGTTCTTTCACTAATTATTACGCTTGCAACCATCGTAAATCAGAATGGTTCTGACAGAATGATTATCTCTCTACACTTCAGAGATGTGATTTTATCCGGCGCCAATACTATGTCCAAGCAATATACGAAAAAATGCAATAACACCCTTGGAATATATCTGATAAAGAAAACTTTATTCCTTTCATTCCCCATTCCAAAGAATGGAGCGGGCTATTTGAGATCCGGCCCATAAAGAGTCGCGGTTCTATTCAGTCAATTATCAGACAAGCTGATAGTGGGGCAAAGGGGATCCCATTTTTTTAAAGAAAACCTCCAAAGAAAGTTCTGGAAATTTAAGTCGAACACTCCTATGACTACCAGAGAGGCAGCTCATACGAGACGACCCACAGTCCAAATTATACATCAAGAAAATAAAGCAATTCACTCTATTGCAGGAGGAAACTAACAGTATAGAGCATCTCCGATGCCAATTATGAAAATTTAAGAAAATGAAAATTGTTAAAAAGGAAAGGACAGATAAAGGAATAAAAGTCTCCACCCAGGAGGCAGTAGAGTACGCAAGTCCCATGCAAGGGGGTGAGGGGATAGGGAAAATAAAACTAAATCAGAGGGAGTGTCTTGACTGTATATGTTAGACTGTGGTATAGTTGTAGATGTGTTGCTGCCGAGTAAAAGATGCCATACGCATTCTACTAGTAAGGAATATTTCCTCGCACTTTGACGCTCTTAGAAATGTTAAAGAAGTTCGTCAAAGATATGTTAATCTGTTCCCTGATATGAATATGTCTTCTGCAATGACCTTTCGCAATATTGTCTAACGGTTTGCTTAAACTGGAAGTGTTTAACCTACAGAAAGAGTCCGATGTCAATTTGTTTGAGATATTGCCGTTTTTCAACAATTTTCGACTCATTTTTATTTTTGCCGATTACAGCGCCATCTATTATGCAAAAAATGCTACCACAAAGGGAAAAAAATAGATATATTAGGATCCACATGGAGGCATATAGGCAATGATTTTTCCCGCGGACCATCGGCAACAGGAATAAGAGGAAGTTACAATAGTACGTAAAGTACCCCCAGTCACACCCTATGAGGTGACTTGCGGAATAGGGATGTATATGTAGATGTAGACCATGTAGACCAGCTGAAGTTTCGGAAAATCAGTGCTGTCGATGACCTAATGGCTGTTTTCAGTTCAGCAACGCTTTTGGGTTCCTGCTGTACACGCCGTCTTTAATACAGCCTCATAGACGATATAGCGGCCATCGAGACCACAGCAGTTGCGTCTGGGTACTCCAGAGCCAGAATGCGGTCCCAAAAGGACTCCTCCAGGGCATCAGACACTCTCCTGGTTTGATGTGGTCGAGATACGTCTCGCATGAACCACAGCTTGTCGAAATCGGAGTAACTTTAGATAGTGGGGATGAAATCGTCTCCCAACACCTTCACGTACCGTTCTGTAGACACCGTACCAAAAGTGAATATCGCACCAATATTTTCGTGACTGAACATTCCACACCAACCACACCCGTCGAGTGTGAAGAGACTTCCCGATCACGAAATGCAGATAATCAGTCCCACATTTGCACTAATTTTCCTTCTTGACGAATCCATGAAAATGGAGGTGGGCTTCGTCGCTTAAACGAAACCATATTGACATGAGCATGCGCATAACGCGTCTCAATACGCCATGCGACCATCCGTGCAATTTGAATGTCCTAACGCCAACCGTTCAGAAGTTATTGTCACCATGTACGTCGCCTTATGAGTAACACTCCCTCAAACTTCAAAAGTGGTCCAACATGGTATTAAGTAGCTAGTCGTAAATTTAACGTGCATGTCGCTCCAAACGTAGCAGCAAATGTTCATCCTCTTTTTTTTTCCTGGCCTCTAGATTCCACTCACATGTCACTCATGGAACATGTATGAGATTTCCTGAGTCCGCGCTCGTACAGCAGCCTGTTCACATGAATTTTGGATTAGGGTGGAAGCTATCAGTAGTTTTTCGGGGGACGCATTCAGAGTAGTTTCGTTCTGAAACAGGCGCGTCGATGCTCTTGCTGCAGGAACTGGTGGCTCAGATACCATATATGGAGACGGGTGGCTTCACAGGTAATGTATTCCGATCATAAGGAAGACCGTCCAAACACGTCAACCCTTGCAGAATTATGTTTTCCGTATTTTCGACAAATCGCTTCAAAGTTGCTTGGTTGGTATCTTTTCAAACTCTATCATTACCCAGTCGCAAGTTTTGATCCATCTGTAATGATCTCATTGTCGGTTAATGGCACCATCGTCGATAACGTGTAGAAACCTTATCGTCCTTCAATATTCTTTTATTATTATTATTATTATTATTATTATTATTATTATTATTATTATTCGCAGTAATTTTAACAGCTCTCAATTGCATCTATGTGGGTTATGTTTTGACTGATTTATCTTTCTGTCCCTCATCATAAGAAACTTTGTATTTCATACTAAATCTTAATTGCCCAATAATGTAAATGTGATGGCAACTGGTGCCATTCGGAGCTTGAATGTAACCAAAAGACCTCACAAAGTACACCTAGTGTAAGAACTACATGCGACTCGGTGGCAGAGTGGTAAGGTGACAGACTGTGAATCCATAGATCACGTTTTTGATCTGCGCTAAATATTAGAATTTTTATCTCTTTTCACTTCTTTCAATTCTGGCAACGTGGTCCTAAATCCACACTAAAGTATAGATTCCATCTATAACTGGCTGGGTAGGTAACTTAAGAAGCATACCACTTTCAACGGTACCATGCCTAGTAAATCACCGTGGTGTTCAAACTAATATTCGAATTGCTGACTGTTCTAACTTTACGATAATCGCAAAGAAAAGACTTACACCATTAAAGATTAGTCCAATTATGAACAGCTTTTTGTGGACAGTTGTTGTCGTCTTCATTCGGAAGACTGGTTTGATGTGACTCTACATTTTACCCTATCCTGCAACAGACCCTACATCTCTGAATAAGAACGGCAACCCACATCCCTACAAACCTGTTTACTGTATTCATATCTCGGTCTCCCTCCCTACGATTTGTATACCTTCTACACACACACAAACACACACACACACACACACACACACACACACACACACATCACACATAACTACTCCCTCCAGTACTATAGTGACCATTGTTTGATATCTCAAAATCCGAAAATCGTAAGAAGTTAATAATCGGTTCCTTTTACCGGCCTGCCGACTCTGACGATACAATAGCAGAAAGGTTCAAAGAAAACCTGAGTCTAATTACAAAAACGTACCCGACTCACACGATAATAGTAGGTGGTGATTTTAATTTACCCTCGATCTGTTGGCGAAATTATATTTTCAAATCAGGAGGTAGGCATAAAACATCGTCCGAAATTGTACTCAACGCATTCTCTGAGAATTACTTCGAACAAGTAGTTCATGAGCCAACTAGAATTGTAAATGGATGTGAAAACACACTTGATCTCTTAGCAACAAATAATCCTGAGCTCATAATGAGCATCAAAACGGATACAGGTATTAGTGAACACAGAGCTGTAGTAGCGAAATTGAATATCGAAAGTCCCAAAGTTACCAAAAATAAATGTAAAGTATATTTGTTCAGGAAAGCAGATAGAAACAAAATACATTGCTTCTTGAAAGACAGCTTCCACTCGTTTCTAACACTAAACGTAGGTGTAGACCAGAGGTGGCTCAAATTCAACGAAGTGGTATCGACAGCAATTGAAAGTTTTATACCTAATAAATTAATAAAAGAAAGAGGCGATCCCCCTTGGTACACAAAACAGGTCAGGACACTGTTGCAAAAGCAAAGGAAAAGGCATACTAAATTTAAACGAACACGAAATCCCCAGGATTTGCGATTGTACTCAGAAGCTCGAAATTTAGCGAGAATTTCAATGCGAGATGCCTACAACATTTATCACAACGAAACTCTTTCTCGTAATTTGACTGAAAACCCAAAGAGATTTTGGTCATATGTTAAATATACTCGGGGAAAGTCACAAACAATACCTTCACTACGTGATAGTAATGGCGATCCTGCCGATGACAGCGCTACTAAAGCAGAGTTACTAAACTTAGCTTTTAGAAACTCATTCACTAAAGAAGACGAAACCAATATTCCAGATTTCGAATTACGAACAGATGCCGTAATGAATAACATAGAAGTAGATATCATCGGAGTAGTGCAGCAACTAAAATCACTTAATAAGAACAAGTCTTCTGGTCCGGATTGTATACCCATTAGATTTCTATCTGATTATGCTGAAGCGATAGCTCCTTACTTAACAGTCATATACAACCGCTCTCTCATAGAAGGATCTGTACCAAAAGATTGGAAAGTTGCACAGGTCACACCTATATTCAAGAAAGGCAGTAGGAGTAACCCACTAAACTACAGGCCTATTTCATTGACGTCAATTTGCAGCAGGGTTTTGGAACATATCCTGTATTCAAATATTATGAATTATCTCGAACAGAACGATCTATTGACCCAAGGTCAACACGGATTTAGAAAATATCGTTCATGCGAAACACAACTAGCTCTATATTCACACGAAGTGATGGGTGCTATCGACAAAGGTTCGCAAATCGATTCCGTATTTCTTGATTTCCAGAAAGCTTTTGACACCGTACCTCACAAACGGCTTTTAATCAAATTGCGTGGTTATGGTATATCGCCCCAAATTTGCAATTGGATAGGGGATTTCTTGTCAGAGAGGACACAGTTCGTGGTAATCGATGGTAAGGCATCGACTAAAACAGAGGTGATATCGGGCGTTCCACAAGGTAGTGTTATTGGTCCTCTGCTATTCCTTATTTACATAAACGATTTAGAGGAAAATCTAAGTAGCTCTCTTAGGTTGTTTGCAGATGACGCCGTCATTTACCGTCTAGTAAAATCATCTGAAGATCAAAACCAACTGCAGAACGATCTGAATAAGATATCAGTATGGTGTAAAAATTGGCAATTGACTCTAAATAATGAGAAGTGTGAAGTCGTCCACATGAGTACGAAAAGAAATCCGTTAAACTTTGTTTACAACATAAATCAATCAAATGTGAAGGCCGTAAACTCCACAAAATACCTAGGAATCACTATTACTTCAGACTTAAACTGGAAAGAACACGTAGATAATATCGTGGGAAAGGCGAACCAGAGACTGCGTTTTATTGGCAGAATCCTTGAAAGATGCAACAGAACTACTAAAGAAACTGCATACACTGCGCTTGTCCGTCCATTTTTGGAGTATTGCAGCCCAGTGTGGGATCCTTATCAGGTGGGCATGACGGAGGACATCGAGAGAGTCCAAAGAAGGGCAGCTAGTTTTGTATTGTCACGATACAGGGGAGACAGCGTTACGGAAATGATACAGGATCTGGGATGGGAATCATTAGAACAACGGCGCTTATCGCTGAGGCGTGGGTTACTTGCGAAACTCCAATCGCCAACATTCTCCTCCGAATGCGAAAATATATTGTTGACTCCCACTTACATAGGTAGAAATGATCATCAGAATAAAATAAGAGAAATCAGAGCTCGAACAGAGAGATTCAGGTGTTCTTTCTTCCCGCGCACTATTCGAGAATGGAATGGGAGATAAATAGTATAATTGTGGTTCGATGAACCCTCTGCCAGGCACTTAAATGTGATTTGCAGAGTATCCCATGTAGATGTAGATGTAGATGTAGAAAATGCGTTCTCTTAATCAATCCCTTCTCTTAGTCGCGATATATCACAAATTCCTGTTGTCCCCATTTCTTTTCAGTGCCTCTTCATTAGTTAGGTACGCGATCTACCCACCCAATCTTCTGTCAGTTTTCTATATGAATTCCTTGTCGTCCTCGTTTCAGTCCCGTACAGGGCGTGACTCAAGGCTAATGCTTTCGTAAAAGACTCGCTAACATATTAGTATTCAATATCAACGAATTTCTTTTCTTAAGAAATGCTTTTCTACCCATAGCCATACTTAATTTTATACCTTCTACACTTCGGCCACCAAATTCTACTGCAAAAATTAAACTCATTTACCCACTTTATAGTTTTGTAACCTTAATGGCTTACAAGTCACATTTAGTTGTGTTGCATCTTCTAAGTGTTCTGGCAATACAACACAGTCTTTGGTTTGCCTTCCCCACTACATTGCGGAGTACTACGGAGCGCTTACGAGACACCTCACCTCCGGTGACGGGAGTAGCGTGGGCATCTATCGGGTAGTCAGTGTGTTGCGCCACTCACCGGGCAAGACGGGTCACCACGAGGTCACGGTTCTCTGCCGAGCCCTCGAGGACAAGAGACACCCGCTGGCTCTCCTGTACAAACTCTGTATAGAGAGAGAGAAGACAGAGAGAGAGGTCACTCCTCCTTATACCATAGATCATATACACAGCCTTCTTTTTGCCAACACTTTCACTTATTGAATATTACACGACGTGAATTTCACACTCGCACATAGCATAAATTTTAGATATCTATATACTTCTATATCTCGGCGTCTGGCTCCTTGACATTAGTCATGATGTAAATATCCATAGAATTAATGTTGTATGAAAGTCACAAAATGCAATTTTTGCAAATCTAATTTACGATTGTGTGTAAAGTTAGAGGTATATTGAATTAATAGACCTAACGTAATGAGCCACTTTCCTAGTCGAAATGAAATGTAATGGTAATTTAAAAGACCGGAAATAAGAGACGTTTTATAAATGATAACTTACAAGTACACTTATTCTTGCCTCATATGTACTGAATATTTGTCGTACTGTTTTTAACTACGCAAATTAGTCAGTCACCTGTTGATTAGAGTCTGCGAGCTAATTCACAAGATTCTTTCCAGCAGCACAAAGTTGAGTAAGAATGATTTTATTTATTTCGAAGTTGAACACAGTCTTTCTGACGTCCTGGGAATTGAGAATATTAGCTTCAACAGTTTAGAGCACTCATTGAACGTCTGCCCAAGGTTGTTATTATAAACTTTGCTATGCTAACAGGACCACACAATGATCTAAACTCTTGTGATAGGTAATCCGTGAATAAAACAAAATTGTTATGACTGCTGTTAAAATGTCAATATTGGGGGTCGGCTCCTAATCATCATCACACAGTAAGAATTGGACAAATTTCCACGTCGTGTAATGAATGACAGTATTAGGAGTAACCCTAAGAATTGACATAAAATTGAACTATCACGTAAAATCAATCTTAGGGAAGGCGAATATTTTACATAATTTTCTTGAATGATTACTAAGGAATTAGGCTCATCTGTAAAGAAGATGATAAACATGACTCTAGTACCACCAATGTTCGGAGTCGTTATCAAGTTATGCATAACAACAGATGTCCAACGACTTCAGACCCGCCTTACCAAGTCGCCATAGCTTTCTTGAAAGTATAACATAAATGACAGGAAAAAGCAAAGCGAATTCGTGGCTGAAGATTATGTAATCTCAAGAAAGACTTTATTTAGAGCACCTGTATTCAAAGATGGCAGTACGAACATTATGTTACCACCGTCGTTTATCTTGCAGAGAAAAGCTGAGATTGTAGTAATTGTTTTTATTATTATTTTCGTTCAGTACCAGAATAAGTAAGCAAAATGAAAACTTTCTATCTGTACAGTGACTTTTGTAGGCGTAGATGCGGATGAAAAAATAATCCAACATGGCGCTTGGTCATGTCCAACAGGCTAATCTTGTTCTTCTTTCTCTTTAATTTTAGGGCGAACTCGATCTTCCTGTCGCCATCTCTTCACTACCCACCCCTCCATTCCCCTCCTCTTGCATGGGGCGAAGTTTGTGTACTCCAAAAGTCAAATGTCTGCGAATTGCGTTATATACATCTGAAAGTGTGCGAAAGTTTTTTAAGTACTTAACCTTTAGTGAGACGTAAAGCTGCGACGAAACCTTGGTACCGCCTAAACCACATCCAGGCCGCCCGGCAGACCGACATAAGCCGTTAATCTTTGGCGCGTACTTACAAGTATATTTGCGCACAATAGTTCGCGATAAGGTGCGCTCACTTTGTTCGTTCTTTTAGTTCGTCCGCTCCCAGTGACGGCTGAGCGGCGTGGTCTGCGCATGCAGGTGGAGGGAGAAGTTCCCCCACCTAGCTGCTTCATGCGCTTGCTGCTTGAGTCGCTAACGATATATATAACCAGTTTGTAGATAATTTCTCGCGTTTAAGTTAGAGTTATCTCTATATCTTGGCATTATGGAATTTATTACTCAGATATTGTAGAGTGCAGAATACTTCAAAACGGAAATTTTGTAGCACTGAACTATGTAATCTAGCAGGCAGACGCTCACCTAGAAGTGGCTCTCATCAGCAGAAGGCACACACGCGATTTTTAATTCTGCTGCGCGGCCTCTCGCTATTGCCAGTCGGTCTTCGAACTAAGAAGCGAGATACATTTCGCATAACAGTTCGCGACCGGTAACGCATGTTTTAGTTCGCTACCGATCGCGAATACTTTAGTTCCAAGCTCGGCCGCGAAGTAGGTCGCTCTTTTTAGTTCGTTCGCTCTTCTTAGTTCTTCCGCTCTTTTTGGTTCGTCCGCTCTTTTTGGCTTTCGCTACCGCTACTAAAAGAGCTCTTTCTTTTGTTATGACAGCTTTTTTATATAATGATCAGTGTTGCCAAACCGTGTGATATTACCCGTATTTTTGGGCAATTAGACATCAAATACTTGAGCAAATAACCCAGTTATTTACACGAATGGGTGATAAAATGGTATTCAACTACTTTGCATACAGATTACTCGTAGTAAATACTATTTAGACACTGCTGAATACCTAAGAAAAGAAAATTTGTGGCAGTGAACTATGAAACTATAGCTGAGGTGCATCTTAGCTCGAAATGACGGTAACTGGCAGAAGGGAATCACGCAATTCTGCGCGCTCTCGAGTCCTCTCGCTGTTCCCCGTCAGTCTTCGCAAAAGGAGCGGACGAACTAAGAGTTCCCGCAGTTCCCGTAGATCGTTCGCGAACTACACGAGACTAGATTGTAACGGAAAATTGGCGCAGTGGGCAACCTGTTACAACTGAGCAGAGATAGAGCATGGAAACAGGAAGAAGTTGTATGAAACTGTCAAAAAAAGAAGAAAAGTGTAAGCTTTGAGCTGTGCAACATGGATGAAGCATAAAAAGCCGTGTCTTCTTGTTTATCTGCTTATCGTGTTGGACTACAAAGTTGGAGATAAGTGTTCAACACCCCCTTTATGCTGTATATATTTTTATTTTTCATAATTTATCAACCGTTCAGCCTCTGATATGTCTGTTCATTGTATTCAATTTTGTGTCTGTGTTCTATCAGCAGTCGAATGGAAGTAGCTTTTGAATGGGAGCCAAAAACTTTTGATGAGACGACAACAGCCGAATCCTCCAATGGAAAACTGATCTGATCTTCGTGACAGTACGTACGCCAGAGGATAGTAATCGCTTATGAGCAGGCATGGCCAACATTTCCGCCCGGCGGGCACGCCCGTGCGCTTTTAAAACATATGTTTGAAAGTTTTTGAATTGTTGTATACCATCGAATTATGCATATATCCAAGCTATTCAGAACATGTCATGGCATCCGGAGAGCGAAGTTGATTCTGTTTATTATTTATTATTTTCATTTAAGCTCATGGTCACATGTGCCCTCACTATCATCACAGTTACTTCCGACGGTAATATATGCTTACCACATGAATTATGTGTAATTGACAATTTCCTAGGCTACAAAATAAGAACGGAGATGTCAATGGCGGAACGGGCAGTTGACAAGTTTGTGAAAAACAAAAAGTAAAAATACATAGACTGAAGGAATTTGAACACGGCGCTCCAGCACCACAGTCCAGCACCGTCACCACACAACCACGACGTTACGGTTCCGGTACTATCCTCGATGCTGCACATCGAGCACTTCGGACATTGTTTTTACTTTTCTTTTTTATTTCACACTACCATACAACTTCTTCCTGTTTCGGTGACTGATCTGTGATTAGTTTTTGATGGGGTATCCGCGGCCTTCATCTTACTACAAAATCTGAGGGGTTGCGATGGGGAATTTCCCTTGTTAGTTCGCTTCTTCATAGCAAGAAGTACACTTTACGCACGGTGAACTGGACATGTACTCACATCTTGCTGACATGAAGGGAATAAGTGCCCGAAACCAAAAGGAAAGAAATATTTCTTCTGTGCAACTATTGCCTATTGTTTTCATCATCAGATACTACATGTATATTTTGTGAAAATAGTCAGGATCGCTTAAGGTAAAAAAAAAAAAAAAAAAAAAAAAAAAAATTACAGGTTTCGACCTTTTATAGGTAATCCACAGAACTAATGATACAGCCCATGTGGCCAGTGTTCAGCTCTGCAGGGCTGTATCATTAGTTCTGAGGATTACCTATAAGAGGTCGAAACCGGTCAAATATATATATATATATATATATATTTAATCTTCTCCCTTCCAGACTGTTTTTATAAGAAAGATCTTTGTTTACTCCTTGGACAAGCTTGTCCAAATTAATGAGCTACTACATGTGCTGAGGATGGGCAAAATACTAGCCAGAACTGAGGCGATATCTGGTCCACGGTGAATAGTTTTGGTAAGCTAATCAGATTTGTAAATAAACAATCGCGGGAATTCGTATTGCTACTCCGCCCTTGACAGTCGATTCAAGTAGTGTTTTAAAGATATTTGATGCCTGCCGTAGCTTCAAACAGTGGTGCTCACGGGGAGGGGGGGGGGATTTAGGAGGGTCATCACGAACTGCGACATTGAAATTTCTGGGGGGGGGGGGGGGGGGGAGGTGGTGAAAAATCAGTACTTTTGTCCAGACAAAGGGGAGGGGGGGGGGGCTTTATAACACAATTCACAAAACGTGAAATAAAACACATGAAATTTCAATATTAAATGGCAAAACCATTCATTAGGTAATAAAATACGAATCCAGGACCTAATATCTCGAGTCATTGAAATTTCTGGGGTGGGGGGGGGGGAGGTGGTGAAAAATTAGTACTTTTGTCCAGTAAAGGGGGGGGGGTCTCTATGAAACAATTCACAAAACGTGAAATAAAACACATTAAATTTCAATATTAAATGGCAAAACCATTCATTAGGTAATAAAATACGAATCCAGGACCTAATATATCGGGTGGGGGAGGGGGGGGGGAATTGGTCGCATTTGTGGGTGGGAGGGTGACTCAGTGGCCACGGGGGGGGGGGGAAGTAACCTCTGGCTTCAAGCAGTGATGGAGCCTCAGCAGGGTAGCAGGGTGGCTGACTCCCTGTGCCCCGGGGGGCATCTTGTGTAACGTTTTACCGCTGAGGACAGTGCAGCTCATGATGAGGAACCGGTCCTCCCGCCTGGTTCGGTCCCGCCTCGCCGCTCTCTCCCGCGTGACGGGTTGATTGCGTCGTCCTTGCCCTGACAGGCTATCATCCGCCACCTAAGTGGGGGCTCTGCCCTAACCGCAGGTAAACACGCCCCACGCCTGCTGCATCATGCCGGTCACTGTTACTTCTCCATTCATTCCGCTACATCCTAATAACCGCTTCCAAATACTGCGAGAACGACATTGTGACTAACACCTTCATCTGCAGAATTACCCGTCTGAGTCAGCGAGACCGTCTTGAGACGCCTGAAACTAATGTACATGTCACTGAACTGTTGTGCGACGTCAGGTCTCGTTTGGATGCCTGTCACTGCTTCTTTTGGTAGTTGTTATGTTGGAGAATGTTGTGGTATAGGTGTATGTTATATAATGTACATTGTATATTTGTCATCATACTATCATCATTTAAAGCATAATCATTCATCTGTCTACACGTTATATTTTTTAAAGCCCGTACCTGGGTGAATGACAATCTCCGTATAAGATGTTAGATTCTATATTGGCCCCAAAATTATATATATAACTTTATAATCTACATTGTATACTCGTCTTTTATCACCATTTAGAACATAAAATGTTAGTGACCATCTTTGGTACATTATGTCGTTAGTGTATGTTCTTTGCATCTTTTAGAAGTAAACGAAGATGGTGGCTGTGCGTTATTACACATGAGGTTATGACAATGTAATAGACCTGTAACCACTGGAGGTATGATATTTTAATTGTTTACATTTAACTCCATGAACAATTGTACAAAATCATAGCCGGCCGTGGGGGCCGAGAGGTCTGCGGCGCGGCAGTCACGGTCTGCACTGCCACTACGGTCGGGAGTTCGAATACACCCTCGGGCAAGGATATTTGTGCCGTCCTTAGCATTAGCTAGTTCATAAGTAGTTTGTAAGTTTATGGACTGATGACCCCGTAGTTAAGTCCCATAAGCTCTACAAACATTTTTTTGAAAAAAATAATATTGTGATGTATTTTTTTGTATTTTCTCTTGCAGACAGTGCACCAAGTCAAACTAACATACAAGTACACACCATAATGTTACTCCAACTGATGAGGAGGGTTTAAAGCCTTGAAACGCGTTTTGCGTACAGTAAACGAAGTGACTGGTAAAAGAAATACTTTGAGTTTTAATCAATAATGAACTATCTTGATCGATAACTAAGCAGTGTTCTTCCTAGTTATTAAATTCTTTCTTTATATCAAAACTAATTATAGAGCTTCTGAATAAAGTTTGGTGAATAGTCCTGTAACATTAACGTAGATGAACTGTGAAATATTCGAAATAGTCACATCGCATAATTATCGACCGTTGAGCTCTGCGATACATGTGCTGGAAACTCTGTACGTTCTTTGGGATGGTGTCAAGTTTCTTTGGATTTCAGAAATTTCGTCAAATCTCTGTCCTTTAAAAGCAAATTTGAGTCGAGGGAATGGGAAGAAGTCTGGAGGGTTGAGGTCCGGCAAGTATACCGGATGTTGCACCACCCCCTTTTTGCCAGGAACTGTTTGACTATATTGGCTGTGTGTGGGGGAGACTTTTCGGTTCGACATTTAATTACAAATGACACCTTAACCACTCTTCTGAGACGAAAACTGGATAAAGGGATTTGTAGAGCAGAAAATTCTCTACAACTTTGCTTTCTTACGTTCTTTTCTTCATATATCGCACTATTTCAATTTGTAAAAACGATGGCGATTTGTCACTGTGTAGGTGACTGTCTGTGAAGTATTCCCACTTTTTAGGTCGAACTGTTCATCCTATCGGCACTTTTCAAGTAAAAGCTTTTCAGAATTTTATATCGAGGAAATATATTTTGAATTTTTTTTCCATAAATCGAGTTGGAACATTGCTATACTCGTATAAAGGTAAAATTCTTCACATGGGTCTTCCTCATATTCTTTTGCAATAAGAAATTGTAACGGGGGTTCGAACGATGGTTCGAGGTTAATATTTCTGCAGGAATCAATGCATCGCGGAAAATAACTTTTTACAAAAAAATGAAAAATTCATAAAAAAAGGAAATTATTCTCCACAACTAACAAAAACGTAAAATTAAATACAAGGATAAAGAAGACATAATAGTAATTCGCTGCACTAAATGATAAGAATACTATAACTATAAGACATAGAAATTTAAGTATTAGGTAGAAAATAAAGATTCCAATATAAAACGTTTTGGATACTAGACTAAATAAACTAACGAAAGGTCAAATAAGAATTTGATTAAGAAATTACAAAAAGAGAAATTGAACCTGCCTGTTTTGCTGTCCAGTTTTGCAGAATAAAAATAACGTTAATGTGAATAATAATTAGTATAAAATAAAATATGTAAAATATTATGTGTTGTAGTATAATGGTCCGCATATTTTATTTTGAATTATTTTATTAACTATATTGAATTATTAATATTATATATTTTTATTATACGTTTGTCCGAAGTATTTGCAAAAATCATGAAACTAGAGTAAAATCCTAAAGTGGGCCGTACACCACTCCGATTTCTTTGTCTCACGGACAACCACAATGGCATTCTGAGCACATGACGACAAAGAAGCAGCTCAGGGAAGGACTCGAGGTCCATAAGTCGTGTGAAGACGTGTAACGCGCCCACATGTGCACGCCCCTGTCAAGGTTGCCGGACGCTGTCCGACTCGGTTGGCAGAGTTTCCATCCAGATATCGTGACGCACGGCTAGCTGTGCGAAAAGGATGGCTCTCCTCACAGCTGCCGATCGCGGATCTTACAAAGAGGGGGAGGGGGGGGGGAAGAGAGAGAGGAGGGGGGGCTGCCGACGGTTAGCAAGTGGGACGTGACACAGCTGCTGTTGGCTCGGCTGTCGCAACGCTCTATCGCCTGCAGCTGCCAAATATGAAGAGGCGCCTCTGGTCTCGTCTCTCTCTTTGGCCATTGACTCACTCGCTGACCACAATGACCGTCAAACATCTAACGTGTATGGTAACCGCATCGATGGAGAATTCTTTTATACTGTGCAACTCATCGTCCGGGGCTTGGTGAAGGGTTGTTTTTAAATAGTGGCAACACTGATGCAACGGAATCAGCTATTGTTGCTGGTAGCACACGTTTGACATACCTACCTTACCTCCGAGCAAATGGACTCGCCCTCCCCACATCTCCTGCGCAGTGTTCACAACCGTACGCTAATTATCGTACATGTACGATAATTTCTTGCCTGCGTACGATGTACGAAAAACTTTTACTATCGTACGCAGATGTACGATAATTTCGAACGTAATAAAATGTAACAATACGTTGTCTCTTCAAAGATTTTTTCTCGCAGCCCTACTGGTAAATTACTCTCGTAATTAAACTTGTCACTTTAATCATCTCAGTAGCTATGAACGGCTACTTTCGTAATACAGCTCGTCGATTTAATAATCTCAGTGACTGTGAGCGTCTACCGACAATGTAGTGCCGTTGTCGGGATAAATAATTTGATTGTTGAAGTTCGCTCTTTAAATATTTGCGTTACAATGCTCTTAGTCACGTTAAAGTGCTTGAAGCGTGTTTAGTGGTGCTGAACTTTCACACATTCCCTTAAACAAAGCGGCATTCTGACACAAGAAATTTTAAGTGGACGAGTGATTGCTTTTGGCTTGAGAAATAAGTATATCTCTCAAATACGTTAGTTCTTCGGCTGCGTATTATATATTTTCTCTCATTTATTGTAGCAGATCATAAGGAAAGGGATCAGGTGCTATAACTTATTTGACGGTACGTGCAAGGGAACATGTGAGCGGAAATGATGACAATCCACAGTGTGCCTGCGACTTGTCCACCTAACGTGTCGCATAAGTACTTACTAGCAAGGAATACAACGACACTTAGTTCCGTTACGGAATATTGCGTCCCAATTGTTAGATCGGTGGCATTGACAGCAATCGGAGGAAGGAGAAAGTAAACGCAGTTTTTCAGATGAAGCCGATATCTAACGGAATTTAACCAGAATCAGTCGCACAATTTTTCCTGGAACGGTTTTATACGTTATGCATAATTATTTTTTTTAACCGCTCTTCATTCGGTAAAAAGTAATATATTTTTCAAGAGACAGACTACAGTACGGTATAAGATATACAAAATCAGATTTTCTTGTAAATATTATATATTATTGTCATTTTGCAGGTAAGTACGATAATTTTGGATAAATCCGGTGCATTTACGATAATTTTACGGCCCGAGTACGATAGTTGCCTCGTTTCACGTTGTGAACACTGCTCCGGCGTGCGCACTAATGAGTCACTCGTGAGTTAGCGGTCCAACGTAACGGTGTCACTATGTTTCGAAATAGGAACAAAGGTTTTGAATGTGCCAGAGGTCGTACAGTACGACAGTGTCATCAAGGCCTTCAAGAGGCGTGCGGGGATTCGTCATTGCTGTACAGAACAGTGGAACGTAGAGTAAAAGCTTTCAACCAAGGTCGGCAAACTGTGGCAGAGATGCATTGGGCAGGTCATCAATGCACAGTATTACTGTTCGTTTTGGAGCATTACCTGCGACCAGCTATGGAAAAGAATCGGTAACACTTTTTGTGCAACCCACCCATCATTTTGCACGACAATTCTCGGGCGCATACAGAGCAAGCTGTGGCTGCTCTGTTCGGTCGATGGGACTGGGAACTACTGTACCATCCACCATACTACCCGGACGTAAGTCCTTGTGACTTTGATTTGTTTCTGAAGGAACCACTTCGTGGCATGAGATTCAGAATTGTTCCAGAGGTTCGACAGGCAGTAGACCGCTCCATTCGTACCATCAACGGAACAAGCTCTGCTAACGATACACTACGCCTTCGACATCGCTAGCATCGATTTCTACTCAATGCTGGTGACTACTTTGAAGGACAGTAACAGGTGCAAGCATGTAACGCTTTTGTATCGGTTTTGTATAAATAGTTCCCACTATTTAAGATACAACCATTGTGTTTTCATGACGCAGAGTACCTTGCAATAGATTTAGACACCGTTTCACATGTCACTGCGGACTTTATATATGTGTAATTTTTCATAGATGCTAGAAGGATGAGATAAACAGAGAGGGGTGGGAACAGGAGATGAACAGAGAGACAAGAAGGAGTAGCAGATGGACGGATAGGAACGAGAAATGAGCAAAGAAAGGTTTAGGAGGTAACTGAAAGGAAAGATGAGATTGTTAGATGGGGAGTGGTGTTGATGATAAGATGCCAGGAGGTGGTGAAAGAGTTGAAGGTAGTGAACAGAGGAAAAAGAGGGGTTAGCATGGGAAAAAGAAGATCGAATAATGGGGCATTAAAGAGAGCTGCCGAGAGGGGATAAATAGAGTGAGTACCTGAGCGGTCTGGAGTGCCACGTTGTGAATCGCGTGACCTCCCGCGTCGGAGGTTCGAATCCTCCCTCGGGCAAGGATGATTGTTAATAAAGAACAGTCTAGATTGCACTAATTTATTTCATTCAACTAGTTTCAGTCTTATGTAGACCATCTTCAGGAATTTGTCTCCTTCGATGTTGTGGACCTGGCAGGTAGCTGGGAGCCTTCCAGTGCGTCACTGGAAGTCTCCCAGCTACCTGCCAGCTCCACAACATCGAAGGAGACAAATTCCTGAAGATGGTCTACATAAGACTGAAACTAGTTGAATGAAATAAATTAGTGCATTCTAGACTGTTCTTTATTAACAAATTTAAATAGAGTGCTGTTTACCCAAAAATACAGAAACAATAATGTTTCCAAAAATATGTGAAGGATGATTGTGTTGTCTTTAGTATAAGCACAGAGTAACATATACAGAGGAGCAGCCCCCCCTAAACCACTGTCCTACGCTCCCCTCATAGTTCCGTAAGATGCTAGCAGGTGTCAGGCGGTTCCCTGGCTTAGGGTGCCTCTCGCATGTCAGAGGGTAGCGTGGAGGGGAGGGTGAGGGGAGAGCTCATGCTGCCTGCCACGAGGCCACAGCTGTGTCCAGCTTGCTGGCGTTTGAGGGGAGGTGGTAGTGGGGACAGCAGCTAACTGCCGCCTACTCTGGCCAGTTCAAAGAGCTGCTTCTGACTGCAGCGCCATCATGGGACATCTTACGGAACTGCTGGAAACCCTCCCTCCCCACACCGCTGAGCGTAGGACCGAGCCCTTACGGAGGTTTCCCGTCTGTATATATTTGTCTGTGATATAAGTTAGTTTATAAGTAGTTTGTAAGTTTAGGGACTAAAGACCCCGCAGGTAAGTCCCATAAGCTTCTCAAACATTTGAATAGAGTGAGGAGGAGTTGGGGAGCGAGGCCGAAGGTGGGCTAACAGAAAATTGGAACCCGGGTATATCTGGTCAATTCCGGTAGTCAGTGAGTTAACTATGGTCATACATTTGTGGTGCCTTTTATTATATCACTTTTGAAAACGTTATTGTAAAAATTCAGTGGTATGTGCTAATTTCAGAAAAAAAATACCGCAACAAGTTAAAATATTTTATTTTTCAACGTAGGTGGTTTCAAACTGTTCAAATATTTGTGAAACTATTGGACCCAACTTCTATGGTCATCAGACCCTAGACTTACAAACTGCATAAACTAACTTACACCAAGACAAAACACACGCCTTGCCCGGGAATAACCGGTTTGGTTTCGCTCATATAATATACCAGGAGGAATTGGAAAAAAGTTTCCCCTGTCGACTGTGGTCTAAGTTGTGTAGACGCTCCCAACCAAGAGTTGTAAACACGGTTTTGCGTTGCCGTCGCCGACTGTGGTTCCGCATTGTCATCCAACAGCAGAACGCCAGATCTTAGAAGGCCATGCCGCGTTTTCCGAATCAATTCTTTCGATTTCGACAGAGTGGCACAGTATTGCGCAGCATTGAGCAGCAACTAGCGGTTTGAAAAGTGTCTCAATGTAGTTGGAAATTGTGTAGAAAAATAAATATGTCTTTAAATATTTTTTTTTCGTTTAATGCACAACTCTACCCACAGTCGACAGGGGAAATTTATGTTCCAACTCCCCCTCGTAGATAATATTCATAGCCTGTCTCTATGGGTAGCTGGCTCAGTAGGTGATCGGTGTATGAGCAGGTCGTCATCTCTCCCAACCAAAGGGTCTGAATATGATCTATATACCACGATCGAAACCAGTTACCATATATATATTTCTAACTGCTGGGATCAAGACATTTCATCTGTTATTTTATAAATCTCGTGGTTGTATAATGATACAGAATTTCTGTCTGACTAATATAGTTCTACGACCCTGCAAATGAGTCTCCCCGACACTGATTGAGATTTATTTTTCGTGTAACATTCTTAATATTGCAGCAGGAGGTATTCTTGCACCTTCGCGTGTTTCAGGTGCGCCCAATGTGACTCTTCACCAAGGCCATGTTGCTTTTACCCAGACCGCTGCACCTTTTCAGGAGAATCATAAGGAAAGCATAAGACTTGTCTTGCTGACAACTCTACACTCTCCTACGACACCCCTTGTTTCCTGATCACGACCACAACGTTCTCTTCCTGCGAGTTGCAACTCTATCCACGCGCGCACAAGGACGGTGGGCTGTTGTTTTACAGACATTTATAACCGCACCATAAAAGGACTGCATTAAATACGTGAACTCAAAACATGGGCGAGGAGTGTGGGAAAATCGCACCTAATCTCATTCAGGGACTATACGGTATTATAACGCATAAACTAAGTGATATAAAATTAACCCCCAGCACAGACGATATTAAAGCGCTCACCAAAATTTGTGGCCTCTCTGAATTGGATGTGAAATTCTGGTATTTGAAACACGCGCCGCACAAATGTCAGATTCCTGCCAAGCTGATCGAAATGTTTGTGAATTAGTGAAACAGGTCTTACCGTATTCTGTTCAAGATGAATTTGTATCGCAAATTTTACAAGTTAAACACCATGTCGGCATGTTGAAATAAAAGTGGCAGAAACAATTTGTTTGTGGAAGGAAGATAAGCAAAGCTCTGAAACAAGAATACTCTAGGTGATCCTATAATATAGGTGGACTGACGAAATCATACATTTGAAAGTAACATACAAAGAAGTTTGACTTTAATCTGCAAAGTAAGTTTTAGTTCAATGGCATTTAATGTATATAATGTTTCAATAGAAATTAATTATTGGGGTATCAAAACATATACCATTTTTGCGTTTTGGCACCCTACTGGCTGAAATGTTGGTGTGTATATTGGACGATAAGCTGGAGTAGCTGCACAAGGAGAATGTTGGTACTTCTAATGACTCAGCGTATTTAGTATTTGCGGTAATTTGTCCAATTTTAGAGATATATCCAGCAGCATCTGTCCTATTAAACTTTCAGAGCCACATATTTCTGTCTCTATAGTCCAAAAACAGAGTCTTCAAAAATAAATATTGTGAAATTGCCCATCATACATAGCTGTTACTAATTTCACCTCTAATGTAGAGTAGTTCGTGGAAGTTACGCTTTAATAAAATGACATAACAGCTATAAGCTGCAAAAAACTTTTCGCAGATATAAAATCTTAATGGGACAATCATGGGGTCACCAATTACATAACTAGAGCCAAAAGTACAACGAAGGACAGTTTTGAAGGAACAGTCGTAATTATTGTAATTTTGATGTTGCCATATTTGTCAAAAATATCTTGCTGTAATCTGCTGTTGATGGCAGTTATTGCTAAAATCGATAGAGTGTAACAAATAAAAATATTACACAGCTTTTGGCGCAAGAATAATTTTTTACAGAAACGGCAAAAGTAGATCAAAAATTTTCGATTTTTTTTTTTTTTCGATTTGATGGTACGAGGAACAACAGTAAACGTGACACACCAACCATAGTCAGGAGCGCAGTTCAGAATAAACGATTTGGCACGTTATTTCGTGACATTGTTGTGATCCATGAACTCTCCAGCATACCACTTTGCGCACTCAAACTCTCATACGTTCAAATGTCTGTAAACCTATTGGACCAAACTGCTATGGTCATCAGTCACTAGAATTACAAACTATTTAAACTAACTTATACTAAGGACAACACACGTATACACCCATGCCCGACGAAGGACTCTAATCTCCGTCGGGAACGGTCGCCAAATGGAAGATTTTTCCGTCTTCAGAGGTCTGACTCGGTTCCTAGCGACTTCCACCTTTTTCCCAGTGGTGAAGAAATGGCTAAGATCACAACGGTTTTAAACGGTTGAAAAATCTCTTCAAGACCGTTGTAAATGATGTTACATAGTTGAATGAAGTGGTCTGACAGACTCACCGTTCCACTGTTTTTGAATTGTTAGAGCATGTTATTATGTTACAGCCATAGGTGTTAAGGTTTAGGGGAAAGATTAATCTTTAATAGTTAATTAATTTCGTAAGTAATGTATAGAACAGAAGTGGGATTTACGTGATCAAACTTTCGTAAATCATACTTGCAGGGGTTAGAATTCATAAATAAACAGTGGATTTAATTTTTACTCTTTATATACTTTAAACGATTGTATGGTACATGTTGGCGGCAGTTACATTATAAAAAGAGACGATTCCTACCTTTTTAAGCATACATTGGCTTATTCTGTTGTTTGCTGCAATAAAAATTCACATTTATCAAGGTAAGATACCGTCGTGATGTGTGGTTTGACGAGTTAGGTGGTTTGTTCGTGCCACGGGCAGTGCGTTAAATTTTACTTCAGTGTCCAAACGGAAATATTACGCGGAATATTATCGGACCTCGAAATTTAACATTTACAAAAGGAAATGCGGTTTCAGGTTCTAAAATCCGTCTAATTTCGATGGGGAATGATAAGGATTGAAAAATTAATAAAACTTACAACAAACACTGCACTACACCTCGTCTGCCGTAATGGCGTCCAAACCCACCACACAACTTCAAGGGGCAAGATTATTAAGTCCAGGTCAAATACGGGTTGTTAAATAAATGGAAGCCCGTCTTATTACATTTGTAAGATATTTTGAGACGTATTTAACAAATTAGAGCACCATATTTACATTTTGTATACAGGGTGAATCACCTAACAGTTGCACCGCAAATATTGCGGAAACGGAAACTGCGACTGATATATGGTATTCACAGAATGGATTGGTAGTCAAGGGCTCGTACTGTTAGCCAATAAACAGATTGTAAAACTACCTAGAAAGTGTATTTTCTATGCAAACATACAATTTTTCAAATGGAACAATGGTTGTTTCTATAATGCACTGGAATTTTTATATCGTCTGTGTACAAAGAATTTTGAATGACATTTTTATCACGGTTAGTTTGGCAGATACAACCATTAAAAGTTTCGGGGGCGAAGGATACGACAGCGTAGCTGAATGGCTGGTGATCATGAGACAGTGGGCCGTGCCCCAGGTGCTAGCCACTCGGCCAGTCAGATACGCTATCGCAGCCTCCACGGCCGAAACTTTGAACGGATGTAGCTGCGAAATTAACGTGATAAAGTGTCATTCAAAATTCTTTGTACACAGCTGGTGTCAAAAATTTCAGTGCATGATAGAAACAAACATTTTTCCATTTAAAAACCTGTATGTTTTCATAAAAAATAAACTTTCAATATTACAATCTGTTCGTTGGCTAAAAATACGAACCCCTGACTACCAATCCATTCGGTGAAAACCGAACGTCAATCGCACTTTCCGTTTCCGCAATATTTGCGGTGCAAATGTTAGGTGATTCACCCTGCATATGACTCAAAGGAGCCGCGGCAGATACGTCTGATCTAACCAGGGGCTGGACATAGACAAATGAATCGGAACGTTGTTCTTTCTGTTGTCAGAAAGAAAACAAGGGAGTGTGGCTGAACGTTCAGAGACAGATAAAAGCTCCGTTCTTACAATATATCTTCGGTAAGTTAATAATTGTATCGTTTCAATGTTCCAATCAGTAGAGGTATCCTAAACGGAGGTGAACATTTAAGTGTGTGTATCTATGGGGGAGGGGGGGGAGGGCTTAAGGGATTCGTTCTGGAGCCTCTGTTCTTTCTTGTTTATATAAATGATTGCCCTCTGGCATAACAGGTAATTTTAAAATAGCAGTATTGACGCTGTATGAAATAATGCAATTAAGGAAATAAGTTCATGCCTTGTAGAAAATAAATTGATGCTAAATCACAGTAAAACTCAATTATTATAGTTTCTGACACACAATTCAAATGTCTAGGCATTTTGATAAATAGGTAGCTGTCATGGAATGCCCATGTTTATCTTGTACAAAAACTAAATGCTGTGTTGCTTACTATTCAACTGTTTGTAAATCGAACCAACAGCTTACAAACTAAACTAACCTAAGGACAACTTACACACACACACACACACACACACACATACACACACACACACACACACACACACACACACACACATACACACCCATGCCCCAGGGAGGACCCGAATCTCCGACGGCGAGCAACCGCTCGGCTACTCCACAGCGGCTTGCTTACTATTAGAACAGTATTTGCAGTAAAGTGAGGGTTAAACACGAAAATTAGTCTGGTACATGTAAACGAAGGCTTCCGTTGTCATTGTTGATAAAACTCTTCTGGGTATTAGACCGCATCGTCAATATATCAAATATTTCACCGACGTTTCGGCCACTATTGCAAGCTGCCATCTTCTGGGTGTGTCTGCGCCTTGACTTTTAGCCACTATGCGCCTGCGGGTGTCTGCTTCCGTCCTGGGGCGAGGCTTGCCATTCGGTAGCACCCACTGCCACCTGTAGCGCAAAGTGTCAAAACGCGTTACGTCACTGCGTGGGATGACCCTGCTTTCCCCGGCAGATGGTAACACTGTGGGTGGGGATTCCCGGCGCTTTCTGGTACTCAAACATTATTCGAAAGTGACGATGATGATAAGGATTTTCTGCGTCTTAAGCGCTTCAGACAGGAAATCGTTTTCTCTCTCGCTGTGCGTATTTGGTAAGAGTGTGATGTAACGGAATGACTCTTATGGCCGCTAAAGAGGTTTCTGTACTATCCGGAGGAGATGCACATCATCTAAGGGTGCAGTTCGTAGCATTATATATGCTCTAGAGCTGGTAGAGAAACGAAAAGAAGTGTATCCATAGGTATTCGTTACTAAAAGAAACAGTTCTCGTTACAAACGTATCTAACCAGTTACCAGTAACAACTCGAAATACGGCTGCTACACATAAGCTCTGCGAGCCATAACAAAGCATGAGGCATGCTTTATGCGGTTGCTCCTCTGTGGCTGTTTGAAGATTATGAAGAAATGTTAACTGATAATACTACTTTACCAGCAGTCGTCGACACGTAAATTGTATTTTAAGAACCCTCTCGCAGGTGTTATGGCAATGCAGGGACCATTCGATTTTGTTTAAATGACGGGTGATCAAAAAGGCAGTATAAATTTGAAAACTTAATAAATCATGGAATAATGTAGATAGAGGGGTAAAAATTGACACACATGCTTGGAATGACATAGGGTTGATGACGTTCTTTAGAGGAAATGCTCAATATGTTCACCATCATTCCTAAACTATAGCTGCAGTCGTGTTGTGAACAGTACTGTAAAGCATGTCCGGAGTTATGGTGAGGCATTGGCGTCGGATGTTGTCTTTCAGCATCCCTAGAGATGTCGGTCGATGAGGATCCACTTGCGAATTTAGGTAATCCCAAAGCCAATAATCGCACGGACTGAGGTCTGAGGACCTGGGAGGCCAAGCATGACGAAAGTGGCGGCTGAGCACACGATCATCACCAAACGATGTGTGCAAGAGATCTTTCATGCGTCTAGCAATAACTTTATTTATTTTTATTTTTTTGTTCTAGTAAAACCACATGTCGTTCCAAGCATCTGTGACAATTTTTACCTCTCTATCTACATTATTCTGTGATTTATTAAGTTTTCAGATTTGTACTTACTTTTTGATCACACGGTATATGTAAATTTTCTGCTAAAAATTTGACATTTTAAAGAAAATGAAAAAAATAGTGAGTAGCGGGAAACGAAACAGGATCGCAAAGGTGGCAACCTGTTCGCTCACGCATTACCCCACGCCAACAACCGAACAAATTGTCATTGAAACGAGTCAATATTGCAGTAAAATATCTTTCGCGAGCCTTTTCCCTTTTCTTATGGCTCACTCATGCGACGTATTTTAATAACTTGAAAGGCTTCTCATTCTACTACTTGCCACGCAATTTGAGCCCCATCCCGCGACGTCCATTTTACGTACTGCTCCTGCACTCTGCTTAAAGCCTTGGACCGTATCTCATCCATGGAATGTCGTGACCGATGATAGTTACGGCACTACATTTGCTAGCAGCGGGACTACTGTTCTTTAAGTCCAAAATAACATACACCATATTAATAATTGTATACAGGGTGTTACAAAAAGGTACGGCCAAACTTTCAAGAAACATTCGTCACACACAACTACTGTTCTTTAAGTCCAAAATAACAGACAACACATTAATAATCATATACAAGGTGTTACAAAAAAGTACGGCCAAACTTTCAGGAAACATTCCTCACACACAAAGAAAGAAAATATGTTATGTGGACATGTGTCCGGAAACGCTTAATTTCCATGATAGAGCTCATCTTCCACCTACGCCCACTGGAGCACCTTATCATGATTTCATACGGGATACTCTACCTGTGCTGCTAGAACATGTGCCTTTACAAGTACGACACAACATGTGGTTCATGCACGATGGAGCTCCTGCACATTTCAGTCGACGTGTTCGTACGCTTCTGAACAACAGATTCGGTAACCGATGGATTGGTAGAGGCGGACCAATTCCATGGCCTCCACGCTCTCCTGACCTCAACCCTCTTGACTTTCATATATGGGGGCATTTGAAAGCTCTTGTCTACGCAACCCCGGTACCAAATGTACAGACTCCTCGTGCTCACATTGTGGACGGCTGTGATACAATACGCCATTCTCCAGGGTTCCATCAGCGCATCAGGGATTCCATGCGACGGAGGGTGGATGCGTGTATCCTCGCTAACGGAGAAAGTTTGAACATTTCCTGTAACAAAGTGTTTGAAGTCACGCTGGTACGTTCTGTTGCTGTGTGTTTCCATTCCATGATTGTGGTTGGAAGAGTAGTAATAAAATGAGCTCTAACTTGGAAATCAAGCGTTTACGGACACATGTCCACATATTTTCTTTCTTTGCGTGTGAGGAAGGTTTCCTGAAAGTTTGGCCGTACCTTTTTGTAACACCCTGTATATGCCCACAACAGAAAAATGACCCTTTTGATGCGGACGGATTAATATGCTTGAACCCTTGCGGGAATCCAGTGTAGGCTGCGAGCAAGAGGAAGTAATTGGCAGGAGGCACTACCATCATAGTGTGCTACAAGTTGAGAATTTGGGTTGGAAGAAAACGTTCCTGGATACAGTGGACTAAGGCTGTCGGAGACCCGGGGCGGCGGCAGAACAAAATAAGGCCCTACATCCACTTGTAAATACATTTATTACTATAAAACAGAAACTTTTGCGTTTTGGAGACCCTTATATCATTATAATTATAATAATATTTATATCACCTTAGCCTAAGGTTAAAGGCAGGAATGTTCCAATATGTCCATTGCTGAGGTGCTATTCCGATGCATGGAGAGCCTTGGCAGTTGTGGCAATATTTCATCGAACATAGAAGCTGAATTAGAATTTGTTACGTGGAGGGAAGTCGTACTTACACTATTCCGAGGTGCCTTAATCGTTAGTGTTGCGGTGGTCTAGTACTACTGCAGCGACCGCAAGGAACAGAAAAAAAAGAGTTGTGGATGTCCGGGTTCGATTCCCGGCCGCAGCATAAACTTTTGTTCAATGGTTCATCATTAACTTTCATGTCTTTGAAATTTAGAGACGCAAAAGAGTCTCTGGGTATATAAATTTATAATTATAATGATTTTTCGTCATTGTTGTTTGAAGGTACACAATTGTGGAATGGACACGATGTAACAAATGAAGTACAGCAGGATTACGTGTAAGTTCTTGATGATGACTTAAAGTTTAAATTGGCCAGTAGCACAAATAAGAAATAATTTAAAAAATATAAAATTATGTTGTAGTATACTATTCGTAAAATATTTTGGGACAACCATCTATTTGTTTTTAGAAAGTACAGTATTTTCTTTTACAAATCAAGCTAAAATTCACTACTCATCACATGTGGTAACAACATGCATATTCTGAAGGACATTACATGGAATTCATTGTAGCAAGGTGATAGAAAAATACAGAAAATAATATTTGTGTTTTGAAAATATTTTGTTCCTATTTTCACATATGTAGTTGATCGCTAATCTAACATTTAACGACGAAAATGATAAACAGAGAAAATTCTGGTTGGCCATCACTGGCGGCATATATAGTAAAAGCAAATCGTTGTACAAAATTGATGTTGCGTACGGGCTGGTAATAGCCTATGATGCAATTTTCCGAACAATCTGTATACGTCCAGGACACCCAGGAATCTCATCCAGTAGTACCAACTTTCCCTCCTACCTGTTTATTATCCCCACTTTTGGCTCGCACCTGTCGTCCCCTATTACTTCACACATGCAAGGCGATTACGTGATTACCTCTCGTTCGCCGGCAACTTTCAAATTACGTGACTTTCCCTCTTTCAAAGAAGTTTATTGTATAGGACTAGGTCACACTCGCAGAAGGCACAGGTAATATTCCATCGGAATTATGGGGAAGAGGCATCCAAGCTGGTGAGTAAATGAGGTTGACCCAAACCATACTGTCCATTGGAATCCTTTTAAAATGCTTTGAATAATTAAAATCAACACACTAAGAGACCTATCTCAATATTTAATAATTATTGTAATCGTTATCTATCTTATACCATCCCAGAAGCCTTTTGCGGCTGTACGGCTGAGACCACAGGGTACGTAATAGCGACTAGTCTCTTATTCTACTTCTGTCTAGAGAAAGATTGCACAACAAATTATAAATTCGAGTACAGACTAGACAAAATAAAATGGATGAGCCCACATCGGGCACTTACGACTTGTACAGACACGTCGCAAATTCTGGCCTCACTAATGCTATATTATCCTACCAGAGACCCGTATAAGATAACATTCGATATTAATACCAGTCTAATATATGACGAAATATAGGATATCGACAGTGATCGTAATGTATTCGTGCTTTCTCGTCGTCAGTCAGTTCCTATTATCGTTCTGGCGTGGATTGCTTACTGGCAATTTGAGGAAGGTGCAAGTGGCTGGCAAGGGCGCTGGATGAGACAGGATGTACTCCAAACAGAACACACTTTTATTTTACAGTCACTGCTGTATCATGAAAACAGTAACAAAAATCAAACTTGGTACAATGTCCTGTTCATCTCCGTGACTTGAGTATATACAATAAAACTTAAAACAGTCTGCAGCGGACCTCATACTAATACAGACAACCTTTCCTGTAGTCCACTCTTCCAGGGCACGTCTACCACCCAACTCACTTTTCACTTCACATAGCTTGCTCAGCTAACGTCGGTTGGCGGTGGCGCTGCGAACTTCAGGAGGGCGTGGCGGCCACCTTGCGATCTCATTGGGAGCCGCTGGCAGCGACCGTCCCTTACTTCTTCTTCCGTTGTGTGGTGCCAACCTTGCCTTGGTGGTTAGGACACCACAGATCGAGAAAAATATCGTGATTTCACCGGCAGACAATCTTCTATAGAGCGCTCACCGGCACTGTGTATGTAGTCCACGGTCAGAGAGGGGGAGGGGGTCGGTAGACTTTACCAATTTTATGAGTCACAAAATATGTCATACAGAGTAGTTATAATAGCAGTTGTAGCAGTATAAACTCTTAACGTACACATAACTGCTAACTTGGGCCATCGACAGGTACTAGGTGCTAAAGGTAAATAAAAGCAGAGTTCACTTTTTTACATTTGCCGCAAGTTTCGTAAAGCGAAATTCCTTGAAAATTCCCCGATTTCCATTCAAAGTTTTAACATTTTCCTCTGACAAAGAGCTCTGAAGTTGAACAAAACTGTAAGGACTTCTGTACTTATGAACGCGTTATTAATTCTCATTTTGAATGACCAAACGGTTATTGTCTCCTTTAGAGGATTAATGATCTCCAGGGTAGGTAAACTGTCGAAATATTAAAAAAAAGTATTTGTTAGAGAAAAGATTTCTATTGTTATTGACAAGTTAACTCGAACTTTGAATTAACGGCAACTGACTCTAAGTAATGAGGAGTGTGAAGTCGTCCTGATGAGTACCAAAAGAAATACGTTTAAGTTTGTTTACAAGATAAGTCAATCAAAAGTGAACGCCATAAACTCCACAAAATACTTAGTAATTACTATTACTTCAGACCTAAACTGGAAAGAACACTTAGATAATGACGTGGGAAAGGCGAACCAGACTCTGCGTTTTATTGGCAGAACCCTTAAAAGATGCAACAGAACTACTAAAGAAACAACATACACTACTCTTGTCCGTCCTTTTTGGGAGTATTGCTGCCCACTGTGGGATCCTTATCAGGTGGATTCGACGGAGGACATCGAAAGAGTCCAAGGAAGGGCAGCTCGTTTCGTATTGTCACGATACAGGGGAGACAACGTTACGGAAATGATACAGGATCTGGCATGGGAATCATTACAACAACGGCGTTTATCGCTGCAGCGTGGGATACTTTCGAAACTCAAATCGCCAACATTCTTCTCCGAATTCGAAAAGATATTGTTGACTCCCACTTATATAGATATAAATGATCATCAGAATAAAATACGAGAAATCGCAGCTTGAACTGAGAGATTCAGATGTTCTTTTTTCCCGCGCGCTATTCGAGAATGGAATGGGAGGTGAATAGTATAAAGGTGGTTCGATGAACCCTCTGCCAGGCACTTAAATGTGATTTGCAGAGTATCGCATGTAGATGTAGATGTAATCAAAGTTTAACATACAACAGATGAGTATACAAGGTGGTTGGCAATTCCCTTTACAAACTTCCATGACATGTAGATGGTAGTGAGTACATTTTGAATAGGAACCCATGTCCGAAAACTTATCGTTTCTGTTCCACGACGGTTTCAATTCAGATGATTATCTCATCCACTTAAAATGTTTAAATGTTTGTAAGCTTATGGGACTTAACTGCGGGGTCATCAGTCCATAAATTTACAACTTCTTATAAACTATCTTATACTAAAGACAACACAAACATTCATGCCCGAGGGGAGATTCGAACCTCCGTCGGGGAACGGCCTCGCGCATCGCAGCATAGCGCCTCAATGCTCTCGGCTACTCCGCCGCGGCTCCCATCTACTCCTACTTGAGGAATGTAATTAGACGTGACCCAGTACAACTGTTGCAATCAATTGGAAAAGAACATGCTTCGGAGGTACAATGTCTGTAACGACGTTGGTGGTCGCCACATCGAGCCTCTGTTGCAATGCATCAGTACGTTGCGGCTGGTACCGTAGATGCTGGGTTTTTGTCTACTAATGTAAACCATAAGATGTAAATTTTAATGAAAATGTGTAAGTAATAACGGAACAATTCAGTATTCTTTTCAAACTGGTTGCAACAATTGTACTGGGTCACGCCTAATTACATTCCTCAAATAGGAGTGGATGAGATAATCATCTGAACTGAAACCGTCGTGGAAGGGAAACGATACGTTTCCGGTCATGGGTTCCTATTCAAAATGTTATATACTCACTGCCCTCTAAAAGTACTAGAAGTTTGTAACGGAAATTTACGACCACCCTATATAAGTTAAGGTGATATACACTACTGGCCATTAGACTTGCTACACCACGAAGTAATGAAGATGATAAACGGGTATTCATTGCACAAATGTGTTATACTTGAACTGACATGTGATTACATTTTCACGCAATTTGGGTGCATATATCCTGAGAAATCACTACCCAGAACAACCACCTTTGGCCGTAAGGACGGCCTTAATACGCCTGGACATTGAGTCAGAGCTTGGATGGCGTGTACAGGTACAGATGCCCATGCAGCTTCAACAAGATACCACAGTCCATCAAGAATGGTGACTGGCGTATTGTGACGAGCCAATTGCTCGGCCACCATTATCCAGACGTTTTCATCTGGTGAGAGGCAGCAATTCAGGGCAGCAATTGAACATTTTCCTTATCTAGAAAGGCCCGTAGAGGACCAACATGCGATCGTGCATTATCCTGCTGAAATGTAGGATTTCGCAAGGATCGAATGAAGGGTAGAGCCACGGGTCGTAACACATCTGTAATGTAACGCCCACTGTTGAAAGTGCCGTCGATGCGAACAAGAGGTGACCGAGACGTGTAACCAACGGCACCCCTATACCATCACGCCCGGTGATACGCTAGTATGGCGATGAATAGACCGAGATATCGCCAAACACGGATGGAACCATCATAATTCTTTAAACACAACCTGGATTCATTCGAAAAAATGACGTTCTGCCATTCGTGCACCAAGGTTCGTCGTTGCAGGCGCTCCTGTCTGTGATACAGCGTCAAGGGTAACCGCAGCCATGGTCTCCGAGCTGATAGTCCATGCTGCTGCAAACGTCGTCGAACTGTTCGTGCAGATGGTTGTTGTCTTGCAAACGTCCCCATCTGTTGACTCAGGAATTGAGACGTGGCTGCACGATCCGTTACTGCCATGCGGATAAGATGCCTGTCATCTCGACTGCTAGTGATCAAGGCCGTTGGGATCCAGCATGGCGTTCCGTTTTGCCCTCCTAAACCCACCTATTCCATATTGGATTGCGAACAACTCGAGCAGCATTGTCGCGATACGATAAACCGCATCGCGATAAGCTACAATCCGACATTTATCGAAGTCGGAAACGTGATGGTACGCATTTCTCCTCCTTTCACGAGGCATCACAACAACGTTTCACCAGGCAACGCCGGTCATCTGCTGTTTGTGTATGAGAAATCGGTTGGAAACTTTCCTCATGTCAGGTGTCACGTTGTAGGTGTCACCACCGGCGCCAACCTGCTGTGAATGCACTGATTAGCTAATCATTTGGATATCACAGAATCTTCTTCCTGTCGGTTAAATTTGGCGTCTGCAGCACGTCACCTTCGTGGTGTAGCAATTTCAATGGCCATGAGTGTATTATACCGTGACTACAACAACTAGATATTGTGACACGTCACAGTGTTCGTGGAGTGGGAAATTCAGGCATTACCGTACGCAGCAATAAACGACCGTCACGGATCTACGCACCGTGTACGTAGTTGCGTAACGCCAGGCGATGACCCTAGGAGAAGTGTGAGTGTTTGAACTGCTGGGGAGGGCAGAGAGTAAACACGTCACTGCGGACGTTCATGAGCTCAGTGTGGCTTTCAAACTGCACAGTAATCATACGTAACGGATGTCCCACAGCGGCACCCAGGAGCCTTTCCGTGTTTGGCTGCGAGGGAGTACAGTAGGCAGACAGCGTGTAGTTTCTAAGAGTGTTTAACGGAGAAAAGAAAGCACCGGTGTGGTAAACCGGCCTGACGTCACAAGCAGTGCCGTCAGAGTACTCAAGGATATCCGTCACCATACTTTACGCCTAGGCTGTGCGTAGGGCCTGTTACGTTGGCCCTGGCCTGAATTGTACATTATCGCGGAATCATACGACGTTTCAGGTATAACTCTTTCAGTCACACTTTTACAATAGGAACATAATTACCAATGTCTGTTCACACTTGTACAATAGGAACATAATTATCAATGCCTGTTCGTTGAAGCAACTGTTACAACTGAAATATCACAGACAATAGAGGAAACATAATATAAGGTATTCAGTAATTGTGAACGTTATTTATTAGACGAATCATCATTACAAACGTGCAAAACTAACAAAAACAAATTATTTTTTATGAAAATCTGCAAAACATGTTTTACCTTTGCGTAAGCAAAGAGGCACTTCACATGTACTACACTACCATACAGTACGCACGGGAGATATTTTAGTGCTACAATTGCAGCATCTTCTTGATGTGCTTCTTTCAGGTTGATGCTGACTGGATTCTAGACGAATTTCCTGCGGGACTGTAGGTTTGTGGCGTTTTATAAATGCAGGTCCTGGAGATGAAGCCGCGGAATTACGGCTGCTGTTCACTGAATCCGGCCCGTGTTTGTCTCTGACATATGCTGGTGCCGGTAGGCCCCGATATACTTCTCTCCGGAAGTCTTTCAGAATCAGCTTGTCGAGGTCTGGGCGTGAAGAGGACTGCGTTGTACCCGTTGTAATGATGTTTTTATCAGACACTCGAGACAAGGTACGTCAGCGCTATATTCAATGCAACTGATATGCACTGACATTCCATGCAATGTACCCCGAATCTGTCATTTCTTTTGAAACACAGTCCAAACGGACATACCAATTCAACCGTTAATCGCTAGATGGCGTTGAATAGAAGTAACGTGATCGAAAAGAGGTGGGTAGTAACACTAACCACCTAGACTGAAAGAGATAATCAAGGGAAAACAATGAATGTCATCTCAAATGTGGAAGCACAGCTTCCGGTTGGGTATGGAGCAAAGTTTTCGATAACCGTTACATCAGCCATAGGCCTAAGCATAATTTGTTGAAGAGTGTCCCAAAAATTTCGAAATCTTCTTTTTTTACCGCCTATTCTCGTAATTAATTAGTACGAACAAAAAAATTGTAGAAAATTTTTAGGACCCTCGGTAACACGTACCGACTGGTACTGCAGTTTCCCAGGTTGGCGGTAACTCGTAAGTATTGCGAAGCGCGCTTTCGTGTCGAAAATACCGTAACAATGTCAAAGGAACAAAATCCTATCATAAAATCAGTAATTAATGGTCTATAACATCATGACATGCAGCTCCTTCTTTTAGGAACAGATTCTAAGCAGATTATGTAGACTGTCAAATCTACATACAGGAGAGTAGTCAATTCACCAAAAATTGAGAATTATAGAAAACTGCTCAAAAATATGAACTGGAAAGATGTTTATAGTGCTCATGGCATGAATGATAAATATGTCAGTAGTTTGTTTGAAAACTGTTTTCCTCTAACTCAAATTAAACAGAGGTCTATAATAAAACCATGGATTGCACAAGGAATAAAGATTTCATGCAAGACAAAAAGGAAAATGTATCTATCAGTTAAGAGTAGTTCCAATGATGATGACTTAGTTAAATATAAGGCCTGCCGTAAAATATTTAAAAAAGTGATTCAGACATTTAGACAAATCCACTATGTGAAAAAGATAGCAAAATCAGACAACAAAATAAAAACAATATGGGATATAGTGAAAGAGGAGACTGGTAGAAACAGAAAAGAAAAGGAGAAGATAGCATTAAAAGTAGATGATATATTAGTAACTGATGGGCACACTGTGGCAAATCCATTTAACAAGTACTTTATATCTGTTACTGATAGTATGGGATTGTCAGGGTCAGTAAATAATGCCCTTAAATATTTGAAACTAGAATTTACAAATAACTCCAAGAACATGAATATGTCACACACTTCACCACAAGAAATAACTTCCATAATAATTTTTTTTAAACAAAGCATTCTAGTGGTTACGATAAAATATCAACCAAGTTTATTATAGCATGCTCCTGTGCATTTAGCACAATTTTAAGTCATTTGTGTAACAAGTCTACTATAACTGGAGCATTTCCTGATTGGTTAAAATATGCGGATATTAAACCTCTATTCAAGAAAGAGCATAAAGAGATACGATGAAACTACAGACCGATTTCACTTTTACCGGCATTCTCAAATATTCTAGAAAAGGTGATGTACAAGCAGCTTCCCAACAACCTAACCTCAAATGATATATTGTCTAGAAGACAGTTTGGATTTCTGAAAGGTTCCGATGTCGAGAAGGGTATTTACACTTACAGAGAAAATGTACTTAATTCATTAGATAATAAATTACAAGCAGCAGGTATTTTCTGTGATTTATCAAAGGCATTTGATTGTGTGAACCATAACATCCTTTTAAGTAAATTAGAATTCTATGGGGTCACAGGATTTTCTGCAAAATGGTTCAAGTCATACCTTGCTAACAGGAAACAAAGGGTGTCAGTGCAAGGGACTAGTGAATTAAGCCATCCGATTGGGAAGATATTACATGTTGAAGTGCTAGGTATTGTACTCATGGAAGAATTGCCAACTATCCCTCAAGAGCTGTTTCTTAACCTCATACTGTCCAAGCCTCGCAGGTGTGCAACTGTACCGGGCGTTCCAGGTGATCACACACCATATTAAAGGGCAACGAGAATGACCTTTCCACTATTCCGGCAGCCGTATGGCGCCGTATTGTAACGCCATGTAAACCGCAAGTAAAGAGTTGAGACATCAAAATATCGTACTGTATCACACATACACACACATTCAAATTGTAACCAATATCTGAATAAAATACGTTACCATATTTATATCTCACATGATTCCGTAATTGTTTTTAGCAGTGTATAACATCTTTTCTTAATATATATATATATATATATATATATTGAGGTGTTTGTGCCTATATTTCACTCTGCAGCCATAACTACACATCACAAACGAATAGTGTTTGTATGTGGTAGTAGGTATCAGTCTCCCAATGTGCACTATGGTGGTAGAGGGTTGATACCGCTAAGGGAGTTGAAAGTTACCGACATATAAAATTCTATGTGTGGGTGTCAATATTCTGCTCTTCTGCAACAACTGCACAATGGAGACGAACGATCTCTTTGTTTTGTTGTAGTACAAAGTCTCCCGCTGCACATCGTAGCAGTTCCGTATTTGATAGCTATAACAGGGTGGAAGGTGGTTCAAAGTCGTCAGCGTAGATAAAATGCGGACTGAAGACCAGCGATGACTTTTGACACCATAATTGCAAAGAGGATATATACAGCGAAACGCGATGCACACTCTTCAGCTGTTTTTCTGCAACAAGCGAACTAATAAAGAAAAATAAGTGCATATTGCAGTTCAGAACTACCAAGAAAGACGCCG
Source organism: Locusta migratoria (assembly GCA_026315105.1). Classification (NCBI taxonomy): domain Eukaryota; kingdom Metazoa; phylum Arthropoda; class Insecta; order Orthoptera; family Acrididae; genus Locusta; species Locusta migratoria. The sequence continues at coordinate 124,768,428 of CM048751.1, forward strand.
AAGCGTAAGAAAGAAATTTCGCGTTCTCGATCCGTTTCTAAAAGACCTTGAAAAGTGAATATACAGACGATAGAAACTTGACATTTGTAGACATTGTGTATCTTACGCTGTAGGCGTCAGCGACTTTTCGATATTCCCGTCCGTAAGGGGTTAAATAGGAGATGAATGGTTTTTTGAAAATACGTTGCTATTCAGGCAATTTTGAAGCAAGAAATACAAAACTTTCGATTTAGATTTTCGATTGTTTCGATATTTTTGGAAATTCAAGCGGGTGAAATAAGGGAAACTCTTTTGACGGTGCTACTCAGACTGTTTTGATGCTAGAAATGCGAAAATTTGGATTTGGAACCGTGGTTAGAATTTTTAAAAAATGTGTTTTCGGATATATTGAATTCTGACATCAATGGTGCAAGAGAGGACGGCAAGTTGTATCAAAATACTCGCATAGGAAAGCATTTTTAAAGCTAAATCTATTAAAATTTATATTTGGAAGTAGAAACAACCAATGCAGACCATTCAGTATACGTGTGCGAAGGAGAGGGAATTGAGCTAATATTATATTATTCACGATGCTAACGCGATGTTTCCTAGCGTAGAAACCGTAAGTTTTGTGGAGGCTGTACAGTTACTATAACCATTGCTTTTTGTATGACGAGCTTATATGAAGCAAAATTAAAATCTAATATATAAAGCAGAGTGTCCGTATATTTGTACGTGTTGCATACAACTCTACAGTTTTGCTCCAAACTTTATGAAATTTTGTACACGTAAGCTTCAATACATGAGGACGGTCGCCGTAAGTGTAAGAATCACATACGATATATAGTTCACGAGATATGACGTCGTAAACAATGAGATGCGGAAAAACTGCTGCATTTTGCGACAATGCTGCTCATTTTCTCCTAAACCATTGGACTGATTTCAACCAAATTTGGTGTACACATTCCTTACCGTGAGGTAACAATTGCTGCATGGTTAAGAATCACATACGGCACATGGTTCAAAAGATATTACGTCATAACCAATAGAAGTCGCAAAAAATGCCATATAATGTGGCGAGACTTTTGAAATACACTGTATGAGAATGACAGTACTTAGCGACTTGCAACAAACTTTAAACAAAATTTCAAACCTTTATTAAACTTTTTTTCGCTGGCAACCATAGTAAAATGATGAAAAGAAAAAAGTTTCTCGCTTACTACTTTTCCGCTGTTTATGGAGTAAAACTACGGCTCTCGGTATGACATTACAATTTATAATTTGAACACTACAAATTGTAGCGACAGGAAATTTTACAGACAGTATACACATATATATTTGAATGTAACTTCTAAATTGTATCACATTCCGACACGTAGTTCATGAGATATGAGCACATAAACAGTAAAGTTCCACTGTTCATGGACTAAAACTACGGCATTCAGTATGATATTACAATATTTAATTTCTACACTACAAATTGTATTTTTTTATTTATTTTTTTATTTTTTATTTATTTATTTACTTTTTTGTATGGGACTTATCTACGGGGTCATCAGTCCCTAAACTTACAAACTAATTATGAACTATTCATTCCTTAAAGCTTCCGGGCTGAGATGCCGTGGTCCATACATAAAACTTTCCCCTGACGTTTCGCCCTCGACTGCGGAAGGCATCCTCGGAGGTAAAGCGGCGAACTGCCTACGTTCTATGATAATTATGAACTAGCTAATACTAAGGACGTCACAAATATCCATGCCCGAGGGGGGATTCGAACCCCCGACCGTAGTGGCCGTGCAGACCGTGACTGGAGCGCCTCAGTTTCCTCGGCCACCGCTGCCGGCTACAAACTGTAGCCGCAGGAAATTTTACAAACAGTATACAGGCATATAGGTGAGTGTACCTTCTTAATGGTATCGCTGTACGACATATAGTTCATGAGATATGAGCACATAAACAGTAACGTTCATGATAAAGCTCCCCAGCACACACCAAGTTTTAATATTACTTCTTTACTATTAATTTCATTCCCAAGAGAGTTTTCAGACATATAGCCCTTATAAATATGTAGCTGAAAAATTGCCGGAATAAATAAATAAATAAATACCCGGGCAAGGCCGGGTTCTCAGCTAGAAAAATATAAAACAGAGAAGCAAGGACGTGTTAGATCTATTGTAAGTGAATGGTGCCGCGTCGATCATCTTCCGGTGGTTGGCATTTGTCACACGCGACCTTTCCGCGCATGCGCTTCGCGTTGTTCGCAAGTCATTATGCGCGAGCTTGGAGAAAGTGCGACCCCGCGTGGCCCTGGGGCGTTCTGTGCATGTCCGTCACACACGTGATTTATTCACACGTTCGGAAGCGCCAGCCACCGGTAAGGTGCGGCTGAAGCAGTCGTCTCAGATTTATTGACTCAAAAACTGCCGGCATTGACTTCGAGGTCGATGAACGGCACTCTGTCTTCTGTCGTTTATTTCTTACTTCATCGACGCCGCCGCTGCCAATAAGAGAGACTAAATCGGCGATGGCTGCGCTAAATTATAGCTTACAAGGTTCCTGGCAGTAATGTATTACCGAAATCTCTCGGGGATTCACAGGCATCTGGTGTTCGTTACAGCAATAACTACTACACCGACCCGCGGCGTGCCTGGGTTGTAGGAAATTACACACTAATCTTAATTATATTCAGTATTAATTTCTCGCAGTACTTAATAGCCAGTTATAATCGAGGAACCTGGTGTTTACCGAAGACCACCAGAGTGTATGTCTTAATATGCGTTAAGTTTTGGGTCTCTCCTTCCCCTGCCTGCATGTTTATATCCAGTCCCTCCTCTACGATGTTCAACTGTGAACAGGCACAAAACACTCAATACAGGGAACTATAAATACGATCTAAAACGTGTGCAAGTTCTATATCAAATTAAAGGAACACGAACGTCGAGTCATCGAGATACATATTTCCTCCGGCGTTTGTGACTAAAATAAGTGTTGCCAAATTTCTGACTAAAAAGTATAAGATAAATGATACGTTGAGATATTTAAATACTTGACACTGAACACCATATTTCTATAAGTCGATTTCAGGTAGTTGCACTCTTAATAGCAGCCGACCCTGCATGTGCGGGAAGAGAGCTAGAGAGAATACTCTTAATGAAGCAATTTGCTGTTCACTGATCTAAGTACACTGTCAGGCAGTAGTTAGAGTACATGGCAAATTAAGCTCATGGTTCAGGGTAGTTTCAGGGGTAAGACAAGGCTATAACCTGTCACCACTGTTGTTCATACTCTTCATGTATCACATGTTGAAAACAGTAGACTGGAAGGGCGGGATTAAAACAGGTGAAAACAAAATGATTCCGGCATATGCGGAGACTTAGTTGTAATGACCGATTCGATTGAAAGGTTGCAAACTAATATTTCAGAGGTGCAAGCATTATGATATGAAGATCAGCATCTCCAAAACGAAAGTAATGTCTATGGGAAACAGATTTAAACAGACTGAGTGCCAAATAGGAGAAACAAAGTTAGAACAGGTAGACAGTTTCAAGTACCTGGGATGTATTTTCTCACAGGATGGCAACATAGTGAAAGAACTGGAATCGAGGTGCTGCAAATCTAATGCAGTGGGTGCTCAGCTAAGATCTACTCTCTTCTGCAAGAAGGAAATAAGTACGAAGACTAAGTTAGCAGTGCACCGCTCTATCTTTCGACCAACTTTGTTGTATGGGAGTGAAAGTTGGGGGGATACAGGTTACCTTATTCGTAAGGTAGACGGTACATATATGAAAGTAACAAGAATGATTGCAGGCACTAATAAATGGGAACAGTGGCAGGAGGGTGTCCATAATGAGGAAATCAAAGAAAAACTGGGAATGAATACCATAGATGACGCAGTTAGAGCGAACAGACTGAGATGGTGGGGTCATGTTACACTCATGGGAGAAGCAAGGTTACCTAAGATACTCATGAGCTCGGCAGCGAAGGGTAAGAAAGTACTTAGATTCGGTGCAGAATGATTTTGAAATAAAAGGCATAATATCAGACGAGGCAACAGTGTTAGCATTGAATAGGGGGTCATTGAGGAATTTTATTAGAGGTACTATGCTCCAGACTGCTCCGATTGAATTTCATAAGAATAAAGTATTTTAAGTAGTAGGTTATGATTCCACGTTGATGCCAAGCAAGTATATAATTACAAAACTAGACATGTCGAACATCTGTATGGTCAATATAAATGTAGATAACTAATTTAATTATATTAATGGCGTAGTTGGTGCTTCCACAGGTGCTAAGTTGATTTGGTTTAACCTGAGATCACACAACTTAAAATTTTAAACGTGGCTGTAGTTCGGTAACTGTTCGACAGTAAATTTGAAAAAGTTCAAATAATTTGCTAACTAGCTGCACGGGACTACGACTTTTAAATGAATAATTTCAAACTTTGTAAACCTCACAAAGTTTTGCAATGGAAGGAGTGCATTGAGAAACTCACCTATATTTTACAATTTATATTCTTCATGGGTAACCAATTCGGTACCAGATCAGTTGATTAGATTAATACTTGTTCCACAATTTCAGATTTCGTAATGATGTGGAACGTGTCACTTTAGTAGAAGATAACATTACATTACACAATTTTTTAATTGGGAAAATTACAGATTTCCATGTAAAAATTCATGTACTGAATAGAAGCGTTGTCATTCACAAATTGTTTTAACTTGTTTTTAAATGCTGACCATCTGTCAGATATTTGATGTTATTTGGTAAAAGACTTTCGTGACAGCATAATCTGCAAGATAATCTTGGGTGGACTTCACGAATTATTCTTATACCTTTTGCTCAATGGTGAATTACCCCGAAGTACGATGCCTTATGAAAGCAGTGAATAAAAATAGGCATAGTAAGCTAATTCACTGAGATGCTTGTCACCAAGTAGCTGTATATACTGTGTTTTATCAAACTTTTATAAGAGTCAATTTGCAGAGAACCACTTAATACTTTTCTGAAATACATTATTTACAATTTCTTCAGTTAACTTTTGTTTGTCTGGTGTGATTACTATAACTGTATCATCAGCAAAAAGAAGTATCTACGCATTTTCGTAAATACAGAATGGCAAATCATTAATATATGTCAAGAATAGCAAAGGATTCAAGATCGAACTCTATAGGACCCTATTCTTGATAACTCCTGAGTTTGAGGAATCAGCTGCTTTTTTCTGCAGTTTACCTGAGCGACTCTTCTAATTAAATCTATAGATCTTATAAAATAGGCTGTATGTGTATATGTGGGTATGTGAGTACGTTTGTATGTTCCACATCTCCTCCTAAACTAATGGACCGATTTCAACCAAACTTGGTACATATATTCTTTACTATCAGACAACAATCGCTGTCAGGGTAGGATCCACCTACGATTCATAGGTAAGGAGATATGACGACATAAACAATGACAGTCGTGGAAAACGGTCGAATCATGCGATAAAATTCTATATCAGCTCCTGAACTAATGGACCGATTTCAACCAAATTAGTACAAATATTTATCGTTTTATATGGTTGCAAAAACCACCTACGTTACATAGTCAATACGATATCACGTCATAAACAATGAAAACCGACTCATCTTGTGGCGCGTGATAGCGTGATTTTATTCGTCAACTGTTTGACAATGAAAGCGCTTAGCCTCTTGCAATGAACTATGAGCATAATTTTAAATCTTTACGAAACTTTTTCTCGCTGACAACTCCAGGAAATGATGAAACGAAAAAAGTTTATCGCTTACTACTTTTCCGATGTTTATGATGTATATAAACGGCATTTGGTATGGCGTTACAAGTTATTACTTCTACATTGTAAGTTGTATTTGCAAGATAATTCACAGACAGTACACATACATACATATATACATACATCTTCCTTCGATTCTATATCACAGTTCAACCTCTACTTCATGAGATAAGAAGTCACAAACAATTTGGTTCATGAGAAGCCGCATCATCACGCATGAGGTTTCGATTTATTACGTTTTCACTCATAACACCATTCACGACATATTTTGCAGATATTAGGGGCATATGCCACTGAATATACCTTCAAATTTACATCATAGTACGGCATATATGTCAGGAGATGAGACGTCATAAACAACGAAATTTTCGAATAACTGCTACATGTTGCGCTATTTTTCCATATCTCCTCCGGAAATAATTGACCGATTTCAAGTGATTTGAGGAAATGCATACTGTAAACCATCAGCTGTTTATTATTTTCAAACGGAAGATTACTAGACAGACTGATTAAACAGGTGCATTATAGGCCTCCTTATGCATACTGGCATGTATGTCACACAATAAAAATAAATAAGACGTCACTAGGCATCAAGTCTTGATTAAAAACATAAAAGCAATGCCTGGCGCTGCTAGCGCGTGTCCGAGGCTCAAGCGAGACTCACGGTTGGACACCCCCTAGCAGTGCGCCTCATGTGTTTCAAACGTCAACTTCGCTTCGAAGTTTCTCAGGATGTAATTGACACATCGTGATACAACCGACGCCATTCGTTTTGTGATTTTTCGTTCTATTGATTGCTTAAGATATAATATGGGGTACCCATTTAAAGAAACTAAGATTGTGTTGAAAATAATACTTCTTCACGTTTTAGTCTCGTAGTACCTACTTTCATAAGCCCCTGCCGTACGTTCATGACCGTGAAAGTCGTTTTACAATATCACGTAGTTTCAGATATATCTTGAGCGAAACTGTTGAGTGGGACATTCTATATACCGGGCAATACGGGGTTTAGCACCTAGTATGAACTAACCCCTAGTATGAACTGCCCCTCTAATATCATATTGTAGTGAGGTGTACGGTTTCAGCAGTAGCTATCAACTTGAGTTGTCAGTCCAGGTCTGCTGGCACGGTGTTGGTATCTCGTGTTGCAGAAGATGTCAGCGAGGAGGTTGGCAGCACTGTGGGCGGCGGCGGTGGTCCTGCTGTGCGGAGCGGTGCTGGGCGCGCCGGCAGCCTCCGACGACGACTACACCGACGAGAACAGGCCCTACGAGTTCGGGTTCGTCATCGAGGGCCAGCAGCACCGCCACGAGAAGAAAGGTCGCTCTCTCCGATCATCTGTAGTACTCTCACTCACCATATTCTTAACGACCAACACTAATGAGCAGCCAGTAATTGTCCTGAGCACCTGCCCCGATGCTCAAAGGAGCTTTCTTCTCACGTTCTCCGTTATGAAATATGACGAAGAAGATAAAACACATAAATATTTCTAGCATACATATCGCTGATTCGAGCAGCAAAGAGCAGAAGCAATAAGTAGTAGAGTTTGCTATTGTCACTCACTGTGATAATTATGTTTTATTATAATGACATAGTGCACCTATGCACTGTAAATTATGTTACATAACAACTGATTAACATTACAAGATTATGGCCTTGTAAAATGATTTTATTGGACCAGATGATGCTGACATAGTTCAGCGAAACCGGTCGTCTTAAATAAAAAATTATGATGATCAGCGATCTTGGCTTTTTTATATCATTCTACAAAAGTAGAGAAAACGCAAGAGTATTACGAGGCGCGTCCAGAAAGTAAGTTCCGTTTGGTTATATAAAACGAACGGGTACAGATACGGAAAAAATATTGATTGTACAAAAATCTACAACTGTTAAACTACTTTTCTACATAGCACCCGAAATTTTGTAGGCAATCGTCATAGCATGGCACAAGGTTTTGTGAGCCTTTTTCATAGAATGTTGCCGCCTGTGTATTCAACCATGAGGTAACATGTTCTTTCAGCTCGTCATCATCGTTGAAGTGTTGTCCACCAAGGACAGATTTTACGTGTAAGTAGAGGATTACTGTCAAAAGATTTTTTTTTTTTCACGATAATGCCTGACCTTACACACCGAATGTGACCAAACAATTCTTACGGAAATTTCAATGGGACCTGTTTGATCATCCTCCATACAGTTCGGACCTCTCTCCTAGCGACTTTCATCTCTGCTTACACCTAATATCTGTCCTTGGTGTTCAACACTTCAACGATGATAAAGAGCTGTTACCACATGGTTGAGAACACAGACGGCAACCTGCTGTGAAGGATGCATGCAAAAACTTGTGGCATGCTATGACAAGTGCCTACAAAATTTCGGCAGTTATGTGCAAAAGAAGTTTAAGAGTTGTAGAATTTTGTGCAATAATAATTTCTTCTGTATCTGTGAAAAATTTCATTTTATTACCAAACGGAACTTACTTTCTGGACGCGCCTAGCATGTCTAATCCACATAATGATGTAAACATGAGCGGAATGGAAGATCAAAATACCACGATGTAAGGTTCTATGCAGGATACTTCGAATCATTTCACAAAACTTAAAAAACTAACATAGTTCGTATAAGCTATGTGCTGTGTATATCATTCGTTTGGAAACAAAATGACGTATGCTCCAGTCTGTATTTTTCGGAGCGCTAGCAAGAACCGGGAGGCCCAACAATAGCAAGCCCAAAAACTCATATTACCTGGTTTTAAAAATGGTACAACATATAATTCTAAATAAACATAAAATGTGATATCATTACAACGATTAGTGGCAAATACCGTTACCCAGACGTTAAATATAAAAACAAACTTTAAAAAAGCGAAGTCACCTGTTAATTGGCTATATCGTAAAAACAGTACACATGATCTGCACCTGATCAAACGTTTAGTCCCTCTTCCGTAATACAATAATTTGACATTGAAAATAAATTGTTATTTATTTCGAATTAGTTTTCAGCTCAATATGCCCTATTCAGGAAACAGCTGACTAGCGTCGACAAGAAACGCTGGTTCTTACGTTACCGCACATAATAAAGTTACGAAATATAAACCAGTATTTGGTTGTGAAATTAGTAGAAAGCTATCAAACCCATCTATGGTTACGTATGATGTGGAATAAACAGGTTTCTTAACATTTTAACATCTAATTTACGAAAGGATAAAATGAAGCAGATCACATACTAAAAATACTCATTATTAGTATATTGTAAGTGGTCATTACAAATGTTGAGACCCATCAGAATAAGTAGTCGTGATTTTTGCTGTGCATCAAACATGCTCGTTCAGTTGTGATTATATTACAATTTACATATTGGATAACATTTACACACGTTACACCTCATTAAATTACAACATATTACAGTATTATAATTTCTTATACTCTATTAATGCTAACGATTGCATGAAAAACAAGCAGGAGAAGTAAAATTTTTAAATTTATGTAGCTCTATGTGATCGTTGTGATGGTCTGTGGTAAGTGGCTATTTGATTGCTTCATGTTAAACTTAACAGTGGGGACGTACCTGACTGTAATTGGTCATTTAGAACTAGGTAGGGAGTTTTATCTAATTTTTGTTTACTCTAGTGCTCTCCATAGGTTTAGTATACGTAATACGTAATACGTAGCACTGTAAATTTGATATATAAGTCCTATCTTCAGAATATGATCTGACTGTTGTAATCTCCTACTATGCTCATGTTCAATCTAATTACTACAATCCCACTTATATCATCAATGTACTGTTAGTAGCATTCAAAGCAAATGATTTGATAAACCTAATCGTTACTGATAATTCCCTTTTGTCTCTGCTGATAAATAAGATACAAGTTGCAGTGCATCTTAATGAACTTTTATAATTCCAAGTTGTATTTTTGTTAATTCGTTGGATAGCTTTCCTAGAAAATAAGATGTATACAAGTTATTAATAATGACAGTATCTGCACAGGCGGCATAGGGTAGGATCTATGTTCTTTATTTTTTATGTAGAATGTTGGCGAGTACAGTGTTATAGCCATTGATAGCTTCAAAGTATTTAATGATGTCTAATTTTGTCTCAAAATACTATACTGACATTGGTATGGATGTAAGGCGATGCACCATGGAAAGGAAGGTAGCATGCCAGTGTGCTATTTGGGAGTTGTGAACAGGTTTGTGTTACGTGTCTGTTGCTGCATGTTTTATGTAAATTTTGAGACGTGTATTTGTGGTAATATCTATGTTGAGGTTTATAATGTTAAAGGATTGGTTCCAAGCTCCATGTTGATCTCTATGTATTTGGGTTGTGAGTTGAGATGATACAGAAATGTGTTCAGTCCACATTTATTGTACATCACCTACATGTCAGTACCATTATTTATATTAGCAATACACTACTCTCATTTGGTATGTAGGCCGTGCGGGAGTAGCCGAGCGGTCTGGAGTGCCACGTTGCGGATCGTGAGGCCTCCAACGTCGGAGGTTCGAATCCTCCCTCGTGCATTGATGTTTGTACTGTCTTTAGTATAAGTTAGTTGTAAGTAGTTTGTAAATTTAGGGACTGATGACCCCACAGTTAAGACTCATCAGGTTTACAAACATTTGAATATTTTTTGGTATGTAGGACAGCTTTTCCGCAACGGTACATGAAAATTTGGCTAAAAGCTGACCGGAAATCGCATTAACAATCCATGTAACTGCTTGTAGACAGTGTTGAAACTGAAATTGACTTTGAGCACTTATTTATGTTTGAAACAAATCACTTCCATTGCAAGCCTTCGCTTTCCATATTTTTGGAGGTGGTAGTAGGGCCAAACAAGAAAAACATACCTACTAAACATGGAATCTAAAATGAGTAGGTTAAGTGCGGTGAGCACACCATCTTCGATACGGTGAACATGGCTCTTCTGCTGTTCAAGTACTTTAATCCCTTAAGGCTGGCGCAGGGCTCTTGCCAAAAATGTTCAAATGTTTGTTAAGCTTATGGGACTTAACTGCGGAATTATTAGTCCCTAAACTTACAAACTACTTATAAACTAACGTTAAAATTTTTCTGAGCTATTTTCCGCGTCATGATAATAAAAGTTTTCCAACGTTTCGGATCCCTTGCAAGAGCCTTCCTCAGTGAATACTGACTTCTTTCCTCTTTGTGTACAAGTCAGCATTCCCTGAGAAAGGCTCCTGCATCGGATCCGAAACGTTGGAAAGATTTTATTATCATGACGCGGCAAAAAGCTCAGAAGAATATTAACGTTAATAATCATGACCGCGAAAGCGTTCGTACATACTTATAAACTAACTTTTACTAAAGAAAACGCAAACATCCATGCCCGAAGGAGGATTCGAACCCCCGACGGGGAACGGCCTCGCGCATCGGCGAATAGCGCCTCAATGTGCTTGGCCACAGGCCCCTGACTTCCCCCCCCCCCCCAGAAATAATGAATCTAAAGAAAAGTAGCTACATTTTTATGATTTAATGCAACATTAAGGAAACTTGGTCTCGGTAAAGTTATAGGGGCTTCAGAGTAAATTATCCTCTACATATGAGATTCAAAACGGATGAAAAATATCATGCTGTGTCTACTTAAAAATAATTAAATTTCTTTACGTCCACTTTGTCGCCCCCCCCCCCCGCGCCGAAAAAGAATATGCTAATTCCCTACTACCTTAAGGTTAAGTTTAGCAGATATTGTTTCCTTGTTTTGCTCCATACTGACACCTCCTAAGAAAATGGAGAGCGCTTGTAGCAGGAAAGATTTGTTTCACAGTTTAAAAGCTTTGGGTCACTTGTTACATTTCGGATACTGGTTGCTGTCCTCATTTTACTGCTAAGGACACTTTCTACACCTCCTCGACGTTTGCCGATTTTGAATCACCCAGTTAAATTACTCATCAGTTCATATCATAAAGGTGTCTTGAGATCTCTTATCGATGTAAGACTGCCACTTACGTAATGAGTCACTGCTAATGACGTGTCCACAGATGAGAGAGGCATCATCATGGGGGAGTTCGGGTTCATCACTGCGGACGGCGTCTACCACGTGACGGTGTACGCCACCGACGAGAACGGAGACTTCAAGATCATCAGCATGAAGAACATCCGTCTGGGGCCACGTAAGTAGCAGAACGAGTAGTGCCTTTAGGATACGAATGCACCGTATGAAATAAATTCGAGAAATCTAATAATGGAAAGCTCAGGTTGGAATTCAACAATTTAATAAGGACAGTTTACAACTCACCGCAAAGACGTAATGACGAGCTGTGAAGGCACAAGAAAACGACACACACATGCAACACTTTAGCTATCGGCCATGGCCTTCCTCAGAATAAAGAACATTCACGCAATCACACAGACACACAACTCAGTCACTCAAGCGTCATCTCCGGCTGCCGCACTCCGAGTGCAAATCAATTATTTGAATAACAAACTTAGAAATGGTTGTATCCAGAATGCGTTATACTTAACAGCGCATGCCGAGCTCGACTTCATCATCATCATAAACTGAAAGCTATCCCTTGTCGATTTAGCCACGTCCCTCTCTCCACTGTCATCCACTTCAATTCTTCATACTATTTTATCCCAAATCTTCTTTGATGTAATTTAAATACGTTGCTCTTGGCTTGCCTCTTGGTTTTTTCCCTAAAACTTTTCCTTCAAATATATTCTTTAGGAACTGGTTGTGTCTCATTATGTGCCCTATCATTTTTTATTTTCATCATCCTATATAATTTAGCAGAGTTCTGTTCTCATTCACTTCTCTTAAAACATGTTCATTACTTTTCCTATCTACCCACCTTGTTTTCGTAATTCTTCTCCTTATCCACATTTCCATTGCTTCCAGTCTCTTTTTCTCTGCCTTCCCCAGAGTCCACGCTTCACATCCGTTTGTTAAGACACTCCAAACAAAAGTCTGGCAAAGTTTTTCCTACTTTCTAGGCTTATATGATAATCTGTTAGTAAATTCCTTTTATTTTGGGAAGCTTGATTTGCCAAGGCTATTCTCCTCTTTATATCTGTGGATACAGTTATTGTCGTCAGTGATTGTGCTCCCCAAATAACAGAAGTTCTCAACCTGCTCTAGAACATAATCTTCTAGTTTAATATTAACTTTACCCTTTTCTTTTGTATTCCTAATTACCACAGTTTTTATTTTCTTCTTATTAATTTATAGATTAAATTCTCTTAGGATTTTGGCAAATTTTAGCAACATAAACTCCATTTCTACAAAACGGTTACAGTGTATTCGTTCCTCATTAATTTTAATTCCTTTGGTTGCTCTTTTCAACTTTTCAATGGCTTTTTCAATAAATAAGTTGAACAAATATGGCGATAACGGGCACCCTTACCCACTTCCTTATTTTTGCTTTCTTCTTCACACCATTCACTTCTATCTCTGCTTCCTGTCCTTTATACAGGTTCCAGATAAATCTCTTGTCTTTCCAATCAAGATATATTTCCTTCGTTGTTCGGAATAATAATTTCCAAGCTAAACTTCAGAGAAATTAAAACATTAAGGCCACAGCTCTTGGCACCTCATTCTGCTTACACCAAAAATTATAAGACTGAACAAGATTCACTTCGGGCCTTTGACAACACACAGAACATTATTGAACTATGAAACCCGAATCTCACCGAATGGCTTTTAAGGCGCAAACCACCTTACGTCCTCCATAGTTTTGGATAATTCCCTTTTAAAAGAATTTCCAGAGCAGGGCAGCTCCACGTACCCCATTGCGACAAAACGTTACCCAGAAGTTAGGGAAGAGGGAAACATGTTGTCGTCTTGTGTCGCATCACTTGACTGACCATTAGAAGCAGGCACGTTCAGGGGCGTCACAGCATTTTGTCGAAGCGGCTGATGTGACACCTAACTTCTTGAACCGTATTATCATTGAAGATGATACCCGGTGTCTGCCGTACGGCCCTTGGAACAGAACGGCTAACCATGGAATGGCGTTCTCCGACATCAAATGTTCAAACGTTTGTAAACCTTGAGGACCAAACTGCTATGTTCATCAGTCCATAGACTTACAAAGTAGCTAAGTTAACTTACATTAATAACACACAGCATCCCACAGGGAGGAGTCGTACTTCCGGCGGGAAAGGCCGCCCAGTCCGTAATATGACTCCGTAGACCATGGGGTGGTGCAACTTGAACAACCAACATGACCGTCGGATCTTAAGCCTCCAGACTTCTTGCTATTCTCTCGACTCAAACTCGGTTTGAAAGGAGATTCAACGAAAAATAAGAAATTTTTCAACACCATCCCAAAGGAATAACTCGTGCAAAGTTTCCCCGACATATATCGTGGTTGGAAAGGGAGTACGACAGGGTTGCAGCCTTTCTGCAGTGTTATTCAATTTGTACATTGAACAAGCTATAAAGAAAGGCAAGGAGAAATTTGGAGAAGGAATTATTGTTCAGGGTGAAGAATTAAAAACATTGCGTTTTGCCGAACACATAGTAATTCTGACAGAGACAGCAAAGGACCTCGAAGAGCAGCTGAACGGAATGGACAGTGTGCTGAAAGGTGCATATAAGATGAACATTAAAAAGACCAAAACTGGGGTAAAGGAGTGCAGTCTAAGAAAATCAGGTGATGCTGAAGTAATTAAATTAGGTAACGAAATAATAAAGGAGGTAGGTGAGTTTTGTTACTTGGGCAGTAAAATAACAAATGATGATCGCAGTACAGAGGATATAAAATGCAGAATGGCAATGGGTAGAAAAGCGTTCTTGAAAAAGAGAAATTTGTTAACATCGAATATTGATTTAAACCTAAGGAAATCCTTTCTGAAGGCATTTGTATGGAGTGTTGCCTTGTATGGGAGTGAGACATGGACGATAAACAGTGCGGACAGGAAGAGGATTGAGGCTTTTGAAATATGGTGCTACAGAAGAATGCTGAAGATTAGGTGGGTGGATCGCGTAACTAATGAGGAGGTACTGATTAGAATTGGGGAGAAAAGGAATTTCTGGCATACCTTGACTAAAAGAAGGGATAGATTGGTAGGACACATTCTTAGACATCAAGGAATTGTGAATTTAGCGTTGGAGGGAAGTGTATGGAGTAAAAACCGCAGAGGAAGACCAATAAATGGATACAGTAAGCAGATTCAGGCAGATGTAGGTTGCCGTTCTTATGTGGAGTTGAAGAGGCTTGCTCAGGATAGGGTATTGTGGAGAGCTGCATCAAACCAGTCTCTGGACTGAAGACCACCACAACATATCGTGGAGCTCATGGGTGTATAATTATGGGAGGTGACTATTTCGAAGGACAGTAAGTGTAATTCATAGTTCATCTATATTATTGTTATGTGACTGTTCACCGAACTATTGTGTCAGAGATTGTATTATGGTGAAATAGACGGAGTTGCCATGAACAGTATCTCTCCCCTCCTCTCTGGTAGCTAACGTCTTCTTGGAAGACGTTGAGAAGAGTTGATTTAGCAGAACTTATAGTCTGCTGGCGATATGTAGAAAAAATGTTTGTGGGGGGCCCCGCGGTGAAGAAAAGCTGTCACATTTTACGCAACATTTACATTTCATCCACTAAAATATCAAATTTACAATGAAAGTGGAACAGGGCGGCTCTCCACATTTTCTGCACCTCTTGGTCAATGTGGAGGGACCAGTGCCAGTCCCAGTGCCAAGGTTAATTTAAAATTTTAAAAATGTCAGTATTATTTTGTTTATTAGGTTGCATAGGCACCATATTTCTCTCCTTTGAAATTTGGAAAATTTTCATTTTTTGAACGTAGATGCTACACACTTGTGTACCTCGGGTTTCAATCGTAAACATATTTCTTAACTTTTCTTAAGGGAACAAACTATTTTAAGGGTAAAATTAATTACAGTGTGTTGTATTTGTATAACCTACATATTTCATTTACAATAAGAAATTTTACAATACATATTTACAAGTATTTGTTACTGTCAGATAGTTTTGTATTAGTCCGCATGACAACTTTAATCCTAACATGAAGCAAAATTTCTGATGCGGTTGGTTTCAAACTAAGTGAACTAGTCTAAACAGATTTGAGATTTGTCTAATATGTCACAACCTCTCAGAATTCAACTGGAAAGAATGCAGAGAAAGATTGCAAGTCTCCTTTGCGTCCACCCAGAGATGTGCCAATGTCAGGCACGCTAAAAAAAATTAACGAAAAAACCATGGATAGGTACCAAACCTACATTTGTCTTAAAATTAAAATTTGATGCGAAAATTAACACATTTTGTTACAAATAAAGAAAGAAACAAAAATAAATTTCTTCAAAGTATAACAATACTAATCAAATAGCACTTCACATCAAACCTCTTGTGGATTTTTTAAATATTACCATTCATTAAATCTTCAATGTTTTGAGACTGAATTTCGTTAGGAGCATCACGTGGGAAGTCAGAAATTGTACGCTGTTGATTCTTTACAGATACAGAATTTGAATATTCTGCAACAGTTCCCTTTATTATGCGTGATATCTCTATATGAGCTGCCAAAATATGGTACGTTATGAAGTACAGAGCTATTGTAAAAGGGCACACTAAGAACCAAGGTACACAGATGTGTACCATGAAAACATCGGCAATAATTGTCCGGGAAAATTGAAATAATTCACATTTGCTGTATTTGAAAAAAAATAAACGCATTAAGCTTTATGCATTATTTATTTGTTACTTGCTGTCATAACGATGCTGTCGGGCTGCCTACATCAAAGTTCTGATTCGTGTATCTCCAGAAGTACTGCTGCAAAGGCTATACAAGTAGCGTCATTTGAAAGCGAAAAGGTACACGATTGTGCACTCGCGGTCTGAGCACAGAAAAGACGCCACAGACAGAGAAAAAAATTTACGAACCAAGGTGCACATATGTGCACTTACAGTCTGAAGAGGATATACCGTAAGCCGACACATTCGAATCCGTATATCCAGGTGCCTATCTCTCACTGCTCATGACAAACTATGGGTGTGGTTCGAAAACTAGTGCCGTAGTCGTGGTTCGGCAGACATTACCCGCTGAACGATATATTAGACTAAAGCGGCCAACCGTCCCTGATTCTACGGGACACTCCCGCATTTGGACTGGTTGTCCCGCATTGGGATAATTACTGAAAATGCCCCGCAAAATGCCAAAAGCGCCCCCCATTCCCGCATTGCAGTAATTGTTCGTCTGAGAGCAAAAGCCGAAATTATGACACGTCATGTCATACTGCTTCCAAGTCCACACTACATCACCTACGAATAAATGACAGTCTGCTTGCAATAAATACAAAAGAAAATAACCATACAGTTCATCTGACTATTCCAAAATGACAAATTCGCTAGCAGTGGAAGTTGCTTATGTTTTAAGATGGTACTTTATTTGGTGATAGGACGATTTTTTTTTTTAAATTTTTGTCATATTTCCTGTGCTTTCTTAAAGGACGGTTCAATAACTGTAATGGAATATTTTTCGGTGCTCAAGGTGCAAACATGATGTAATATCATCACAGTAAATACAATATCAGTATTCATCATACTTCTTTCGAGAGTAAAAAGGTGGTGAAATTATGAATATGCATGTTAGTGAGCATTGCATGTAGTAACGCAAAATTAAACTCTGTACTTCATCGAAATAACTTCTACAACAGAATAGTTCAAATGGTTTTAAAAACTAGTTTTTATTAAATTTAACTCGAGGTTGTTGTAAAACATAATTCTTTGCGGGGAGTAAACTACTTATCGAAATGTGTGGAGCACAGTGCTCTAAGAGCTGGAACAAATAAAAGTAGTACTTAAAACGAAGGTGATCGGAAAAACGTAACGGAGAAAGAATATGTAAAAATTTTCAGTCCATAAAATTGAAAATTGGAGCATGAGAAAATATTTATGAACTGTCATTCATGTTAGATATTCTACTTTAAACGTAAATAAGTAGGTCTACTCAGCTCGCCTAAATTTCTTGCCTAGTTTCAAAATAACTGGCGCAATGAGTCTCGTGATCCTAGTCCTCCTCCAAATTCCCGAATGTCCCGCATTGAGTTTTGAAAAAGTTGGTCGCCTTATATTAGACACTACGTCAACACACCCACCCCTGATGCGATAGACCAGGGACAGTGCTCCAACGCCGACAAACATTAAGTGTGTATCCCTACAACACGTCGAGGTTCGAGGTCCTTCCATGGTTGACATCGGGATCCCCGGATGGGATGACACTGAAAGAGGCCACTGTCCCAGTACCAATCTGTGGTATATGGAAGGACAGCTGGAACAACAGTGGACAGACTTGCCTCCGGGGAGGATCCAAAGGATATTTGACACCTTCTGCATAGGGGCTTTCATTTACACCAGAAATGAGACGTTACTCTACTGCCCTATCGCCAAATTTCCACCTTCCACAAAAGCATTTTCTATTCCGTCCCATATTGTAATCAGTAAAATGATATAATTTTTCATCATATGTGTTTCATTCACTTCCATTCATTCCTGAGCACATCACTTTTGTTGTCAGGGAGTGCAGGACGTGTACTTAACCATTTCATGACAACTGGAAGGCAGGGCGGGAATGGCCATAAGGTTGTAGGCTCCATGTCAGGAACTGCGAGGTCGCTCTCGCCTGATGTTGAAATCCTTCCTCGGGCATGGATGTGTGTGTGTTCTTAGCGTAAGTAAGTTTAAGTAGTTTGTAAATCTAAGGAACGATAACATTAGTTTCGTCCCATCGCCTTACAAACGTTATTATTACAATTGTCTTTAAAGCACAAACAGATGTTTTGTGCCGCATTATGTGTAGTATTGCACTGAAAGATTTGAGGTAAGACAAGACCCCTGGAGTGGATTATATT
This sequence comes from Locusta migratoria, assembly GCA_026315105.1. Lineage (NCBI taxonomy): Eukaryota > Metazoa > Arthropoda > Insecta > Orthoptera > Acrididae > Locusta > Locusta migratoria. The sequence goes on from CM048751.1 coordinate 124,787,036, forward strand.
CCTTCAGAATTGATGACATCATTAAGAGTCAGTCATGAGAAAACTGTTACACCTGATGTGCAAGATGTATAACATAGTGGAAAAGACTTCAAGAAAAATATAGTAATTTTAATTCCAAAGAAAGCGAGTGCAGCCAAGTGTCAGAAGTATCCGTTTAATAAGCCACAATTGCAAAATAATAACTCGAATAATTTACAGACTAATGGAAAAACAGATAGAATCCGGCTTCGGGGGAAGATCATTATGTACTTAGAAGAGATGTTGGAACACGCCAGGCAATACTCACAATTACTATTTATTCTAAAATATAGGGTAAGGAAAGGCAAACCCACATTTTTTTTGTTGCTTTTATAGATTTAGAAAAAGCTTTTAACAATTTTGAGTCCAATGCACTATTTCAAATTCTGAAGGAAGTAGGGGTAAAATGTAGGGGACGATAATTTATATAAAGCTTGCACAAAAACCAGACAGCAATTATAAGAATCGAAGTGCATGATAGGGACGCAGCGATTGGAAAGCGAGTAAGACAGGATTGTATTCCTTCGCCAAGACGGTATCTTGAAAGGAGGGTGTACGATAAACGTTAACGTTAGCAAAACAAGGGTACTGGTTGAACTGTAAGAAAAGTAGGCGATACTACAGAAATTAAATTAGGTAACGAGACAATAAAACCAATAGATGAGTTTTTTTATTTGGGTAGCAAAAAACTTTTGATCTCCAAAGTAAAAAAGATATAAAATGCAGAATGTCTATGGGAAGAAAAGAATTTCTGAAGAAGCAAAATTAATTTAAATTATTTTAAATTTTGGGGAAGTCTGAAGGTGTATGTATGGTGTGTTGCTTGGTACAGGAGAGGGATGTAGACGTCAAGGAATTCAGACGATGATAGCTTTTGAAATGTAGCGCTAAGGACGAATGCTGAAGATTAGATGCGTAGATCGCGTTACTAAATTCAAATGTTTGTAAAGCTAAAGGGACTTAACTACAGGGTCATCAGTCCTTAAACTTACAAACTACTTATGAACTACCCTATACTAAAGACGGCACAAACATCCATGCCCAAGGGGGGATTCGAACTCCCAATGGCGGGCGACCGCGCGCACCGCAACACGGCGCTCCAGTACGCGCGGGTAATCTGCTGTGGCAGATCGTGTTACTAACGAGGAGCTAGAAACAGAGTCGAGACAAAAAGAAGTTTCTGTTGTATGTTGACTAAAATAAGGTATCGATTGAGTGACACATTTTGAGTCATCGCATAAATGTCAGTTTAGGAATAGACGAATACAGACCCCCCCCCTCCCAGGAGGGCTCACGGTTCTTTCGTGAGTACGTGCATGGCGAGCACGGAGCCCCAAGCCAATGCAGTCTTCCTTCCTTCTTTACTTCTCGGACTCCATTTCCTTTCCCCCTCCCCTCATTTCCTATCCTTCCCCTCCCCACCGGGGGGACTGATAACCTCAGTAGTTTAGTCCCCCTATCCCAACCAAAGAATCCAACCCAACGAATACAGTAAGCAGGTTCAAATGGATGTGGGTTGCCATTCTTATTCAGTGATAAAGAGACTTGCACAGAATAGAGCAGGGTGGCACCAAACCAGTGTACATCACAACAACAGTTGTGTAGTGGTTTCGGTGTATGTATCAGGCGACTATGCCTCTCTTTCTGCAACTGTCAATGGTTTGTATTTGGAGCGGTAGAGTTGTCAGTGATCAGGTGTGAGCATGGCGTATGTCGTGTGCCGGCAGCCCTGGACCAGATGCGCACGGCGCCTCGCTCCAGCACGACAGCGCGCCCCGTGACGTCACCGCCAGCGCCCGCCCGCACCTCGGTGGCGCAGCCGCTGTCCAGCACCAGCAGGGCGGCCATCAGGCTGGACGGCGCCAACGGCTGCAGCGGCTGCCTCATCCCCACCACCACGGCGGCCACGCCTCCCGCCATCGGCAACGAGCTGCAGCCACCCTTCCCTGGAGGTCAGCCTCACACTATTACAATAAAAGAACATTTGTTAAGAATATACGTGCCAAGATCGCTTTTTGTATATTTTATTGTATTTTTGGTTTCCTCAATGTTGGTTGTCATTTTCAGATCTGCAACTCTAAAGTTGTATAAAATAGTACCTCATGTGACATGGTGCTTAGTAGGATAAGATAGGATAGGATATGGGGGTTTTGGGCGCTCGACAGCTCATCTCAGGTTTGGTTTCTGGTTGCGGTTCTTTTTTTTTAATTTTTTTTCATTTGTGTTTTGAAGCCACCGGAGGTGGCAGGCTGTCAGCAGCTTCATTGCTGCTCTTCAGCCGAGCGTATTTACAGTGTTAACAAGGTGATAAAAACAGAGAAAGGTGAGAACTTAAAAACTACAATGGAGATTAAAATGAAGAAAACATACATAAAGAAAAGAAGTTGAAGTAAAACATCTTCAGAATTAAAAATTGCCACGGTGGTTAAAATCCCACAGAGATAGGAGGTAAAAATCAGGGTAGTTAAAATCACATTTGTGGAGCACACTACACGACGATGAAACTGTTTAAAACACACGGAAACACTAATATTCTGCCTGATTGACGTCTCCTTAAGTATTAAAATACCACTGAGCACGAAGCACAAACAGTGGCACAACACTAAACGGCGAACTGTTAAAATATGTCGAACTGGGGGCCCCACAGTTGGAAAAGGGGAGGAAGGGGAAGCGCGCTGGGGGAAGGACGGGAGGGGAGGGGGAGAGGGAAGAGAGGGGAAAGCGCAACGACTTATCGCAGGAAGGAGCTGGGAGAGGAGAGCCAAGCGAGGGAGTGGACAGGGATAAGAGGGAGGAGGAAGGGAGACGTACAAATACGGGGATGGACTAAGGTTGAAAGGAGGGGTAGATGTCGGGCTGGAGGGCGTCATCCGAGAGAGGGGCGGAAAGTTACCCTCAGAAAGAACGTGTAGAGCGTGGAGGTGAAGGGAGGGAGGGATAATGAGGTATCGGCGTGGCAGACACCCAGGATGCAGCAAGAGGTGCGAGACAACTGGGTGGCGAGATTCTATTTTACGGGACACATAGCGGAGGAAAGTTCATAAAGTGAGGAAAGGGAGTCGTAGAGGATCCGCGTGGGAGATAGGCGGATACAGTAAGCGAGGCGGAGGGCCTGGCGTTCTAGGACCTGGAGGGACTCGTAGTGGGCAGGGGGAGCGGAGACCCAAGCAGGATGGAAGCAACAGACGATGGGACGCATGATTGACCGGTAGGTGAAGAGTATGGTGGAAGGGTTAAGGCCGGCAGGACAGAAGCTTGTGGCCGAGGGGATTGAGGCGCTCCAGTCACGGTCTGCACGGCCACTACGGTCGGGGGTTCGAATCCCCCCTCGGGCATGGATATTTGTGCCGTCCTTAGTTGTAAGTAGTTCATAAGTAGTTTGTAAGTTGAGGAACTGATGACCCCGTAGTTAAGTCCCATAGACTCTACAAACATTTGAACATTTTTTATTTGAACAGAAGCTTGAGGAGGCTGAGGCGGGAGAGGGCTTTGTCACGGACGGATTGGAGGTGCGGTTTCCAGGAGAGGGAGCGGTCAAGCGTGAGGCCAAGGTATTTGAGAGTTTTGCTTTGTGGGATGTGACGGCCATGGAGTGTGGATTGCTGTTCTGTTGAGGAGTAGTTAAATAGCACCAGGTCAGATAAATCGGGAGGAGCACATTCTACAGACTGCTGCTATGACACTATAGGAAATGGATGTGTGTCCTCGTCTGACAGTATCTCTTACTGTGAAACAACAGTAATTATAATCCTAAGCATAATTACAAACGAAAATAACAATTTTTCTTAATAGTAATATTATTATGTGAATATATGCTTACTGTTTGGTCTCTGTTTAGTTGAGACTCGCTGCTGCTGCTGGCTGCGTTTCATCGTTACTGCAGCTAACAAAAAAATTAAAATAAAAAATAATAAAAAATAAAATTCCTTAAATTTTACCATTTCTGATTTTTGTCCTCATATTGTCTCAAGCAGACAGTTCATTTGAGGACAGTGTCGAAATCTCTTGTAACTCTGTGATACCACAAAACAAAACTGAATGTGCACTGTCACATGGACGCTTCCCATTAATCTTTGTATCACCCATCAACCGGTAATGTCTTTTGAGTTTACTTAAAAATAAATATTTGTGCATAGAAAGATGCATTCCTTTCTGTGAAAACTGAAGGTGTCTTAGAGAACGGAAGATAAGTGACATATTTATAACAATACACGTGTCTCCAAATAAGGACATGATAATTGAAAGGTTGTAATAACATAGAAATTTAGGAAATGATTTCCCTGTCTTTTTAGTCGTCTTACAGTGATTTCACAATGCCCAACATAGGCAAAGGCTTGAAATACAGATGTGTGTAAAAGATGGGATAAAGTTGAAAAGAATTATGCTGTATAAGGACACATTTTGGGGCGATCTAGAATTGTTTAATAAGAGGTTTTCAGCCAAGATCACTTTCTTCTTTTAATTACATGACCGGTTTCGGCGTGTTAAACTCAATCTTCAGACCTAAAATGAGCTGCATTATATATCTGTCTACCTACAATCTACCTATCTACAATTACATAGTTACATACTTGTCGTAATTTTTTAAATCACTGCTATTGCAACAATTTTTAACATATGAAATTGATATACATACACAATGATGTGTTATCCAAATAAAATTTATACGTCAATATTAAACTGACTGATTCCATCTTTTCAAGGTCTAAGTCAGAGGCACTTTAGAAGCAAATTCAGTACTTACTGTAGTGTTGCACAATATTGACTATTAGGCGAGAAATAATATACAGAGAAATTACATGTACAATAGATTATGTATTACATATGGTCTTTGTCTGTGAGGGATTTTTTTTTCACATTAAATATCGTATGTACATAAATTACATGACTACATAAAATACCGTTTCTCATGCATTGCATGTCATATATAAATAATTTGTATAAAGTACGTGCTATGCACCACAGAGTTTGGGGTGCTTTGTCAAGTATTAAATATAGAAGTAAGTGCCATGTCAGTTGAAGTAGAAGGAAATTTAAAATTGTTTTATTATAATAATTTTTTATAAAGTTGTGAATAAAAACTGATTACATATACGAAAACGTCTTATTAAAGAATTATGTTGAAATCGACCGGCCAGAATTTATTGAATCAACATATGGGAAGGGTCGACAAGATGAACTTTTTGATCACTATTTATCGGGCATTCATAACATCGCGAAAGTTGACGCTTTGCATGTTTTCTCATGCAACTTATATTGTTTGTGTAAAAGCATGGATTGAGTACAATAAAAACGCATCAGAATTACATGTGCCTAAAAATAAGAGCCTTGATTTGCTTCACTTTGCAAGTGTGGCCAGAGTACTGACAAAACAGATAAGCCAGCTGACAGGAACAGTGAGAGTCTAATGTCATCTCCAAGTACTTCAGAACAAGCCAATGTGGAAGTTCGTCCAGAAATTGGTGTTCGTTTGGAAAACTCTGGGCATCTTCCAGTGGTCAGTGCCAAAAAAATATTTGATAGGTGAAAGAAACTGTATTGTACAGTCAAAACCAACTTTAATTGTATAAAATGATAGATTCACTCATATCTGGGTGGAATTTTTATTATAATTCTTCACAATCATTTAGCATGCTTTGTGTAATTTATGTACTTTGGCAGAATAAAATTAATTAAAATACGTCGACTTTTTGACTGATACTGGACACACTAATGAACACGATGTCCTCAGTTGGAGATGCATTGCATTCCCCCCCCCCCCCCCCAAATTGATATTCACGCTGAGATATTTTATACATCTGAAAAATTATAATACGAAGAATTGGATAGCAAAGCTATGATTACGTTTTGGTAAACATAATTCCTGACCGAAAGTGTTAATTTTACTAGCCTGCAATGCAGTACTCTCTGCACATGAGTCTATTTAAAGAAAAACTAACTACATCTTTTTTATTTATTTTTTTCTCGTTTATAATCCTGCCACCTTTTAATATAAAGCAGGGCGGACATTTGTAGTTCTACATGTTATACATTAGTTAACTGATGATACATAATTTGAGTATTTGAGATAACAAGAGCTAAGAAGAAAAAATAAAATAAAAGCAAAGAGAAAATACATACATACAAGTGCTTACAGTTGTTGCTACAATTATAATATAACAAATTACAATTCGTGAATTTTCCAATAATTAGATGTATTGGAGAACATAAAAACATGATTGGTTACATGGTTGTTGCACATATGTCGAAATACAATGTATTCTGAAATTTGTAAATTTTAATTTTGGGCCAAACAATGTAATAGTACATAAAGAAATTATAGGGGGTTTTCTGTCCTTATGGTTACTTGCATTGTACTGTGCTGGGCGTTGAGTACCTTCATCTACTATCTACCATGGTCTGCTGTAGTCGCTTGCAAATGACGTTACATCATTAGTGTTAAACACAAACTTATTTTTTCTGGTAACAGGTCCCGCCGCTGTTGGAGCACCTGGGCAACCTGGAGCCTTTGGCGGTGGTGCCAGCAGTGGAGACAGAACTACCGGTGGCTTCAGTGGTGGCGCTGGAGATCGCACTGGTGGCGGCGGGGGAAGCTTTGGGGGTGGGGCTCCAGGTAGCGCTGTGGGCAGCCCTGGGTCTGCAGTGGGAGGTGGCAGTGCAGGTAGATTTGGGGCTGGAGCACCAGGCAGTGTCGGAGGCACTGGTGTGGGACCTCTGGCAGGTGGAAGTGGTGGCAGCGTCGGCGGAGGGGCTGGAGGCTTTGGAACTATTGGAGGAGGAGGCAGTGGTACTGTTGGAGGCAGTGTTGGAGGTATTGGTGCAGGTCCTCTGGGAGGTGGAAGAGGTAGCAGCGTCGACAGAGGGGCTGGAGGCTTTGGAAGTGTTGGCGGAGGAGGTGGTGGAAATGTTGGGGGAGGAGCTGGTGGAAGTGGCTTCGGAGGTGGTGCAAATGTGTTTGGAGCTCAGGGAGTTGGCCGGCCTGGCCAGCCACCTGCGGGCTCGCAGCCAGTGGGCCAGCGGCCAGTGTTTGGATCAACCCCTGGCGTGTTGGCACCCTCTGGAGGTCAGCCGGGACCAGCCCCGCCCAGACCCCCTGGCCTGGCCCCTGCCTCCCCATTTGGCGGTGCGGTGTCACCCCCCAGCACGCAGCAACAGGGTGGTGCGCGGCCTGCCCCGTTCGGCCAGCAACCCGCCCCCGGGTTTGGAGGCGCTGGTGGCGGCGTCCAGACTCCAACAGGTGGGGTGCGTCCCCCACCTGGAGAGGTCGCCCGGGAGGGGCTGCCGCCGGGGGTCACCATGCAGGACGTCATGGACGCACTGCTCTACAGGTGGGTACCTGCCGCCAGCCTAACAGCAAGTTGGATGTGATTCCTTTCAGTTTACCGTCCTAGTGAGCAGTCAACAAAGATTTATTAAAAACGTTATTCAGGTTGTGAGACCACATTGTCAATGTTCAAAGAAGTTTCGGGCGTGCAGTCGCATAAAGTTTACTTCTAATATTTCGGCTGAGAAACGTTCAGCTATCTTCAGAGGGAGTCGAAAACTGACGCTCCAGCACGCGCTTCGTGCTTATAAACACGTGGGCCGCGCTACTGCGCATGCGCCCACAGATACAACAAGGCGCCAAAGACGTTACTCGGCGGCAAGGAAGTACACGTATGTGTCAATTATGTCTGTGACTGCATGGTCGACTACTGCGGAAAAATCTATATGATCTGTGCTGTGGCGGCGTCTTTGTAAATTTATTAAAGAAAGTGCCGAATTCCATGATTTATCTAAACTGAAGCCGCTGTCTCTGTTAATTAAATTTGTCCCCAAGCGAATTTCTATTGCTTCTTTCACCACTGAGTCCGAGAAAGATGAAGTGGAGGCTAAAGTTTTGACGTTTTCGTAAATCATGGAGTGTCCAGTATCAATAAAGTGCTCTGCCACTGCCGATTTATTTGGTTGTAAGAGACGGGTATATCCCTGGTGTTCCATGCATCTTTCTTGGACTGTACGTGTCGTCTGTCCTATGTACAAAAGGCCACATTCACATGGGATCATTGTCAATGTTCTAAACTCTCTGACATATCAGCCAGTTACAAGTGGTTCTCCTGTGGGTACCATATTTATAAACCCACTGTTATATTCATTGCATCTTTGTTATATTTATGGTTTATTGTTCATACTCCCCAGCTGTAAAATTAAATGAGGAACTAACACGCTGAAAATACTGTGTATTGGTGAGCGAAGGCTTAATCCTTTTATATACAGGGTGTCCCTCTCAACTGTTTCACCCCAGATAGCTCTGAAACTACAAAAGATATTGAATAACCACTTTCGCGGTCATAAACGTAAGAAAGGGGCTTATGAAAGTAGGTACTACGAGACACTCTAAAACGTGAAGAAATATTATTTGCAACACAAATGTATGTTTTTTAAAGGGATACCACGTATTATTTCTTAAGCAATTGATAGAATAAAAAATCACAAAAAGAATGGCGTTGGTTGCATCGCGATACGTCAATTTCATCCGGAGAAACTGCGAAGCGAAGTTGACTTTTGAAACACAGGAGGCGCGGTGCTAGCGCGTGTAGGGGCTTAAACGTGAGTCTCACTTGAGCCCCGGACACGCGCTAGCACCGCGGCTGAAATTTAATTATGCCGCTTTGGGACGACTTCGTGTGACATCTAGGAACGAGAAGAATGCGTTGTCACCTCAAAAATTCCAGGTTGTGCCCTCAGCAGGCAAGGTAATGCCCACCATCTTTTTCGACGTCCGACGTGCGATACTCATCGAATTCCTCCAGCACGGAAAAAGATTAACACTGACGTGTACTGTGAGACAGACCGTAGTCTACGCATGCCCAACAAGAGCAAACGACCTGGGCTGCTCACGGAGGGAGTGATTCTGCTACATGTCCACAAGTCTCCAGGGTCACACATAGTGTACTGGCCAAGATCAAGAATTGGGACCTGTTTAGTCCGCTAAAAAAGAAAAAAAAATTCTCTGGCACAGCCACAGGAATTCTGGGAATAGGGAGTCCTTCAGCTCATTAAACAGTGCGATATTTGTGCTCAGCCCTCTGGTGATTACTTTTGAATAGAGCAATTATACCCACATTATCGTTTCGTATCTTTCCATTTGAACACCCCTGGTATGGAAGGAAGGAAGCTTAGAGTTTAACGTCCCGTCGAACACCCCAGGTTATTATGTTTTCATAGTAGAGGGTAGTTTTCAATAGATTTCGACAACGTATGACATAATTTTTCATAGATGCAAGGAGGACGAGATAGACTAAGAGGAGGGGGGGGGGGTTAGGAGGTGGAGAGACAAGAATGAGGAGGACGGAGAAGGAGCTAGGAAAGGGCCAAGAAGGGGGGGGGGGAGGAGATAACGAGAAGAGAGGAAGGGGCCATGAGATTGATAGAGGGAGTGATGAATAGATCCGAGGAAGAGGTGAAGATTGGTGAACGGAGAGAAAGAGTGGGGTAATGGGGGAGGAGAATAAATGGAACATTACAAAGGTTCAGAGAAGAAATGAATGGAGTGAGGAGGTGGATGAGGAGGAATGGATGGCGAGGGGGTGTGGGAAGGAGGACATGGATAGACTATGAACGAGGGTATGGCGAGGGATGAGGAGAGCTCTGGTTATTTGTGAACGTTCTTTTATAATCACTTCAGAACACTTTATTGATGGACAAATCGTACTGGCTCTTGTCACAACCACAGGAATTCTGGGAACGGGGAATCCTTCGGCACATTAAACTGTGGGATAGTTGTTCTCAGGTCTCCAGTGATTACTTTTGAATAAAGACTCCAGTGATTCCTACAGTGTCGTTTCGTACCGTTACATTGGAAACCCCCCTCGTAGCAGGTGTATTACTATGGGCGTTTGAGGAAGTGCGAAGCCCTGGCGCCTCGTAAGAGCTTGGCGCTGGTTCAAATGTTCAAATGTTTGTTAAGCTTAAGGGACTTAACTACGGGGTCATTGGTCCCTAAACTTACAAACTACTTACGAACTAGCTAACACTAAGGACGGCACAAATATCCATGCCCGAGGGGGGATTCGAACCCCCGACCGTAGTGACCGTGCAGACCGTGACTGGAGCGCCTCAGTCCCCTCGACCACCGCGGCCGGCTTGGCGCTGGTCGGCCGGTCTTGAGCTGACGGAAGCTGCTCCTTGGAGCAGCGCCACGCAAGCGCAGTTCCATTCACGTCGCGTCGCCTGGCCGGAAAAGCAGCCTGCTGCACGCTTTATATTCTCAACCGCATTTCTCACGTAATCATCTTACGTCATGAGATGCGCCTTCCCTCGTGCTTTCCGTGGTTCTCTGTGCTGCACCATAGCGACATTATGAAAATCTGCCTGTAGCGTTGCTCGTTGTCTAATGGTCAGCCTTAGTTTTATTAGTCACTGGCTGTAGTTGGATATGTGGCTTGATTCATATTAAATGGAAGAGAATGAAAAAGTTCAAATGTTTGTACACCTACGGGACGTATCTTCTGTGGCCATCGGTCCCTAGACTTACAAACTACTCAAATTACCCTGTACTAACTTATCCGAAGAACAACACACACACACACACACACACACAGATATATATATATATATATATATATATATATATATATATATATATATATATATATATATATATAGGGTGTCTCACTATGTGTGTTTGCCTCTGTAACTTATAAAAAATAGGTGACGGGAAATTTTAATACGGTAGGTCAACACAAGAAATGTTACACTTTCTGCGGAGCTATGAACATAGTTTATTGTATCATTTTCCAAAGATATAATTTTTTAAATGGAACAATAGTTTTTTTTTTCTATCGTGCATTTGATTCGTTGAAACCATCTGCGTCCGAATCAATTTAAACTACATTCCTATCACTGTTAGTTTGGGAGCTATAACCCTTCAAAGTTTAGGGGGCGGAGGCTACGACAGCGTATCTGACTGGCTGGTGGTCATGAGACAGTGGGCCGTGCCCCAGGGGATAACCACTCGGCCAGTCAGCTACGCTATCGCAGCCTCCGCCCCCGGAACTTTGAAGGGTTGTAGCTCCCAAACTAACAGTGACAGGAATGTAGTTTAAATTGATTTGGACGCAGCTGGTTTCAATGAATCCAATACACGATAGAAAAACTATTATTCCATTTAAAAAATTATATCTTTGTGCTGTAACTCTTTGGAAAATGATACAATAAACTATGTTCATAGCTCCACAGAAAGTGTATCATTTCTCGTGTTGACCTACCGCATTAAAATTTACCGTCACCTATTATTTTATAAGTTACAGAGGCAAACACACTTAGTGAAACACCCTGTATATATGACCGAGGAAGGACTGGAATCTCCGACATGCATAGGCCTTGCAATTCGTAGCAATAAGCCTTAGAATACATGGCCATTCCCGCGCTGCATAAAAGAGAGAGAGCACGCAATATGTGTAACTCCACAATACTTCGTGAACGGCAACTTATGTCTGTCCCCCCTATGAATCTCTCTCTGTCTCTATCCTCTGTCTCTATCCTCCGTGCTCTGCCCGTGCATTTCCTCCACTTCTTCCTGTACATCTCCTGTCTCCCCTTTTCTTTTTCATCAACCCCCCTCACATTGTCCATCTGCAACTCTCGTACTCTTTATTTTTGATATCTCTTCCTCCTGTTCCTACCTATCTCCTCACCACCCTATTCATCTCTACTCTCCACCCCCTATTAACTGTTACGCCGCTTTGTAACGTGGAGACTTATTCAACATGCAGGGAATTATAAAAATAGTGTCCAATACTTTTAATTGTGGTAGTACCCAACAAAACAAGAAAAAAAAAGTCCTATGAACCTCGGTCCGGAAACGCAAACTTTCCGAGACATGCACACTTGTTCATAGTGACTCAGGACATTTGGTTGTGAATATCCACCGCTGTGAAAGACAAGGTAAACGTTTAGGAAACAAATAACTTACTGTGCTGCATGGATATGTCGTTGTCTCTGTGATCCGTCAACAGGGTTCGCCACTGTCTCGTACATGTCTCTCTCTGCTTCGAAGTACTCTACTGTAAACATCAGTCTTTGCATCGGGTTACGTACACGCTGTTGTGTAGTGACTTACTGTACTATAATTTCATTCTTTTGAGTGTGTATTCTTGTGCAGGAACTTCATTGTAGCGCTGGGTATGAATAGCTTAATTACTGTCTTTACTGTTAATGCGATGTCTGTACTGTCCTGTATTTCCATAACCTTTCTTTTTCTCGCCCACATTTTAGTAGTGGAGGCCTACTACCCCGTCAGGTGTTCGAATCCTCTCTCGGGCATGGATGTTTGTGTTGTCTTTAGTATATAATAGTTTATAAGTAGTTTGTAAATTTAGTGACTGATGACCCCGCAATTAAGTCCCATAAGCTTAACAAACATTTGAACATTTTTGAGGCGTACTACTCCGCAAGTGAGATGGCGGTTATGTTTTTCGGTAACGGGTTAGTAGTCTTTGGGCCCGAGTCCTCCACGCACAAAATTTCGAAATCGCACAGTTTCCTCAATTAAGAGGCCACAAATAAAATCCAGAGAACAACATAACGTGACTCATCAATTATGTTAACAATCAATCTGGAGCGCATTCTTTGGTAACCGGTTTCGACATTATAATCTTCAGACCATACTCGCTGCAAGTGCAATGAATCATCAAGATGGCTGTTCTCCAGTAATGTTTTGAAAGATCAGTACGTCGTCAAGTCATGTGACACGCGTGGACTCCATGGAGAGGGGCAGACCAAGTGAAGAAAATGGTGGCGGAGGGAGAGGGGGAAGGCTGCAGCTACGAGGGAGCGAAGAGAATTAAAAGTGGTATGAGGGGTAGATATCGGGTCAGAGGGCGTCATCCTGGAGGGGAGGATGGTGGAAGTTACCCTGGGAAAGGATATGGAATGTATGAAAGTTAGGAGGGATACATTGGTGTAGGCTTCGTAGACGCCAGGGGTTGGTGAGTATAGGATAAACCAGTAGGCTGTGGAAATCGATCTTGCGGGTGACGTAAAGGACACGGAGATGTTCCAGGAACTTCAGAAAGAGAGGGATAGATATGAAAGGTATTAAACATAAGGAGAGGCATTGAATTAAAATTTATGCTGTGGTAGGGGTTCGAACCAGGAACCTCCTACTTACTAGGTTGGCACTTTAGGCCACTCAGCTAACACAGCGTTGCAACGAAAGCGACTACAGAAACTGTCTTAAAGCACGTCTCCCTCCATATCATATACTTTAATTCTGCCTCATGTTCCCTGTGAAATGCGTATCAAATTGCAAGGGCTCTTCAACATTTGAATAGCACCTACCTAGTAAGTAGGAGGTCCCGGGTTCGAATCCCGGGCAGAGCATAAATTTTAATTCAATGCCTCTTCTTACGTTTAATACCTCTGGTAAACGAGACAATGTTGTCTCAAGGGATTGTATTATTTGGATAGATATGAGATCGTAAAGGAGCCGGGTGCCGGAGGTTAGGCGAATACGGGACCAACCTCATCAGGTTACTTTCCATGGTTTGCGCCCCACGACTATGATATGTTTCCAATACTCTGAGATTTTCAGCTATCAGTCGATCTTTTATATATACGAGGTATGTCCAGAATGTAAGTTTCGTTTAGTTATATACAACAAACGTCAACAGATACAGAAAAAAAATTATTCTATAAAATCTGCAACTGTTCAACTACTTTTCTACATAACTTCCGAAATTTTGTAGGCACTTGTCATAGCGTGGGACAAGCTTTTGTGTGCCTTCTTCATAGAAGGTTACTGCCTGGGTATTCAATCACGTGGCAAAGATGTTCTTTCAGCTCATCATCGTTGAAGTGTTGACCACCAAGGACAGATTTTTAGGTGTAAGAAGAGATGAAAGGAGTCTTCTTCTTCCCTTCACTTTGCCGCCCGACCTCACAAGGCGAATGTGGCCAAACAATTCTTACGGGAATTTCACTGGGACGTGTTTGATCATCCTCCGTACAGTCTCGCTCCTAGCGACTTTCTTCTTACACCTTAAACCTGTCCATGGTGGTCAACACTTCAAGGATGATGACGAGCTGAAAGAACATGTTACCACATGGTTGAATACACAGGCGGCAACCTTCTACGAAGAAGGCATACAAAGACTTCTGCCACGCTAAGACAAAAGCCAACAAAATTTCGGAAGCTATGTAGAAAAGTAGTTTAATAGTTCTATATTTTTGTAGAATACATATTTATTTCTGTATCTGTACACGTTTGTTTTATATAACCAAACGGAACTTACTTTGTGGACATACCTCTATTAGCAAATCATGATTTGGCCAGTAACTGGCCATTATCAATGCATGTGTTTAATTGAAAATGTTATTAAAATGGATAACTCACACCACGCTAAGTATGAGAACTGGACTTTTTTATCGCTTCAAATCTACACAAACACTCATGAGATTTGTGTAGATTTGAAACGATAAGAAAGTCCAGTTGTCATACTTGGCGTGGTGTGAGTTATCCATATTAATAACATCTTCAGTTAAACACATTCATTGATAATGGCCTGTTACTGGCCAAATCATGATCTGCTAATAAAGATTAATATATATATATATATATATATATATATATATATATATATATATATATATATATATCGACAGATAGCTGAAAATCTCAGAGTATTGAAGACGGGACCAACCTTTTCCGACCTGAGGAAAAAAATATTTCAGTCTCTACCCAAAATGTAGTAGTTTGCAAGCATTTAGACCTCTAGATTCAGGTAAAAATATTTAAGAAAATTTCAAGGTCACACTTTTTTCCATAAGTGACCCGCATGATCATGCTAATCAAAATAAAAACGTAAACTTTTGCTTAGGCACTCTAAATACGTAAAATGAAACATTCTCTGTCTAAAATACTGCAGCAGTGTCATAAAATAACTAAATATATCAAACTTCTTGTAGAAGTTTATAATGATACGTTTCTCTTCGATGTGAACGCTACCGAATGCAACATCTAACAATCACAAGCCAGGAACTTCCGCTATTGTCGCCGCCCAGAGTTAAACCCGAAAGTTACATTGTTGAGGAGGAACATTATTAAAACCAAACTCGCACGATCGTGCGGGTCAGGTCGAAAGCCGGGTCCGGTCGTTTGGCGGCGAGTGTATGGATATATCGAGGCAAGGGCCGTATCTCAGCGCTGTCTATCGCACCCGGGACCCCCTGCAAGAAGCATTCTAGTTTATGTTACTTAAGACTCCTATAAACCTAAGCTGAACTGTCAGCAATTTTTCCCCAAGCTGTAGGAGTTGCCACGTTCCGGACGAGCTCACGCGTTATCTCGCGTTTCATTCAACTCGCTCACACTCGCAAACTATTCACTGTATGAACGTCGAATTTTCATCAATTTCTTCGTTAAGAACTACACTACATTTTAGTTTTATTTGTGGCAATAATTTATAAACAGCATATACTGATAGTTTACGAACACGCACTTCCTGACGACGTTACGGACTTTTCGACATGAGATGAACTTTTTTTCTGTTGAAGTTAGCTGAACACATTATGCGAATAAAATGTTCAAAATACATCAAATTTTCATCCTCTCCAAACAGCAACTCTGTGACAAATGTATAACTTGAAATAATGTCAGTTAAATATGACGCACTGGGATCCGCCAGACCGTCTAGTAGTAACAAGTCTTCCGTATTAGAGCTCCTAATAATTAGGCACATGCTGTTACTGCATAACATCCATACTTGAAGGTACTGGTACTGACTTCTTTTAATCCATTACATTTAATAGTTGCGAACCACAAAACTGCTGTGTCTCTATGTAATATTCAATTTCAATTTTTCAGTTACATGAATAGGATATTCTAAATATCGCAGTACAGAGTGCTATATTATGTGAGGAAATGAGAACAAGTCAGTTTGTTAGCTAGGGAAGAGATTCTTGCTATCTGTCATTTTCAAGTATTCACACATAAAATTCTCATTAGATCTAGTAAGTCCCGTTCTGTTACTACTAGGCATTAAACTGAAGGAAATGTAACTCCTATTAGGTTTTGGAAACGAAGTATTGGCTCTGAAACTCATTGGACTAGAAGCAAAGAAATAAACATTTGTTGGTGACGAAGGAATATCTGCAAATCGAATAATAAATTACTAATTTACTCTTTTTCACTCTACAACAATGTATTTCGTTGAATAACGTGACAATTAATGAAGTTTTGCGTAGTAACCATGTGGCAAAATACTCCCCTCTTTGCATGTTATCATTTGTCAAAATATGATTTTGATATCTCTAGCCGTGAATGAGATACGCAATGATTCATTCTGGCCTTATCGCCATCGGAAATGAGAGCGCTAATTAAAATAAAGTTTAGCGGTATGAGTGAAAGGTAAAGATCTCCTCCTAAGTCGAAAATAAAATTCAATCCATTAGGAAAATTTGATCCGCAGCAACATATGGTGCAACATGCACCAAACGGAATATCATAGCCTCTATTTTTTATTACAAAACGTTTCCTAACGTAGCGCAGTCTCTTATTTCGAAGCCAATATCTTATTAACTATGACTGTTAACGAAATGATGAGCATTTCGTCACAATGCTGACATATAAAAATTTCAGTAGCGGAAAAATTAAATACGTTGCTTGCAATGGCCATTTTGAGGAGCAGCTGAATTGTATTTCACCGTAATGTTTTTAAAGGAAACGCCCCTGCTACTGCCAAGGAAGGGCTTCATTTTTACAAGTCGCCCACACGCGCCTCGCCCTTGTCTCAAGGCATCACCAGTGGGTGTCAGCACTTGCTACTCCACGTCAGTCTCTTTCTGGCAACCACGTCGAAAGGTTACACTGTTTTCTGAAACACAGAAAACTGCAATGTGTGTGTGACTTGTAAAAATAAAGCCCTTCATTCGCGGTAGCAGGGCCGTTTTCTTTAAAAACATTACAGTGAAAAATTAAATATTTCTACCAATTTGTTTCTGCGAAATCATTTGTGAAAGATGGCAGGGCATGCGTGTCTACGTTGTTAATGCAGCGCGATTCCAACCATGCTGGGGAAAATATGGAGGACGATTCAGCCTGGGTATTTAGGAGCTCTAGTGTTATTGTTTGCGTCAATTGTACCGGGAAACGTGTCTGGGTAGCTGGGATACTGACACCCAAACCTTCAGATGTCAGACACTCACATCGGTACCAAACGTTGTATATCGATAGGGTATCAACAGAAACTTCTATAAAATTCGTGCTACGTGCTGCCGTCCAGGAGAACGTGCGTAAACTAGAATAATAAGCAACACCTAAACTACGGAGTAGAGGAAAAGCGTTTCTGTAGCGGTCTGCCCCACTCCCGTGGGGTAGTTGATAGAACGAATGTTTGTCGTTAGAAGAGTTCTCGGTTCAAACCCTGGTGGTGCTTTTTTCTTTTTCAGTATGACGTTGCAAATTGTTCTACGTCGACAAACGTACACCTAGTGTTACATGGGACTTTATAGCACTGTGTTATCAGCAGTTTGCTTCTTACTTCATTTTATTTGAAAGTAGCAAGCCTGTAGAGTATATTCGTAGTAGAAAGAAACAATTGCACCATACGTGCGAAAGTATTAAAGTAATAATAATAATAATAATACTTTTTGTGTCCCAGCCTCGTCGCCGCTTTTGTGTCTCGTTTCCGTCGTAGGTGTCGGTGGCCGAGTAGGAAGACCGACACAGGAATAAAGGTAGCACGCTTGTGCAGGTACGGAGGGGAGCAGCCAGTGGGACAGCAGAAACTAGAAACACTAGAGTAAATTAGAACGAGATATATATTGCACAGAATTTATACAATACTTAACTTTTACATAGCTCAGTACTGCAGAATGCTGATACATAGTTGAGCTAGAGGCCTGCCTAGTGCCTATCCGATAGCCAAGTCTTCACTGGTGCCTATCTGATTCCGAAGTGTTAGCTGGTTCCTATCTCAGTCCCAAGTGAACGATGTCGTTCAGTGGTGGCCACGAGCGGAGTTCTAGCAGAGGACGCTCGTGGCTGACGTCGTAAGAACGCCGCGCCGTGCGTGGATGGCGGCGCGCGGCGGAAGTAGGTGGCGCGCACTTTGGACTTGTGCGACACCACAATAATAATAATAATAATAAATGATTGCTAGACAGGCAGCACCGCCGTTCAGGCCGGCCGCGGTGGCCGAAGGGACTGAGGCGCTCCAGTCACGGTCTGCACGGCCACTACGGTCGGGGGTTCGAATCCCCTCTCGGGCATGGATATTTGTGCCGTCCTTAGTATAAGGTAGTTGATAAGTAGTTTGTAAGTTTAGGGACTGATGACCCCGTAATTAAGTCCCATAAAAAAAATTAAAAAAAACGCCGTTCAGCGGATGTGCTTGTTGTGGCTAGAGTGCCGTGTGTTTGCCCACACCATCAAGTGGGGCTGACGTTGCTGTCCAGTCCGCACGCTACTGCTACTGCTGCAGCTGACAGCGATGTTTTGCGAAATGAACCCGCGGAACGTTATAGACGTTTTTTTAATAATTTTCAAAAAGTTTCTTGGCGGGGCTTGAACCCACGATCCTCTGTTCGACGAACTAACGCTCTATCAACTAGCCCACGGTAGCACAACGTTATGCGTCTCCTCTACTCCGTAGGTTAGGTGTTACTTATTATAGTTTACGCACGTTCTCCTGGACGGCAGCACATTGCACGAATTATATATGAGTTTCAGTCGATACTCTATCGATATACAACGTTTGGTACTGATCTGAGTGTCTGACGTGTGAGCAGGACGTTCGCCTGTTGAGTATGCTTCCCGGTACAACAAGATGCCATGAGGGTTGCCGACCCACAGGGGCCACTCCATAGCCGGTATAGCAGATTTCTTCACACCCCGGTTTCAATAATGTGGAGTGAGACTGTGTAAGGAAAGAAAATATTTTTGTTGGTAATATTGGGTGAAAGGTGTTTATTTTATTGAAGAAAAGTGTGAGTGGAAGTAAAAAAAGAAAAAAAATTGTTTTACGTGTTATTAAGTGTGGTGGCTGTTGTGATGTTTGAGCAACATAACAAACCTGACCTTAATTTCGTGGTTGGTTACGTTAAACTCGTGATTAATGCAAGTGGTGTAGTTAAATTTTGAAAATATTTAGCAAGACAATTAGTGTAATTAACAAATACTATGGCCCTATCTGACAAACTTTTCAAAGGATCACTCACCTTTCCTTTTCTTACAAAATCTACAGAGATTGTGCACACACAGATAGCAGAAATTAACTTACTCCGTCTGTGCAATACGTATGACTCAATTAATACGCTAATGGTACTGATAATTTAGAAAATTATTAATAGTAGGAGTTTTTACATCAAGTGATTGGCTAGTGGGTGCAGTCCAACCACTAAAGTCACTATCTGATAAAATTAATTCACTCAAGCAAATAGGAAATTTAAGTAAATCAGTCTTAATTAATGCTATGCATACGACATTAGTACGATTTTGGTTCTTTATAGGATAGATGTGGCGGTGGCTATTATTGTTGAACTCAGTGTAAAACGAAATAGAAAAATTATTCATTAGGTCAACTGTCTGTTATCTTTTACAATCAATTTTAGCAAAATTGTCTAACAATTAATGACACTCACTTGATTGTAAAATTGTGTGGACAAATTATTCATGCATTATTGAGGATTGTCATGCTACTCGTGTGTGGTTAATTAGTTGTTCAGATAAGATAGCAAAAGTACTGTCTTGTATTTAAACAAAACTTGAACATGCATTCACAGCAAATTAAAACCAATAGCATTTAACTTATCTTATTTATCAGTCCAGTGACGTGGTACTCTGCAGTCATTTAAATGGTACATAAATTCATACTCCTCCTTTGGCAGCTTGCTAGCAGTTCGCCGTGATGCTTCGCGAATCGCGTAATTAATCGTGACCGTTAGCGTCCGCGATGACGCTACCGCGTTTCGGACGTCTGGGACGATTACCGAACACGTAACGAATTTCTGCCTCAGCAGAACGAACGAATAAATGTTTCATTAAGATCAATTCGTACTTCACTTATGTTCACTGGTTTCACTGGTTTCACATAAACTTACATATCGTTGCACTTATAACAAATTATAATTTTCACTTTGTTTTTATTTTATTACTTATATTGTTTGAGCACTCCGCGGACCGCGTACGAACGTCTGATCTACGTCATGGGGCGGCAGATACTGTTGCTTGCCTGCTCTCCCGCAGGCGAGCGCTGCAATACGGTAAAGTCTCTGACCTGAGGAGCCACGTCGATTACTATTCAGATAGATATTTGATCTCGTTTACAGAGAAGTATTTTACATTGACAAATTAAACATAACAAGTAATCACAGTCATAAAGGAAACATACAATGTACAAATAAAATAAAATAATATATACATAAACATTTACAATACAGATAGTAAATAAATAAGATGAAAGGTTCACAGTAAAATTACCTACATACATTGTGCATCACAATAATTAATTAAATCATTAAAAAACTGTCAACAATCCGAAGATTGGTTTGAACACCACAGTGCTTTACTAGGCATGGTCCTGTTTGGAGGTGGTATGCCGTTGCCTTCCTCCGACCTTCGAACTGACTTACCCAGCCAGTTATAGGGGGACCTATAACCACAGTGCTACTCGGTATTTTTCACATGAGCAATATTGCCAGAGGTGAAAGAAGTGGAAAGTGACAGATAAAAATCCTAGGACCTGGCGGGGATCGAACCCGCGACCTTTAGATTTGTAGTCTGGCACTCTACCACTGTGCAACCGAGGCGCAATTAAATCATATGAGAAGTTAATAACTACATATTCACTATGAACAGGTTCGAACGAATGAAATGTTTCAAAATGAAGCTCATTCCTCGTTATAATGTAAGGCTTACCTTAAGGGTTACCTTACAACTGGTGACGCGTGCTCGTCGTGCGCAGGTTCAACTACACGCTGCCGTACCACGGCCACCACGAGGAGGGCTACCGCAGCGGCAGCAAGCTGGGCGGCTACTTCGCGGACGACCTCGACGGCTCGGGGCGCAGCGTCAAGTACCTGGCCAACGAGTTCGGCTACCAGCCCAACATCACGCTCATCGACCTGCGGCCGCAGCAGGCGCACACCGCCGAGGACGAGCGCCGCGCGCCGCTGCTCGGCTACAAGTTCGAGTGGCTCTACTGAGCGCCATCGCCGAGCCACCGGGAGAGGTGCCACACCCACCAACCACCGCACTGCAACAGTCAATCATCCCCACCAGCGAACGACACCATCACCTTTCATCCTATTCTACCTGTCACCCATATTTCTAGCGGCTGACACCGAAACGTATTTCGTAGTATCGTACATCATTGCAGGAAGCCTGTTCACAAAAAAAAAGTAATCATTACCTCGAAAAGGTAATCGGATACCAATTTTTCCTAGCCCAAACACAAATCCGGGCTTCGTAATGCACTAGCGCAGTAATCGAGAATGGCTAGGTAGTTCTCATTAGTGTCATCACCACTGACAGTGTCGTCATCATGAACCTCATAATCAGCATCATCATCATCACCGTCATCATTTATTAATGTGAAGTACCTTAAAAGCCTACAGCACAAAATAAAATAAAAAGCCATATCACAGAAGCGGACACAAAATTCCAGACATCACATAACGAAATATGCACCCATTTATGAGATTCCATGATTAAACAGTGCTGTTAATGACGTTATAGAAATATAAAGACCATGCGTCTGTTCATTTATTAACGCGTTTGAAACATAGTCATCATTAGAATCCAGGCCTGCTGTAAAGTTTAATACTGAAAGTATATCGTCATGTCCCTCCTGAACTATATAGTTAATCATCCGAATCCAGGACTGGGGTAAAGTTTAATATTACATTGATTATCAGGGGTAATCCGTCTTATGCCCACTGCAATTAAGAGATTTATTTTACACCATACGCGTTATTTTTTTCGTGTTTTTGTTTTGTTGTTGTTGTTGTTGTTGTTGTTTTTTGTTTTCTTATTTCTATTTTATTTTAAAAGCATCTTCTGTGGTCTTAGATGATACAAATGTTTGTAAAATTTGTTTGATATACTTAGATTAAAAACAGGGGAAAAAAGCTTCGTGCACATTAGGCCTACGTGGTTTTAAACTGATAGTCTACTCACGGTGTTGTTTTCTCTTCTCTATATCTCACTGCTTTTTTTTCTCGTCTTGTTGGCTGGAGTTGGTTTTCTTTTGGCGTGTGAATTCCGTTGGGTCCGGTATTAAAATCACACGCCAGAAACAAACCAAGTCCAGCCAACAAGACGAAGAAAAAAAAGCAGTGAGATGTAGAGAAGAGACAACAACACCGTGAGTAGATTGAATATCAATTTAAAAACACATAGGTCTAACGTGCCAAAAGTTAAAAAAACTATTTTTAATCTAAGAATACAAAAGAAATTGCTGAACTATACAGCAGGGCCTGGATTCTGATCGTTTCGAAACGTGTTGATAAATGAACAGCCGCAGCAGCACCTGTGGATTTTATATTTTGCGCAGCGTCATTGACAGCACTGTTTAATAACTGATGATTAAAAATTTACAAATCACAATATAAAGGGAAGTCAGTCACAACAAAGTGTGTATCTAGTACAGGTGGTAGTCCATCTTTTCCGGTTTCTTGCATCATCCTACGCAAATGTCGCCTCTACTCTTTTGTTGAAATATTCTGCCCAAACGACTGCTATAAAATTATAGGCTTTCGACACTGTAGGGGACAATGACATTGTCAAGTACAGCTTTAAGATGGCAAATCATCTGTACATATTGCAATTCCAGTAAATTATTCTCGATTAGCTGCCTAATTTTAACGAATTAGTATTTTTCGTCATTTGTTGATAATAATTTTATCATGACATCTTAAAAACTTAGTCCAGACCATAGCTTATATTTTCTTTGAAATAAAAGGCTACCACAGACCTACTATTAGACGTTGTCGATGATTTCTTACCAAAAGGCTCTTTAACACTGTGGACGAATGCACATTATAGAAAATTCCTGACAAGGTTAGCTTTGAGATATCTCACACAACCAATTTGAATCTGTAGGCAACATATACAAAACTCGGAATTTCAATTCACAATAGAAGATCTAACTTTCCTACAAATAACTAGTTTAGGAATATCTGGTGACTTCAAGCATTAGGTACAGGCCCCAGCTTTGATGAGAGCCTTGTTGGACCTTTTCACTACTTCTTACTGTAACAAATGTAGATTCTTTTCTGAAAGAGATTCATTTTCCATACGTGACATTACAAATATACTTGCTTCGCATTTCTAAATACAAGCAGTTTTCCGACTACTAATAACAATAAAGTTCTACACTCACTAACGTCACTGACTCCTTACATAAAGACCATCTGTGTTCATTCTTTTCTCCTTCGCTTGTAAATATTGTTTCTCTTTCGTATCATATTTAATTACCGGTACGAAAAGAGGAAACGCTCTAAGACGCCAATAAGTACAAAGGTAACTCCTTATGTAAAACGCTATCGCCACCTTATTTTAATTCGTGAAGACTGTGTTAAACGTATGTTGATTGTCTTTTCAACAACTATGGAACTGCAAAAATACAGACTGTACGCAAAAAGGCAAGCTTACAGCAATAGATGTTGTGTTCATTGCCGTCTTTGGTAAATGAAAAATATTTTTCAATTATACGATGTTTACTGTAAATGAAATATTCTTTATATTTGTATATTTAAGAAATGTAATAAATCTCTTTTGTACAAAAATGGGATCTTCGTGATGTGTTTTGGTGATAAAATGATAAACTCTTATCTTGTGTCATGATGTTTAGGTCCTAAATCGTAATGCAAATGACTTCCTAAAGTGACTTGGAGTGCTACAACGCTATAGATGAACTCTACGTCTAAATGTAAGCGCTTTATCAATAATCAGTCATCAGCTGACAGCTATAACCCATTTTCATTTTTCACTGCATCTTCTCCATTTTAAATAATTATTTTAGTCGATTTTAGGAATCAGTTACCATTTTAAATGGTGTGGTCAAGAGCAACATACAGCGTTAAAAATAAATGGCAGTTGAACTACGAGGTATGTCCCCAAAGTAAGTTCCGTTTGGTTATATAAAACAAACGTGTACAGATACAGAAAAAATATTTATTGTACAAAAATATACAACTATTAAACTGCTTGTCTACATAGCTTCCGAAATTTTGTAGGCATTTGTCATAGCGTGGCAGAAGTCTCTGTATGCCTTCTTCGTAGAAGGTTGCCGCCTGTGTATTCATCCATGTGGTAACATGTTCTTTCAGCTCGTCATCATCGCTGAAGTGTTGACCACCATGGGCAGGTTTTAGGTGTAAGAAGAAAATCGCTAGGAGCGAGACTGTACGGAGGATGATCAAACACGTACCAGTGAAACTTCCGTAAGAGTCGTTTGGTCACATTCACCTTGTGAGGTCGGGCGGCAACGTGAAGGGAAGAAGGAGACTCCTTTCATCTCTTCTAATGCCTAAAATCTGTCCTTGGTGGTCAACACTTCAACGATGATGAGCGGAAAGAACATGTTTGCTACATAGTTGAATACACAGGCGGCAACCTACTATGAAGAAGGCACACAAAAACGTGTCCCACGCTATGACAAGGGCCTACAAAATTTCGAAAGTTATGTAGAAAAGTAGTTGAACAGTTGCAGATTTTATACAATAAATATTTTTTTCTGTATCTGTTCACCTTTGGTTTATATAACCAAACGGAACTTACTTTGTAGACATACTTCGTATACCACAAATTGTACAGGTTACAAGCTACACTTACATCTACATGGGATACTCTGCAAATCACATTTACGTGCCTGGCAGCGGGTTCATCGAACTACCTTTATATTATTCATCTATCTAATAATGATTTTTTCCCGCCTAACAGTTAGTGTTAAACTGTACTTCAATTAATATTGAACTTAGACTTTGAAGTACCTCGCCTCAGAACCATTGGAAGATGGATGTGTATATTTTATTTGTGACTAGAAATTTTATGGTTAGTGACGCCTCAACCTGGATGTACTCTTTTAGTATGTAAAAAATATTATGAAGTTATTTAAAATACGACAGGTCTGAAGATGGCGTCGAGCACGCCGAAACCGGTAACTTAATAAATGAAAAATGCGATCTTGTCTGCAAAATCATTATTAAACAATTATAGATCGACCCACTGAACAATGAGTTCCTTATATTCATCTTTCATTCCATTCTCGAATAGCGCGCGGGAAGGATGAACATCTGAATCTCTCCGTTCGAGCACTGATTTCTCGTATTTTATTCCAATGATCATTTCTACCTATATAGAAACTACTTTTAGTTACTCAGTTTAGCAGTTCCATGATATTAGCTGAGTAATTACAAGGTGCAGAAAACAGGATCTGGGAGTTAGTCCTAAGAAGACTGTTGTTGTACCATCCACAAGGAAACATATCCAACAATCAAGTTGGAATCTAAAGCTTTTCAATGTGAAGGGGACAGTGAAATATCTAGGGGTTACCCTAGATGAGAAACTGACATGGACCCCTTACATTAGGAATATTTGCTCCAAGGCAAAAGGTACTCTAGTAAGTACCAGGATGGCTTGTGGCAAAAATTGGGGCCTGAGCCCCAAGGGTATGCACTGGATGTACACCACAGTGATTAGACCCAGGATCACCTATGGGGCGGTCGTGTGGTGGAAGAAAGTAGAACAGCAAGTTGCTGCTAAGGAGCTTGGTAAGGTGCAGAGATTAGCCTGCTTAGCCATATCAGGCGGAATTAGCAGCACACAAACTGCTGGGATGGAAACCATGATGGATATGCCCACATTACACCTTTGGGTCAAGATGGAGGCAGCGGCTGGTGCATACAGACTCAAATCTGGCAACAACTGGAACTCTTCGGGATATCCAGAATCACACACTAAAATAGTGAGTGAGGTAAATATAGGAAAGGTTGGGGAAATGCCAGCCGACCATAGTATAACCCCATACTGCTTCAACAAGCCTTTCAATATAACAATTGTAAGCAGGGAGCAGTGGGAGAAAATCGTTCGACAGCGTACGGGGGATATTGTCGGTTCACTGACGGGTCAAAATCAGACCAAGGTGTTGGGGCCGGGGTATATGGGGTGCAGCCAAGACTGGAGGGCGTCATCTCTCTAGGGAAACTGGCCTCAGTATTCCAGGTGGAAATCACTGCCATCAGGGCATGTGTGGAGGAGAATTTGCGTAGGTGCTACAAAGATTGTAGCATCTATATCTATTCAGACAGCCAGGCAGCCCTGAAATCACTGGCAGCTCCTGCAACAAGGTCTAAAATTGTTGCAGAATGTCACAGGGTTCTGGTGGAGCTAGAGGAAAGCAATAGAGTAAACCTATTGTGGGTCCCTGGCCACTCGGGATCATTGGCAACGAACATGGCGACAGATTAGCCAGGATGGGGACAGAGACTCCATTTATTGGACCGGAACCTGTCCTTTCAATCACCAAGGCAATAATCAAATTGGAGCTACGTAACTGGATCAGAAGACAGCACGTAGAATATTGGACCTAAGTCCATCAACAAAAACATGGCAAGGTAATGATGCCAAAGCCATGTTTTAAAAGAAGCTCTGCAATCCTGGGTCTGAACAGGAGAGAGATTAGGCTCATGGTTGGATTGCTGACAGGCCATGGGAATTTCAAAAAACACCTACATACAATGAGAATAACAGAAGAGGACCCTAAATGTAGGATCTGTGATGACAGTGATGAAACTGCATCACATCTGATCTTCGAATGCATTGCATTGGAGAGTAAAAGGCACAGAACATTTGGGACAACCAGATCCGAAGAAATTGTGTCTAATAAAGAACTGGTAAAGGGACTCCTTGCACTGTTCAAGGGCATTGGTTGGCTTTACTAGACAAACAGGAAGCGATACCGCACAATAAACTTAGTTTCGGTGCGGGCAGTGGCGGGTTAGACCAAGACTGTTTTGGCTTCCCTGAAAGAATCAAATCAATTAAAAGTACTGTAATTACTCAGCTGATATCGTTGAATGATTTGTAGTTGCGATCTTCAAGTAAAGACAAGGTATTTCTCAACGATGCCAATGATGGTAAAGATTATTTAATTTTGTGGGGACCATCAACCTTCGTGTATGCTACGAATGAAATCATATGGCACTGCAACGTATAGATGTATTTTTGGACTGAAGAAACGGTTTGGAGATGGAAATATGTTACACGCTTCGCACCTGCCTAAGAACTAAGACAGACAACAGGTAAGGCAACCGTGACTTGGATAGTAGTCAATATAACATTGTCTTGGCAACAAGAACTCCTCCGGATACCACAATTACAACCATTTTACCAAAGAAAATTTAAAATAAGCCTTCCATGTTTTAGACACTGACATACACATACCCAAACACTTACCTATGTACTTTATTACGTACCTGTATTCTGAAAGTAAAAGTAGTTCAATGCTTCACACCACTCCCTCCCCAGGCTCCCTTTGGGTTTTCGGAGCTATACCTTTCGTTGTGAGGTTCATATCAGAGGTGGATGTCGCCACTCAAATACGCTGCCACAGACTAAGAATTAGTAGAGCCACCCAAAGTATTCAAATTCACTAAATATTTATTGTTGAAACATTGCATATGGAGTATATGAAGTAATTATATCCCACATCAATAGCTCAAGCTGTTGTGAGGTGCAATGCAGATACACCCATATTAGTACTCTGTGTAGCCTACACGAATGGCAATTCAGGCGCTGTTCTGGCATCCATTCGACCATACAGTTAGCGAATACTGTCTTTGGGCACATTATTCCACGACGCCGGCCGCGGTGGCCAAGCAGTCTGTGGCACTCCAGTCACGGGCTGCACGGCCACTCCGGTCGGGGGTTCGAATCCCCCCCTCGGGCATGGATATTTGTGCCGTCCTTAGTATTAGCTAGTTCATAAGTAGTTTGTAAGTTTAGGGACATGACCCCGTAGTTAAGACCCATAAGATCTGTTATAAAAAAAATAATAAAAAAATATTCCACGGCTGTTCGACCTGTTGACGTAATTCAGCTGGATTTGTGTGCTGACGAGTCACATGCGTCAGTCTTCGTCACATCATAGCACTCGACTGGAGACAAGTTCGGAGATCGTGCTCGCCAGAGAACATCTTGCGGAACACGATGAATTTTAGGTGCAGAATGTGGCTGGGCATTATCCTGTAGGAACATTAACTTCCTATTGTAAGAATGCCAAAAGAAAGGGTATTGCAACATTCTCATTGTAAAATATAAATTATAACGGCTGGAAAGGCCTATATTACTAAAATTTTTCGCTGTTACGCCGTGGCCTTATGGATTTATTATTGAAACTCAAATTGTTAGTAATATATTGCTTCACGACTACTTATTTCAAATGGAACGATGATTTCTATGAACAACAAATTGTGTAGCTATGGGGAGCCTCTAAAGCCCGGTTATAGCAAATTCTTACATGGAAAAATTCGAGAAACAGGCACTGAAAACACCAAAGATAAAACCTGCATTTGGTTCCGCTATGTAGACGATACGTTTGACACGGCATGGCAGAGAGGAATTAGATCGTTTCCTTGAACACCTTAATGGCATTAATCCTAGCATTCAAAGGAAAAGGAGGCAGACGGAAAACTGAATTTTCTGGAGTTGTCAGTTTTGAAAATGGGAATAGCACTCTGAGCAATACATTTTATAGGAAGCCCCCCCCCCCCCCCCCCCCCACACACACAGACCATTATCTACATTGGGATTCAAACCACCACCCACAACAAAAGCGAGGCATAACAAAGACGTTGGCGGAACTACTCGACTAGCAATTAAAATACCTGACATGCTTTATTTAAGAATGGCTATTCGTCCACAGACATAAGGGGAGCATTGAGAGAGCTACGTAGAATTCCTGCCCTTTTATTAAAGACATCACCGACCGCATCGGTCAAATTTTGACCCAAAGGAATGTTGTAATATACAAACCTACTCGGAAGATACAGGATCACCTGAAATCGGCAAAGGATGCTCACAAACCGCTGGAAAAATTAGGAATGTATGGGATTCCGTGTAGCTGTGGAGACGTATGCGTGGTGGGTACCACAAAAAGAACAGTCAAAAAACGACTAGAAGAGTACAAGGGCAACTGTATAGAAAGGGAGAGACTGACAGATCAGCTGTTGCTCAACATGTTTTTCAACCAAGGGACAACTTTATTCAATTTGAGAAGACTCGGGCTATCACGAAAAACTGTACAGAGAGATTACAGAAATTGTAAACCAACCCAATAATTTAAATAGGATGGAGGAGGGCATGAAACTTAATGAAATTTGGATTCCGTTGTTGAAGAAGAAATGTAACAGTCTTCCACCATGGGACAATATTAACAACGGATATGGCAATCTGCAACTTGAAATTTGCGGCTGTTTGCTGATGATGCTGTGGTGTATGGGAGGGTGTCGTCTTTAACTGACTGTAACAGCGTACAGCATGACTTAGACAAAATTACTACTCGGTGCGAAAATTGGTAGCTAGCCCTCAATGTAGAAAAATGTAAGGTGATGCGCATGAGTAGGAAAAACAATCCCATAATATTCGAATACAGCATTAGTAGTGAGCTTCTTAATGGAGTCGCGTCGTTCAAATATCTAGGCGTAACATTGCAGAGCGATATGAAATGGAACGAACATGTAAGGACAGTTGTGATTAAGGCGGACAGCCGACTTCGGTTTATTGGGAGAATTTTGGGAAGATGTAGTTCATCTGTAAAGGAGACCGAGTATAAAACGCTTGTACGACCACGTTCTTGAGTATTGCTCAAGTATTCGGGACCCGCAGCAGATTAGTTTAAAGGAAGGCATAGAAGCAATTCAGAGGCGAGCAGCTAGGTTTGTTCCTGCCAGGTTCGACCAATGCGCGAGTGTCACGGAAATGCTCCGGCAACTCAATTGGGGATCGCTGGAGAAAAGACGAAGTTCTTTTAGTGAATTTATGTTGAGGAAATTTAGAGGGCCGGAATTTGAAGCTGAGTGTAGTACGATCTTGCTGCCATCTACTCACATGTCGCGTAGTGATAACAATGACAAGATAAGACAAATTAGGGCTCGTAAGGAGGCATATAGGTATTCTTTTTTTCCTCGTTCTATTTGGGAGTGGAATAGGAAAGGAAATGCCTAATAGTGGTACAGTGTACCCTCCGCCACGCACCTTACGGTGGATTGCGGAGTATGTATGTAGATGTAGAATTGCGCGCGCCTTTCCAAAACATCTGACGTCACAACACTGCGCGCGAGCACTCGTAAACGGCATACGGCTGTAGTCAATAACGAGCCTGGGTGTGTACTGGACGTACAAAAGAGCCACGATCCCCATTGAGAATATCCTCCGCAGATAGGGACGAAACGTTGGGTTCTAATAACAAATCCACAAGATCGCGGCGTAATAGCCCTGAAAATTTTAGTAATACTTGCAACTTTCTGCACGTACCGAGCGCTGGTTATCGCCCCCTCCACGAACACCATCTACATCTACATAGATACTCTACAAACCACATTTAAGTGCCTGGCAGAGGATTCATTAACCACTTTCATAAATTTTCTCTGCCGTTCCATTCTCTAATAGCGCGCGGGAAGAAAGAACTCCAAAGGTGAACGAGACTATAAAACCTAGGGTGGGACCAGTGCGTCTTGGACGAATGCACTCCACGAGAGAGCGCTCTCCAGCTCTAAGTCCAATGTTCAAATGTTTGTCAAGCTTATGGGCTTAATTGTGGGGTCATCAGTCCCTAACCTTACAAACTACTTGTGAACTACCTTATACCAAAGACGGCGGAAACATCCATGCCCGAGGGGGGATTCGAAACCCCGACGGGGAACGTCCTCGCGCATCGTAGTATAGCGCCTCAATGCGATCGGTCGCTCCGCCGCGGCCAGCTTTAAAGGAAAGTACTTGGGCTCGAACAAACACATATACACCAAAATCGTATGATAGATAATGTAAAGCTCCCTTATTGCACTAGTGACACTCCCGCATCTGCAAAACTCTGCAGTCGTCCGTTAGAGACCTCTGCGTGTGCCATGCTGCATTGCACTTTGACCTGTCGGTTCGCCAGTAGGGACGGTGCGGTGTGTCTCCGAAGTTGCGTTTTGTGATGTTATTTGTGTGGTGAAGCGTCAGATGGGGCGGCGATTGATAATCAATCCTGCTAATGTATTGCGATTAGTTGAGATGAAGTTACGAAGAACCCTTTTTCGTGAAGATGGTATTAATGTAGAAGATAAATCATTCGCATGCTTTCTCGTATCTGTTATGGTACAGAAATATGAGCAGAGCTTAGATAGTGTTGTTACAAACTCATAATAATGATAATAGGGATGATAAGGAAGAACAACTCATTGCAAGCGGTAGTGCTACGGTAAGTGCGGGAAGAAGCGATGGGGAAGAAGCGATGGAAGCAATGGCAGAGAATACCAACAGTCTTTCGGGAAGAAAGTTAAAGTTGCAACTATATCACGGCTTTTGATGACAATTCGCTAGAGAACATGTACGATGATTATTACATAAGTTATAGTTAAGATATCTGCATTATGTATGGCGTCTACAATTACATCTACAGTGCCATCTAGAGCATGGTTGCAGAGCTTTGCAGAAAAACGACACCTACCAGCACACTGAGGTGTACGTAGAGATCCTGTTCCCAAACGTTCATACAGATATGTTTGTTCGAGCCCATGTACTTTCCGTGTAAGTCGTACGTGCAAACGACCCTCAGTAGCGTGTAGGCAGACTTTACTGTCATTTTTGAAGACCACGGCCCGCCATTCCATCTTCAACGTAAGCCACCAACCGAGCCGCGCACGTCGATGCTGTGAGTGGGAGACAGGCTAGAGATGTGCGTCCCCTTAGTCCGCTGCTACTAACCGGATGTCAACAGTTCATGTTGACATTGCTAGACTCACAAACCCTCTTACGTGTGCTGTACTAGCCGTAGGATCTGCTACTGTTGTCCTTACAAAATGACGATCTTAGCGGACGTTAATGCTTCATGGACGTCACACCACCGTCTACGGGTGTGAGAAAGTTCACATTACTATTCAAACCAGGTTCGTTTAAAAACTTATGAAGCGTATCCATCGTGCATAGTAATTCTGCCAAAGAACCACCCCACCACTCGGAAGATCACAACCTGACCCCTTTCAAACTCACTCAGTTGTCTGTAGGAAGCGCGACCGCTTCGCCGCGCCATGGTGCCTGTTTGCCTCAGACGTTGATATCACAGGTAGGAATGTAAGCACTCACTATTAAAGGGTACACAAAGTGGTGCGATGGCAGGGCGACGTGGAAACCATTATCTTCTATCTCCCAGGTGGCATCTGTCGCCATCACATCAAATCGCTGTCGTTTTTCTTTATGTACTTATTTTTCCGACAATCTATTCACAATTAGAATACCGTTATTCCAAATATAAAGGTATCATAGTTTTCAAAATGAAATGCCAAGAACGCACATTAATAATTTATTCACTGATGACCGCTTTCGGTGCACTTTGTCACTATCATCTGGTCAAATATATATTACAAGCTGGTCATCTTGTTAAAAAATTGGGTATAAAATAACAAGTGCAACATTGCACTTAGTCACTACATAAAAAATACACATGTTAAGAACATGACAGTTAATGTGGCAACGTCGTCAGTAGTCTTCTACTGACCTATATCACCAAGATTGTTAACACAGCTGTAAGTTGTGGTCGTGGATAAAAGTTCAGAAATTTATTTATTTATTTATTATTTATTTATTTTTGACAAATAAAGTGTATAAATCATAGAACTCTCATTTGAAGAATGGCACAATAACAGACTGTGTCCGAATCAGGTAAGTTTCTACTTCCCTGAAGTTCATTATTGACGTCTGGGAAACTGGTGGGTGACCGGTAGCATCCTTCTAAGATTTCTCTACTGTCGCTGTGCACGACATAATAGTTGAATCAGAAATTAAGATACGTTTTCAGTTTACGAAGTTTGTAAAACATCTGTTCTCATGTATTGTTTTTCTTAATTGTACGAAATTTGGTAGAACCCAATGCTGGTAACGAACAAGGGATACCCCCAGTAGCATATCCACCATATTTACTGATAAAATGACCCAGTATCTGTCCCGCTAAAACCTGAACACAGATCAAGCTGGAAAACAGAATGAACTTCTTCTGAACTGTGGAAAATAAAGCAAAATTGAAACAGCAAACGCTACAAGCTATAGAGCTGCATCATCGAGCGAAATGAAACAGCCGTGTCGTGGTGGTTTACGAGGCACATTGCTGGCCTCACGATCCAGGATATCCGTGTTTAAGTCTCCCTAGCGTTAATTTTTCTCCGTCACAAAATTATGACTCGATCCTCCGGTCATTGACGTGTCAGTTCGTTGTATTCGATTTTGTATCTATAAATTTTTAGAATATATAGCAGCCAACCAATTGCGTTAAAAGGGTTTTAATTAAAACCTTTTGTTTTGTTTACAAGTCGGATCTAAGAGCAATAATACGCTAGACAATAGTATACAACTGTTAGTAAAATACAACAATAACAGTTAAAGATAAAATACAGCATTGATGAGAATATACTCAATAATCATGTAAAAGTTGTTTTAACTAAAACAAATGATATAATGATGCGCATCATTACTCCATGTCAAACAGTTATCATGTAATACGTTAACTAGACATGTCAAATTTAAAACTGTGGAGTAATGCCACACATACGACGTGTGAACTTCGTTTACTGACAGGCGTAAGGATACTAGTGACCTTCAACTGCGCTAGGTGCACCAAGAAGGCGAGACGAGGGTGCGCATAGTCGCATGATCAAAATACGCGTCTGTTGATAAAAGGTAAAATGTAAAAAAATATTGCCTGAAATATGGGCAAGAATGTGAGAAAGCTGATAGGTGCAGGTACGTGGTGTCTAGAGGTTAGCATGTAGGTAGCGCGATGTATACGCGTATTTTGCGTGAAAGAGAGAGTTGAAGAATGTGTGTTGAAATACATGCATCACGGGTGGGCCATCTGATGGTGCGAAACGTCTTTGACGAAAGTACACCGTTCACGAAAGGGAGGGGGGGGGGGGTTAAAGCAAAAAATCGCTAGCCACGTACTAGAGGAAATTACTACAAAAATGTACCGTTAGAATTATGAGACTAACAGACGTCGTGCAGGAACGAATTTTGATAAGCAAAAAGTCACACAAATAACACAGGTTTGTTCTAGGTACTGCCTGCTTGGGAGCTGGAGTTGGTCATTAAGAATATTGGCAACATTAAGAAGCGCTTCCCACAAATCTAATTTCCTCACTTTAACCTCCTTGTGTAATATTATAGTGTCTTCCAAAGGCCTCTGAATGTGATCGACAGTAAAATGTTCAGCAAAGGACGATTTATGTACATTGACACCTTTTTTTCCAGACAGGTGTTCTTTATAACTTACCTTAATCGCCCTACCTATTTATGCTTTATAGTAACCGGGGAAATTATTGAAAATGAGCTTGCTAACTCCAAAATTAGAGAATGGGTCCACAGCGGTTTTGAACGTATCTCTTTCTTGGAGTGATGTCAGTTTGAAACAGCGACAGAGACCTATAATTTTTATCCTTCTTGAAATTCTATGTTGTAGCATTCTTCAAAAGTAATTTATCCGTAGGTTTCATTTGCGTTAGATGTCTGTCCCGCATTTCTCCTGTTTCCACAATTCAGCGTATTTACTTCGTCCGTCACATCCCACATCCCTTTCAGACCCTGCGTTGTAGGTAATGTGACATTAATATAGAGAGGTACGTTTAAGATATAAAATACGAACAGTAAGTCAGTGCAAAAAAGAAAATTAATATATTTTAAAAATTTTTATACTCACACAATTGTCTGTTTTGGGCCTTTAATAGAAATTTTTATGATCTGCACCACCTAACAGCAACATGCCTTTGGAAAAAAATGACATAACATCACAGGCTCATATAAAATCAACTGGCTGTCAAATATGAAAGCTTTACATGACAAAACGAGGATATCAACATCTTATCAACAAGTATTTCTTGCCATCATTGTAAGTATACTGGAGGTTTACCGACTGCTGGCGTCACCCAGTGTAGAAACATGAGACTAAAACATGTTACCACAGTCCATCCACGATTGTGTGATGTAGGTCCGAACTACCTAGCGTGAAACACAAAGAAATAAATGGAGCAAAACCAGAACCGCACAGTAGTGTTTGCAGTGCCTGAAAGGGATAAATTTATACCTCATATTCCGTAACCCACTCCCTTGACTGCCATGACTACAGAATAAGAACAGACATGTTAATGACAGAACGGACAGATCATAAAATAGTGAGCACCAGGCAGATGGCTGACCCGCTTCGCAGTCCTATACGGCGACCACGTAACCACGGCTACTATTCTTCGCCAATCTGCTGGATGATGTATATCTCCAGCTAGAACCGTTCTCTGTTTCTATTGTGCTTCGTTTTACACAGTCTGTCACACTTTCATGCCGTTTTCGTGCTTGATGCGTCTTCAATGTTTTGATGAACGATCCAGTGGACCAGCTCACCACCAAATCTGAAGGGAAGCAGTGGGGAGCCTGCCTTGTAAGTAGCGCAATGCAGTCGTTGACTCTAGGAGCTCTCGGCTTCCGTCTACGTAACTGGCAATGCAGAACAGTCTGGCAAGGACGGCGCATTCTGAACGCCCGACCGATACTACCACAGCGAGTCGCCGCTTAACGCCTTACGTGCAGGCAACCGCTTTGACTTCGGTGTGCAGCGTGGGGCCTATGTACCACATGGCTACAGCAGGTACGTTTAAGCTTCAAGGGCGAACTAACACGCAAGGAACCGCACGAAACAGTACTTATCATAACACTCGATCAGAAAATATAAACAAAAGTGTTGGCCTGTGTCTTTCTAAGTTTTGACGTGACTGAAGTAGCAAAATGCGAGAAATCTAATAATGCAAGCTCCAGGTCGGAATTGACAATATACTGTATGTACCGGACTGACTTGAGCTGTGAGAAGTGTCGCACCTTTTCAAAACTATTTTAATTATTTAATTTTAAACAAAATTCTGAACTTCTATTTTAGCCAAAGTCTTAGCAAGTTTATTCAACGTAACAGTTTCCAAAAGATTGTTTATATTCAGACCACACAATGAATCATTAAATCCTTTCTGTTAATAAAGAAACACATCTTTAAACTGTACCATAAGACCTTACTGCAGTACAGTATAGTCTTTATTATAAAAAACCAACGACCCAACAATAGGCAATCACTTTCATGCAACGAAATAATTTCATTTAGCAACAACTGTGTAAGGGACAGGGTCTATTAATTTTTTTTAAACAAAAGAGGAACAAAACCCTGTAATAAGATTAACTGTCCACGCCCTAGCACTTATACACCTAAAGGTCAGGTTACCATACTCTGCAATATCACTAATTCAATAAATAATTTAGAATGCACATAACTTATAATGTGCTGACCAATTTTAATGATATACAGAAACACTATCACCCATGAATATTTGTTACAATCACCAAAAGCAAGACACTAAATTATCTGGAGACTCGATATTTAACGACAGCTACAAAGCCGAGTTCCCATTTAAATGGCGCAACGTATGCAGTTGGAGTTAAATTAGCTCGAGTACCTCTGCTCAAACAACTCTACCCGATGCTCAACAGGGAAAGCAAACTGAATAGCCGGGTGTCGAGGAACCTCTACATGACACATATTAGACCTCTGATGACGTACGGTGCTCCGTGCTGGGCATACGCGGCGCCAACACGGCTGCGCCGCCTGCAGCTCATACAGAACAAGGTACTACGCATCATTAGCAACGCTCCACGATACACACGCACCGTGGAACTTCACAATGAATACCGCCTAGAGCGCCTCTCGGTGGTATTCAAGAAACTCGCCATACGACTATACAGAAACTCGAGACACTCGAACAACCCCTTCATCCTACGCTTGGGGAACTACGATCACAACCATAGGTGGAAACATAATCGCCCAAAAACACTTCTCCTCAGAGACTAACCACCTACGGCCATAGGGAACACCAACTCACAAACACGATGAATATGGCAAACCCCTGCAAAACAGCAATCTGACTGGCAATGCCAGCTGAGCCCACAGCCGACCTACAGGCAAAGCAGGGAAACCATATTCATCGCACTAAACACAAACAAACCTAAACAGTCCCGCACACTTAGCCAGTTCTATGACCGACTTAACAGACTTGGCTATGTTACAGGTATTCTGCCACAGCCGATGTTAACGGGTAAACTGCCGCAGCCGACCCAGGAGGCATCATTGGAGCTCAGCTGCAGCAGAACCTCGCATCAAAACGGACTGATTCTTTATGACGAACCTAGCAAAGTTAATGGTACTGAGAAAATACCCATTACTAACATTACCAACCCTTGCATGATCTGTCGCAGATAGCATACCGCTACTGCCCTTCATACGTACCCCACTGTCGCAGAGGTTTTTTTCCCTTGGCTCTTGCCTTGGCACTTTTTTTCCTCTGCCCTTACATACCTTTACCCTTCGTATACCTTTCGACCAATTCTATCTCCAGATGCACCGTATTAATGGGTGATCGCGCCCACACGTACGGATAATCGCGGTTCCCACATCCCGCGATCCACCTTAGCAAACTAACTTAATTACGGAGGTGACAGTAGAACTTTTGTGATGGTCACCACGTTGGTGTGGGCGTTTCCTTGCGTTTCTGCATAACCACTACCAAACCAGTTGGAACGTGATGACCAGTTCAAGCAGAACAACACATGCTGATTCAAGTGAATAATCCTCGGCACCACAGTAAGCCGCAACAGACCAGCGCCGCATCTTTTTACCTGTGCCACCAGTACACTCATGCGAATCACCTCTTCCAAATTACTCGTAAGACCTGTAAGAGCGACAAGAAACTAACTCGTGTGTAGACACTGTAACTACAGTACTCTCCCTCCGCCGAACTTCGCTGTCTACGAATCTCCTTTAGTGGAAACACTGCGGTAAGACAGGCTTGTGGCACACCGAACCCGGCGGCGCAGAGTCACTGCCCTCGGGTATCGTCCTCTTCCAGGCATCTCGCCCCGATGTCGACCGTGACGGCCCACAATTGAATCTCCACCGACCGTCCGCCCTTGGTGGCTCCAAAGCTGCCGGCTGGCCGCTCTGCTTCCAAACACCAGACTCAGCACCGCGCCTCAACTCCTCTTCTCCTGGTCTCGTGGTGGCACCTCCTTCGCGGTGCTCCACTGCAACGCCGACAAGTTCTCGCGGGCTGCCTGCGGGGCGCGTTTTCACCATCCGCTGCACCGCGACGTCTTATGACGGCACAGTATAATGAGGAAAGTTTACAACTCACTGCAAAGACGTAACGAGCTGCGACAGGCACATAAAAGAGACACACATAAACAACACTTAAGTGGCCCATGTGGACGCAGTTGCAGAAAGAGCACTTGTGGCACTTAATAGACTTGTGGGGATTGGGCAGAGAAGATTCGACCTTCCGCCTAATCTTATCAAATTATATCACAATAGCATCCTGACATCCATCATGGGAAACGGTTCCGGCAGCTGGGCCTATAGACTCACTAGCGTAGCGCCTGCAATGGCGGTGAGAAGAGTTCAGAGAAGTATCCTCCTTCACTCAATAGTGGCATACAGTGGCATACTAATCTTATCAAATTATATCTCAATAGCATCCTGACATCCATAATGGGAAACGGATCCGGCAGCTGGGCCTACAGACTCACTAGCGTAGCGCCTGCAATGGCGGTGAGAAGAGTTCAGAGAAGTATCCTCCTTCACTCAATAGTGGCATACAGTGGCATACTAATCTTATCAAATTATATCTTAATAGCATCCTGACATCCATCATGGGAAACGGATCCGGCAGCTGGGCCTACAGACTCACTAGCGTAGCGCCTGCAATGGCGGTGAGAAGAGTTCAGAGAAGTATCCTCCTTCACTCAATAGTGGCATACAGTGGCTTACTAATCTTATCAAATTATATCTCAATAGCATCCTGACATCCAGCATGGGCGCGGATCCGGCAGCTGGGCCCACAGACTCACTAGGGTAGCGCCTGCAATGGCGGTGAGAAGAGTTCAGACAAGTATCCTCCTTCACTCAATAGTGGCATACAGGTGTAGATGGGGCTTTGCCCCCTATATATCAAGATTCGTGAGCTGGCGGCGGCGTACTGCTTAAAAAAACGAAATGGGGATAAGATACAGGATATCATGGAAGCTAGGGTGGAGGGAAAATCCGAGATTGAAACTCGGGGCTTGGAGGTCTGGCAGAACACCTGGGACCAGGATGATACTGGGAGGAGGACGCGTCAGTTTCTCCCATGTATAATAGATATATTAAAAATGGGATACTTGCAACCTAGCAGACAGCTGATACACTTTTTCACCGGCCATGGCCCGTGCAGGACATACTTATGTCGGTTCAGGAAGCAGGCGACTCCAGAGTGTGGCTGTGGAGCTCCGGAAGGAACTCCAGAACGCGACACCTTCCAATGCCCTACATATGACCATCTTGTTTCCCATCTACGACAACAATTACCGAACATGGACACATACCAACTAATCAGAAATGAAACACACTTTCATGTTCTAAACGAACTTACAGACAATATCTCTAATCACATCAGAAACGAATTTTTAAACCGATGATGAGACACTTCTTCCAGATGTGACTGCTACACCAGGCCGTGCCGCCGGGGTACGGAAAGGCCGCCAGCAATGGACGGGATCCGCCGCGCCCTGGACCAGGGTGTTAAGAAAACACACAGAACCAACACAAGGACTGCAGTGCAAACGGCCAGCCCAGTGCCAGGGGTACGCCCTCCGGATTTAGTTCTCGGGGCATCGGCCAACCCGTAGGTTTGTACATCACTGGCACACCTGTGAGCACTGCAGGGGGGGGGGGGGGGGGCGCACACAACACAGACATTAGATATAGTAAGTAGCGACTTCCACAC
The DNA here is from genome assembly GCA_026315105.1 of Locusta migratoria. NCBI lineage: Eukaryota > Metazoa > Arthropoda > Insecta > Orthoptera > Acrididae > Locusta > Locusta migratoria. The sequence continues at coordinate 124,827,131 of CM048751.1, forward strand.
GGCACATAAAACACAAAAACACCCTGCATGACACAGCATACACGCAACCACAAAAACAACAAATCATGTAGCTTTGTAGAACTAAAATAACTAGCATAATAAGCACAAAAGTGTAGTATCATAAAAGGACCCATTTTATGTAGCAGGTAATGAGTTAATGTGAATTAAAAAAAATAAAAATTTAAAAAAAATCACTTAAGCTCACAAAGAAGGATCTGTACCAAAAGATTCGAAAGTTACACAGGTCACACGTATATTCAAGAAAGGCAGTAGGAGTAACACACAAAACTACAGGCATATTTCATTGACGTCAATTTGCAGCAGGATTTTGTAACATATCCTGTATTCAAATATTATGAATTATCTCGAACAGAATGATCTATTGACCCAAGGTGAACAAGGATTTAGAAAATATCGTTCATGCGAAAGACAACTAGCTCTTTACTCACACAATGTGATGAGTTCTATCAACAAGGGTTCGCAAATCGATTCCCTGTGGCTTGATTTCCAGATGGCTTTTGATACAGTACCTCACTAACGACTTTTAATCAAATTGCGTGGTTATGGTATATCGCCCAAAATTTGCGACTGGATAGGGCATTTCCTGTCAGAGAGGATACAGTTCGTAGTAATCGACGGTAAGGCATCGACCAAAACGGAAGTGATATCGGGCGTTCCACAGGGTAGTGTTATTGGTTCTTTGCTGTTCCTTATTTACATAAACGAATTAGGGGAAAATCTAAGTAGCTCTCTTAGATTGTTTGCAGATGATGCCGTCATTTACCGTCTTTGAACATCAAAACCAACTGCAGAATATTGTGAATAAGATATCAGTATGGTGTAAAAATTGGCAATTGACTCTAAATAATTAGAAGTGTGAAGTCGTCCACATGAGTACGAAAAGAAATCCGTTAAACTTTATTTACATGATAAATCAATCATAAGTGAAGGCCGTACACTCCACAAAATACCCAGGAATTGCTATTGCTTCAGACTGGAAAGAACACGTAGAGAATGTCGTGGGAAAGGCGACTGCGTTTCATTCGCAGAACCTTAAAAGATGCAACAGAACTACTAAAGAGACTGCATACACTACGCTTGTTCGTCCTTTTTTTGGAATATTCCTTCCCAGTGTGGGTTTGACGGAGGACATCGAAAGAGTTCAAAGAAGGGCAGCTCGTTTTGTGTTGTCACGACACAGAGGAGTTAGTGTCACGGAAATGATTCAGGACCTGAGATGGAATCATTACGACAACGGCGATTATCGCTGAGGCGTGGTCTACTTACGAAACTCCAATCACCAACATTCTCCTCATATTGCGAAAATATATTGTGGAGTCCCACCTACATAGGTAGAAATGATCATCAGAATAAAATAAATCAGAGCTCGAACAGAGTGATTTAGATTCGGGAGTGGAATGGGATATGAATAGTATAATGGTGGTTCGATGAATCCTCTTCCAGGCACTTCAATGTGATTGGCAGAGTATCCCATGTAGATGTAGACCATGGCCTTCTTCAGAAAATAGAACGTTCACGGAATCACACAGTCACACAACCGTCATCTCCGGCTGCCGCACTCCGAAATGGGAGATACATTGTATTTGGATTACGATATGCCAATGACAATATTGGCAAAAAACTTTAATTGTATGCAGTTTCCTGTATAATGAGTGTTGGACGTTGAAGGCAGATCCGCTGACTACAGCATAACTTGCCGAAACCGGTAATCAAAGTAAAAAATAATTACTGACTGTGGCTGTTTAACATAATAATTACATGCAAAACGTTGCATTCAACCGCAAGGGACATTATAATAGAAAGTAAAAGAACAGACGCAGCTGTATATATCATTTACTAACCTTCCGTTGCCCACGTGGGAATATGGAACACGGCCCCAGGACTCCACTCGCCAGCGGTGGCGCTAGACGAAAATTGGGCGTCGGCGAACTCGTCTTATATATAAGAAAGTCTTGTTAGTTACACTATTTATAACTAAAAAACGTCTCATCCGATTTGGCTCAAAATTGGTGCGGAGGTAGCTTAGAAGCAGGAGACGGACATAGGACACTTTTCGTACCGTTCGACCGCGTTCCCGTGTTATGTGACATAAAACTGAAAGTATGCTTCCAGATCTGAACATTTTCTAGATTCTCCTAGAATAAGCTTATTCATTCGTTACTCGCCTAGCGACAAAATACACTGCATCGGAGCAAACAAATCCGCCAAGGAGGTTAGATTAAAGGGAGAGGCGTTATCAATGCTAGGAATACATATGAAACATCATCTTCGTCAGTAAGTTTAATGTGTCCGAATCTAAATTATTATGCATATTATCAAAATAATATTATTTACAACTGTTGCCAACTAAAATTTCATTGGCTATCTCAAGCTTTGCCGCGATTGGTCGGCTTCATTCGCACGATCCAGTAGCTGTTGCCAACATAGCTATGTTGTCGCAAATTGTAAAATTTTTCCGGTATATAGCAATGTTGTTAATTGTGTTTCAATTAGATTCCTACTAAGATTTCATTATTCACTTACAGGTCAGGAAACAAAGAGACGAATATTGCTGCCAATTACAAAAACAATACTATCTCGCTGAGCAAACTAGCCATTTTGGCAGCGAAAAAATAAGGACGTAGACAATTTTAAGATAAAAATTCAAAGCCAAATCGCTGGCCAATAACATACATTTATTAATATTGTGTCAATGAAATGTATTATTGTTGATATTTGCATTCATTTACTTCGATGGTTTCCATTTCCTATCCTGTTGAAGTCGTCAATTATCCAAAAAAAATCCTGAATTCATTGGGTTTGCTAAGAATACCACCGCACGATTTGCAAATCAAGGTTGGGTCTGTGATAATCATGTTACGCAATCTAAGCCAACCGAAACTATGCAGTGGAACAACACTCTCTGAAGCTGATGACTAGTGTAATTGAAGCAACGATAATCACAGGAAAGTTCAATAGAGAGTATGTTCTGATTCGTAGAATACCACTGATTCCAACCGACTTGTCGTTTCAATAGAAGTGTGTCCGGTTTACCGTTCGCCTTGCATTCGCAATTACGATTAATAAAGCGCATAACCAGCTGGACGCTGTACCCGTCTGTAAGATGTGTCCTTTTTTTCGGAGTCATCGCTGTTTGTTATCCCAGAGTCCTGCTGTTAATGCTCTAGAGGTGCACCTTACATTTCGGCAACCACGTTGGTCCCGGTGTTGTTGCGGTTGCGGCCACAGCAGGCGTTTGTCTTCTACCCTAGCTGGTGAGCAGTGGCTGCAACAATTACCTCTCCGTTCCAAGAATAGAAAAAGGAAGGGTCTTACAGCATGCTGCACGTTCACTCCACAAACAAGGTGAACGACACTTGAAGCTTATCGCAACCCAGACCATACAGCATGCCCAGTGGGTCTTGGACGGACGGATTCTACGAGACAGCGTTCTCTAGCTCTATATCGTACTCGCAAATGACCATCACTTGCATGCAGCCAGAATCTGCTTTCGTCACTTCCAGCTTCCAAGTGACACTCTGACGGCACCAGTCGCGCCGTGAGTGCACGACAGGATAAGGGAGTTAGTGTCCGTATTCCAATTGCTAGTAACCAGTTTGGAACAGTTCGCATTGACATATGTGGGCTCACAAACCCTCATCTCTGTCCTGCGGTAGCCATATATCTGTCACTGCTGCCTTGGATGCGCTTGTACGTCATCCACAGGTGTGAGAATGTTCACGTGATCATTGCAGCGATGGACCACTGTCATAGCACACACAGATTGTGTGGCAGTAAGAACCATCGCTCCAGTCTAGAGGTCAAAATTAATCCTCTTACAAACTCTCTTAGTTGCCTTTTGGAGCGCAGCACGTCTCACAGAAACCTGGCGCTCTAATAGCTATGTCACTATGCTATCTGGTTTTGAACGACGTTGACATTAATGCATCTAGTTGACGTTAGTACATCAACTTTTACCATGGGTAAGAGCTGCCAGCATCGGATCAAAATCGATGCTGTTTTTCCCCGTTGTACTATTTTTTTTTCTAGCTGTGTATGCAAATTTCGAAATGTTTCGATTTCTGCTGCTGTGCTGGATTTTATCATAAATCCCTTATTTAGGCACTGAGTTAAAAATTAATTCGGAAAAAAAAAACAGGATAAAGTAAGCTATCAGCACACCTAGATCACTACGAACAATGTGAGGCGCAGGATTATTACCAACTTAAGCAAGGCACAGAAAGTCAAGATTCAAGAGACCTCTCAAATTTAAAGCAATGGAGCTATTTAACTAAGGAGAAGATGAACATTCTCTTTCACTAATTTTTCACAGTATAAACACACTAAAGATGGGGGCCACACCTTAACGTTATTAACACTTAGAGTGCCATGCCCGTAATATTACGTTGCTGTCGTTTGTTCGATGATTGCCTCGCCCGTAATATTACGTTCTCTGTGTCTTTGCGAGAACTGCCGCGCCCGTAATATTACGGACGGCTGTTCTCAAACGAATTCTAGCTTTCGCGCGCATCATTATCCGTACGGTAGTTATCAGAAGGGAGGCACAGCCTTGTAGTAGACATCTCTGCCACTAGGAGGCGCCACAAAACTGTTCACTTTACGAAACAAAGGTTTCTGTCAGTTGACTGTGAGACATCAGGGCGAGCGTTAGACGCAACATGTCCAGCAGTAGGCCTTTGAGTGACGCCGAGGCACTCAGGTGACAGAGAAAAACATTTCTAGCAGCCAGTTTATTACTGCGGTATGCAAAGACTTGTCATCACCATGTGTCGCCGACTTTCAGCCTGGTACAAGCGGTGCTGCGCTTTCACGACTGAATGGAACACATTTCCTGAAAAGAATACCCATTCCATCAGGGAAGAAGAAGGATGATGATGATGATGATGATGATTGGCGTTTTAGGGCGCTCAACAACGAGGTTATCAGCGCCCGGAAGAAGAAGGCACAAAAGACTTGTAGAGTGTGGTCAGAGAGTGGCAAGAAAGAAGCAGGAGTCGCCAGAAGGAGGGAAACTTCATTCTAGTATGCAGTATGCAAAGTGGGGTTTTGTGTCCAGCCCTGCTTACAGCTATACCGCTCAAAAAAGAACTATTTGCACTAAAAGCCGTTTTCTGATGTTTAATATTCATGATATTTGCATGTAATCACATAAACATTGCCATGTTTATTAATAAATCGTTTGTAATACGAAAAACCAATTTTTTTACCTACCCGAAAACAGCGTTTCTTGTTTTGATTGTTGTGATGAAAGTTTACAAAGCAGGGAAATGTACGGGCAAGTATTTGAAGAGGAAATAATAAGGTTTATTCCTGACCAAGAAAAATATATTAATGATTATTCCTGAATCTGTACCAACAGGACGAAATAATGTAAAAATGGCCGGCACAGGGGGAAGTCGGTTCGCATATATGGCTGGCACTCAAAGTGTTAAAAAAGCATAATATTTCCAGTTAAATCACTGCACAAGAAAGCAGGCCTGCTAAGTAGTGTACGATTAACATAAAACCACAAGACATGACTCAATAAGTCTTACCTCATGGGGACTAAGTTTAAAGGGTGTATTTTATAACGTCACCTGCTTGTTGCGTTAATGGAATGGATGGAAAGTAAAATTCTGTCCGTGACCGCGTAGCCTATACTTATTGTAGATCCTAATAATGTTATCCGAAGCTGAAGAATATTAACATTACGGAAAATATCGTAGAAATATTCAATGAATTTGGTTAAAATTTGGAAAAGTAATTTTTTGTTCAGGTAACGTTATAAAAAGTGCAATACTAATGGACCCACGTACGCTCATATATAAATCATTTAAGTAATGTTTAGGAATTCATTTATTAATAATACTAAAAGGTACCTTTAAATATTGCAATATAGACATATACTGGTATGACAACTTTTACTCTCATGTGACGATAGCATCGATACTTTTACTTTATGAAGTTGCTTTAAGATAATGGCAATGTATAACGAGAAATGTTTCATTGAAATTATTTTCAAATTGCGGCTAACGGTACAATTACAAAATGGCTTCCAAATTACAATAACTAAAATATTCTATTTTAATGAGAAAGCTACCAGCCGGAGGAACGATATTTTGAAATAATAACATCGAAGGGGTAAATTTAAATGATTTTCTTTTAATGAATATCTTAATGGAGATACATAATATAATGAGGACAGTTACAACTCACCGCAAAGACGTGGCGACGAGATGCGACAGGCACATACAAAAGACACACACATACAACACATTCAGCTATCGGCCATGGCCTTCTTCAGAAATAGAGCACTCACGCAATCACACAGGCACACAACACAGTCATACAACCATCACCTCCGACTGCCACACTTCGAATCACGCTCTGCAGCGAATCGGGGACGGGAGGGGAGGGGAGGGGAGGGGGAGGGGATAGAAAGGTTACATCACGGTGGTGGGGATGGGTTAGATGGGAATAACGAGATGCAGCTTAGGAATGGAGTGGGGAGGCGGGTGAGGGGAGAAAATAAAATAAAATAAAGTAAAATAAAATTAAAATAATCCCCACCACCGTGACGTAACCTTTCTATCCCCTCCCCCTCCCCTCCCCTCCCGTCCCCGTATATATATATTATATTATTTTAATTTTATTTTACTTTATTTTATTTTATTTTCTCCCCTCACCCGCCTCCCCACTCCATTCCTAAGCTGCATCTCGTTATTCCCATCTAACCCATCCCCACCACCGTGATGTAACCTTTCTATCCCCTCCCCCTCCCCTCCCCTCCCCTCCCGTCCCCGATTCGCTGCAGAGCGTGATTCGAAGTGTGGCAGTCGGAGGTGATGGTTGTATGACTGTGTTGTGTGCCTGTGTGATTGCGTGAGTGCTCTATTTCTGAAGAAGGCCATGGCCGATAGCTGAATGTGTTGTATGTGTGTGTCTTTTGTATGTGCCTGTCGCATCTCGTCGCCACGTCTTTGCGGTGAGTTGTAACTGTCCTCATTATATTATTTATTCCAACCTGGACTTTCCATTATTATATTAATGGAGATACACTTACTTAAAGATTGAGGAGCAAATACAACTCGAGTCTGAATCATACTACGACCCGGAAAAGAATCGCCACAGAGAACAATTAGTTATTGTCTGATCAGTGATATGGAGGACACAAGGAGATACGAAATAAATTTCACTGACCAGAGGGGAGCAGCACGCAGGAGAGGGGGGTCTATTTCACATTTATGAAGAATTACATTACAATTATATCCCATATCTCTAGGCAATTAAACCATACGCTTTTCCGTAGTATTCCCGAAAAACTAAACTTAGGAGTGCAGAACCAGCCACATTCACGGTCTTACATCCACTCTGCTGAAGGAATATCAAGATCTATTCGACAAAGGTCCTTTAAGCGCCTCAACTGCTTACTGTGCACTGCGTGTTACTTCCACTACCTCCGAAACCAAACCAAAGCAGTGGATTAAATTAATGGAAGAAATAGTTATGGGGTGAAGCAGTTGCAATGCTTGGACACTACTTAGACCCCTCAGTAATGACAGAACTAAGACCTCAGTGCATAGTAACATTTCTGCATATGAAATTACGAGAGAGATTGTGGAGAGGTAAACCAATTACAGCTGAAAGAAAGTCAAAACAAAAATAAGAAAAGCTCGCTAAAATTACGTTCTTTCTAGCTATTTTGTGATTGAAGTAATAAATAGAGCACTGAATAAGTATAAAAATGGCAAGGCGGCAGGTCCTCATGACATATGCATTAAACAACTAAAATGATTCGGACCTGTTAGTAAGTAATGGTTCTTAGAATTAAAATAATTAAATCACCTACTGCAAAATCTCTAAACTGTAATACTTAAGCATGGCAAGCACACAACAAGATTCAAATAATTATTGATTAATCTCTTTCCTGAGTCATTTGTATAAAATCTTAGAAATAATGATTCTGGACAGACTGAGGTGTTCTACCGACTGCTTATACCACAAAAAGAAGCGTTTAGATCAGGGAGAAGTATTTCCCAAGTACTGCACCTGACAATGTACGACGGCTGTGAAAACAGCAATGTCACTGAGGTAGTTTTCATTCACTTAACAGTAGACTATGATACAGTTAACCACCGAATACTTTCTCGTAAAATGCGTGTAACTACAGACTACAAACTCACACAAATGATTGAGTGCTTTCTTCAAAATAGAAAGTGTGTTTTTTTTTCTTTTTTTCTTTTTCTTTTATTTTTTATTTTTTAATTCCAAGGTCAGAAGAGCAGGTAGAGGAACCTAAAGAACGGCCTCTCGCAGGGTAGTGTATTAGTTCCCAATTCTTTCAACACCTACGCCAATGAACGACCTCGCAACAGGAGACAAAAAGCTTTACCTGTGCAGATGATGCTTGCCACGTTGCGGATCGCGCGGCCTCCCGCGTCAGTGGTTGGAATCCTCCCTCTGGTATGAATGTTTAGTATTAGTATAAGTTAGCTTATAAGTAGTTTGAAAGTTCTGGGACTGATGACCCCGCAGTTAAGACCCATAAGCTTAACAAATATTTGAACATTTTTGATGCCACTTAATAAGTACAAGAACAAACATTTGAACTGGCAGAAGCTCTCTCATGCCTTACGAATTCTAAGGGATTACTATCAAGACAAGACAAATCGATCAAAAATACAAGTCTGTACCTTCCACCTCAAAAACCAACAGGCATCAAGGAAGCTGCAGAGTTATGTGGGCGCGGCAGTCACGGTCTGCACGGCCACTACGGTCGGGGGTTCGAATCCCCCCTCGAGCATGGATGTTTGTTCTGTCCTTAGTATTAGCTAGTTAATAAGTAGGTTGTAAGCTTAGGGACTGATGACCCCGTAGTTAAGTCCCATAAGCTCAACAAACGATGGAACAATGGATAGTTATGTGGGAAACCACTGATCAAGTACTTACCTACAGAACAAACTGAAAGGAAGGAATCTGTAAGGAACATCATTCTCCGGAATTCATCAGATACAACCTGTGGAACATATGTCTGCCCTGTCTGGTGCAGATCTCGTCACGTCAAAGAAGTGGGTGTCGTCTTAAATGAGAGCTGCTGACTCATTTCAGGGTGTCTGAGATCCAAACCACTGGATAAAGTTTAGCGTGTATCTGACTTCCAGATATCCGTCATGAGTGGGCATCCAGACTGGAGAAAAGTACAGCACTAAACCTTGCGACAATTACTTTATACGGGTGCCAATCAGCAAACCAAAGGTTCAGGTCAAGAAAAACATTTTTTCAATCAACAGAAAGCCTCAATGAACCGCCATCAAACTTCATCCTCGCAGGATGGATGGTGCCCTGAGAATGACTCCCTCCAGGAAAGCTCGTCAACGTAGAAAAAGCTTAACAGACTGCGCTCAGGAGTTGAAAGAGCGAAGACCACCGTGTAAAAATAGGGATTTCTCTGTGACCCGATGCTGTGTGAATGTGGCGATGAACAGACAGTGTGCCATCTCTTGAATTCGAACCTGGTCCTACTAGATGCTCTCCCTAAAATGTGACTGACACTACCAGGGAGGCTTGTGAAGTTGCCGCATACTTTTCGCGTCACCTTTAATTACATATGTGTTGATTATACCCAGAAATGATGTTCATAGTACCAGTGTTTGGGTTTTTACTTTGTTTTGTACACGTCAGAAAATGAAAAAAGAACACCTTAAATTTGTTGATCTAGCAGAGGGAAATTTTACTGACACATTCTTAAGGATGTATACAACGATCAAACAGGTAGAGCCAAACGCAAGTGACTACAGACACCAGTGCGTGCGCAATGTCGACGCTAGTACCGCCTGTACCCTTTCTTTGCAGTTGTCTGCAATTGAAGCTTCCTGGCAGATTAAAATTGTGTGCCGGAACCGAGACTCGAAACTGGGACCTTTGCCTTTCGCGGGCAAGCGCACTACCGACTGAGCTATCCCGACACGACTCACGATGCTCATTACAGGAACATATATCTTCGAAAGGGTTCACTGAATTCTGGGACCAGTGAATTCTGGGCCCAACCAGAAATGTGCGAATTCTGGGCCCAGTTTCCTGGAAACTACCTGCGCGAGGGCAGAGCCTCCCTGCCCCCCTGGGAACGCTCCTTGTCAGTCACGGTCCCGAAGGTCTCGTCCAACGCAGTGGCTGACCGCTTAGACAGTCACTGCCAGTAGACTCTAACTTGCGTAGTATTCAGTTCGTGCATCTTGTCTCCCAGTGTGCTTTAAGTTCGAAATTGAAGTGTCAACGACCATCCGTGGTAAGCCATGCGCGTACTATGACGGCTACTCATATACCCTAAGGAGAACCAAAGCAGATGGGACTGCGCCATCGTACCACCAACGCTGTAGTACGTTGGCACAATAAGATTAATAATTTGCTTGAGAAACAGAATCCTAAAATTAAAATGTAATCAAGTGCATGAAGACAGAAGCAGAGAACTCAGCACGAAAGAAAAAAAAAGTGAAACTCGATGAAAGGATGGCAAAAATAGTACAAATGTACGAAGAGGATGGTGACATCACGGCCTGTTTGAAAGCGATCTCTTACCTTCAAATATTTGAGTAAATTCATTGGCCTACTTTGAGATAACGTATGTGAAAAATGTACAAATAAATAATAATTTAAAAGTTAATGAAGTAAAATAAATTAAAAAAGATAAAAATACTGATTTTAAACACGCCTGAATGGCAATGTATTCTTGTCATTTAGCCAGTCCATAGCCATAGCCATAGTCTGTTTATTACGAAAATTCCGTAAACATAACATGATCACTTCCTGGAAAAAGCGAATTTCTTATATGGAGCACTGTGACTTTTTGTAATATATTGTCTCTCTGACGCAATCATTTACATCTAATATCATCAAAAAGGTTTCACTTATGACCAATTTCAGTCAATGTCAACTACCTCCAAAAACAATGGAAAACTTAAAACCTAATTACAAAAATGTAATTTAAAAATCGTATCTATTCCTCTTTACAAAACTTTATATTAAAATAAATATAAAGTAATATACTCCTCATACCTCTGGATGGTATATGTAATGTAAAGAACATAATATATGATGGAGTACGAAAAAAGGGTATGATTATGCACATAATTAAAGATCATTGGATATAACTCACATACAGTGCGTAGGTGACATAAGCTGTACATGGCTTTTTCTCCCGCTCCTACCACTACATGTGCATATCCCCTGTACGTGATTTCAAAACAGAATAACAACTGGCAAGAAAAACTAAAACATACATTTTTAAAAGCAAAGAGTAAAAACTTCGTTCAGAACGACACAATCTTAAAGTGCAATTGCGTGATAATATACCACAAAGAAAGCCAAATACGCAAATTACGGGGTTTATGAATGTCCTGTCGCTGAGAAGCCCTCCACTGGCCAGACTCGAAGGTCCTTCATACGTGGCGATTTGAAGAAAATACTTATGGTAGCAAGAAAATTGCATTAGGTTTGCATTTTCACAACGAGAAATTTAGAATATGTAATATTGAAGATCAAATGAAAATGGTGCACACTCTACGTTGGAGATACAGATTGCAAAAAGAAATGAGCAAAATTAATTTTCTCCTAATGCCTACTTCAAGATTTACGACGTTATGACGTCCTGTCAGAGCCGCGTTAACACCGCCCTTCAAATGACCATCAACGGAAACAAAATGTCCTGCTGCCGGAAGAACAACGTTGAATGTTGACATAATGTTCAAAGATATTCCCTCTTTTAAACGCGTATTGCACTGGCTCTAAATTTTTCCTGTTTTCCCTTGTTTTACGATGCATTCTCTGTCATGGTATGGAAAATCATGTCATTCATTGTAGCCGTAAACACGCACTCTTATTATGTAAATTATTTTATCATTCACACACTCTCGTTTTAATGTATGTCTTAATACGCGAGTTCATATTGCTGATTCTATGTATTTTACATTTGGCAATACTAATAATGTTATGAAGGATATATAATTACAAAATAGAAAAGGGTTTTCCTGTTTCGAAGTCATATGTAGGGGCCAAGCGCATTTAGCGCTATGAATGAGATGGGAAGCAATACGCAGATTATTTAACCTATACGTGCACACTCCTGGTTCATGTACATTACATGTACGTCTAACATTCGCAAGTCAATGTGTTTGGAACAGATTTTATTTTACGTTAATTTAAATATTCTTTGTCAAACAGACGTGATTTTAAAATTCTATGTTTGTAATTTGGTTTCCAGGTTTTCCATTGTAGCTTCTGAATATCCAATCATAAGTAAAACTTGTCAAACAGAAATTACATGACCACTTCCAACTGTATCACTTCTGGTTCTTGTTTGATCATCTCCATACCTCTTTCATCAGTAAAGCTACGTTTGCACGGGCCATAAAAATTGTTATTGCCGACAACACTGGCCCACAATGTTTTCTGGCAACATTGGAACCACTCGAATTGCAGCCACATGTACTATAACAATGCCGGTCACTGTTGCCTTGTAATGTTTGTAGAAAAGTATTTCAGGGCCGAGTGCGTTTACATGAACCAAGCTACCGGCGAAAAATAATGAAGTCGGCTCGTTTACCTGCCGGCCGGCACCCATCCCGGCGTGAGGGAGGGGGGGAAGGAGGATTAGTGGCCCGACCTTTTCCGGGCCCAAAATTCAGTGGGCCCAGAATTCACTGGGCCCAGAATTCGCGACACCCTTCGAAAGTGGTAGTTAACTGTAGCAAGGGATATAGAATTAAATTAAGGATCTTGTAATATGGCGTCAATTTTAAACGAAATGGCATGCAAACTTTTTTGAAACTTAGTGACCATGTCTCATATTGCATTTAAATATAATTTATATAATTAATCCATTAATCATCTTCCCTCACAGACAACAGAACTGTTCTTCGTCATGCATTTACAGTCTTGCACTTTGGAGGCACTAAAGATGGCAGTAAACTGAGAGAACAGTTAATGCGAACTGTTTCACATACTAACGTTAATGGCTGCAATTTGCCAATTTCAGCAAAGACTGGTTCAATTGCCTCCATGGATGCCGCCCTCCAATGTCAATATTGACGTCGAGGAAAAAGTTTGACGACCACTGCGTTACAGGCAACTCTATTGGAGGAAAAGTAAATCACTGTCATTGTTTACAGTTTTATGGCATAATATAGACGTCATGTAACCTTTCTGGGAACCAGATTTCAAGAAACGAGGTACATTGTGAAGATAAAATTAATAGGGCAGACTACATAGTGTATTCACTATTCAGTCAAGGGTCTGAACGTCATAAAGGTATAGCGTGAAAACAATTTACAGTCATGCCTGCAGAAACAGTTTTCCAATCAAATTAAGCCGTTAGTGGAAGTTATTCTCAATAAATGTCAGCCGGTCGCAGTGGCCGATGGGACTGAGGTGCTCCAGACACGGTCTGCACGGCCACTACGGTCGGGGGCTCGAATCCCCTCTCGGGCATGGATATTTGTGCCGTCCTTAGTATTAGCTAGTTCATAAGTAGTTTGGAAGTTTAGGAACTGATGACCCCGAAGTTAAGTCCCATAAGCTATAAAAAAATTTGAATTTGAATAAATGTTACAACTTCACAGTAATTTTTCGGTCATCACAAATTCTCAGACCACGTAATGTACTTGTCTCACTGATATCCACTATAATTTCCAGTATGCAATAGAAACCTGTGCAAGGAAACATATCAGGTTCTTAATTGTTCTGAAAGTTTGCTGTAGGTATGGCTAACTAACTTGATAATTATTGTAGTTTCAATAATTATTAATAAATTACGGAATTGTGATTTCTCTTGTAATCCAATAATAATTCCTGTCCACAGTGCAAAGAAAATTACTTCTCGATTTATGTATACGTATAACTGTGTAAAATTGCAAAATAATTTCATCAATATCGGACACTTTTTTCCACCTGCTCCTCCCATAGGTATAACTTTAGGCCCTTAAGGAATAACTTATTTGTGCATCGAGCATAGATGTGAGGGAAGAGAAATTCTACTACTTATAAAGTGACTACAATGCTTTATGAATATATAAAGTTCAATATTTTAAACATGACTGCGTCTCAGCAACGGTTATAGGATAACAAATTAATAAGCAGCCAACCAGTTGCAATAATAGTTGTTTAGTAAACTTTTGACCACGGTTTCGACAGATATAAACCCGTCTTCTTCAGAAATACATGTATACTATACTTCATCTTCAATCTAAACTACATTCGCTAGATCAGAGGGATGTCAAATTCCTGGAATATGCAAGTATAGTATACATGTATTTCTGAAGGAGAAGGGTTTATATCTGTCGAAACCGTCGTCAAGTTTATTAAACAACTATTATTGCAACTGGTTGGCTGCTTATTAATTTGCTAATATATAAAGTATTCAAATGAAAGAAATTTTTTCCATAATGACGAGAGACAATTAAATGTGTCTACAATAGTAAATGTTCAAATGTTTGTAAATTTAAAAAACTTAAGTACTTTGGTCATAATTTCATAGGCTTACAAATTACTTAAACTAAGCGTCAACGCGTAAAACCAACCGAAGTTTCGGCCATTATTGCAAGTCGCCTTCTTCAGGCTATTCGTCTGACTACTGATTGTGGGAGAGCTTGCGTCTTATGTAATCAGACGGAAGAATGCAAACACTAAAGACAAGGAAAGTACACCATAGAAGCACCAATCTAAAACGCCCATTTCCAAAATGGCGTCAATTACTGCAGAAATCAATAAAGAATGCCCAAATCACCCTTCCTCAACAGATATTGCAAGTTATTACATAAGACGCAAGCTCTCCCACAATGTCAACCTGAAGAAGACAACTTGCGATAGTGGCCGAAACGTCGGCTGGTTTTACACTATGACGATTGGTTTAGTACCCTAAATAACATTATTGAAAGTGACTATGGCCGCGGGAGCCTACGTCTATACGCAAACTAACTTACGCTAAGGATAACACACACATTCATACACGAGGGAGGGTTCGATTCTTCGACGGCGAGCAGCGGCGCACTATGCAGCAAAGTGCCTTAGAGCGCTCGGCCATTCCCCCGCGGCTCTAAAATAGTATTCATCCTCCTAACTTCTGCTTCAGATATCTGAATTTCATTCATCTCCTTACATGCACATAACAGTACATAAAATCTTTTAAAATTCTACCTCCTTTGGTGTAGTTATCAAAGGCAGTAAATGAAGAGTATCTTTATAACTAAAACTAGCTGAAAACCGGACGCTGCCCGGGTATTTATTTATTTATTCAAACCATGAGTTAGTTCTGTCCTATCCCTTCTGTTTCTGTCCATCCTCTTTTGTTGTTTTATATGAGGGACAATGCATTTTTAAAAGTTAATTATAACTTCTGAAAAATAGTTCAAAATGTTCAAATGTTTGTACAGCTTATGGGACTTAACTACGGGGTCATCAGTCCCTAAACTTACAAACTACTTATGAACTACTTACAAACTAGGACGGCACAAATATCCATGCCCGAGGGGGGATTCGATCCCCCGACCGTAGTGGCCGTGCAGACCGTGACTGGAGCGCCTCAGTCTCCTCGGCCACCGCGGCCGGCGAAAAATAGTTAAGAAGTCAAAAGAGTAAATAGCTTTTCCTGAGAGTAATTATTGTTCGACATTTCACTTTATATACTTCAAATCAAAAAATATCTTGAATTACACACCTTCTAAAGTATCTTATTCGGTACTTCAGCGCTCAAGCTATCTCCGCATCAGATTTAATCACAATAGATTCAGTGGTTTATGTAATGATACATCCAAATCGGTTCAGCCGTTCTCGAGTTTTAGCGAGACTAACGAACAACAATTCATTTTTATCTTTGACAGTTCACATAGGGTTGAGATCGTGTAAAGCGAACTTTCCTCTTTCAAAGTATATTTCTGAACGCATCCAACACAACAACCAAGTCATTACTTTACACGTTTTAAATCTAAATTTTCCCATTTCATCACGGTTTAAACCTTCCCCGAACTTGCACGAATGTGACATGAACATTATCCTGGACATGTGTGCGTCATCTGCCCACTCTTCCCACTCACTATCGAGCCCATACTTAGACTATCTGATGATGCCTTTCTAAAGCTATTGGGTCTAAAACAGATATGATTTAAATTAATATGGTTTATATTAAGAGGTAAGTGATACGAAGTTCACCGCGTCATCTAGTCATCTAGTCGCCTCGGCAATGCTTCGCAATTGTTACTATGTATGCACTCTTGCTTTGAACGTCAAATATGCAAAATTGTATCGCAATCAGATGAACGGTTCTTAAGTTATAGTATTGAGTACATTTAGAAACATATTGAAAAAGGAACTTTGTTCGAATTTTGCGACCTGTTTTTTTAACAGTCCCCATTTTTGTATTGAAAACTATTCCAGGTCCATAATGAACAAAAAAAAGATTTAAAAAAAAGAATTACCCCTCTGCGTCGTGCGAATAGTCATAGTCAGTTACAGTGCTGAATTCAATTAAAAACACGTTGAAAAACGTCTCAGTTTTTCTCAAATTTCCAATTTTTCGGTGGACTTTCCGAAAGATTTATTTCATGCAAACCTTGTCCTGTCAAGCCGTACTAAAGTGATGCTCTTACAACCAGGTGGCAATTGATGTTTATTCATAGAAAAAAAATCGCTTTCGGTTTTTCGTAGATTTTCCTACTTTCCGGGAGACTTTTCCAAATTTTTATTTGACGCGTACCTTCCTCTTGCTTTCAACATGAAACGAACAAAATTTTATCGCAATTGGACAAACGGTATTCATAGCTCACTCGAAAAAGCTGTTTCAGTTTATCCCGATTTTACTCTTTTCCGGACAACTTTTCCATATTTTATCACCGTTTAAGCCTTCCCAAGACTAAAATTAGCCAAATCGGTTCAGCCGTTCTTGAGGTTTTTGTTTCCATTTTTGTTCAGGTACTGAGAAATTATTCATCTTACAATTGAAGAACGGTATTAAATTCGCAACTTCCGTGTCTTTCGTTTCCGTACTTTCGAACATAACGTTATCAGACACCCTTCCAAAAGTCTACAACTTTAATAATTATTCGGAATTTAAACAACCATAATTTTACTGCATAAGCAGAAAATTTTTAATTAAATCGTAAGAGAAGGAACAGATCCTTTACTGTTATTATGCATGTTACAATACTAAATCGGAACAAATATTTCTATACTTTGTAGCCCTTTCGAAATTTTTTTCTTATTCAGGAACAACAGTATTCAACAAAGGCCTCTTCCTGCGGTCTTTAAAAAAATAAGCTCAACTGCATCTGACAAAAAAGCCGCATCCAGTGGAAACAAGCGTCTGCAGTACCGTGCTGCTATCTGTCGGCAGAAGTGAAAGTTGTTTTCAGCACTCGTTTGACAGATGGCGCGAGAAACCAGTCGCAGCCCCACGCTGCGGACACCGAAGGTGTTGATCCGCTCTACGGTACTTCAATTTATACAGATTTATCGAGATAGAAAGTACCTAAATTCGTAATAATCAGAGATGCAGGAAGCAGCAGTTTCGTGTTCAAGAAGTTCTATAAGTAGGCACTGCAAACTCCGTCGTAGTTCTGAATAACGAGGCAGTTTCGAATAATGATACGTAATTGATATTTGACACAAAATAATGTTATTCGGCGATAGTATACGTAATTGCTGAATAAATATTCTTTTTTGTCTTTTTAAGACGGAAGATTGGTATGATCCAGCTACTGTATCCTGTGCAAACGTCTCCATTTCTGAATAAGTACTAGAACCAGGGCCGGCGCAAGGCACGTGCGAAACGTGCGGCCGCACGGGGCGGCACTTTACGAGGGGCGGCAAATCTGACGCCCTCCCTTTTTTCCCCTTTCTTTTTTTCCTCGATAAACTCAACATTCATGCCCAAGAGGGGATTCGAAACCAAACCTCGGAGGGAGCGGCTTCGGGAACTGTGGCATGGCAAGGCGCCTCGACTACTTGCCGGCCACTCCTGTTGAACAAGGGGAGGGAGAAGGACTAATTTCTTCCTCGCCACTGTGGCAGCACCGTCGTGTTTACGCCGGAGGAAAGAGAGGGGGAAGCACACGCCAGTATTGTTATGAGTGGAGCGCTGCCAGCGTGTTTCGCGCCGTGCGTTTACTCGCAACTAATTTTGCAGAAGACAAAATGTAGTTTGGAAATTCGAATGCAATGTTCGATACTGCGGTTACATGTTAAGTCTGAAGCAATTTTGCTAAGCCCTTCAATGGCAGTTTCCGAGTGTTTTATTCTTCCTGCATTATGGAAATAAATGGTTGAACATGACTACAGTCAAACATGTCCAACACCTACAAAAAATCTTTGTTAAGCTTATGGGACTTAACTACGGGGTCATCAGTCCCTAAACTTACAAACTACTTATGAACTACTTACGAATTAGGACGGCACAAATATCCATGCCCGAGGGGGGATTCGAACCCCCCGACCGTCGTGGCCGTGCTGACCGTGACTGGAGCGCCTCAGTCACCTCGGCCACCGCGGCCGGCCCAACACCTACAATGGGTAGAAGTATTCCGAAAGGGTAAATACGCTGCGAGTTATTACAAGGGATAAAGACATCGGCTTACTAGCCTGGTTAGGTATCGACGTATTTTTGAAAATTTTTGCTATCCGTTTCTGAATGATACTCGGACTTTTTGGTTTTTGAGCCATGAAACACCTGTCTCCCCTTGCATAAACAACAATTAAACTCTGACCGGCACTTTTGTTTGACAATACTACTAGAACACTACCACTTTGCCAACATTTATTTACTGTATAGTGCATGTGAATCCATGTTTCATCTAAGTAAACTACTAGTCGCTTTGATTCTGATGCAAACCTGAGAAAGTATGCTCTTTTAGCAATAATGCACCCTCGTCCGCACAAAACGAAACGTTAATTTTGACACCTTCTACAACGTAATCCATACACAGAACATTCGAACATTTTTGTAAATTCCCAAGGCTTATTAAAATTAGCTAGATTTCTTCTATCAGGTTAGACTCCATTTTTGAGCTGGTGCCCAGCAACTGTTTTGTACAAATCTGTAGACAATGTCACCAATCAGTCGCAATTTTTGTTTTTATTTTCCGGATCTACATAGATTTCGTACACAGTGTGGCTGTTCTCAATGCCTTGAGCTATGATTACATCTATAGCGTCATGCTGAACGTAACAGTCAACATGAGGGTTTAAATGTAAGTACACATTAAAAGCTTTGAGATTGGTCACTCAGTGGCCGAGACCTTGGTAGATCTGAAAAGTAGAAACAAAAATTGCGATTGATTGCTGACACTTCCCACAGATTTGTTTAAAAAAATTCCACAATTATTTTTGTGTTAATACGGGGTGGGGGGCGGCAATTTAGCAGCTCGCACGGGGCGGCACTTTGGCTTGCGCCGGCCCTGACTAGAACCGAAATCCTTTAGAGCTTGCTAAATGGTCTCTGTAAATTTTTACTTTCATTCGTCCTTCCAGTACTAGACTGCTGATGTCTTGATGTCTTAGAGTGTTTCAATGTGTCCCATTAATCGTACGCTTCGACAAGTATGAACATTACAGAACTATCAGTTTATTAAGTCATGTTTGCAAAATACTAAACGGATTATTTACTGAAGAATGGAAAAACTGTAGGGGAAAAGAGATGGCTGTGTTTCACAAGAACAATATAATACTTTCTGAATCCGTGTTGACTATGAGTCAATAGGTCGTCCTCTTCGAGTTAGTTCTCGATATTTGAGGCCTGTAATTACTTCTAAATTACTCATGCTGGCGGTTGTTCTTTATTCAAATTCTGAAGTATTTGCTTCGTCTTCTTTGGTAAAGTAATTTCGGAAAGTTGTGTTTAGCACTTCTGCATTTGCATAGTTGTCATCCGTAGTGTCATCATTACTGTCGCGTAGTGAAGGTACTGATTCGTTTTTGCCACTAGTATACTTTACATACGACCAGAATTTATTCGTATTTTCTACCAACTTAAGTGACGGGTCTTCGTTGTAGGAACTAATGTAAGCTTCTCCCGAGCTAAATCCAGAAGTTCAATAAAAGATTGATAGTCTTGGGAACTTTGTGTCTGTTAAAATTTGGTACGCCTTTTTCTTTGCTTTTTCAAGTGTGATCCAAGCTGTTTTGTGTACCACGGTGACACAACCCTCTCTCTCTTTTGTTAATTTATTCTAACAGCTGTCGATATTATTTCTTTGAACGTAAGACACGTCTGATCCATACTCACGCTGTTAGATTCGAAAGACTGAAGATTCTCATTCAGAAAAACGGCAATTGACTTTTTTATCTGTTTTTCTGAATAAATAAATTTTCCTTTTAATTTTGGTGGATTTGGGAATTTTGATATTCATTATCGCTGCGATCATTCTGTGTTCACTAATCCCTGTGTCTGTTTTGATGCTCTTTATTACCTCCGCATTATTTATTGCTAAGAGGTGAGGTATGTTTTCACAACACGGATGCATGAACTGTTAAACTGATAGTCTCACGACTTATCTGCCCTTGTCGTCATTATTGTGAATGAGATTTTTGTTGATTGTCTGACAGAACGCTAGCAGTCTCTCATATAGTCACCAGCTTGAACAGACGTGTGGCTGCCTTTCCCCCAATGACTCCGATGAAATACAGTCTGTGCGTTCTGAATTATTTTATTTGAAGTCTGACATGGCTATTGCTTGAAATGAATAATGATAACAGAATGTAGATTGCTGCAGAGTGAAAGTTTCATTCTGGAAACATCTCTTAGGCTGTAGCTAAGCCATGTCTCCACCATATCCTTTCTTCCAAAAGTGCTAGTTCTGCAAGGTTCGCTGGAGAACTTCTGTGAAATTTGGAAAGTGGGAGGCGAGGTACTGGCAGAAGTAAAGTTGAGAGGCGGCATCGTGAAGCGTGCCGGGATGGCAAAGGTACCAGTTTCGAATCCCGGTTCCGGCACACAATTTTAATCTGCCAGGAAGTTTAATCTGCGGTTTTTATACACAAAAACTGTAATTCGCCACCAAAAACCTCAGAAATTGCAAAGTGTCATTCACATTGTAATAAAAGAAATATTTTCTTACACTACTTATAAATTATTGGGGGCCATTTGCACTAAATAAATACATTTGGTGTAAGAAACCGATAATAATTTATTAGCTTTTCTCAATAAGTGAGAAATCATGTCTCTGTACGTCCTGGAAGTAGAAATGAAGCTCTAGTCTCCACGTCATGTGTCTGCCTTTCACAAAGATCTTTTTTTGGTATTGATTAATCAATCGCTTCGGCGAAACATGCTTCATATTTCGACAGATAGCGATGTCCGAAATGGAAGTGCAAGGATATTTCAGAATTATCGCACGTTTAGAGCGTAGCATTTCTTTACTGGTATTAGAATTATAGGTATTAATAATAACAGCCAGAAATATGTTCGGCATCACAATATATCATCACACTTAACTGATCGTCAAGGCGACACCTGTCTAATACATACAGCTTCAAGAGACAACCTTCCAATGCTTTTAGTTAAGCATATTCTACTCTTGCAAATCATATTTTTGTTCTTCATTTCAGACTACAGTGTAATGGCAAATTAAACACTTTTTCACGGACACGAAACTTTTCAATACTTCCGGGAGTTCCTCGACTCACATGGGCTTGACTAGTGTTACAAATATGTCTTATAGTAGCATATCTTCATCTAACTTCTAAGACTTCAATGTCCAATTGTATTTGTATGATTGAGAATAGAAAATGCATTTTCACATTAATATTTTATTTTTAAAAATTGCAACTAAATAATGAGTGCTCTTTTACTTTGATGAGTGTAGTGTTGCTGATCATAATCAAGAACTTGTATAAAGAATGACATTTTTGCAACGGAATATGCACTGATAAGCAACTTCCTGGCAGATTGAAACTGTGTGCCCGACCTGGATTCGAACACAGGACCTTTGCCTTGCACGGACAAGCGGTTATTTTCTTTTTTTTCGTTCCGGGCATCTTAGGACAACGATAATTCATATCAGCTTCGTTTCTTCTGTTCTTCCTCGTTTTCCAATATTATATCATTCTCATTCTTTGCATCCTGCTTCTCTCTTCTGTCCAAGATGACATTGTTATCGGTCTAGTTTTGTCCTCGAATCCCGAAAAAGCCTGAATTTTTTATTTAAAAATCACCCTGTCGTTTATTTCTGGTCCCTGTATTCCCATTTCTTCCAGATCTCTTTGTACTTCTTGGAGCCACCATATTTTTCTTCTCTTGTACAGCAAGAATTGTGTAATATGCTGTGTTAACCTCCCGTGGTCCATTCTGCGAATGTGTCCAAAGAACATGTTATTTCTGTTCCTTATGACATAGGATAATCTTGGAATAGTTCCTTATCTGATCGCTTTCTAAATCGACCATCTTCTGTTCTTCGAGGTCCTAATATTTCTCTGAAAATCTTCCGTACCCCCAGATCAAGTCTCCTGATCATTTCAGTTCTTACTAGGTTAAGTGTTTCTGTTTCATATAAAGCTTCATGGC
Organism: Locusta migratoria; assembly: GCA_026315105.1. Lineage (NCBI taxonomy): Eukaryota > Metazoa > Arthropoda > Insecta > Orthoptera > Acrididae > Locusta > Locusta migratoria. Next base: position 124,849,671 of record CM048751.1, read on the forward strand.
GGATTACTGTCTGGTAATATTTCAGTTTTGCATTGATAGAAATATTCTTCTTATTATAGAAGTTCAAAAATCAAATGTTCAAATGTTTGTTAAGCTTATGGGACTAAACTACGGGGTCATCAGTCCCTAAACTTACAAACTACTTATCAACTACCTTATACTAAAGACGGCACAAATATCCATTCCCAAGGGGGGATTCGAACCCACGACCGTAGTGGCCGTGCAGACCGTGACTGAAGCGCCTCAGTCTCCTCGGCCACCGCGGCCGGCTATAGAAGTTCTTCGTCACTTTATATGCCACATTAATTTTTGTTTATTCGTGCTTTCATTGCACCCTTTTCTATCAGTACAGTGGCTATCCATTCTCCCAGGCATTTGAATTTATCCACCTTCTGAATTTTCCTTCCTTCTATTGCCATCCATCCAGGAGCTGCCGTGATGTTTGCATATATTTTGTCTTTTCCGTAGAGATCTATAGGTCAGCTTTAGCTGTTTGTCTCTGTAGTTCTTTGGTTTGGTTAACGACCCCTTCTAATGATTCGGACAGTGGAGTAGACAACATCATCTGCGAATACAAGACAGTCTACTCGTATTCCTTTTTTCTTCCACCCCAGTAGCATCCCACCTACTGCTTTCATTCTTTGTCGCCATTCTCTGATCACCTTATCGAGTACACAGTTGAAGAGCATAGGGGACATTCCGTCTTCCTGTTTGCGGTATTAATCTTGAAGGATTCCGACAGCTTTCCTCTGAACTTGACCTTGGATATTGTGTTGTTTAGGGTTTGTTTTACTAGTTCACTGGATATTCTATCTAATTTCATGTCCTACACTATAGAATTTCAAACAGTATTTACAAATGTAAGTACGAATTTCTTGCACCTGTTTTTGATACACCATTATCATTTTCAAATTCAGAATTTGTTGTGCGCATCATCTACACTTTCTGAAGCCTCCTTGGTACTCATTAATCTGTGGATTTAGTTGTTTTTCCACTATGTTTCGCATTGCTTTTGAAAATACCTTATAGGTCAGAGGTATTAACGATATTCCCCTGTAGTTCTCAGGTTCTGTCTTATTTACCTTTATTTTATTTATTTATTTATTTATATATTTGTTCATCGTTCATCGACTAGATCGGTTTCTTGCGGTCGTTCGTTAATACTTGATTTACTTTGTTCGTTGAATTACGGACTGCTTTTTTTTATTATTACAGAGGTCGTCGAGCCTTTTGACCGAGAGCACTGAGCTACCACGTCAGCTCATTGACTGAGCTATCCTGGTACGCTTCAAATACCTCCCATGATAGCTCAATCGATAGAGCTCTTGCCCGCGGAAACCAAAGGTCCAGGTTCGAATTCCGATACGAAACACAGATTTAATGTGCCAGAAAGTTTCATAACGTGTATCAATCTGGTTCTTTGTCCTTGAGTTTTAAAAAGTCTGTTGTTTCTCTTCAATAACTTAAGTACACAAGTACTGGAAAGCCCAAGAGGATGTCTTGTCTAGGTACACTGGTTTACATCTAATGTTGGGAAATATTCGTCAAACTTCTCTTTCAATTGCACTGAAGTGCCATGAAACAATAGTATTTAGTTACTAAATGATGGTACATGTCACGAACGAAACAAAGGCACGCAGAAGGTAGAGTGTGCAGTTTCACTCTATCGTTCTTCAAAGGCCTTGAGAATTTAACACAGCAACACAAGTACAGTCAATATAAATTTGAAAACTTAATAAATCATGGAATAATGTAGATAGAGAGGTGAAAATTTACATACATGCTTGGAATGACATAGGGTTTTATTAGAACCACATCTACTGTTATCGAGCCGTTTTTCCGCGAGGAACTGTGTGATTCTGGATTTGTAACTGCTACCGTGATGGGTGAGAGGTATGCCGATATGTTACAGAATCGCATCATCACCATCCTGGCTTCATAAACAGCTTCTGGAAAGTACGATTTTTATGCAGGATGGCGCTCCACCCCATATTACTAGACACGTGAAAGATCTCTTACGCGCGTTGTTTGGTGATGAACGTGTGCTCAGCCGCCACTTTCGTCATGCTTGGCCTCCCAGGTCCCCAGACCTCAGTCCGTGTGATTATTGGCTTTGGGGTTACGTGAAGTCGTAAGTGTATCGTGATCGACCGACATCTCTATTGATGCTGAAATACAACATCTGACGTCAATACCTCTCCACAACTCCGGACTTGCTTTACAGTGCTGTTCACAACATTATTCCTCGACTACAGCTATTGTTGAGGGATGATAGTGAACATATTGAGCATTTCCTGTGAAGTCCATCATCATTGCTATGTCATAATTTTTTTATGCTAATTATTGCTTTTCCGGTCAGATAAAGCGCCATCTATTGGATATTTTTTGAACTTATTTTCTGTTCTAATGACAACCCATGTCATTCCAAGCATGTGTGTCAATTTCTACCTCTCCATCTACATTATTCCGTGATTTATTAAATTTTCAAAATTATCCTGACTTTTTGATCGCCCAGTATATAAGATGTGTAACTATTAAGATGGAAAAAGAGTAGCATATAGCCATAATTTTAAGAATTGCTGAGCGTGAACGGTAGCTAGATGAAATAAATTATCAGACAACAATAAAAGTTTTAGGTAAGATGATAAATCAACATCTACAATTACACTCCAGGAACAACGTTTTTGGGAACACTGCAGCGTTGTTAGATGCTCCCTTCCAGTCACTCTTTTTCTTTTGCAGGAGCGAACGGTGCGAGGGAAGAATGGTGGTAAGCATTCGTGCGAGGTTTCATTTCTCTTACCTTTGCTTCAGGGTCTTTCAACGAAATGTACGGGAAAAGAGTAAATGTTATGATGCTTTAAGGTTTCCTGGCGAATTTCTTGTATAGTTTTCGGGTCATATGTCGGATATTATTGTGGTAACTGCATAATATTTCGTTAGCGTAAATGGATGACATCTTCAGGTGGGATGGACACATTGTTGGTTGATACTTATAGGTATGTATACTGTATACAATAAAATACGTATCATGTAACTTTTGGATATGTGTGGAGTTGAGTATATCCGGGACACCTTTGCACTTACTAAACTAATCTATGACGGTACACACTACTCTCCTTTGGATTTTCTACATTACGTTTATCAGTCCTAGCTCTAACCGTTCTCAGTCTGACGAGCAGCTATCGATCGAATTAGGAGTTCATAGGCATCCACTTTCTTAGAATTCTGCCACTGTATCTGTCTGTCACATTCAACTACTTTTATGTGGTCTCTCCACAAATCGCTACGTACGCATTTTACAAGGTTATCTAACGGTTGTTGATCATTCCAGTGCCTGTGATACTCCGTCACACCTCCTGAACTGTGTCGTACATGGTTTTCACTCCCACAGTGATTGTTTTCTGGCATCATTATCTCTACATATCATAAAAATGTGTTTGTCTGTGTGTGTAAACCTGAGAGGAACTTCTTGAAAGTTTAAAACTCACCTTCCTCGGTATTAAATACAACATTTCAAAGCACTAAACTGCAGTGGCAAGTAAAAACTTGCGGAGATGAGCGTGTTTTTAAAGTGACGACACGATAATGTTAAAAGTACTCGAAATATATGTACAAATATATATTTCCAGACAGAGGTCACCTTATATTTCGAGTACTTTCAGCATTATCGTGTCGGAGTATGCATTACGTCACTTTAAAAACATGCTCATCTGTGCAAGTTTTTATATATATATATATATATATATATATATATGTGTGTGTGTGTGTGTGTGTGTGTGTGTGTGTGTGTGTGTGTGTATGGATGTGCTGATTTCCCATATCAGATGACACTTTTCATATTACAATAAACATAATTCTTTGCAAGGCATATATCAAAAGATATCTCAAAATGTTATATAGTATGGTCACAAACATCAGTATCCTTTGAAACCTTCTTGATGACCACTCACCGTATCACTCATAGAATTTCTACCTTTTATCAGTAAGGTTACTGATCGTATTGCTAAAATTTTAAGCAAGTACGATCTGGAAACTGTTTTCAGACCAACCACGAAAATAAAAGAATTTTTAAGATCCGCTAACGATAAGCGACATCTCCTAGCTACACCAGGTGTCTATAAAATCCCCTGCAGTTGTGGTGACGTTTATATAGGTACAGCAAAAAGAAGTGTTAACACTTGTCTGGGCGAACACAAAAGGAACTGCCACCTTGGACATACTGATAAATCGGCTGTAGCGGAACACGTGTATCAAGAAGGTGATCACGAAATAAAATTTAACGAGACGTCCGTCATAGCAAAGACGTCGCATTATTATGCGCGTATGTACAGACAGGCCATTGAGATTTTGAAACACCTAAATAATTTTAACAAAAAAGAGGAAGGTGTTAAACTTGATAAGATCTGGTTGTGAAAATTGCAGCAACAGTATGACAATCGATTAATTTCAGTTGGCAATATCAGAAACCACAGCACATCGGACGTCACGTGATTGACAGCGGCGTCCTCTGTTTGTCTTATATATACGGCGCTCACTCGCGCTGTCGTTGCGGTACGCCGCTTTACCTCTGAGGATGCCTTCCGCAGACGAAGGCGAAACGTCTGGGGAAATTTTATGTATGGGCCACGGCATCTCAGCCAGGAAGCATTAAGTAATTTCATAGAATTTTGTTCTTTTTTAAATGTAGCTTCTGAAGATGATGGCATTGTCTCCGAAACTGGTTGCAAGCAATAAATAAAATAATTGACCTTACAGGTGTTGGTGCTTTTCATACTGCTTACATATGTAGCTGAAGCGCCATCCAATTAGAAAATGGACGCAATCAAATCGCAAACTATTAATTACTTTGTCGACCAAACTGGATTCAAAACTGAAAGAAAAAAGTCTTGAGATGTTCTTTCGTGATCTTCCCAATGGCACTTGCATCTTCGAAAACATTTGGAGAACACCGGTTTCAGTTTCCCTTGATACATACGGTCCAAATTTTCCATTGGGTTCTTGGAAGCGCAGGTAGACATACATATGTTGCTATAGCAAAATCTATCGCGAAACTGGGTATTGCACTGATTATAACATCGATACCATTTCTCTTCCCTTTTATGGATAACATTCATTCGTAAAATAAATAAATAAATCATAGTTTAATTGACTCTGATCATAGTCCCACACAGTGCCCGTTCGGATGTTTGCTGTGGTGATAAGCACAGTGACTTAAGTAACAAATATTTATGTCTCTGAATCATCTATTCTTCGTTTTACTTATTTTTTCGTGCTTGGAGCATAGCTCTATGGCGCAATGTAATCTTTAGCTCTTTTATAGCTTAGTAATTAATTAAAGTATTTATACACGAGATTTTTGTGTATGGTCAATGTCGAATGTTATAAACATCCATAAGAACCGGATTCTCTCACTTCATCTACATTGCTCAAAACAATTAGGGGATCAGGTAAGACATCATACAAGTATACACATGGTAACGTATTTTATTCAGATACTGGTTGCAATTGTAATTTTTGTGTGTCATAGTACGATATTTTGCTGTCTCAACCGTATTGTATAAAAGTAATCTCGTTGCCCTCGAAAATGGTGTGTGATCACCTCGGACGTCCAGTATAGTATGAGGTTAGGAATCAATTGTTGAGGAATATTTGGCCATTCAACCATGAGTGCAATATCCAGCTCTGAAACCGTTGTGGGAGGTGCTGGACTGGCTGAAATGCGTCTGGGAAGAGCATTCCAGATCTGATCCATCGGGTTTCAGTTCGGTGAACAAGCTAGCCACTCCATTCGCCCAATACCCTCACCTTCAAACATGTTATCCACCAGTTCAGCTCTACGTGGACGAGCGTTATCGTCCACCAGAAGGAACCATCTATGGCATCAACGTAGGGCGCAACACAAGTCGAAGGATCTCGTCTCCATATCTCTGAGCAGTCCAAGCTCCATTCTGAAGAGCACAAAGTTCTGTACTTCAGCCAATACTGACTCCTGCCCATACCAATCATCCACCACCAAGATATGGTGAAGTTTCGGCATTTAAGTAGGATCGTTCCGAGTTCCACTTTCTCTTCAGATGAGGGAACAATGATTGTCCGGATGTACACAAAATCTTGACTGATCTAGTGCAGAGAAACCGGCGCCATTCGTTACGACTCCAATCCTGATGTTCCTCTGCCCAGTTTCTGTGGGTTAAACGGTGTCGTGATTTTAATGGCTTCTGCGTAAAGGCTACATTTCCGAAGGCGATGGAGGACTGTTTCGTTTGATATTGCGCGTTCTCTTGCTGCCTGGAGGGTACGTTGCAGATGAGTAGCATTCCGCCTTGGGCTGTCAACCGGAGACAACGGTCTTGCTTATGTTACCCGTGATTGACCTTGGCCTTGCTTTCTTTTAACGAGTCCTATTGTCTGAAATCGCGTCCAGGTCCTAGAAATTACACTTTGATACTCTCCAATAGCTGCAGCCACCTCCCTCTCAGACTGTACTGCTTCCAACCTTCCAATGGTTCTCCATGCCATAGCTTCGGTAAGTCACATTGTTGTTGCATTGCACTACCTGCTCACTACGCTGTCTGAACCCAACTGCTTCTGTAATTCGTTTGGTAAACCCAAGTCAACACCAACCCCCTGTGCAGCGAGTTTCTGTTATTACCAGTATCTCAGTTGCTGTAATGTTGTTTTCTCAACTCCGTACAAGCGAGAAAGTTGTCGAACTATATTGGTTCATTCTGCCGATGACAGTACTTCAGAACCTGTTGTTGTTGTGGTCTTCAGTCCGGAGACTGGTTTGATGCAGCTCTCCACAATACCCTATCCTGAGCAAGCCTCTTCATCTCCACATAAGAACGGAAACCTACATCTGTCTGAATGTGCTTACTGTATCCATTTCTTGGTCTTCCTCTGCGATTTTTACCCCACACACTTCCCTCCAACGCTAAATTCACCATTCCTTGATGTCTAAGAATGTATCCTATCAATCTATCCCTTCTTTTAGTCAAGGTATTCCAGAAATTTCAGAATTGGGAAGAAAAGAAATTTCTGGCATACCTTCAGAACCTAGATATCTCAAACTGATTCCCTAATTGGTTTGACCAGTGTACTTCAGTATACCAGTGTTCTTTTCATGAAACACCGTGTTGACACACTCGACTATAAACTTCTTATCACCAGCGTGATGGTACACAGTTCCAGTACTTCCATCATCTCTTTCCGAAATTTCCGCATCACTACAGCTAGCAGAGAGATAATCATCACTGCTACCACAATTATGTGTTAGTTTTACAACAGAATACATTTATAACGGGTGAAAATATTCTTGCAGTGTAACAGAGACCAATACACTAATACTATATTCACGAAGATCAATTCGATATTAAATCAATCAGTCACTATACATTAGCACGTTTGATTACCAACAGCCGTCCGATCTTACTTTTCACTTCATAAATAAACTTACAAATAGCAACGCAAACGTAGACTTCCGCGGCCGTTGTCACTATCAATGAAATTCTTCCGGGTATGAGACAGCGTCGTCATTTTATAAACTCTACCGACGTTTCGGCCACTGTTGCAGGCGGCCTTCATCAGGTCTGTGTCTGACATAGACCCTGATGAAGGCCACCTGCAACAGTTACCGAAAAGTCGGTAGAGTTTATAAAATTACGACGCGGTCTCATACGCGGAAGAATTTCATTGATAGGTTCAAATAGCACTGCATCTTTTCTACTGGTCTCGAAGAGCGAAGCTGAAGGCAAAGGTCGAGTTCGGTAAGGCGTACTCTCAGGCTCCTAACACACGAATGCAGAGGTTTGTAGATAAGCAAATCACACCGGTGCCACGAGAACGCTTTAAACGATCCGTCACGCGATTGTAATTTTTTTTGTTCGAGGCTGAAATACTTTCCTTTCAGTTCCTGATTCCGGTTACCATATTCTGTTTCACTAGCGAACGTTTCTTTTTCCCTCCGAACAACCATTTGTTCCTTTCTACTTCCACTGTCCAAGGACGCATTCGCCCTACATTTTTCCCAGTTTTATCGCTCTAGAAGTTACAGTGTGAAGGTCGGCGTAATTCAAGTGTGAAGAAAATGATTCTTACATGTCCTTCGGTAGTAAGACAATAACGGGTAGATACGTTGTGAAGATAGCAGTATCACCCTTAAATCCGGTAACAAAACGCATTCGTAGAGCACCACAAAAAGGAAAGCCTGCAGACACGCAACTGCAGAACTGCTCCAATCCAAGTGAAACAACTCCTGTTACACTTTGTAACACTTACAGGTACAAAAAATATACCAAGGACTTCTTCTGCGCTCTTCCGGTAATATAATTCTGCTAAAATTGCCATCTTACGAGAACTGATATAAGAGATTGTTTATATTTGTTCGTCAGATAAATATGATTAAAAATATTAAGCACACCTTACGAATGTTCAGTACTTCTGCTGTTCGTGATGTGACAAATGGTATTACTTTTATTATAACGCATCTTATTGTATGTAAAATGGCCTATGCCACCTCTGTCAATTCAGTTATTACATACTGAACATACACCAAATCGTCAATCAACATCTTTAAGTTAAAACAAACTTTGCTTGTGTTAAAGGTTGAAACTCTGGGTTTGCCGGAACTGCAAGACTGCTGTCAAAAACAAAACCTATCAAGAGGAACGAAGCGATAAGCTGGGGATAACTTGAGCAGGTCGTATACCACGACGTATGGCATTTGCACAGTTACTATAAGCTAATATTAAGGTCAGAGATGGCCCAAAATCGCTGCCAAATAGTTATGTTTTGTAAATATAGGTGGATAGCCGCTGCAGACGTTTTTTAGGTAAACCATTGTAGGGTAAGGTGGTACAAATTCGATATAGGTATAATTCCGATCAACATCAGGTTTCGCGCCATTTGTCAGTCTCGTAGTGGTGTTAGCACTTTGTGTGGCGTTGTAGTGTAGCATATTTCTATAGCTCCTCCTGTCTTTTGCAAGAACACACCACTTTGCGCTTCAGAGATACAATTTTTTCTTGTTAAGAGATAGCCGGCCGCGGTGGCCGAGGGGACTGAGGCGCCCCAGTCACGGTCTGCACGGACACTACGGTCGGGGGTTCGAATCGCCCCTCGGGCATGGATATTTGTGCCGTCCTTAGTATAAGGTAGTAAATAAGTAGTTTGTAAGTTTAGGGACTGATGACCAGGTAGTTAAGTCCCATAAGCTTGACAAACATTTGAACATTTTTGTTAAGAGATAAGTGAAGCTACTTAGTTTAACGTGCTCTTATAAATCAGTAGCTAAGGGTGACTGGATTTTCTACCAAAAATACAGTGTTTGGTACCACGAAGTATGCGTTGGTGCCCGAGGGAAAAAATGCTTTTTATGTGAAAGATGCCAGTGATCAAAACTGTAGCAGGAACTGCTCAGAATTGTACCTAGTGTGGTATATTTGCGATCGAATTTGCTCAATTCTGTAACCTTTTCTGTTTTTATACCAACATGTGTAATTGTCTAATATTTGTGTTACATATTCATTAAACATGCAAGAGCAAATGCCATAATTAAAATTATTTCTTTTCTCATTATACTTCCACTTACAATAATATTTGTCCGAAATGATTGCAACTGTACCACCTTACCTTATAGGAAGTTTTGGTTTATGGTTTTAATATATCCTGGGTATTTCCCAGATACCTCCAGTATATCTAATATATAAAGCACAGTGTCCGTATGTTTGTACGTGTTGCATACAAATCTACAGTTTCGTTCCAATCTTTATGAAATTTTGTACACGTAAGCTTCAATCTATGAGGACGGTCGCCGTAAGTGTAAGAATCACGTACGATATATAGTTCACGAGATATGACGTCATAAACAATGAAATGCGCGAAAAACTGCTGCATTTTGCGACAATGCTGCTCATTTTCTCCTAAACCATTGGACCGATTTCAACCAAATTTGGTACACACATTCCTTACCGTGAGGTAACAACTGATGCATGGTTAAGAATCACATATGGCACGTGTTCAAAAGATATTACGTCATAACCAATAGAAATCGCAAAAAATGCCATATAATGCGGCGAGACTTTCGAATTACACTGTATGAGAATGACAGTACTTACGGACTTGCAACAAACTTTAAACGTAATTTCAAACCTTTATTAAAATTTTTCTCGCTGGAAACCATGGTAAAATGATGAAAGGAAAAAAATTTCTCGCTTACTACTTTTCCGCTGTTTATGGAGTAAAACTACGGCCCTCGGTATGACGTTACAATTTATAATTTGAACACTACAAATTGCAGCGACAGGAAATTTTACACAGTATACACATATATAGTTGAATGTAGCATCTAAATTGTATCAAAGTACGACACGTAGTTCATGAGATATGAGCACGTAAACAGTAACGTTCATGAAAAATTGCTCCATCTGGCTGGAAGCGAAAGCATTTTACTTCCATAGAGCTACAAGGAAAGGACCAGAATGAAACAGCGTACACCCAATGAATACCCATTATATCCCACAAATCTACCTTCAAGAGACTACAGTTTCCAATGGGACTCGCATTCTTTATTACGATTAATAAACCACAGGGCAATCTATTCAATACCGTGGATTGGGTTTGATATGCCCATGTCTCTTTGTGTCATTTGCTCATGTGTGGCCTCACCAAAGAAATTATTCATTTTAGATCCTGGACAAGTAACAACAAATATTGTTTATAGTAAAGTCATGAATTAAATGAATGTTACATATCATTTGTATTTTGATTACTATCTTTTTTTGTTTGGACACTACATTATATATATATATATATATATATATATATATATATATATATATATATATATATATATATATATATTACGCAAGACAGCCTTATTTCGTGTATATTCTCCGATAAATATGTTATTAGAAAGATGTAGATGGACAGAGAGAGAAGGAATAGATGTACTAACTCAAGGCTTGAATAAATAAATAAATAAGTACCCGGGCAACGCCGGGTTTTCAGCTAGTATATATATATAAGAACAATATAATAAGGACAGTTAACATCTCACCGCAAAGACGTAACGAGGACCTGCGACAGGAACAAAACGCACTAAGGCGCCTTGCTGTGGTGCGCGCGGGCATTCGCATTCGGAGGTTCGAGTCCTCCTCGGGCATGTGGTGTTCTTAGGCTACGTTAGTTTAAGTATTTTGTAAGTTTAGCGACGGGTGACCACTGTAGTTAGGTCCCATAACTGAACAAACATCTTGATTGCAAAGAAGACACTTCGAACACCTTCAACAGGTAACCGTTGTGTTTACAATGACGTCAGTGGCGGCTTCGAACCATACATTCGTAACTATCTGGCAAACGGCTCGTTTGCGGACCCATGTTTACTGGGACATTTTTGCTTCTGTTATCGTGTACTTTCAACCGTGTACGTTTGCATCATCTTTCTTTGATACGCTTCGTATGTCTTTTGCCTTGTGCGGTGTCGAGCCTGCGCGGAGTGATGTGTGTCTGTATCCTGGCGATCTGTCATTCCGTTTTGATGGCTGATGCCTGAGTAGATAAAAGGGCATGGTGAAATACGTCTAAGTATGGAAAGTATGAAAAATTAACAGTCAATGTTCGACGACTGCGGTCTAAGCGAATTCTTAAAACATATTTTTGGAAACATTTTTGTTCCACTTATGGGAAACAGCATTCTTAATTTAAATTTGTATATAAACAACAGTCTAGAGTGCAATTTTTTCCGACTAGTTACGGTTTTATTCAAACCATCTTCAGGAAATTAAGCTCCATTGATGTTCTGAAGCTGGCAGGAGACGTGCAGTCTTCTGGAGCAGTGACGCACTAGAAGGTTCCAAGTCTCCTGCCAGCTTCAGAACATCAATGGAGCTTAATTTCCTGAAGATGGTTTGAATAAAACCGTAACTAGTCGGAAAAAATTGCACTCTAGACTGTTGTTTATATATGAATTCTTTAAGTTGAATGACGCAGGTGGATGCAGTCACTTATACTGTACGTTAAAACATCTACATCTACATCTACATAGATACTCTGCAAATCACATTTAAGTGCCTGGCAGAGGGTTCATTAACCACCTTCATAACTTTTCTCTACCGTTCCATTCTCTAATAGCGCGCGGGAAGAAAGAACACCTAAATAGTTCCGTTTTCGATCTGATTTCTCTTATTTTATTGGGATGGTCATGTCTCCCAAAGTAGGTGGGTGCTAGCAAAATATTTTCACTTTCAGAAGTAAAAGTCGGTGATTGAAACTTCGCAAACAGATCACGCCGCAATGAATAACGTCTTTCTTTTAATGATTTCCACCCCAATTCGTGCAACATTTCCGTGACGCTTTCCCCCCCGTAACGTGATAAAACAAAACGAGCTGCCCTTCTCTGAACCTTCTCAATATCTTCCGTCAGTCCCACCTGGTGAGGGTCCCACAAGGGGCAACAGTACTCCAAGAGAGGACGCACAAGTGTGATGTAGGCAGTCTCTTTGGTGGAGCTGGTGCATCGTCTAAGCGTTCTGCCAATGAAACGTAACCTTTGGTTCGCCTTCCCCACAATATTTTCTATGTGTTCTCTCCAATCAAAGTTGTTCGTAATTGTAACTCCTAGGTATTTGGTAGAATTTACGACCTTAAGGTTTGACTGATTTATCGCGTAATTGAAGTTCAGCGGATTTCTTTTAGTGGTCATGTGTATTACTTCACACTTTTCTTTATTTAGTGTCAATTGCCAATTTTCGCACCAAGTAGAAATTTTGTCTAAATCGCTTTGCAGTTGCTTTTGATCCTCTGTTGACTTCACTAACCGATAAACGACAGCATCATCCGCGAACAGTCTAAGGGAGCTATTCAGATTATCTCCTAAATCGTTTATAAACACGAGGAAGAGTAGGGGACCAATAACGCTTCCCTGTGGAACGCCAGATATCACTTCTGTTTTACTCGATGACTTACCGTCAATTACAACGAACTGTGTCCTTTCTGATAGGAAATCGTGAATCCAATCGCACAATTGGGGAGATATTCCATAAGCACGCAATTTCATTAGAAGCCGCTTGTGGGGTACAGTATCAAAAGCCTTCCGGAAATCCAGAAATATGGAATCGATTTGAGATCCCTTGTCGATGGCACTTAACACTTCATGTGAATAAAGGGCAAGCTGAGCGATACTTTCTGAATCCGTGCATGTGTGCATTAAAAGATAAAGCTGTGTTAAAAGTGTTCGATGCCTGTGAACGTAAGTGATGTTACGTAAAACTTTGAGTTGCACTGAAAATGAATTTAGAATTGTCAGTTATATAGCACTATTTTTCTGCCCCAGTTGATTTAGTTTGTCTAATGAAAAATAAGTGGTTTAGGTGGTATTGCCGGTTTGATTGTTAGTCATGGCTACACGATATACGGTGTTTCTCTGTTTTGTCCATGGTGACAAGGATCCGTCTAGGGAAAAAAAACTGTTGTTCAGTCAAAGAATCTCTCTGTAGATGATGCTGTTGCTAAGGAACTATGTGCTTTCGTCGATTGGAATAAGCTGGACTATCTGTTCGTCTATAAGAAAACTTTAAGGTGGAATTAGTGTTAGTCGAATCATTGTACTGTAGTATATAAGTGCTGGCTAGAATCTTATGTTAGTAGTAAGCGTCATGAGTGGTCTTCAAAGGTCATCAACTTGCGTTTCCAAACAATTACGTGACAAACTAATATTAGGTGTTTGTGGATGTGCCAGCCCTTGTTCGTCAGAGTTCATCCAGCCACTGAAAAATTACTGTATGTAGCGGTGTGTAGAGGATTTATTTACTTAATATTTGGTCTAATGAACTGTTGTTTTTTTAAGATAGTTATATAGATATGTTTTGGTCTTTCAGTAAAATTGTTAAAAGTTAGTTCACCTGACTTCCTTGTATCCTAAAGATGTATTGTTAAAGGTGCTTCTTTAAAATTTTAGACGCACAGAGGTGCCAAAACTAGTTTGGGTGTAAAATAAAATAGTGTTTTGCATATCAGGCGGACCTCATAGCCAGAAATCAAGTGATGAGATTAATAAGGCTCTATGTATAGCAGAGTTTAACCTCTAGAGACCTGAAGCCAGATATAAACAGTAAATTGAACCAAACAATTTTAAACGACTGATGGTAATATATTCATGAATAGTATTTTCTAAATTTTTATATATTGTTGTAGGCTATGTATCATATACGATACATTGGGTTGCTATCGAGACAATGTGACACGCGGTGAAAAAATAAATGTTACTTTATTTTTGCTTATTTCAATGACATGTACACCTCCTAATTGTTGCAAATTGTCTCATTACATGTTCTTGTTAGAATAAATTTTTTAGAAAAATTTAAAATAAAACTATTACCAAATAGTTTTACAAGTTTTTAAAAATGTTGGGAAGTATGAAAAATTGATTTTTTTTTACAAATGTAATGAAGAATGAAACTTCTTTCTGAAGTGAAACACAAAAAGACCTTACATTCAGTACATCTTACATTCGTTAACTTTGCCGGCCGCGGTGCCCGTGGGGACTGAGGCTCTTCAGTCACGGTCTGCACGGCCACTACGGTCGGGGGTTCGAATTCCACCTCGGGCATGGATGTTTGTGCCGTCCTTTGTTATAGGTAGTTCATAAGTAGTTTGTAAGTTTAGGGACTGATGACCCCGTAGTTATGTCCCTTAAGCTTAACAAACATTTGAATTTTTCGTTAACTTTGAAAAGCCTATTCCTCTGCACCGTGATCTACTCTTTTTTTCGGTACCCATTTCTGGCATGTGCATCACACTTCTGTATCTTTTGGCCATTGGTGTTATTGGCTGAACAGGTCTTCTCTTCTTTTCATTGTTCCCTTCGCTTTCTTCATTTTCTTCTTCGCAAGTATCGAGATTGATTGTGTTTCTTTCAGCGGTGCTGAACATCAAGTTTTCAGCAATATCCATCTTGAAGGAAAAGTATGACAGTATTTGTTTCTTTTGCCACTTCTCTTCAAGTGCGGCATTCTTATATTCAATATATGATGCAGAATTTGCAAAATAAAAAAAAGGTGTAGTACCCTTATTGTCCACTTCTTTGTTCTACCTCTCATGGCATATTTGCTGATGACTCTGTCCATAAGGTCCATACTGCCCATGTGAGTGTTATACATCTTTACAGCAAAAGGACGAGGAATCTCTATGTACTGACTTTACTGCTTGCTCCACCTTTTACAAGTTTCCACAGGATTTGCCCCACAGTATGTAGAAGCCAAATGAATGGCACAATTATCATACCATTCTATAATTGAAGTACCGAATCACTAACATAAAATGCAGACATCCGCCATTTGCTGACAGACATGTGAAAAGTAGTCACTGAGACCCGATGTATCATGTATGATACATTTACTAAAATACGATTTTTCAGAAGGAAAATCGTCTTTCACATCAATTTCTTTGATACATTTGTAATCAGGGATCTATTAGCAACATTTTAGTACTGATTCAAATGAAATACTTAACGAATTGACAATACTAACCTTTCTTTCTTGATGCCACGCTTACTCGTCCAAAACGTCACCGACTCCCACTGACACCTAGTGGTCACTATGAGAACTATGAGTAGACTGTCTCGTTGTTCTGTGGAGTGTAGCGAATACGATACAGTCGACTCTTTTGCGAAAAAAGGCACCCAGTGTGAGGGAAAAAATGTTCAAATGTTTGTAATTCTATCGGACCAAACTGCGTGTCATCAGTCCGTAACTTACAAACTACTTAAACCTAGGTAAACTTACCTAAGGACAAACACACACACCCATGCCCCAGGTAGGACTCGAACCTCCGACGGCGAGCAACCGCACGCTCCGCAGCGATGCGCCTTAGACCGCTCGGCTATTCCAAGCAGCCCCTTAATCAGAACCTCTCTCATCAAACTACCCTCGAAGTACATCCTTTAAAATAAAAAAGAATCATCGAAATCGGTGGCGTAATATTGAGCTATTCGTCTATTTGTAACGCACATACTTAATGCAAATTTGGCAGAATTGGACCAAATGGAAATGGGACCACACGGGAAGCTCCAGCTTTCAAATAGAAAAAGAATCATCAATATCGGTTCACACATTCGAAGGTTCTGAGGTAACAAACATAAAAAGGTACAGTTCAATTGAGAACCTCCTTTAATTTTGAAGTCGGTTAAAAAGAGTCCCACATGACCACAGAATGTAGAAACGAGGTAAAAACCGGAAAAGACTCACGACTTTTTTTGACCTAAATTTACACATAGTACAGTAGTAAAATAAATCTACTTTTTCTTTTCACAGTATTAAATGAAAAATCCCACCAAAGATGGCACGACGGTATGACTTCTTCTTGCGTTAGTACGACTGAATAACAACTTTGATGTGGACGTGTAAGACTTCGTAATAGGCAAGTCGTCCGCTCGTCAACAAAACAAAACAAAATTTAGGTACAACATCCTGTATTTAAAAAAAAAAAAAAAAAAAAAAAAAAAAAAAAAAAAAAAAAAAAAAAAAAAAAACTGATTCTTGCGCAGATGGAAGGAGCATGTGATGCTATAGCTTATTTAAATTGTTACTCTTAGTAAAATATTTCAAAGTTCATTCATAGTTGAAACTGTCAAAAGGAAGTTCGTGTTTTACACATTGCTATAGTCACAGATCATATAAAGTCCCTTTATATCCAGATAGATCGATATGTTCGATCTATTAAATGAAGTATTAAAAATTAATTTAATTCTTCTTAATGGATCTTTCGCACAGAATAATGTTTCATAAATTTCATCGTTCAAACTGTAAAAGTCTGAAATTACTTCTTTCTCTTCTATTAATATATCATTTCTTGTAAATAAATAATATCGGAAATAATTGTCTGTGACACTCGATGACTTTTCAAGACACATGAACATTTATTGACGTCAGAGTACAGATCGTGACTCAACAACAGTTAAAACAGAACTGATATTTAAACCATGTTGATTTTTCATGTAACTTTCTATAATAATGTCAATATCCTCGACGATAACCGCAGAGACCAGCATCTTCTCGCCTCTTGGCCGTCGACCCGCGACTTGAAGTGGCCAGATGTTTACTCCTTGATATCAGCTTCGAAGATGTTGCTCTCGTAGGGTGAATCGCCAAAACAGCACATTAAATATAAGAAACATACAATTTTTTTAAAAGAATCACATAACATAAAAATATTAACCACAAAATCATTTACTAACATAAAAAATCACACTGACGTGTTTTACGGCCCACTTTAGATTTGTAGTTTCATAAGTTTTTGCAAACATTTTGTACCAAAATAATAATCTAAATAGTCGAAATAATAAAAAATTAATGAATAACAGTGTCTGAAAAACTTGTAGGGAAAAAAAATTGGTACTGGCGGGTTCCGAACCACCAAACTTCAGCGCCACAGTCCAACACATTGCCCACTACGCTACAGATAACAGATAGAAATTACGTTCTTTAATGTCATACTATTGATGGCCGTTATTAACTGATGCTAATATGGCATTTGTAGACACTAGATTATCATTTATCGTACGAAGAACGACGTGTTTTTGTTAATTCTTCAGTGCGCCATTGCTTTGAAAAGACAACGTGTAAGTTACAACAAGAAAATCATCAAATACGCAACGCAAGAAGGGCGTATGCCAGAGACAATTCTAGGCGAGGAATGTTACGTGACATCTGCGAACGACTGGTTTTCGTTAATTCAATTGAGGGTGTCAAAACTCCGTTGTTTTTGCAAATATCTCTCAGATGATACGAGATATGAAAAAAAAAAAAAAAAAAAAAAAAAAAAAAAAAAAAAAAAAAAACCATAAGAGATCGAAGTTGTAGAGACGTTTCTCCTCTACAATTGCGTTTATTGAAGTTTCGCGTCAGATGAACGGTTTATTTAGAATTAAAATTACATTTAAAACGGCTTTTTTTTGTATTACTAACGTATTCCTTGTCCAAAATATTTCAAAAAGCGAGGTTCCGGTCTCTGGTAGCCAACAATTATGTCTGTAAAATTTGGTGCCGATCGCTTGAACGATTCGACCTAAAATGTGGGAACACGATACAGACAGAAAGACATCGTCCAATAGCCGTTATTTTTGCAAATATTTCTGCAACTTTGCAAGATATGAAAAAACATAATAGAGCGAAGTTGTAGAGAATTTTCCCCTCTACCAGTTAGGTTTTATACTAATTAGGTTATCCAATTTTCGTGTCAGATGAACGGTTCGTTTGAAATTACAATTATATTACAAACGGCTTTTTTTGGTATTACTACCGTATTTTTTGACAGAAAAATTTGAAAAAGCGAGGGTTTGGTCTCTGGCAGCCTTAAATTATGTCTGTAAAATTTGGTAGTGATCGGTTGAACGGTTCGTCTTAAAAACAGGGAACACGTTACGGACAGACAGACAGACGGACAGACGGACATACATCCCAAAATCGCCGTTTTTTTTTTTTTTTTTTTTTTTTTTTTTTTTTTTTTTTTTTTTTTTTTTTTGCAAATATCTATGAAACGATACGAGATATGAAAAAACCATAAGAGAGCAAAGTTGTAGAGCATTTTCTCCTCTACAAATTAGGTTATTCAATTTTCGTGTCAGATTCATGGTTAAGCCATTACGTTCAATTAAATTTCGAGCTGTCAAAAGACGATCGCAAAGGCCCACTTTTAGTGTTACTACCGTAACATAAAGTGGGCCAATATTGACCGATTATTCTGCAAAAACTTAGCTGACATGAGGTAGTAGCGGCGACAATAATCCGTCCCACTACAACAGATGCCAAAAATAGTTTGTGTGTAAAATAAAATAGTGTTTTGCATATCGGGCGGACCTCATACCCAGAAGTCGAGTTATGAGCTTAATGAGGCTCTATGTATAGCAGAGTTTAAAGTGAAGTAGAGCCGATTATGTGAGGAGGATGGGGAGTTGAGCGGTGAGAGAGCGCCCAGAGGACTCCAGTGGCAGGACGCGCGCACGCGGCCTCGCCTGTGTGACGTCAGCACAGCGGCTTGCTCCGGGCCTCGCCTTAACTGGTGTACAGGTGGGCGGCAGTGGCAGCGAAACAACGGCGGCGACTCCCGAGACAGAGGCTCATGTCCCCACTGCTCCGACAACGAGTGGCTACGCGGACGACTTTCCGCAAGGGCCATGTCTGAAACATGCAACTCGCAGATTTACGACTGGATAGGGATTTCCTGTCAGAGAGGACACAGTTCGTAGTAATCGATGGTAAGGCATCGACCAAAACAGAGGTGATATCGGGCGTTCCACAGGGTAGTAAACCATGTTACATGTTACTTTGCCATGGACTGCGGCCATTTGATCGAAGCTCTTTGGTGCAATCGATAAGTGGCGTGTAAGGAGGGCGAGGAAAGAAAGGAGTCTCTCTGGCGAGCGAGGAGGTGGCACTGCGCATGCGGCAAGTTGGTGACCGGAACGCCTAGTGAGCGGTGGTGGTCTTGGACAACTGTGAAGGGCAGAGGGACGTTCATGTGTTATTGTGAGATTACCGTCCACTTGGTCATAAAATATAAGAGCTAAACAGCATTAAATACACTGCAGACATTGTCTGATGCAGAAAACGCATTTTAATTATGAGAAAAATAACATACCAGTCGCTACCATATTTATATCCAAGACAATTACACAGATAGCATGGCAATGTTTGCATATAAAGTTATTTCAATAATTATTTCATATGATATCCCTGTAAATAGTACGTAATTTTTATGTTAAATGTTCATTTAAATAGAATACCAATTGTATGTGCAGGTATACAATTTAAATAACTTATGCAAGTATGTATATGTTCATGTAAGTGTATAAGCAAATATTATTTCATGTATTTCATAACTATTTCAATTTTAAAACAAATGTTAGAAATGTATGTGGCTGAACTCTGTGCGTCTTGGCTAGGCTTTGGGAAGTTCAGGCTGGGAATTTGATGACGTAGGGGTAAAACCAGTTAGCCCACATAAAAGGGCGCACGCGGCCTTTGTATGGAGCTGTCGGAGGGTAGCTTACCTGCGTGGGGGCTGCGTCAGTCTGTGCCTCGAGTTGGCACTGTGTTTGTTTGTGCAGACGAGTCAGTGCTCCGAGCACTTGGCCGGAGGCTCTGTTACTCGCCGCTACGACGGCAGTATTTATATTGATTCAGTGTGTGTTTGTGTGTGTCCGAGGCGGGCCACATCAGTCAGTGCAACGATTTCGTGTGTAAGTTTATCGAGGTGTAAGACTTTTTGTAGCTGCAATAAGGAGTGCGTGTGTTTACTTGGAGGTAGCTTACTGAAGAGCGTATTGAAGTGAAGTACATGCTGAGATATTAGTTCAGCGGAAAGTTGCCGTGTGAATTTATGTCTTGAAACAGTGCTAATTGTGGAGAAACGAAGTGAATAGTAGAAAATATTCAAATGTTTGTTAAGCTTATGGGACTTAACTACGGGGTCATCAGTCCCTAAACTTACAAACTACTTATGAACTACCTTATACTAAAGACGGCACAAATATCCATGCCCGAGGGGGGAGTCGAACCCCCGACCGTAGTGGCCGTGCAGACCGTGACTGAAGCGCCTCAGTCTCCTCGGCCACCGCGGCCGGCGAATAGTAGAAGTACTTTAGTTTTGATAGCGTCAAGACACTAAAACAGTCGGTGACAAATAACATTTTATTTATGGGGGCTTACGAGCTATGAACAGTGTTAAATTAAATGTGCCAGAGGCCAGAGGCATCAGCCATCAGGGATTAAGGAATTAGAAATAAACCGAACTACATCATTTGAACTGAAATAGTGTTGATGTTTTGATTTACACACCCTTATCTTTCAGAACTTTAAGTATTTTATTTATTTGTTGTATATGCAGGGAAAAGGCATGAACTGTGCACAATCATACCCCTAGGCTAAATTAGACAGTACAGTAGTTTCTGTTTGTTTTAACGTGTGCAGTTTTCGAAGACGAGACTTTATTGTGCAGTTGTGCTGTAGTTTTGGTTCGTTTGTCGTTCTGTCTCACATCTTTATTGCGTTTTCCCCTCGCATGATGCATCGACAGAAACTTTCGGGAGTTCTGAGCAAGACGTCGGCACGCTGTGGCAGCCATCCTGTGTAGAATGACGGTATGTCGCCTTGCAACTTTTGAAACCCGAATTCGCCCCGATCAAGTGATATTGTCATTTGCTGGAACTGCTGTGAAGTTTTCTAAGAGGGGAGAATACGGACAGCACCAATAAGGAGTGAGTCGTTTGGTTGGCCCGAGCTAAGGCACGAACTTTTACCTGCTGTCTTAGTTGGACAACATTTGTTGATCTGGAAGTCAGTCCTGTAACAAGGGGTACCTGTAGTATGAAAGCATGACCGGTCTAAGGGGTGGGTAGATGTTAAGTAATTTTAAGTCAGCTTAGTTTGTATGTGCCTCGTTGTGTGCTATTGTTTGTAGTGCTGTAAGTTCCTTGCATTGGCAGAGTAGTAATTACGCATATCACTGAGAGCTCTCATGATAAGGTGTTGATTGAATTTCTTGTGATAAACTGTTAAAATAAATATTGCATGAGAATAGAAGCAGTTAATTTTCTGGATGAAATTTTATTTATCTCATGTTCTCGTGAAGTTTTGGTTGAACTGAGTTAACTTGTTAAAGTTTAACGGCAAGCGTTGATGAATTGGCTGTGTAAATTGCTGTAAAGAACTGTTAATTTTCCTAAGTGACCGAAGTACTGCACCCTTGGGCAATAACTGAAAACTCTATAACCTGATTATAAACAGTAAAACCGTAAAGTGTATTGGGTACACTGTACCGTGTTCCAGATATTAAAAATCTGTTAATATTGTTGTTTAAAAATTACAATTTGCAATTTTCTTGTAATGTCTTTATTTTAAAGCTTTGACCAGTTAAAGGGCACGATAAAATAAAATGGTAGGGCACGGTGTTGATTGTTCAGCCAATGTAAGAACATTGTTTTCTTTCTGGGCTATTGAAGGTTAATAAACCTTGTAATAAAGTGTTTGACTTTCAATATAAAACCACGTCGCTCCACTTCCCACAGAATCCCGCGTCTCGCTGGTCCTTTGCTGTTTCTTATTTACATAAACGATTTGGGAGAAAATCTAAGTAACTCTCTTAGGTTGTTTGCAGATGACGCCGTCTAGTGTAGAAAAGGGCAATTGACTGTAAATAATACGAAGTGTGAAGTCGTCCACATGAGTACGAAAATAAATCCGTTAAACTTTGTTTACAAGATAAATCAAACAGACGTGAAGGCCGTAAACTCTACAAATTACCTAGGAATTACTATTACTTCAGACTTAAAGTGGAAAGAACACGTAGATAATGTCATGGGAAAGGCGAACGAGCGACTGCGTTTTATTGGCAGAACTCTTAAAAGATGCAACAGAACTACTAAAGAGACTACTAAAGAGACTGCATACACTACGCTTGTCCGTCCTTTTTTGGAGTATTGCTGCCCAGTGCGGGATCATTATCAGGGTCAAAGAAGGGCAGCTCGTTTTGTATTGTCACGATACATAGGAGAAAGCGTCACGGAAATGATACAGGACCTGGGATGGGAATCTTACAACAACGGCGCTTTTCGCTGTGGCGTGGTCCGCTTACGAAACTCCAATCACCAACATTCTCCTTCGGATGCGAAAATATATTGTTGACTCACACCTACATAGGTAGAAATGATCATCAGAATGAAATACGAGAAATCAGAGATCAAACGGAGAGATTCAGATTTCTTTCTTCCCGCGCGCTAGTGGAGAGTGGAATGGGAAATGAATAGAATAAGGGTGGTTCGATGAACCCTCTGCCAGGCACTTAAATGTGATTTGCAGAGTATCCCATGTTGATTTAGATGTAGAACAACCAACACGGAAGGGCTGGAAGAAACGTTCACTTAGTATTTAGCTTACTAAGGTTTTATGAATTCCAAATTAGCAGTATACAGGGCACTACCCGTCACTACTTCAAGTAGTTTAAGACTCATAGGAATTACCGTATTTACTGGGCTGATACTGAAAATCAGTGTGTTAATAATTCTGGCCCTACAAACTTGTTTCTGACTGAACTAACAATCTTTAACGGAATGTAACGAACACAATATTTATCAATGCAATCTGATTCAGTGCAAACACTTGTTAACCTGAACACTGTATGAATTGTCCTACCCTGAAATCTGTAAATCATACTGAACTGTAAGCTTGACAAAAACTGATTCTTCCTCATCTTCGCTTTTCAATTACTTTTACTTACTAACCTGGATTTTTTTTTAATTTATTATTATTTTTTTATTTTAGCCACACAGCATAAATTTGCGCAACAACAAACCGCTTCCTGCTGTACTAACTACTGGAAAACTAACTACCCCTAGGTACACAGACCTCAGTCCGTGCGATTATTGGCTTTGGGGTTACCCGAAATCGCAAGTGTATCGTGATCGACCGACATCTCTAGGGGTGCTGAAAGACAACAATCAAATGTTTCAAATGTTTGTATAGCTTATGGGACTTAACTACGGGGTCATCAGTCCCTAAACGTACAAACTACTTAAGCACTAACTACTACTAAGGACGGCACAAATATCCATGCCCGACCGTAGTGGCCGTGCAGACCGTGACTGGAGCGCCTCGCGGCCGGCCGACGCTATTGCCTCACCATAACTCCGGACATGATTTACACTGCTGTTCACAACATTATTCCTCGACTACAGCTATTACTGATGAATGATGGTGAACATATTGAGCATTTCCTATAAAGAACATCATCTTTGCTTTGTCTTAATTTATTATCCTAATTATTGCTTTTCTGATCAGATTAAGCGCCATCTATCTGTCATTTTTTTTTTTTTTTTTTTTTTTTTTTTTTTTTTTTTAACAAAACCCCTTGTAATTCCAAGCATGTGTGCCAATTTTTACCTCTCCGTCTACATTATTTCGTGATTTATTAAGTTTTCAAATTTATACTTACTTTTTGATCACCTATTACAACTGCTCAGTCGCGGGACAGAGTTACTAAAGACTGCCCTCGTAGAGCCATAGATATGGTCAGAGATATTCAACCTAAAAGTCTACGTTTCAACCTCCTCGTCCTCAGATCAATTTCTATAACTATAAAGTTACTTATAACTTTTGAAAAAGCCGTTAACAATATAACATGTAACAGTGTAGAGTGTAAAACATTTTCTGATTCTGTGCATCACTATTGGATGGTTACGGTTTCCGTCGCTAATTTGGCTGTAGGGGACGCGAGACGACAGGAAATTCCTGTCCTCTGAACAACGGCAGAGCCTGCGGAGGCGGCATCCCACGTGACCTTGGGGTGGTGCGGGTCGCCGCCCACCAGGCGCCACCGGATCCGCCGTAAAAGGAGGTGCGGGCAGCCACAAAGCCGGGAGTCAGTGACTCAGGCTGGGTGTCTGCCCAAGATACGCCCACCTAAGAGCTAGCGGAGGCGCGGCAGGGAGCGACGCCAGGCCTGTAGCGCCTACTGCTCACTGTATCACCAGTACAACACCGGCACTTTATTACTGCTCTCTGGCCACACCCACAGCGGTTCATCGCTTCCGTTACAACAGCGTCAGATTATATATACTGATCCAGCAGTTGTTATTATTTAATATTCACAGAATATATGACATAAACTGCGATTGGGCAAAGCTGAAAGTGTGTACCCAGCCGGGATTCGAACCCGGGTCTCGTGCTTTCTAGGCAGTTGCGCTGACCCCTACACCACTGGGGACACAGTGATCACCGCACCTGCAAGGACTACCTAAGCACGCCTCCCGTCAGATACAAATTCCTAGCTTCGCCCTGCCCACAGTACTCAAACTCGTAGTTATTAAACTAATTCCCGTAAGAGTAAGGGCTCCAAACTTGCCCATCCCTCCCCACTAACGATAGGATCATTGCCCGTCACCGGCATATTATATGTATACATCTGGCGTCTGTTCCGAAAGAACAGATGTCACTTCTGATCCAGCAGTTGTTATTATTTAATATTCATAGAATATATGACATCAACTGCGATGGGGCAAAGCTGAAAATGTGTACCCAGCCGGGATTCGGGAATTTGTATCTGACGGGAGGCGTGCTTAGGTAGTCCTTGCACGTGCGGTGATCACTGTGTCCCCAGTGGTGTAGAGGTCAGCGCAACTGTCTAGAAAGCACGAGAACCGGGTTCGAATCCCGGCTGGGTACACATTTTCAGCTTTGCCCAATCGCAGTTGATGTCATATATTCTGTGAATATTAGCGTCAAATTGATAATATTTACAGATTGCTATACATCCGGGAAAAACTGATACATTTGGAAAGACGAGATCGATTTTGATGCGATGACGGCAGAAGTCACGTAGAGGCAGTTGACGTACCGGTAATGTTTTCAAAGTCGTTCACCAACAGGTAGCGTGGTGACAAAGCTGCGAGAACACAATCTGTGTGTATTATTAAACAGGGAATATTTATAGTCATAAGGCCCATTGTGATGTCAACGAGAGAAGTAAACAGGCACCACGCCACGTTGAAGCATTCGTGATTTCTACAGCCAAGTCGAAAGTACGCAGCTATAACTTGAAGATCATTATTTATGGATTTTTCTGTAATATTTTTATGAATCTGGACGGCTTTATTTTGTATGCTTCAAAACTCTCAATTGTTGTTTGTAACCACTGCACACCATAATATCTTTGTAACTGCGATGTAGCATCTGCGCTACGGCAGCATCTTTGACCGCCGGGGCGGGCAGTGGACGGTAGGCTAGTAGAGAGTCGAGTGGAAGCTAGGATAGAGTCGTATGGTAGTCACCGTGTTGTATGGTTCGGTTGTTAGGCTACGATTCACGCGCCGAATTTGATTATTAGATTATGATGAAATTTCATTTGATATTGGAAGAGAAATTTTGTACTAAGAGGACGACAATATTTGTATGGAACGATATTGTACAAACTCATTGTAATCACCATTATTGTCGAGTCAACAACAAAGGTGTATTTCTTTAGCAAGAATAAATAAAAAATGTTCAAATGTTTGTTAAGCTTAAGGGACTTAACTATGTGGTCATCAGTCCCTAAACTTACAAACTACTTATGATTTACCTTATACTAAAGACGACACAAACATCCATGCCCGAGGGGGGATTCGAATCCTCGACCGTAGCGGTCGTGCAGACTATGACTGGCGCGCCGCAGACCGCTTGGCCACTGCGGCCGGCAAGAGTAAATCATTTAATGGAAGTAGGCGGCAAGGTACTGGCGGAAGTAAAGTTGTGAGGCGGCATCGTGAGTCGTGTAGGGATAGCTCAGTCGGTAGAGCGCTTGCCCGCGAACGCCAAAGGTCCCAGGTTCGAGTCTCGGTTCCGGCACACAATTTTAATCTGCCAGGAAGTTTCATATCACCACACACTCCGCTGCAGAGTGAAAGTTTCATTCTGGAAATATCCCTTAGGCTGCGGCTAAGCCACATCTCCACCATATCCTGCCAGGAGTGCTAGTCTTGCATGGTTCGCAGGAGAGCTTCTTTGAAGTTTGGAAAGTAGGAGGCGCGGTACTGGCGGAAGTAAAGGTGTGAGGCGGCATCGTGAGTCGTGTCGGGATAGCTCAGTCGGTAGAGCGCTTGCCGACTGAGCTATCCCGACACGACTCACGTTGCCGCTTCACAACTTTACTTCCGCCAGTACCTTGCCTCCTACTTTCATTAAATGATTTACTCTAGCCGGCCGCAGTGGCCAAGCGGTCTGCGGCGCGCCAGTCACAGTCTGCTCGACCGCTACGGTCGGGGGTACGAATCCCCCCTCGGGCATGGATGTTTGTGCCGTCCTTAGTGTAAGGTAGTTGATAAGTAGTTTGTAAGTTTAGGGACTGATGACCCCGTAGTTAAGTTCCATAAGCATAACAAAAAAAAAAAAAAAAAAAAAAAAAAAAAAAAAAAAAAAAAAAAAAGAGAGAGAAAGAAAGAAAAAAAAGAAGAAGAGTAGAGCGCTTGCTCGCGAAATGCAAAGGTCCTTGGTTCGAGTCCCGCTTCCGACACACAATTTTAATCTGCCAGGAAGTTTCAATTTAATGATTACTAATCTTCTTATTTCAGCTGAACCTCTCCCTCATTTTCCTGATTGTGGCATTTTTCTATTTTTGTTGCATGGTATGTGTCGAGTTTGAGATTTTCTTTAAATATAAATGTTCACGTGGCATCAAAGTAATCAGTTCTTGCCACTGAAATCTAATTTCCAAAAGTAATGCTCACAGAAGCACAGTTTATTTTATTAGTCTAAGGTTACAGGTGGACTGACGCAGTGTGTGTAACAAATAGTTTTATAGGGTCTAATTAACTTAATATGTTGTGCACATATGTTTAGGAATCTGGTGATTTTATAGAGAGTTAGATCCTTTCAGGCAGATTTTTTTTTATTTTTTTATTTTTTTATGGGACTTAACTACGGGGTTATCAGTCCCTAAACTTACAAACTACTTATGAACTAGCTACTACTAAGGACGGCACAAATATCCATGCCCGAGGGGGATTCGAACCCCCGACCGCAGTGGCCGTGCAAACCGTGACTGGAGCGTCTGAGTCCTCTCGGCCACCGCGGCCGGCTGTTGTTTTGTTCAACTTAAAATAGGAGGATTCTTATCTAAATTAATAACCTCAATATTACTTTTATTGCAAATTAAATGTTGTAATTGAGGTTGACTAAGTATCCAATTGATAGCAATGAGTTTGCACTTCCAGTCTGGGCTTAACGTAAAACGCACGACTGTAAAACGAAAAGTCACGGGTTCATGGTTCTTTTCACTTTGCGTTTTAACCTTGCCTTCAATTCTCAACTATATGAAGATTTGTTGGAAACGGATTCCACGTTTAACGGTAGGTGTCCTTTGTGCGGTTGGATAAATTTGATAGGTTATGGATATGCAAGTTCCCGAAGTGGCATCCAGTGGAAAAACTTGCACTATGCTACAGAGCCACGCAAAATTATTATTATTAGAATCTATTTCGAAAGTTTCTTTGATGTTACAGTTTATTTCAATTTACATGTGTTTTCGAAATTGAACTTAAGACATAATCGTGCTTTTTAAATTTTTCATGTTTGCTATTTTATTCCAGTTGCGCTGTGTGATATCAATAAAATTCCGCGAAGAAATATAAGACGAACTTATTATTACAAAACTACAGTTTTATTGCGATATGATGAAATGTTGAACACCTTTCCTTCAAATGGAGATGACGGTCAGTATCTACATAATATTACATATGGTGCTTGGTGGAAGGAAATTTACATGCAGAATTGGACTCGAGTCTACACTTTTATTCCGATCTTGCATACTTTATCTTCAAAACATAAGGAAGAATCACATTGTATGTAAATTTCCTAAGATGCATGCTAAAGTGTACCTTACGACAGATATCGGCACCGTTTGACCCATCATGGTGAAATTTATCACATGCATAAATGTAACCAAAAATGTTCAAATGTTTTCCCGGCCGCAGTGGCCGAGTGGTCTGCGACGCGCAAGTCACAGTCTGCACGGCCGCTACGGTCTGGGGTTCGTATCCCCCCTCGAGCATGGGTTTTGTGTCGTCTTTAGTGTAAGGTAGGTCATAAGTAGTTTGTAAGTTTAGGGACTGATGACCCCGCAGTTAAGTCCCTTAAGCTTAACAAACATTTGAACATTTGTTCAAATGTTTATAAATCCAAGGGACTTAACTACGGTGGTTAACTAACAACACACAAACCCATGACCGAGGACCGAGTGAGGTGGCGCAGTGGTAACGCACTGGACTCGCATTCGGGAGGACCATGGTTCAAATCCACCTCTGGCCATCCAGATTTAGGTTTGTCGTGATT
Source organism: Locusta migratoria (assembly GCA_026315105.1). Classification (NCBI taxonomy): domain Eukaryota; kingdom Metazoa; phylum Arthropoda; class Insecta; order Orthoptera; family Acrididae; genus Locusta; species Locusta migratoria. The sequence continues at coordinate 124,878,527 of CM048751.1, forward strand.
TCCCTAAATCACTTCAGGAAAATGCTGGGATGGTTCCTTTGAAAAGGGCACGGCCGATCTCATTCTCCATCCTTAACCCAAAACTCTGAGCATCAGCTCCGGTTCTAATGACCAAGCCGTCGACGGGATATTAAAACCTAAGCTTTGTTCCTTCTTCCTTCATGACCGCAGGAGGACTCGAATCTCCGACGGCGAGAAACTGCTTGCTTCGCAACAAGGCGCCTTAGAGCGCTCGGTCACTCCGGCGCGACTCTATGTATTGTAGTGGGACGAATTATTGTATCCGCTACTACCTAATGTTAGTAGGTTATTATTTTTATGTTGATTAATAAATGTCAATACCTCAGAACGTTTTGTGTGTTTGTTATGTTTCATGTGCTGTGACGGAGATTTAACCTTCGAGAGCAACATCTTCACCGCCGAGGTCATGGAGTAAACATCAGGCCACTTGAAGTCGTCGGTTTACGGCCACGAGGTAGGAAGATGCTGGGCTCTGCGGTTGCCGCCGAAAATGTTTATTTCTATTTAAATTATTAACCGAGATGATTTGTAGAATTAAAATGAATCAAAAATTAGCCTTTGTTTATACCTTGTCGAGTTATGACCTGTATATTGTGCGATCCAAAAAATGTTATAACGTCTTGAACTTTAATAGTGTGTTGAAGATTATTCTTTCAACCTTTTACAAAATTTGCAAGATATATTCACAGTGACATTATTTGAAATATTATACATCGTCGAGGTTTTTTTAGAATTTAGAGAGAAAATATTTATATTAGTGAAAGTTAACCTATCGACAAGGGAAGAAGACACTTGAGAATTTACAGAGTTTCAGAAAATCTATTCTTTATATAGGTCGATTACGAATGAGAGCAACTTTTAATAGCTGCGTTGACAACAACATACGTAGCTGCGGAATTCAATTTTTGACAAATTATTTCTGTTGCAAGGGAACTTTCACATATTTTATCTAAAGTGGCAGTTTTATAAAAAGGTTATAGTAATATCGAACGCTTCTTCTCTCTGTTCAAGAACCTGACACTGAAATTAGAATAATAGTGCAAAATTCAATATAAGGAATTATAATTTTTAAAAATTATTTTCCATTAACCCTTGGACGACGTTCGGATCCTGAAGCCCGACACGGTACATGTGAAATTGACATTTCGTCGCTCGAACGAGTAGTTGCAGGGTCGTCCCGGCGCAGTATGCGTGGAGAAGGTTTATATCTTCCTCAAGACATCACACGCTGCTTTCCGGGGGATTCCTTGCAGTGAAATTCGACACCGATTCACCGATCACCAAGAATGTGGTCAAATATATGTAATTTTTCATCAACATGTGGGAGGTGATGAACTGGGAAATGCTGAAGAGGAGATAGGAAGACAATATGGGATGAGAGACGGGGAAGAGAACGGACAGAGAGAGGGGAGGGGTGTACAATGAAGGAATTATGGAGGGGAAATGAGGGACAGGTGACAGGAGTATATGAACAGAGAAGGTTAAACAGGAGGAAGACGGGGAAGAGAGAGAACAGTGTGTGAGGAGGAGCAGTTGGTGGTGGAGGAGGAGCAAAATGATACGAAGGTAGGTAGAGTGGGAGGAGGATATGAGAAAATAGATGGGGTGAAGGAATGGGAAAGCGTGAAATGGACAGAATGAGATGTAGAGAGAGGGGGGAGGGGATGGGTCGAAGAGCGATGAGGAGATGTAGACAGGAGCGGAGATGCACAACAGATGATTGGAATAAATAAATACCCGGGCAAGACCGAGTTGAGGCTAGTATATCCTCAGCATCGTCGGGTTTGAAGATGTTCCCTCCAAACCAAATATACTACATTTTGTGGTATGTTTTATCCTTCAACTTGAGTCTGGCCAAAAACGGAAACATACATTTTGCGTTTACTCAAGCAAGACAGTTTATATACACCAGCAAAGGTTCCATCTAAGTTTCAGAATGAAAAGTATGCTCTGTACCACAAGTCTCACTCGATAACTTTCATATGGCTAGCTCTTTGTGGAACTTGCGATAAGTGGATTCGCTCTGTGTTACAATGAAGAACGACAACTGCAAAATGTGTGACACACACTTGGCAAACTTGCAAGGAATTCCTGGAACGTGACGCCTTTCTTTGATATAGAAGGAAGTACGCATGTTGTCTCAAACAACCCGCAGTGAGCAACGTTTCTTGCTATTCAGGCAGCTTTTTCCTCTTGGCAATAGATCGATGTGCTTAATGATTTTATAAAGAGGTCAGACTTGACTAATAAGAAACGTAACTAGGAGTATCTATAATGCTTTTATATAACGAAAAATTGTTTTATATAACTTCGCAGGATTCCATAGCTAGTGTTACTATGAATAAACTAATTCTGGGTGTTGGGCCACGTCCTTATAAACACTAAACTAACAGAGTTGCGACGTTTTGATCACTATGCAGTGGCCCTCTTCAGAGAGATTGACTGAAGAATGCTGCCGCGGCGGAGTGGCGCTATGTTCCGATGCGCGAGGCCGTTCCCCGTCGTCGTCTTTAGTATAAGGTAGTTCATAAGTAGTTTCTAACTTTTAGGGTCTTATGACCCCGCAGTTAAGTCCTTTAAGCTTAACAAACATTTGAAAATTTTGAAGAATGCTCCTGAAACTCTGTTCCTAGTACCTGACTGTTACCAACATCACAAATCATGTTATTGATCAAATCAAAGGAGTTGGTTTACGTTATAGGAGGCGATCTATTTATATTATTGTAAAAAGATATAAAATAGCCAAGATCGCTTATCATCAGTTTTTATTAATGACGACCGGTTTCACTGAACTATGTCAGCATCATCAGGTCAAATAAAATATTTTACAAGGCCATAATCTGTTAATTTTTTTTTTCCTTTATTGTTAATTTCACTCCGACTTTCGTCGGCGGGCTGGCAGCAGCATCAGCGCTGCTCTTCAGCCGAGAGAATAGACATATGACAAGCGAGATAAAAGGAACAAAGACATGAAGTTAAAAACAATGAGTATAAAAACATGGTACGGAGGAAAAATGGAAGACTTACAAACTGGACATCGGAGACAATACTGCAGACTTAAGACACATGAACAAGAGAGACTGACACACATAAGCAGATTAAAAACAGTCTGTGCCACGGTGGCGATAAAATCACATGGAGAGACAACACTGGACACACGAAGTCACACGATGATATAGGTGGTGACGACACGAGTTGCGACGCACTGGAGATGAACACACGGCGATGACGATGCACTTGACACGAGAATACACTGTTGTTAAAAGGCGACGCTGCAGCCCCCGCGGGGCAAGGAGAGGGAGGAAGCGAGGAAGCGCGGGGGAGGGTCGAAAAGAGAGAGAGGGGGGGAGAAGGTGGGGAGAAGGAAAGACAGGCGCGATTGAGACTCCAGGTGGGGAGAGGAGGAGGGAAATCCAAGCGGGGAGGGGGAGAAGGAGGGGATGGGGAGAGGGGGCCGCTAAGTCTACGGGGAAGGGATCAAAACTGATAGGAGGGGTATATTTCGGGACGAAGGGCGTCATCCGGTAGGGGAAGGGAGCGGAAGTTGCCTTGGGAGAGGATATGTAGGATGTGCAGGTGGAGAGAGGGAGGAATGTAGTGGTGGAGGCGTGGCAGAGGCCCAGGGGCGGTGAGGATAGGGTAAACTAGCGGGTTGCGGGAATCGAGTTTTCGGGTGACATATAGGACGCGGAGGGGTTCAAGGTGTTGAAGGAGGTGAGGGAAGGGGATGAGGTCGTAGAGGATCCGCGTGGGGGAAGGAAGGCGGATACGGTAGGCGAGGCGGAGGGCGTGGCGTTCAAGGACTTGGAGGGTGTGATAAAAGGTGGGAGGAGCAGATACCCAGGCAGGGTGGAAGGAACAGAGGATGGGGCGCATGATGGATTTGTATGTGTGGAGGATGGTGGAAGGGCGTAATCCCCACGTCCAGCCGGTGAGCAGTTTAAGGAGGTTGAGGCGGGACATGGCTTTTTCACGGATTGATTTCAGATGGGGGGTCCAGGTAAGGTGTCGGTCGAGGGTGAGGCCCAGATACTTAATGGTGTTAGTGTGGCGGATGGGACGGTCGTGGAGGGTGATGTAGAGATCGGGGATGCGGAAGGAGCGGGTGGTACGACCTATAATGATCGCCTGGGATTTGTCAGGGTTGACGGAGAGGAGCCACCGGTTGCACCATGCGGCGAACGCGGTGAGGTGAGACTGGAGCAAAACCTGGGATCGGGCAAGGGAGGGGGCAAGGGCTAGGAAGGCGGTGTCATCAGCATACTGTAGGACATGGACGGGAGGCTGAGGTTGGGGCATGTCGGCGGAGTAGATAAGGTACAGGAGAGGGGAGAGGACAGATCCTTGGGGCACCCCGGCAGAGGGGTAAAACAAACGGGAGTTGGAATTGCAGACAGTGACATAGGACGGGCGATTGGTGGGAAAGGATGCAATGAGGCGGACATAGTTAATAGGAAGGGCATAGAGTTGGAGTTTGAAAAGGAGGCCGGAATGCCAGACACGGTCGTAGGCTTTTTCTATATCTAGGGACACAAATATGGCGGAGCGACGGGAATTGAGCTGGACGGATAAGAGGTGGATGAGGCGAAGGAGCTGGTCGTCGGCAGAGAAGGATGGTCAGAAGCCACATTGAGAAGAAGGAAGGAGCTGGTGCTGTCGGAGGTGTTGGTGGATACGACGGGAAATGATGGATTCAAGGACCTTGCTAAACACGGAGGTGAGACTGATGGGACGGTAGGAAGAGGCTTGGGATGGGGGCTGTTGGGTTTGGGGAACATGAGGATGCGGGAGATTTTCCACAGGCGAGGATAGAAACCGGTATAGAGGATAGTGTTGTAGAGGGCGGCAAGGACAGTGTGGAAGGAGAGGGGACAGGCACGGAGGTGCCTGTAGGTGAGCCGGTCGTGACCGGGAGCGGTGTTGCATTTGGTGCGAAGTGTAGCTATGATGTTGTGTGCTGTGATGGGTGTGTTTAAGTCGGAGGGAGGAATGTGCCCCAAGTACTGGAAGCCGTGGGCGAGCGGGGGAGAAGAGGTGTCGGTACGCTCATGGACATCGGGAGAGAGGGAGTAATCAAAATGAGGATTATCAGGAAAGGAGAAGACGTCAGAAAGGTAGGAGGCAAAGTGTTCCGCCTTACTGGCATTGTCGGGAAAGGGATGGTTATCATGGAGAAGCGGGTAGTAGGGGGAGGGGTGACGGCCAGTAAGGCGATTGAAGGCCTTCCAGTACTTTGAGGAGTTGATGGGGAGAGTGGCGTTAAGGCGGGTGCATGTCTGCCGCCAGTCCCGGCGTTTTTTCGCGGACAAAAGGTTTCTAATGTGACGTTGGATTTGCCGGTGGCGTACGAGTGTGTCCCCATCCCGGGTACGGAGGTACGAGCGGTAGAGGCGTCGGGATTCTCGGAGGAGGAGGACAGCCTGTGGAGGCAGGGTAGGACTGTGCGGGTATATTGCTTTGGTAGGGATGTGGGCTTCAACCGCGTTAGCAAGTGTTTGCTGGAGAAAGGTGGAGGCGTGTTCAATATCTTCGGGTGTGCGGAGGGGAAGGGGGTGGCTTTCGACCGAGGTATCTATGGAGCGACCGTAGGCATTCCAGTCGGCACGGGAGTAGTCATGAATGAGTTTGGGAGGAGGTCTAGGACGGGGAGCTCGGGCAGGGCGGGGGCGGTGGTCAAGGGTGAGCAGGACAGGGGCGTGGTCACTGCCTATAAGGTCAAGGACGTCTGCCGTGATACGCCCAAGGAGGTTGGGAGACGCCAAGACGACGTCGGGGTGGTATTGCTTTCGGGGTGAGTCGGGCGAGGGAGGGGCAGGATTCCGCCCCGGAGCGAGGTGGTGACAAACTGATGCCACCGCCGGAGTTCAGCAGGCGGACGGGAAGACAGGTTTAGGTCTGCGGCGACCACATAGGTCGTGTAGGTGCGGTCAACGTGAGAGAGGAAGTCATACGGGAGAGGAGAGGTGCTGCGGACGTAGATGGTGGCGAGGGTGACGATGAGGGATGGGAGGAAGAGACTGAGGATTAAATGTTCTGTAGGATCATTGAGGAGCGGGTGTAGCCGGACGGGGTGGTGGCGGAGATGGCCGATCACCACTCCGCCTCTGGCCAAGGGAGGGGGACCATCAGTGCGATGAAGGAGGTAAGGAGCGGTACTGACGGGACGACGGGGTTGGAGGAAGGTTTCATTCAGGAGGAAGGCGTCCACGCGGTGATGGGAAAGGGTATGCATGAAGAGGTGCTTGTTGGCTGGGTAGACCGGACATTATGGTATAGAAAGGTGTATGATGAGTCTGCCATTGTGGTGGTGGGGGGTACGGGAGGAGGAACGGAAGAAGGGGGAGCGGACGGGCTTAGACTTGTGTTTCGAGGCGGGAAAAAGCGAAGTGGGAGTGGGCGCGGGAAAAGGTGGCAAAGGTTTCTAGGTGGAACACTGACCGTGCGGCCAGTGCAATCTGCTGGAGGGTGTGTGGGCGTTGAAAAGGATGGATGTTTGCGAGGACCGTGGTTACAAACCGGATGACGTCCTCGGCAGTGGGAGGAGGGAGCAAGGAGTTGTTGGGGTGCATGGGTGGGTCGACGGGGCGAATGGGGACGGTGAGTTCGGGGACGGTGGGGGCCAGGACGGACTTGCATTTGTAGGAGTAGGTGGGATGGGGTCCGCCACAGGTGTTGCAGGTAGGAGGGGAGGCAAGGTTAGGACAGTGCTTGTGCAGGTGAGGGGACTTGCAGTGAGGACATGTGGGGGGGTTGCGGCAATTCTGTGTCAGGTGGTCGTTGTACACGAGGCACCTGGCACAGCGGTATGACTGAGGTGGGGAACGGGAGGGCTCCACCTTGTGGCGGCGGTCGTAAATTAGGGCCCCCTGGAGGAAAAGGTGATCAAGGGATGATGCGGACTCTGTGAATATCCGCATCAGGTATGTCGGGCCAGTGGCATTGAAGATACGCTTGGCGGAGCGGATGGTGACGTCGGGCATGGAGTTGAGCTGACCCAACACCTCTTCCTCCGTGATCAGAGGGCTGAGCTTCGTGATCACGGCGGTGAGGGTGGGTGGGCGGCGGGAAGGAGGCGGTTGGCGAGCTGAGGTGGCGGTGTAGTAAGGGGTGAGAGTGGATGCGGGGGAGGCGGTGGAGGATGTCAGTGTGTAGGGTGGGGCTGGGGGATTTGAGGAGAACAGAGTCTCGGCGGGGGATGATCTGAGTCAGGGGGACGTCGGGGTAGTACTTTCGGAGTTCAATGGAGAGGGTCTTGTAGTCAAGGAAACGGGCGTCGGGGCGGGAAAGGACATACGAGTATAGGTCAGGCTGCACGGGAGCAGGAATGGGGGCAGTGTCCATGTGGTTGGACGGAGGCAGAGAAGGAGGGGGGGGGAGGGGGAGGAGCCTTTTTGGGCAAAGTTGGAGTGGGGTCCGCGCTCCCACGTTTGGACGACCTTTTGGGCTTGGCGCCCGTGGAGGAGGATGCAGAGGCGGTGGAGGGAGGGGCAGGAGAAACGGAGACTGGGTTGAGCGGGATAACCACAGGTTGGTGTGGGGGCAGGAAGGACGGCGGGGGCGACTGTGGCGTGTCAGCCACCGTGGCACGGCGATGTTCAATTCGGGCAGGCGGTAAAGGAGGAAACTCATGAGGCGAAGTCAGTGGCGTGTAGACAGGAGGAGGAGGGACGTGGGAAGCGGAGGAAAAGGACATTAAGACCGACAAGGGAATTGCCGGTTGGGGGAGGGAAGTGGAACTCCAGGTGGTGGTGGTGGAGGCCTGGGACGGGGAGGTGTAGTGGATGGATGTGGTTGTAGCAGGTGAGTGAGACATATTACCGGGATGACTGAGCGGCTACGAGGATGATGATGACGATGGCGAAGACACTGAAGACGAAGAGGCGGTGGCGGCGGCGGTGGTGGTGGTGGTGGTGGTGGTGGTGGTGGTGAAAGGCGGCAGGCTCGGAGTGGAGACGACGGCGGCGGCGGCGGCGGCGGCGGCGGCGGCAGGCTCGATGAGACGACAGCGAAGTTGCAGACACCCGGCGGCGACGGCTGGCTGGCGACGGCTGCTGGGCGGCGGCACAGACTCGAGGAGGCGACAGCGGCTCTGCAGACGCCTGGCGGCGACTGCGGGCTGGCGGCGACTGCGGCTGCGGCTGGCGACGGCGTCTCGACGACTGGCCCTAAAATCGAGAAAAGAACGATATAACGTATCGCCTTTTGTCGATCGCCTAGAGACTTGCTACTCTAGGCCGGTGGATGAATCTGTTAAAAGGAGAAACGGATATTTAAAACATGCAAGTCATTATAATAAAACGAGAAGATACGTCAATTAAATCCATAAGAGCAAGATCGGGCATATTTAGAGATGAGACATACCTTGTAATGTCAAATAGTTGTTATATAAAACGATTTACAGTGCATAAGTGCACTAATTCATTATAATAAAACGTAATTAACACAGTGAGTGACAAAAGTAAACTGATACATGATGCAAGTCAAGGGTAAAAAATATGGCGCCAGATGGCAGCACAAACCATTGTGGCTACTGTGATGTATTCTTTTATAATTGACTGACTTTTTATACAGATATTTGTATTTTTGACTGCTGCATGTGGCTACTGTCATGTATTCTTTTGTAATTGACTGTCTTTTTATACAGATATTTGTATTTTATGTACTATCCAGTATTGTATGACTGATACATTGTAGACACTGTTTTATATTCTTTTATAGTTGACTGGAGCTTTATACAGATATTTTGTGATATATACAAACCAATATTGTATTACTGGTGCATTGTGACTACTATTCTATACTTCTATAATTGATTGTTGTTTTATGTTGATCTTTTTATGGTATGCACAAACCGCTTTTGTTGACCACTATATTGATGGTTATTGTACACAGATATTTTTGTTTTATGCACAGCCAGTATAGTACGACTGCTACACTATAATTACTGTTGTATATTCTTTACAACCTTGTGCTGTGTTGGCTGACCTATTGTGTTGTTGCAGCCATATCTATAATTCGTAACTGCTGCACTGTGTCTACTATCAGTTATTCTTTTATGACTGCCTTTTATACAGATGTTTGTGTTTTATGTACTATCCAATATTTTATGACGTATACATTGTAGACATTGTTGTATATTCTTTTACACTTGACTGTGGTTTTATACAAGTGTTTTGTGATATGCATTAACTAATATTGCGTCACCGCTGCATTGTGGCTACTGTTGTATACTTTTTAATCGACAGTCGTTTTATACAGATATTCCTATGGTATGCACAAAGCAATATTGCATGACCGCTACATTTTAACTGTGTTAGTTTTTCGTTTATAAATGACTGTCAGTTTATACAGATATTTTTGTGGTATGCACAAACTTAATTACGCCATCAATGTATATATTAGTCTATTTTTAAAATGATTTCTAAATTATTTTTATAATCTGTACAACACGTTTTAACCTCATTGTGTCTCAACATTACATTGGTTTGTGCTGCCATCTGGCGCCATATTTCTTACCCTTGACTTGTATCATGTATCAGTTTACTTTTGTCACTCACTGTGTTAATTACGTTTTATTATAATGACTTAGTGCACTTATGCACTGTAAATCGTTTTATATAACAACTATTTGACATTACAAGGTATGTCTCATCTCTAAATATGCCCGATCTTGCTCTTATGGATTTAATTGACGTATCTTCTCGTTTTATTATAATGACTTGCATGTTTTAAATATCCGTTTCGCCTTTTAACAGATTATGGCCTTGTAAAATATTTTATTTGACCTGATGATGCTGACATAGTTCAGTGAAACCGGTCGTCATTAATAAAAACTGATGATAAGCGATCTTGGATATTTTATATCTTCTTACAATAAAATCAAAGGAGGTTGTTAGGGGAGTGAGGGCTATGGCTGGTGGCTAGTTAGCATATTGCTAGGTGGGAAATATCAATGCGGTACGTTCCTGTAACAGGCAAACTGTTCTTGTATCTGATTGGAACGCAACAGCAAATCAGTAGCTAGCAGCCAGGAGTGGTGTTATGTTGCGAAACGTGTAGGCCGTTGTATACGGTTCTAAACCCCGGTCCAGTGATGCCCCTGACAGGCGTACGCGGGTGGTGTGCTGGGTTTGAATCGCTGGCAGACACCCCGTAGGTAACTTGTAGCCATTCACTGTGTTCATGCTGTTAAGGCGTTTAATAATTCAAATGGTATATCTAATTAGTCTCTGCAAGCAAGAGAGGTTTCTAAAAGCTGATGGTACCGCCGCAGTCCTTACACTGCTGTGTCGTAGCTGACTTGACAGTCTGTCCCTGTCATAAGTAACATTCATGGTACGAAGCACCAGCATAAATGTCGCCGCATTCACATAGGAGTTCATAGAAGCCTGCAGTGTGGATGGTATCTACAGGATCTGTAGTCGACATCAACAGATCATGGATCTGTGAGACTGTCGGAGGATATACAGAAAGTTCAGAGAAGGGCAGCTAGTTTTGTATTATCCCGATACAGGAGAGAGTTTGTCACAGGTATTATGCACGACGTAGACTGGAAATCATTAAAATAATTATTCATTGCCGCGAGATCTATTTGCGAAATTTCTTTCACCAATTTTCTGCACCCAACGCGTACATATATTTTAGCATAAAATAATCACTTCGAAAACGAAAATATGTAGGTATTCCTTTCTCTCTCACGCTATTAGAGAATGGAACGATAAAGAAATATCATAAGATTTTCGATGAACCCTTTGCCATGACTAAAATGTGATTTACTGAGAATTTATATAGACGTATAGATCTGGCGGCCAGTCTCGAATATCGGTTAGCTTCCTCCTCGACCCATACTAAAACATAGAGACTACAGCAACAGTACGCACAGCAGTTTGTATCTGCATGCGGTTTCTCACCAACGCCCAACACAGAAGAACGGTGGAATGCTGTACAACATATGCTGACAATACATCATAGTATTAGCGACGCTGACCACGTACAGCGTGAACTAAGTGACCTAAAAACAACATTCCGTGCGAATGGATGCAAAAATAGAGCCATACAATGCCACACAAGGATGACAAGACGAACAAAGGTATAGAAGAAACTTGTTGTAGCTCGTTTACGTTATGTGAGAAGCGTTAGTGGTACCTGGACGTGAAAAGAGTGAAAAATCGAAAAAAATTGTCCTCCATCTGAAAGACAAATTTCTACCTTTTCCAAAAATATATGGTTTATTTACTTTTAAATAGCTATTGAACGCTGTTTGAAAAAATGACTGTACACTGGTCACGGTGATGCTTCAGGCAAGGAGTATCACGATAAACAATTCCAAGCCGCCGGCCGCGGTGGCCGAGGGGACTGAGGCGCTCCAGTCACGGCCTGCACGGCCGCTACGGTCGGGGGTTCGAATCCCCCCTCGGGCATGGATATTTGTGCCATCCTTAGTTGTAAGTAGTTCATAAGTAGTTTGTAAGTTTAGGGACTGATGACCCCGTAGTTGGGTCCCATAGACTCTACAAACATTTTTGAATTCCAAGCTTGCCTCAGTTATGTAAACAATAAAGCCAATATTCGGAATCTGGAAGATATAAAATTAGTTAGCAAATGTCTACATAGCCGTACAGAAAATCCTAGTTTCAACAGCTGCGTGTGGCAACGAGTACCGAAAACAGTGTTTGCTGGATGGACATTACTCAGAATAAGTGAGACGGATGCTGTTATCTGTAATTAGCAGGATGAAAGTAATGGACAAATTAGGCATCCAGCCAGGAAATATGATAGCTGCTCGGACTGCCGTAGATCGTCAAGACTAGTTGAAGCTGGAAGGGCTGTGGAAGCCACTACTAAAGATTCCAGAGTACGAAAGAGTCCATAAAAAGTCTACAGAGGATAAATAAGCAGCTGGCCAGCAAGACTATGCCACTGGAATGTTCTCAAAGAGGCGTACGGTGAGTCAAAAGCACTTTTCTCATTTTCTCGAAACTACATTTTCAGAACATTGCCTACATATATTTTAATAATAGTTTTATCTACACCAAATTTCTCCCAATGAAGAATGCGACAGTATCATTGTATTATGCCTAATACATTGCAGAAGTGATCTATGTTTGTGATTCTGTATATAATTTTAACGGTAATTTTTAAACAAAATAGTAATGAAGTGTAATAAGGGTTTTTATATTTCCTCAGATATACTCCAAACTACAAAACAAGAGGCACAATGTGTTCCTACGAATGTTAACAGGAGCCTGCCACAGTCTAAATGCTATTAGACGGTGCACCAGAAAATGGTTCCATAATGCGAACGTGTATTATCAGAACATCTATTAGGCGAAATATTGTAATTCTTAAACAGATATTTCAATAAATTTCGTAGTACAACTTCAATTAATGTCATTCAGTGTTGGTACAAAATCGCATCTTCCTCCGCATTGTAGATCAAGAGTCATCTGCACCGAAAGCAAGGTATGAAAATGCAGCCCGTGGACGACCAGGTCCCCTTAACAAATATAAGGGTAAGGTTCTGAGACAAGGACGAAACTCTGAACAACCTCAAGGTCTTTCAATTTACCCACGTTCCATTCCCTGTCATACTCTTGGAACGTCTCCAGACTCACGTACAGAGGCAAATTTCCATCCCCGTTATATCTGTCCATAAATCAATCCACTTCCTCCTACATTGTATTTCATTGTATGTGTCTCACTTCTCCTACCTTCTTCCGCCCCTTTCTCCAAACCCATTGCTGTTAACAGTTATAATTAAAAAGCTATCTTATTGTAAACCTCATGTCAAGTGTCAATATAAACTTTATGTGTGGGTTTTTAATTTTTCATCTGTAATATTTGAAACCTTTAATGTTTCTATCTTTCGACTAACTTGTGGAAAAGTGCAATGGAAAAAACGCAACACGCTTGTTTAAAATAAAGAACGGCATGAATTCTTAAATCTTGCCAGGCTAAATGAATAAAAAATGTATGTAGCCTATTGGTACTGTTGATACTTGGTATGGATACCGACTGAGTAGGTGCAGCTGCTTGTCAGTTTGACGGTTTGTTGTTGTTGTGGTCTTCAGTCCGCAGACTGCTTTGCTGGTTTGATGCAGCTCTCCACGCTATCCTGCCCTCCCTCTTCATCTGAGAATACGTTCGGCAACCTGCATCCTTTTGAATCTACTTAGTGTATTCGTCCCTCGCTATCCCTCTACGATTTTTACCCCACACACTATTTCTAATGCTAAGTTTACAATTCCATGAAATCTCAAAATATGTCCTACCAATCTATTCCTTCTCTTAAGACATGCCAGAAACTCCTTTTCTCTCCATTCGGTTAAACGCCCCCTCATTAATTACGTGATCTACCCATCTAATTTTCATCATACATTTGTAGCACCACATTTCAAAAGCATCAATCATCTTTTTGTCTGAACTCTTTATCGTCCACGTTTCGCTCCCATACAATGCTACAATCCAGACAAATGTTTTCAAAAAGGATTTCCTCACATTTAAATTAATATTGTATGTTAACAAGTTTCGCTTCTTTAGAAACACTTTTCTTCCTGTAGTCATCCTACATTTTACATCTTCTCTACTTCGGCCATCACAAGTTATATTGCTACCCGAATAACAAAACTCATTTACTACTTTTATTGTCTCCTTGCGTAATCTAATTCCTTCGAAATCGGCTGATTTCCGTTTCATTACCCTCGTTTTACTCTTGGTAATGTTCACATTATATCTTCCTTTCAAGACACTGTCCACTCCATTCAATTGTTCCTCCAGATCCTTTACAGTCTCTGACAGATTTACTATGTCATCGGCAAACCGCAAAGTTTTTATTTCTTCTCCATGAACTTTAATTCCCTCTCCAAATTTCAACTTGCATTCCTACACTACTTAAATGTAAAGATTGAACAACATTGGGGAAAGGCTACAACCCTGTCTTAATCCCTTCCCAACCTCTAAGTCCTTTTCTTGTCTTTCGACTCAAATTTCTACTGTCTGGTTTTTGTATAGGTTCAATATATCTCTTCGATAACTATATTTCACTCCTGCTACTTTCAGAATTTGAATGTATTCCAGTCGATATTGTCAAAAGCTTTCTCCAAATCTACAAATCTAAAAACGTAGCGTATCTTCTAAGATAAGTCATAATGTGAGTATTGCCTCACGTGTTCATTCATATCTCCTAAATCCAAACTGATTTTCCCCGAGGTAGGATTTCACAAGTTTTTCCACTCGTCTGTAAATACACTATTCGCCATTAAAATTGCTACACCAAGAAGAAATGCAGATGATAAACGGGTATTCATTGGACATATATATTATAGTAGAACTGACATGTGATTATATTTTCACGCAATTTGGCCTTGATACGTCTGGGCATTATGCCAAACAGTGCTTGGATGGCGTGTACAGGTGCAGATGGCCATACGATACCACAGTTCATCAAGAGTGGTGACTGGCGTATTGTTACGAGCCAGTTGCTCGGCCACCATTGACCAGACGTTTTCAATTAGTGTGTGATCTGGAGAATGTGCTGGACAGGACAGCAGTGGAACTTTTCCCGTTTCTAGAAAGGCCCTTAGAGGACTTTCAACATGCGTCGTGCATTATCCTGCTGAAATGTAGGGTTTCGCAAGGATCGAATGAAGCGTAGAGCCACGGTGCATAACACATCTGAAATAAAACGGCCACTGCTCAAAGTGTCGTCGAATCGAGACATGTAACCAATGGCACCCCATACCATCACGCCGGGTGATACGCCAGTATGGCGATGACGAATATACGCTTCAAAATGCGTTCATCGCGATGTCGCCAAACAAGGATGCAACCATCATGATGCTCTAAACAGAACCTGGATTCAACGTTTTGCAATTCGTGCACCCAGGTTCGTCGTTGAGTACACCATCGCAGGCGCTCCTGCAGCGTCAAGGGTAACCGCAGCCATGGTCTCCGAGGTGATAGTCCACGCTGTTGCAAACATCGTCGAACTGTTCGTGCAGATGGTTGTTGTCTTGCAAACGTCCCCATCTGTTGACTCAGGGATCGAGACGTGGCTGCACGATCCGTTACAACCATGCGGATAAGATGCCTGACATCTCGACTGGTAGTGATACGAGGCCGTTGGGATCCAGCATGGTGTTCCGTATTGCCCTCCTAAACCCACTGATTCCATATTCTGCTAACTGACAGTGGATCGCGACCAATGCGAGCAGCAATGTCGCGATACGATAAACCTCAATCGCGATATGCTACAATCCGACCTTTATCAAAGTCTGAAACGTGATGGGACGCATTTCTCCTCCTTACTCGAGGCATCACAACAACGTTTCACCAGGCAACGCCGGTCAACTGCTGTTTGTGTACGAGAAATCGGTTGGAAATTTTCGTCATGTCAGCACGTTGTAGGTTTCGCCACCGGCGCGAACCTTGTGTGAATGCTCTAAAAAGCTAATCATTTACATATCACAGCATCTTCTTCCTGTCAGTTAAATTTCACGTCTGTAGCACGTCATCTCCGTGGTGTAGCAATTTTAATGGCCAGAAGTGTAATTCGTATTTGTATTTTGCTACATGTCCATTTCGAAACTATCTCAACGATATAATCAGAATATAGTCACGAACGTGCGCACCATGACTATGTTGCGCCCTTTTGTAGGCTAAACTTGCCGAGTGGTGTCTCCTCTGTTTACGACTGTGTGCCATATTTGCTGGAGAACGTAGCGAAAATCTTCGGTGTACATTAGGTACGGACGACAAATATCCAGCCATCAGTAGAGGTGAATGACCCAGCCGAGTACCATCAGACCGTTGGTTCTGGTTGTCTGGGGGCGACCGCGTTAGGCGTGTGAACCGGTCCCCCTACAACAGCTTCCCACATCCAGCAGGTGCGCCCAGGTCAAGACGCAATTGCCCGTGAGCTCAGTAAAACCTTCACGTAAGAGGATATTCCAAGAAAATTTAATGTGCGACGTTTGCTTCACTTTTTTGTCTACAAATAGTCCACAAGCCATTAAATAGCGATCTTTCAGCATCCAGTTCCCTCCTTTCCATTTGCAAGTACAACTACTGTGAATCGCAGCACAAATCACAAATGAAGAAAGTAAGATTTGTTTTGCAGTTTATCCATAATATACCACCATCAAAAGACCTGGATAGAAGACATAATAATTTTTTCTTAATTGATTTTATTGACAGGGGTACTTACACAGGTTCAATATAACCACTTGCCATTATTTATAACATTTTGCCAAAAGTTAGGAGAGCATCGTGTACCATCTTCGCGTCGATCTCTGACGTTGGCCCGTATTGACTGCCCTGTTGTGGTCTTCAGTCCGCAGACTGGTTTGATGCAGCTCTCCACGTCACTTCATCTGAGAATAAGTTCGGCAACCGATATTCTTTTGAATCTGCTTACTGTATTCGTCCCTTGGTCTTTCTCTACGATTTTTTTACCCCACACACTTCCGTCTAATGCTATGTTGGCGATTCCTTCATGTCTCAGAATGTGTCCCACCAATCTATCATTTCTCTTAATTAGGATATGCCAAAAACTCATTTTATTCCTAATGCCACCCAGCACCTCTTCATTAGTTATGTGATCTACCCATCTAATTTTCATCATTCGTTTGTAGCACCACATTTCAAAAGCATCTATCCCTTTCAGGCCCTGCACGCACAATTGTGCCGGTTTCGTTTTGCTCGTGTATAATATACGTACACACAAACACACACACAAGCACACGGACACTCTATATATAAAGATTTCATAGGACGAAGTTTTCCGAAACATATCAACATATGGCCTATACAGGTGACGCAAAACTTTTTGGACGTCTTTATTTGGTTATCGTAGTACTTCTATTAGACATCGTGAGAAAATGACTCAGGTAGGAGAAAAAGGACGTAAATTCCATTGACTCTTTATTTCTTGAGCGCCGGCCAAGCAAATGTTACACCTCTTTCAGTTAGAGGACCTACTGTCAGAAGTTGTAAGAGGCCCATTTGCTGTCGGGAAAAGTAGACGTTCTGAGCGGAAAGCCTGTCATTCATTCACGTCGACATAACAATGATTTTCTTAATATCCATGTTTGAAATCAATATGTCTCTATGGGATGGCCATTGGTAATGGGACTGGGGCGAAATGTTAAGAAGAAAATTAGACCAGACGCACATCTAAGGACATGGAAACATTGTATCACCACAAAAGCAAATTCAACTTGTGATTTCCTTAATTGAATGTACCAAATAAATTCTTCGTATACTGTCGACATCTTATTATTTCATTTCGTACAACACAATCATAACGAATTGTTTCATTTTTCGAAACAATTCACGGTTTAGAAATATTCTTGTCTTATTCCGCTCTGTTTCGGATCACAATCGCTATCGATACAGAAACTGAGTCGTCCTGTCGTTTTCACTGTTTCAAAACAGCGGGGTTTCAGTCCACTAATGCAGAAAGGCGGAACGGAGCAATTAAATCGAAACAAGGGTATTCCATTCTGTTGAAGCTCGGCATAGATACACATTTTACTATTTCAGGAGTATCGAGAATTGACACGTGTATCTGTAAGATTATTGGAAACAAAGCTTCGTTTCTGACTGCCTTATTCCGAAATGACATAATGTCTGCTATGTAAACGTAAAGACGCATTAAAATGACGCACATTATTTGCATAAAAATAATAACATAGTCGTAAATATTCACTTCAATTGTACATCTATTAAAATCTAGGCTTATCTGTCCATGTTTGTAATCATATTTAAAACAAACTAGTAAGCTATCTTCTTAAAAATAAAAACAACAAAGGTTCAAACGACAGGTTTTATACAAACAACGGGAGATCGCAAATGTACTCTCGCGATAAAGAGTAAAATTTTTCACAATATTTTCTTGAGAGGGAAAAAGAATTTAACCGCCAATGTCACCGCCTGGATACTCATTCAAAAGCAGAGAGATTTTTAAAATATATTAAATATGCAATAATAAGTAACGAGCAGCAAATTGTAGTGTGGTGTTATAAATGAAAAGACATACGAGTGGTAAACCCAATGCAATATTTAATGTGCTTTTAGTATTCTCAAGAAAGTTTTCCTCTAATTATGTTGTTTCTTAAAATTCCATAGCATTATTTGTGACTCTATATTGCTGTGTCTTTTATTCACAATGATTTATTTAGTACAGATAGAAAGCAAAATTTGTAATGTTTCACTGTATGGATATTACAGTTTGTCAGTTCGTAGCTGAATATGAGAATTCCGGTGTTGCCAGCACGGTAAGTAACTGCCCTGTACATAAAAAAAAAACAATAAAAATAAAACACTGAGCAAAGAGGATGCAACATGAATAGAACAAGAAATTTACGGCTACCGGTTGCAATGGCTACCCGGTACAATTGTGCTTTTAATTATAATCACACAACTGGAGCCTGAAGATGGTCTAATGAAGCACCGAAACCAGTCGAACAAAATTTAATAAAGATTTTGAATACAGCTGCTGGTATTTTCATCCATCAATATGAGCAAAGATCTTGTTGCAAGACTCAACCAGGTATATTTTCGTGCTAGAAGATGTTGCCGTCCTCTCAGAAAATAAATGTAAGATAAATTACTGCAGCGCTTAAGGGCAAACTTCCTCAATTTAGCATTTCCCAAAACTAGCTCAATAATTTTTATGTGATAATATGCCTTTTCTGCATAAGATGTAGGTTAGCACACACAATATCTATCAAAATTTTGCACTAGAATATAGGTAAGCGAAAAGTATAAATTATACAAACTTTGACAACATGCAAAATGTCAGACATAAAAGGGTTAGTCCTCAGGTAATCGGAAAGTGAAAATGTAACATTTGGGAAAGCAGTATATTTGATGCATGGAATATGAAACTGCCATGGTATCTGAGTAAAAGTTTGTCTTTCTGCCCTCTCACTATGTTTGTGGTTCTACAGCAATACTGATACATTCCAGTAGGACGATGACACAGTATATAGACCCATACTATTACGAAAATCTGTTCTGTTTCACTTGTATCGATACAGTCAGATATATTTCAGTTTTCCCAACTGACACAACTAGGGATGCAAACGATTCAGCGATGTTTTCAAAACATCGGTTTCTATGTTAACATCAATGTTTTAGACAGCGATATATCGCAGATGCATCGACAATAGTCTATACTATCGACATCGTTCAAAAATGGATTATTAACTCCTTTATCAGTTGCTCAGCCAGTGAAGGATCGAGTGCAACTGCTGTCGTCGCTATTTTCGTCCTTCTGAAATAGTAGGTAAGTGAAATATGAAATTCATAATGTCATTTACTTCAAACAATCTCAACTGAATGATGGTGTTGATGAGTAAACAGATGTTTGCCCAAAGCGAGCGGCTGGCATTGCTGAATTTACACCCTCCAACAGCAGTGGAATCGAAACTATGAGAGTGTTACGACTGTGGTGTTACCCACAGACCAAAGATGACATAGAGACTGCGCGTGTCCCTATCTCTGCTGTGTTGTGGTTTGAACCAACATGTAGCATTGCCCCGAGTCCGTGACAGTTTTCGCACAGTATAACATATACATTAACGAAACTCCCGCAGATTTTTGTTATACATAGAGCTCCTAAATACCCAGGCTGAATCGTCCGCCATGTTTTCCCCAACATGGTTGAAATCGCGCTGCACTAACAGCGTAGAGGCGCTGCCCTGCCATCTTTCACAAACGATTGCGCAAACTAATTGGTAGAAATATTTAATTTTTCCGCTACTTAAATCTTTATATGTCAACATTGTGACGAAATGCTCGTCATTTCGTTAATAGTCATAGTTAATAAGATACTGGCTTCGAAATAAGAGACTGCGCTACATTAGGAAAAGTTTGCAGTAAAAAATAGAGGCTGCTATGATATTCTGTTTTGTGCTTGTTGCACCATATGTTGCTGCGGATAAAACTTTCCTAATGGATTGAATTTTATTTTTGACTTAGGATGACCTTTCACTCATACCGCTAAACTTTATTTTATTTAGCGCACACATTTCCCATGGCGATAAAGGCCAGAATGAGTCATTGCATATCTCATACACGGTTAGAGGTATCAAAATGATATTTTGACAAATCATAACAAGTAAAAAAGGGAGTATTTTGCCACATGATTACTACGCAAAGCTTCATTAATTGTCGCGTTATTCAAGGAAATACATAGTTGTAGAATGAAATAAAGTTAGTGATTTATTATTCGATTTGCAGATATTCCTTCGTCATTCACAAATGTTTATTTCTTTGCTTCTTGTCCATTTCCGTTGTGCTTCAGAGCTACTACTCAGTTTCCAAAACCTAATAGGAGTTACATTTCCTTCAGTTTAAAGCCTAGTAGTAACAGAACGGAAGTTACTAAATCTAATGAGGATTTTATGTGAGAATACTTGAAAATGACAGATAGCAAGGATCTCTTCACTAGTTAACGAACTGACTTGTTCTCATTTCCTCACATAATAAAGCATTCTGTATTGAGATATTTAGAATATCCTTTTCATATAACTGAAAAATTGAAATTGAATATCACATAGAGGCACAGCACTATTAAATTTAATGGGTTAAAAGAAGTCAGTACCAATATCTTCAAGTATGGATGTTATGCAGTAACAACATGTACCTAATTATTAGGAGCTCTAATACGGAAGACGCGTTACTACTAGACGGGCGGGCGGATTCCAGTGCGTCATATTTAACTGACATTATCTCACTGACGTTTCTCACAGAGTTTCTGTTTGGAGAGGATGAAAATTTGATGTATTTCGAACATTTCATTCGCTTAATGTGTTCACCTAACTTCAAGAGAAAAAAAGTTCCTCGCATGTCGAAAATTCCGTAACGTCGTCAGAAAGTGCACGGTCGTAAACTATCAGTATATGCTGTTTATAAATTATTGCCATAAATAAAACTAAAATGAATATGTAGTGTAGTTCTTAACGAACACATAGATGAAAGTTTCACGTTGATACAGTGATAAGTTTGCGAGTGTAAGCGAGTTGAATGAAAGGCGAGGTAAGGCGTGAGCTTCGTCCGGAACGTGATAACTCCTACAGCTTGGGGAAAAATGGCGGATAGTTCAGCTCGGGTTTATAGGAGCCTTCGTTATACACTACGACA
The DNA here is from genome assembly GCA_026315105.1 of Locusta migratoria. Lineage (NCBI taxonomy): Eukaryota > Metazoa > Arthropoda > Insecta > Orthoptera > Acrididae > Locusta > Locusta migratoria. Next base: position 124,899,695 of record CM048751.1, read on the forward strand.
GCAGCGCTCCAAGCGGCCGACAAGCTACATTTCTGAATACGGTGTTGGATGAGTGCCAATAGTATCGTTTATATTGATTTTACAGACTTTTCACTCTAGGGAACGTACGTAGTGTCATAAAAATAGGTACTAATTTAAAATTAGCTCCACCTTTGTCCTTATTAGATTTACTGATATCTCTGATGAGGTACGAAACAGTACATTGCAGGACAGTTTACTTACAATGCTCTTGTAACTTACAGGCTTTTGCTGAATAATATAATTTCCTATTAAAAATAAGAAATGATTGAGAAACAACGGAAGACCTGCCTTTGGCAAAAAGCCGTCGCTTTTCAACTCAGGAACGTTATGGTTTCTTCACTACAATTCCAGTAAAATTGGTGAGAATGGAACGTAGGAAACACATATAGAATGCAATAACTACAGTATTTAACGTACAAAAGCAGCCACCACAGCTGTAGCTGAAGGAAAAACGTCACAGATCTGGCAAGAAAACGGAAAAAGCAATCAAACTATTTTCAACAAAGAAGAACCCAATTCCACAATTGTTGCTACAACTGAACCACAAACGGCAAGAACCTTCAAGATATTCTCTTCTTAAGCTGAAGTAATGACATTCAAACGAATATGCGTGTATCTGAAAGACGTGAAGTCTAAAATTGTTCGAATCGTTAGACTATACACTGAATTGATACGCGTCAAAAAATTCTTGTCATAGTAAGAACATACCATAATAGAAATGTATGTTTCTTTTATGTTTACATTCTACTTACTTTCAGTGGAATAAGCCGAAAAATAACACATATTCGTAAGTATTTGTTCATGATGAAGTTGTTCATTACACCTCTGAATCAGTTACATTCGGCTGTTTTTACATTAATGTTCGTGTAGTGTATATCTCTTAATATTTTAATAATGCTTGTAACGCAAAAGCTATACTATTTCGTTAATTACGCACAGAAATGATTATAAACAAACTTCACCCCTACGGCGACTTGTCCACCACTAGGAGCGCTAGTGTCGTTGCAGCTGTTAGTTGGTAGCAACTCTCAAAGCAATGAGTGTCGTGACTGTGTGTGTTACACTGTGCTATTCGTCAGTATGAGCGACATTTTTCTTATTTACACCTGAAATCAAGCTTTACTTTTAACAATGAAATGACTCATTGTACTACTACTACTACACTGGTAACAGTAAAGGTAGCATAACTTCTCCATATTACTAATTTTAATGCGGTTATTACCGTTTTTATATGTGCCCGGATTAAAAGTATTGTTACTTCATTATACAACAGTTCTTTTTTAGAAGCGACAGAATTGCATATCGTCAATGCTTGTGTTATACTACGAATCTTTTACTTTTTTTCCAACTGATGAATGGTATTACTGATGGGAAAATTATTTCAGCTGGTCTTAACTGAGGTTATATCTCAGTAAGTTCAGCTATCCCATTCCTGGAGCAGATCTGTTTTTAATAATGTTACACAAACATAAAGAATAATAGAGATAATTCATTACACAAATAAAACCAGTTCTAGTCGAGAGCATCGATAATGTTTTCTCACCTCATTATTATTTAATGTAATTAGCCTATATTTTGCATGTTTTGCGATTTGGCGCCACTGTATTTGCCAAAAGTCATTAAATAGAAACAGTTTTATTGTGTAAAATCGGTCAAAGAGGTTCAAATGTTCAAATGTTTGTAGAGCTTATGGGACTTAACTACTCGGTCATCAGTCCCTAAACTTACAAACTACTTATGAACTAGCTAATACTAAGGACGGCACAAATATCCATGCCCGAGGGGGGATTCGAACCCTCGATCATAGTGGCCGTGCAGACCGTGACTGGAGCGCCTCAGTCCCCTCGGCCACCGGACATTAAGGACGTAAACAGATTTCTGTTCTTACAAAAGCATAACAAAACATTTAAAATGTAACGTTGGGGAAACGCAAGGCAAATTAAGCTGCTTGTGAAAATGATACTAATTCGTCTTGTACTCCTGTGTAAGCTCCAAACTAAAAGATTCACAGTACAACTAAAGGAATCATTTGGCTAACAACTAAAAAAATGTTATGTACCTAATCAACATAATGCGTTGCGAAACTCCTTTTGCTATTTAGTTTCATTCTGATCTACCATTTTGGTGTGTATTCGTAGCACAATCAAAGAACATATATGGGCAGATACTTCACATTTGAATATCAACAAATCACAGGCTCCACGGATGGTATTTTTCCGTTGCTAAAGTAATGTTTAGGTAGATGTAGGGAGGGGCGTTTGGAAGAAACAGGTGTCCGTTTGTGTTTCAAAATGTCTCCGATAACACATAATATTTTCAGTTATTATCATACTGAAAAATAAAATGATTTTAGTGTTTTCCCCTAACGTGTCCAAAGCGTATAAAATGTTCAATGTATCGTTTTTCGAGTCATGATTTTCCAATATCGATGTTTTTTCAGTGACATTACATCCCTACGCACAGAGAACATTAACCCTCTGCAAATACAGCTACAGCGTAAGCAGCACCGAACTAATAAATTACACAATTAGTTACCTTAAATGTACTATATGAGATAAGCTCACAATTTTGACTGTGAGAAGAAACAGCGACAGAGAGTTCCGTTAGTTCAACTATTATCAATGACAATTTACTATACGTAATCAGGGGCATAGATAACAACGGGCGGGGAGGGGTCCATCCCCCGGTACCCCCGAGCCATATCCACGAAAGTTTTACATTTTATTCTATGATTTTATCGCAACCTGTGTTCCTTTAGAAAATGTTAAAACATTTGGACATTTCTGCTCAGTGATGGTACTTCTAATCTGAATGAACATCCTTCTCACAGCGCAATTAATTATACACGTCACTACCTGAACTCAACTAACAGCGAAAGACAACTTCAGTTTCTGCACGCAAGAATACAGAAAAAATACAGTGAATTCGTTAACTTCATTTGTACGGTGCATTGACCAAAAAAACTCGCGGTGGAGTAGCCGAGCGGTCTAAGGCGCCTCGCTGCGGAACGCGCGGTTGCTCGCCGTCGGAGGCTCGAGTGCTCCATAGGGCATGGGTGTGTGTGTTTGTCCTTAGCTTAGTTTACCTTAGTTTAAGTAATTTGTAAGGTACGGACTGATGACCACGCAGTTTGGTCCGATAGATTTACAAAATAAACCTGATCAAAACTATCCGGACACCCGAATGTACTGATAAATGAGGAATACCAATAGAAAAACAATAACAGGGCAATAAATAATTTATTCTAGGGGAGGGTGTGGAAGGAGGATACTTCTCAAATACAAGACAACCGACGCACACCAATAGGTGGTTGCATGCGGTTTCTCATCACCATCGAACCCAGACCGACGCAGCATTACGTGCGCTGGCAGCACGCCTCACAGCATTAGCGACGCTGAGAACTTACAACATGAACTGACTATCCTCAAGACAAGATTTCACACGAATGGATACAACAACAGAGCCATTCAACAAGCTATAAAGTACAACGTAGACAAGATGGGAAAACTCTTGCTATAGCTCGTATACCTTATGTGAGAGGCGACAGCGAACGTATAGGCAAGTTCCTTATCCGAGGAGGAATCAAACCGATTTTCGAGAGGGGCCGTAAGATCCGTGACCTGTTGAGGCCCACGAAGGATCACATAAATTCTCTCCACACTGTAGGCGTGTATGAACTTCAATGTGAACGCGGCAAAGTTTATGTTCCGTTATTAAACAATGCTATAAGGGGCGCTTTACAAATACAAAGGCCACAGCTGGAGATGCGGCTGTTATTTATTTACGCGTTTCTAAACACGTTCAATAGCATTGAGTGGGGCCATGACGTTATACATCTTTTTGAAACTTTCCCCAGGTTGAAGATTCTGACGATGACGTGTTCGAAACGCGTAAATATATATTTGTAAAGCGTCCCTTACAGCATTGTTTAATAACGAAATCAGTAAATGGGCGCATATCCTATTGGTGACTTAATGTGACATTTGGATGTTGGTGAAACCTGGAGGCCCATCAGCCTTCGCGTTTTTCAACATGAACGTTACATACGACTGGGACAAGCCAGCAAGTCAGCTATGGCGGAACACCAGAATGAATGCGGCGGTACTATTAACTTGCAAGAACCTCGCGTGCTTGCCCGGGAACCGTGGATGCAACAACGCAAAATAAGAGAAGCCATCGAAATAACTAAACGACCTAACAACATGAACAGGGAGGATGTCTATAAGTTACCTACGATGTGGCTGCCGGCAATCCCTGCCCAGCGGCTCCACTTGACCCGGGCTCTGCAGTATAAACAGCGGCCACAGTAGAACTGACGCGCGGCCTGAACGTTCGCAGCAGCAAACACCATCCCCTGAGTGCTACTTGCTGATTGCCTGTTGCCTTCCAATCAGTCATAAGATTTTGTCTAGCAATCACTTACTAGGTTATCAACCGTAAGAGCCTGCTGAAATGCTACTGCTAGCCAATCACCATCTTACAAGGAAAGTACTTAGGCTCGAACAAACAGAAGTACACCTAAATCGTACGATATATAATGTAAAGGTCCCTTACTGCACTAGTGATATTCCCGCATCTGCAAAACTCTGCAGTCGCCCATTAGAGGCCTCTGCGTGTGCCATGCCGCATTGCAAAAAAATGTTCAAATGTTTGTTAAGCTTATGGGACTTAACTACGGGGTTATCAGTCCCTAAACTTACAAACTACTTATCAACTACCTTATACTAAGGACGGCACAAATATCCATACCTGAGGGGGGATTCGAACTCCCGACCGTAGTGGCCGTGCAGACCGTGACTGGAGCGCCTCAGTCCCCTCGGCCACCGCGGCCGGCGCCGCATCGCACTTTGACCTGCCGGTTCGCCAGTAGGGACGGTGCAGTGTGCCTCTGAAGTTGCGTTTTGCGGCGTTATTTGTGTGGTGAAGTGTCCGATGGGTAGGCGATTGGTAATCAATCCTGTTAATATAGTGCGACTGGTTGAGGTGAAGTACGAAGAAACTTTCTTCGTTTAGATGGTATTGGTGTAGAAGATAAATCATTCGCATGTTACCTATTATCTATTATAGTGTTTCTAATCTATGCTCATATTTCTGCACTATAATAGATACCAGAAAACATGTGAATGATTCTTCTTCTACACTAAGAAGGGCTCTTCGGAATTTTATCTCAACCAATTGCAATACATTAGCAGGATTGATTATCAATCGCCGACCCAACTGACGCTTCATTACACAAATAACATCACAAAGCGCAACTTCAGAGGCACACTGTACAGTCACTACTGGCATACCGGCAGGTCAAAGTGCAATGCGGCATGGCACACGCAGAGGCCTCTAATGGGCGACTGCAGAGTTTTGCAGATGCGGGAGTATCACTAGGGCAGTAAGGGACGTTTACATTATCTATCATACGATTTTGGTGTATTTCTGTTTGTTTGAGCCTAAGTACTTTCCTTATTAGATGTATGACGTCGGTGTCAGATAACCGAAACATTCACAGTATATAGGCCTAGGGGTACACATTAAGCAGCATCCAACAGTTAACCGGCCTTAAGATACTAATTCGCAGTGGTCGAAACGTCGACAATCCCTTTATAAGTATTATAAAAATGACGCGCCGTAATACCAAGAATTGTGTAGGAAAAGAAAATTCCGGTAAAGCGTTTACAATTGTAACGCAGGTTGCATTACCACGAACGACAATGAGAAAAGAAAAAAATTAATACAAAATAAAGTTTCGAAAAACTTTACGGGTATACATCCAGGTATCAAAACCGACATCTGGATGCATAAACGTAAGTTTTTCGAACTTGTTATTCACCAGGAGAAATTAAGGAATCACAAAATAAAGTTGTTTATGCCTCTGGTCGGTACAGACACCTTAGTGGCTTCGAACGTTGATTGTTGACAGCATAGCATCTGGATAAGATACAAGTAGCCGCAAGATTTGCGTATACTTGTAATGAGCTGATTCGCCATATCCGTAATGTATCAAGATCAGTGAACACAGCAATGCTTGCTTCGTACCTGGGAGATTTATAAGTTACATTGGTATGTAATTTGAATTTACGTCACTTTGGCCGGCCGCGGTGGCCGAGGGGATTGCGGCGCGTCAGTCACGGTCTGCACGGCCATTACGGTCGGGGATTCGAATCCCCCTCGGGCATGGATATTTGTGCCGTCCTTAGTGTTAGCTAGTTCGTAAGTAGTTTGTAAGGCTAGGGACTGATGACCCCGTAGTTAAGTCGCATAAGCTATACAAACATTTGATTTTTTATACGTCACTGGTCTGTGGCTCGCGAAGCGGCACAACAGGACCAAACTCACTGAAGAGATGGGAAAATTTAATAAAGTGATTAAATTGGCTGAATTGTAATTAAATACTTGCAGATGGTTGATAAAGACTATGACAACTGACTGTATTAATTATGAAATGTTCCTATCTTAATCACTTGGATGGCCAGACACAGAGACATACTGTATCCACATTATAAATAATATGTGGGGGTTCTAACTAATAGTGGAAACAGGGGTTTAGTGAAGCTATACACCATTTATTTACACAAAAGAGACACGCAAACATGAAATGAAATAACGTGATAAATGTAAACATTCAGAGAGGGGTTAATGAGAGCAAACCAAGAAAGGGGAATGATTATGATGAAAACGAGATAAAGCGGTATTGACGAGAAATACTGAGTGACGGCATCAGGATAAAATAAAATGCGAACACTAGATTGAATCGCAAGACTTATCCTGAAAACGGCGGCCAATATTACTGTAGATGAGTATTTGGTGCATCTCCCATCTAATGGTGTACTTGTCTGATATCTCTGATCAGATTTCAGCTAAGTCACTCTTACCAAATATTCGTACACGTTCCTATTTTAGTGGGACAGATTTTTGAGCCCCATCTCTCCCATATCAGCTTTGTTTTGCATGAGATGTTCAAAATTGTTCAAATGTTTGTAAAGCTTATGGGACTTAACTACGGGGTCATCAGTCCCTAAACTTACAAACTACTTATGAACTACTTACGAACGAGGACGGCACAAATATCTATGCCCGAGGGGGGATTCGAACGCCCGACCGTAGTGGCCGTGCAGACCGTGACTGAAGCGCCTCAGTCCCCTCGGCCACCGCGGCCGGCTGCAGGAGATGAAAATTAAAGAATGCATATTAATAAAAAACAATTATTGAATCGTGAGTTATGATTTTTATGATATGTTACTTAAGAAATGTATTTGTTTTTGTTACTGTTTGTTTCATGGTCGGTCGAGGTACTGCAGCATCGCCGCAGCACCGACCGGCGTCACAGAGCTGGCCGTTCGTTATATGAAGTTGGCCGACGGTCACGGGGCAGCGGACGTCTCTGCGCCTTCTTTATTGCGGGACATCGATCGTCCTCTAAGAAGATTATTTAACATTATTATTACTATGGATGTTCGTCAGTTCAGATTATGTCCTTGTGAATGAACCATTGGATCAGAAGCAAATAGTATATACTTGTACTGCAACTGTACCAATAAACATGTGATTTTTGACTGAAGAAGAGTTTTAAATATTACATCATGTATATGGAATGATTTATTATGTAATGTGAAATATTGAAATGTTATTTGATCTTCTACATCTAGGAAGAAAACACCATCAGTTTGAAAAGTTTATAACAGGCTATTGAATTTCAAGACTCATTCAAATGTAACAGTTGTACCTAGAATGTGAAACTAAAATGTGGATTTTCGGTCGAACGCCAGTTTCTTGACTGAATTCGTGCTAAAGAGTTTAAACTTTGAATGTGAAGTTACATACTGGTCTTTTATCTTTCCCCTGCGGGTATAAGGACCTGTTTGTGTTTTACGAAAAGATAGAATATTATTATTATTATTATTATTATTATTATTATTATTATTATTATTATTATTATTTATATATTAGGCGGTGGACATAGACTTCGGATGGAAGTTCGGTGCGACGGTTCACGAGAGGTGTTAAGTTGCTAGGTGACATTAGAAAACTTATAAATATTTACTTAGCAACTGACTATAAGAATTATAAACAGGTTTTCTTAATAAGACTGAACCAAATTTGTGACAAGTTTGGTATGATACGAGATTATTTTGACAATTTAAAGTTCTTCCCCACCTTTTCCCTTTGTCCCACCGCACTATCTCATACTCGCTACTGGAGCCCATGGCTGAGGAGGCCTCTTCTTCCCACCCTCCTGTCTATAACATACGTCCTCTCCCCCTCAAGAATCAAATGTCATACTGTCTATACAAAATCTCCCTTCCAGTATTTTATCAACTAACGGTAGAGTGTAATGTAAAACTGTTGTTAAAGGTGAGAGGAAAGCTCACGCCTCACTGGCCGTTTCCGATCGCCGCCCAATAAGAATTCTAGGCGGCAAAGTTAACAAACCTGGCTGCTTCGACTATCCCACGGTCCCCGTGTGGGTGGCTGACATCTTCAGGATTCCTCGCTTACGACTCACGCCCCCTTCCACTCATTCGCTGCGGCGCAGCTCATTCCCAACCATACGGCGTGCGACATAACGGCGCTGTGCACTGACGGTCTGTCGCGGAGGATCGTAATGCGTTAGGGTAACACTATCACAGTCGTACACGAAAATAACCAAAACTTTCACCATACTTGGCCTCTGCCGCACTTTCGACTTTCGCGGCGATCCATAATGTGGCCATTGATTGAATTTGCATTTCATATGTCTGTGAGAGAGAGATGCTGCTTACGTAAAGTTTCCTACGATAAGAGATTAGCATCTTCTGTGTTTAAAGAGGGCGAATATGTTCACGTCCCGAAATTTAAGGTGAGGGTGGCTGTGTGAGGACTGAGGCAGTTGTTTATCCCCACTTTTCTGTCAGTCTCTTAAACACCAACATGTTGGAGTTGTTGATGTGGTGGTCTTCAATCCAGAGATTGGTTTGATGCAGCTCACTGCCCCACTCTATCCTGAGCAAGCCTCTTCATCTCCCACGCTTATTTGAACCTAATTCTCGTGGTCTCCCTCTGCGATTTCTTTCGTTACATAATCTAATTCTAATTCATTCAGCATCGGCTGACTTTGTTAGACTGCATTGCATTATCCTTGTCTTTATGTTGTTAACATTCATCTTATACGCTCGTTTCAACACACTGTCCATACCGTTCAACTGCTCTTTCGGTTCCTTGTAGAAGTACTATGTCATCGGCAACCCGCAAAGTTTCATTTCTTGGCCCTGAATTGAATATCTTCTCCAAATTTCTCCTTGCTTTCTTTCTTAGCTTGCCCAGTGTACAAATTGAATAACATTGGAGAAAGGCTACAACCCTGTCTTACCAACCACTGCGTCGCTTTCATGTCCTTCGACTCTTATAACTGCTGTCTGGTTTCTGTATAAGTTGTAAATAACCTTTTTTCCTTGTAATTTACCTCTGCTGACTTCAGAATTTGAAAGAGTGTATTCCAGTAACTTCGTTAAAAGCTTTATCCAAATCTACAAAAGCTGGAAATGTAGTTTTACGTTTTATTAATCTAAGGTAAGCCGTAAGATAAGTATTGGCTCCCGTATTCCCACATTTTTTAAATCAAAATGTTCAAATGTTTGTAGAACTTATTGGACTTAACTACGGGATCGTCAGTCCCTAAACTTACAAACTACTTATGAACTAGCTTATACTAAAGACAGCACAAACATCAATGCCCGAGGGGGGATTCGAACTCCCGACGGGGAACGACCTCGCGCATTGTAGAATAGCGCCTCAGTGCTCTCGGCCGCTCCGCCGCGGCTTTTGCACTTCCTGTCAGTCTTATTTATTAATCGTCTTTACTCCATTCTGTCTGCTTCATTTACGGCATTTTTATATTTTCACCTTTCGTCAACTAAATTTAGTATTTCCTGTGGTATCCAAGGATTTTTTATAGTTCTTGCCTTCCTACTATGACCCCCTTCTTTCTGTTGCACTTATGCCCGGCCGTTGAAGTTATGGTTTCTGAATTTGGGTCATAACACACGATAGACAAAGCAAGACAATTTCTCGCTGAATTAAAGATCATAAGATTTCACCGTTTTGTAAATATTATTCTCTTATTTATGAAATTTTAGTCCGTATTTAGATTGTACTATTTAACCAAAGATAATGTTTGTCGTTACTTGGCGATATATTCGTTAAGTAATATTCGGGTAACTTATCAACACATTTCACGCTCCAGCCCGGTTTGAATTTAATTGTCAGTTGAATTACACTGTATTTTACTATCTTTTTATTCAAATTTATCAGCACTGAACTTTAAAAAGTTCTCCTAAAAAGATACCCACACTTAAATGTTCGTATATGGTTTGCACCAAAGATACACTCGCTAAATAATGTTCGGACCCTTAGTAAAGTTTCAATATATTTTAACAAATGTTTCTTTGCATGGCATGACTGATTATGAAATGATTCCTAATCATCTTTGATATTCTAAACTAAAGTTCCTGTCACAATCAGAATCACACAATACAGTAAATTATTTAATTTAAATCAGTCCGTGCGTTTAATAATCTTCAGTATGTTGATCACAATATTCCGAATCGATTGTAGACGCGATCGGGTTTCAATTATTTCCCTCATTCATGAACCGCGAGTTAACTTGAATAAAGCTTTCATTTAGCCTTTACAGATACGCACGTCCGCGCTAAACTGGAATAATAATTGATTTTTGTAACACTTCCGGAATTTTGCTTATATACCCCAACATGGAGAACATATTAGAAACTATTGCATCCTCCATGCTGGTGCTCCCTTTTTTATTTGCATCACTCTGAATTTAAATATTCTTTATGATCCAGAAAACTAAGTTCCCACTATAATAACTACATATGTACGCGACTAATTTTCCAAATATAAATATCCAAACTGATAAACATCTTAAAATCCCGTAAAATGAAGTATGCCGTATACAAAATTCCTAAAATTAATAACGAGCGTAAAAGTAAAGCTTCAGGGTGAAATATCCAAGGCATGCAACATCAAGGCCTGCCTCCACTCCTCTTCAACTGCGTCATAGAGAAAATAGTAAGAGAATGGAAACAAAAACTAAAAGATCATAAGCTATCACCAATCAGACTGGGGACTAAACACAAAGGTATTGAAATTTACTGTCTAGCATTTGCGGATGATTTTGCCATTCTTTCTGAAAACCCAACAAATACAGCAAACCAAATCAATATCTTAGAAAAAATAGCCAACAAAGCAGAGTTAAGAATTTCTGTAGAGAAAACAAAATTTATCGAAAACACAAAAAATGCTCCAGAAATCCTACTAACAGATATTGGGCCGATAAAGAGGGTAAATAAATTTAAATATTTGGGAGAAATGATTCGGTAAAATGGCTTAGAAAAATTTCCTGTAGAAGAAGATGGCTTAGAAAAATTTCCTGTAGAAGAAAGAGTACATAAAATGGAGAGAGCATTTACAACATTTACAACTAAAGGTCTCTGTCTAAAAATCTGAAAATACAGCACTACAACACAGTAGTAAAGCCAGAATGTCTCTTTTCAAGTGCATGTTAAGTACTGAATTACAAATTCCATAAACTTGAAGTCCTAGAAAGAAAAATCATTCGAAAAATACTTGGTGCACTAAGAAATACAGAGGTATGGAAACTGAGAAGCAATGCAGAAGTTTATTGTAACATAGAAAACATAAGCGAAACACTACGGAAGAGGCGACTGCTATTTTTTGGACATTTATTCCGAATGAACAGCAACAGGTTAACCAAACAGATTTTTAAAAATCTCTGGGACAAGAAGTCAACAATTACATGGATTCAAGAAGTTAGGAAAGATTTGGAAATAAACAATATAAGTAAAAAAGATGCAAGAGAAAGAGAAACTTTTAAGAAGAAAGGTTTAAAAATGGAAGGATTCCGAGGCAGGAGGGAGAAGAAGACAGGAGTAAAGTGATCTGAGGAGAAAAAAAGATGCATAGTGAAAAGATGAAAGAATACCGGAGGAAAAAGAAAGAAGAACAAAGGAGGAAACATTGAAATTGGTGCGTGGTCCTTGGATGACCGAAACGAAGAAAGAAAGAAGAACGAGCGTAATACTACCTATATTGTTTTCAACTACGAGGCGCGTCCAGAAAGTAAGTTCCGTTTCAATTTATCTCCGCTGCAGCGGTGCGACTGCAGCTCCGCACATGCGCTGTAGACGATGTGTATCGAGGAGAAGAACGTGCGCCATTTGGAGATCGCTGTCAGTTACCTACGGTTTGTTGTGCTTCTTTGAAATGTCGGCGTTGATGGAAAATCCAGCCGCTTGTGAAATCAGGTCGGTGATTCGGTTTCCGAATGCGAGGAAAGTGAAACCAATGAAATTTGTTGGCAAATTTGCGATGTTTACGGACCAAATGCGATGAGTTCAATGGTGGGTGTAGTGATGTACAGCCGGCCGCGGTGGTCGAGGGGACTGAGGCGCTCCAGTCACGGTCCGCACGGCCACTACGGTTGGGGGTTCGAATCCCCCCTCGGGCATGGATATTTGTGCCGTCCTTAGTCTTAACTAGTTTATAAGTAGTTTGTAAGCTTAGGGACTGATGACCCCGTAGTTGTCCCATAAGTTCTACAAACATTTGAACATTTTTTGAAGTGATGTACACGATGAAGAACGAAATGGGCGTCCACCTTTGGTTACAGGAGAACTGGTTCACAAGATTGATGACAAGATCCAGTGAAACCGTAGGTTTACAATTAATGCTCTCGCTATGGACTTCCCCCAAATTTCACGATCACTGATCACTGATGAAATTGTTACCAAACAACTGAAATTCCGTAAATTTTGCTCACGTTGGGTACCAAAGATTCTCACTGAGCAACTCAAAACACAACGGATAGGCAGTGCACTTGAGTTTTTGAGCCGTTATGCTGAAAGCGGCGAAGAATTTCTGAGACGGATAGTCACAGGAGATGAAACGTGGGATTCTTACGACACCCCTGAGAGTAAGCGGCAATCAGTTGAATGGAGGCACACTTCATCCCCACCAAAGGTAAAGCCGAAACAAATCATGACACCTCGGAAAATGATGTGCACAGTGTTCTGGGACTGGAAAGGCATCCTTACTTACCGCGTGGTCAAACAATCAAAGCAGATGCTTATTGCGAGACACTTCGGAAATTGCGCCGTGCAATTCAGAATAAGCGCCGAGGACTGCTGTCAAAAGGTGTTGTTTTGCTACACGACAACGCACGACCACACACTGCAAATGTGACGAAAAACCTCCTACAGGGATTTGACTGGGACGTGTTTGACCATCCTCCGTACAGAACTGACCTCGCTCCTAGCGACTTTCATCTGTTCTTACATCTCAAGTCTTTCCTTGGCGGTCATCACCAATGACGACGAGCTGAAAGAAGACACAGGCGGCATATTGAAGAAGGTATACAAAACCTGTGCCACGCTATGACAATGACAATAACAATGACAATAACCAGTTTTCGGTTATTTACTGATATTTTTCCAGTAGAGTTCGCCCGAAACATATTTTTCGCCCAAACAGACACCGTAATCGAATTTTCGGTTCTTCTAGTTTCGGCCGAAACCGAAACTTACAAAATTTAGTTAAAATTTAGGTAAATTTACGTTATACGACAAATCACTAGTCTTTCCATATTTTGCAAGATCCCTTCCCAATACTACGCCTTCTTGAGTGTGTGTAAGCCTAGCCAGGAGTCCGTAGAAGACGATATACGAAGCATACAGATTTACTGGCCTAGTATTTCAATCCGGCAGTTGCGAATATTGAGCCAACCAACCCGTAAGTTGGTCTCTTGAGCCAGCGCATACGAATATCTCGTTATGTACACAATATATATGTAAGTTACAGTCAGTAAATGAACTTCAATCAGTGCTGCAGAAGTATTTCGAAAAATAAAGTCATTGTTCCGACTAACAGTATGATTGTTGTCAGTGTAAATTTACGCAAATTGAACTAGGAAGGTGTGTACCACATGATCAAAAAATGTTCAAATGGGTGTGAGTTCTTATGAGACCTAACTGCTTAGGTCATTGGTCCATAGACTTCCAAACTACTTAATCTAACTTGAACTAACTTACGCTGAGGACAACATACACACCCTGACCGAGGGAGGTGGGAGGACTCGAACCTCCGACTGGAGCAACCGCGCAGTCCGTGACATGGAGCCTCAGACCGCACGGCTACCTCGCGAGGTACCACATGATCAATGTTACCTAAACCCATATTGGTTATTAAGAAAGCCCCTCGCTTTCAAGGAATCATATTAGTAAAACTTGTTAGCATAACAATATGATAATACATTAAATGTTATTATTCCAAGCTTACATAGAAACATTTTGGAGGCTTTTCTTTAAATGACACAGCATGTTTGTAGTACCTCCACCTGTTTTCAGCTTTTTAAAGCAAATGGAGTATTGTACCTCACTGTTACTGTACTTCGTGAAGTACTTCCACACTCGGGATGGTGCCATTTAAGACACAACCGATGTCTGGCGCCGACAGCAAGGAACTGCCGCACTACCAGTCTTGTACACTGCCGGTGCACGCGCGTCGTCTAATAGGCCACGCCACACGGCAACAGGTGCATCGATGCACCAGTCCTTAAGTTCTTATGCCACGCGTTTATTGCGCGTTTTCACTGCCGGGATTGTTCTTAAATTATTACTGATCGCTTTCCTTAGTTACTGCGATGACCTAATATTTCACATCAGTGGAAATTTTAGGAATAGCCCTAAATATTAGGGTCTAACAGTTCTCAGCAAAGAAGGGAAAGCTGAAAGGTGGAAAGAGTATATAGAGAGGCTCTATGAAGGAAATGAACTTAGCGGCAATATTGTAGAAAAGGGAGAAGAAGTAGATGAGGATGAAATAGGAGATACTATACTGAGAGATAAATTTGACAGAGCACTGAAGGACCTAAGTCGAAACAAGGCCCCTGGAGTAGATGATATTCCCTCATAGCTACTGAAGTCTGTGGGAGAACCAGCCATGACAAAATTGTTTCACTTGGTGTGTAAGATGTATGAGACAGGTGAAGTACCCTCAGACTTTAAGAAAAATGTTATAATCCCTATTCCAAAGAAAGCAGGTGCAGTCAGGTGTGAAAACTACAGAACCATCAGTTTAATAAGTGATGGTTGCAAAATATTAACACGTATTATTTACAGAAGGATGGAAAAGCCGATAGAAGCCGACCTTGGGGAAGATCAGTTTGGGTTCAGGAGAAATGTAGGAACTCGGGAGGCAATACTCACTTTACGGCTTGTCTTAGAAGATAGATTAAGGAAAGAAGAAAACCTACATTTCTAGCTTTTGTAGATTTGGAGAAGGCTTTTGACAATGTTGACTGGAATAAACTCTTTCAAGTTCTGAAGCAAGCAGGAGTAAAATATAGGGAGCGTAGGGTTATTTACAACTTGTACAAAAAACAGACAGCGGTTGTCAGAGTTTAACGGCATGAAAGGGATGCAGAGGTTGGAAAGGGAGTAAGACAGGGTTGTAGCGTTTCTCCAGTGTTGGTCAATTTCTACATTGAGCAAGCTATAAAGGAAAGCAAGGAGAAATTTGGTGAAGGAATTTAAGTTCAGGGGAAAAAATTGAAAACATTGCGTTTTGCCGACGACATGGTAATACTGTCAGATACAGCAAAGGACCTGAAAGAGCAGTTGAACGGAATGGACAGTGTGCTAAAAGGTGCATATAAGATGAACATTAACAAGAGCACAACTAGGGTAATGGAGTGCAGTCTTAGAAAATCAGGTGATGCTGAAGGAATTAGATTAGGTAACGAATCAATAAAGGAGGTAGATGAGTTTTGTTACTTGGGCAGTAAAATAACAAATGATGGTCGCAGTACAGAGTATATAAAATGCAGGAAAAGAGAAATTTGTTACCATCGAATATTGACTTAAACCTAAGGGACTCCTTTCTGAAGGCATTTGTATGGAATGTTGCCTTGTATGGGAGTGAAACATGGACGATAAACAGTGCGGACAGGAAGAGGATTGAGGCTTTTGAAATGTGGTGCTACAGAAGAGTGCTGAAGATTAGGTGGGTGGATCGCGTAACTAATGAGGAGGTACTGAACAGAATTGGGGAGAAAAGAAATTTCTGGCATACCTTGACTAAAAGAAGGAATAGATTGGTAGGGCACATTCTTAGACATCAAGGAATTGTGAATTTAGCGTTGGAGGGAAGTGTGTGGGGTAAAAACCGCAGAGGAAGACCAAGAGATGGATACAGTAAGCAGATTCAGACAGATGTAGGTTGCCGTTCTTATGTGGAGATGAAGAGGCTTGCTCAGGTTAGGGTATTGTGGAGAGCTGCATCAAACCAATCTCCGGACTGAAGACCACAACAACAACAACTAGTTTAAATCTTTTTAATTATTTACAAGAAACATATTTTGAACCACTACTACAGGAAGTAGTCGTACCGGTTTTTTTACCCGTTTCTTCGCAATAAATAAAAAAGTAAACGGTTACAACCGACACCAAATAAATACCGAAAAAAACCGGTTATTCAAAACTCAAATACCGGTATCGGTTTTTCCCATCCCTAGTAGACAGTGCACACTGAATGTCAGGCAGACTCACTGCCTTAGCAGCACGTAGTGGGGTGGGACGGGAGCAGGCGCGCTCTGCACGCAGTGACAAATTGGCGGCAGCATTAGCCACGCCGCGGTGAGGTCCGCCTCAGCAGCAGTGTTGCGCTGCGGAGGTGCTGACTCCGCAGGCCTTTGCAGACGCTGTCTGCTGGCATTGAGGCCCACGATTAATGACCGAGGGCTGTCCGCGGCGCCTTTGGCGGCGCTGAATGCCGCCCAAATCAAACAGGGCGTGCGTGCGGCTTTAATTTCACACGGCGTTAGCCGGCCTTTGTG